>OZ023263.1:218638775-219838775 GCA_964006375.1 Tillus elongatus
TCTGAGAAAATTTTACACCGATTTGATCCCGTAAAATTTCTAGTGACCATTTTTACACAAAAAAAAAGTTACAGCATAGACAATCTTAAATACAGTCCAAGCTCGTTTTATAAGCAATATTCACACAACAAATTTATTACTATTTTTAGTAATAAAATATTAAAAAATATATATGAAATTACACACTAAACACGTGCCAAATTTGATTACCATAGCTTTTTAATTTTTGTAGATAATTTTTTTCCGAAAGAAGACCCAATATTATCCCGGAAAACCTGGTTCGATTCTCCTGGCTAACGAACTTATCCAAGCCACTTTTTTTTTTTTTTTTTTTTTTTTTTGTTCCCTCAGGGCTCGTCCGCGGCCTTGCCGCCCCGATAGCACCGCAACCCTTGGTTGATTGTGCATACCCCTAGTCTTACTCCACCCATTCCAAAATCACTGTGCCTTGAACTAGTCTGCACAGCGATTGGTAGGGTGAAGTTTTATATTGCTCTGTCTCCGGTCTAGAGTGACCGTAGATCAGTTGTCTTTTCCGGTCCAGAGCTTCCAAGCCACTTACAAAAGGAATGTACATTCCAAGTTTTATCAATATATATATATATATATATATATATATATATATATATATATATATATATATATATATATATATATATATGTGGGTGTGTGTGTGAGTGTATTTCACACCGATAACTCAACAAAAAATAGATAGATTTTGATCAAATTTGGTGAGTACCTTCCTTCTGAAAGTGGATTGGATAAGTTCGTTAGACAAAACAATCAGCACAGTTTTTCCAGCAAAATTTTGTGTTTTCTTTCGGAAAATTTTTATATCTACGGAAATAAAGTCTTGGCAACCAAATTTTGTACGCGGGTTAATATCATAAAGAGCAAACTATGTACCAAAATTTAGATCGATAGGTTAATATAAGGAAAAGTTATAGGCACTTAAAGGAAAAAAATTGATGCCACTGATGACCAGAGAAACGTATTAAAAAATATTTTGTGTGGATAAAAAAATCTATTGAATATTACCGCCAAAGATTAAGTTTTGTTTTTGCTCAAAAAGGTCAGGAAATACTAAAAAAAAGTACTGTGAAAATTATATAAATTTTCTTCTTAAAACGTCAAAATTCTGCAACATTTAGACAAAGAACTTAAAACAACTATGTAGAGAAAATTTGGCAAGAAACGTGCTTTACAAAGTGTTAAGTTTTAGTAATAGTTTATGGTTTAATAATCTATACTTTTAGCGAATTTTCGTAGAAATAATTATTTGCTAAAGAGGAAACTACGACTTTTGAATTTTGAAAAGATTTTTATAAATGAGTGTAAAAAAGGCTCCCTAGAACCCAGGTACTGCGTTCATTTTAGTTTTTATCTGTTTAAATATATACAGGGTGACGAATTTCTACGGTACAGTACAATATAATCGCTATTATACAAGATACGAGAGAAAATTGTATACGTTAATTATAGCGTGTCTTGGGCTGCATCTTATAAAATAATTTTAGCAATAACAGGTCACCCATAAGTCGCTGGCGATATAACTTTTCATTTTACACACGCTTTATATTATTGCATTTTTGCATTTTCCATATATTTTTTTTATTTATAATTTAAGTGCCTTAACAACTAAGGTCATTGACACTAACGACACTAAATAATTACTTAACAAAATTATATATAAAAAGAGGAACTAATAAATACACTTAAATATTATTATATAAATTAGACTGTCTTAAAAATCTAAGTAAACAGTTTACATTCGTAAAATTTAGAGCTAAAATTTCAGACAAGTTTCTTTCACCAAAATTTTCAAATCGTGGATAGGCATATAAGGGATATTCCAATAGTAAGTGAAAAATTGAAGTTCGTCGGTCACAGAGCTCGCAATAAGGGCGTTGTTGTTGATTTAAGAGATAACCATGTGTATGTAGAGAGTGGCCAATTCGAAGTCTTCTGATAATCACTTCTTCCCTGCGAGATAAATCAGGAAGTTTCGTGATTGCCACAGTTGGTTCAATTTCTCGCAGTTTGTTGCTTAGCGAAGACCAATGGATTCGCCATTTCTGTCTATAAAAATTTGCTATCTGTGCAGAAACGTCGGAGTAAAGTTGAAGAGGAATTACAGTATCGATTAAGACAGCATTTCTGGCACATTCGTCTGCATTTTCATTTCCGGTAATGCCACAGTGTGACGGGACAAATAAAAGTCTGATAGATTTGCCAGATTGAAAGACACAATGAATAGATTCTTGTACTTCGATTACAAGATGGTCCTTTGGGTAAAGGTTTGTGAGTGATATAATCGACGAAAGAGAATCGGTGCATATTAAGGCGTTATTGAAATGAGAGTTGGCGAATGTGTTAGTTGCTCTCATTATGGCGTATAGTTCTGCTGTATAGTTACTACATATTGACGGTAAGGGATATGCTTCTTCCTTTAGTGCAGAAGTGATACTACATCCGACACCAATTTCACTTTTACTTCTAATGCATGTTTCAATTGTTTTCTATTGTTTTCTAACTTTTCACATTTTTGGCACATGTCAAAAATTATGATATGGCGTTTTTACCAATAGATAGCAGAACCCCATAAAAATGTTTCTAATTTTTCGAACAATAAAGTTATTTTGTTGAAATATGGTACATTGTTTCTACTAGGTAGATTATATTACCAAATCTGATGCTTGATGCTTTCATTAAAAAAGACATACTGGTTATTAAAAACATTTTTATGAAAATTCACTATCTTAACGCATTTTCTGCGTCCAGACTTATTTAAATTACCATGAATTTTAGATACAAGTATCAATAAGGGACTTCGATATAATTATTTGGCATTTTCCACTTAAATTATTTCTTTCTCCAACAAGGATGTACTTGTTATTAAACTAACGAGTTGCCCATGTATTCTAATGCATAAATTGTTAAGAGACATCAAATTTTCCCCGGTAATTTATCATGTTGTTTGTTGGTGGACTATTTGGTCGAGAATGGTGTTTTCTAATTCACGTGACACACGAACGATTTGTTTGTGTAGAATTGTGGACAGTGTCCGGGAATTGGGCACCAATATAACAACCTGTGACACACAAATGCATATTTACTTGATAATATCACAGGACGCAATATTGGTACTACGTTCAGATCTCACCACTCTATAGCAAACATCATCCAGATATTTTGTTTTATGTCTGTTTGATGTAAACCCGTATGTATTTTTCAATTCCATTAAAATGTTAGTTTTATAAGTATTTGCTGGATATCCTTCAATTAATTTTTTATGTGGGTAAAAAGTACTGGTGCAGCAAGTGTAAAAAAGGAACATCAACAAAAACAGCTTCGTTGTACTTCTGTAAGCATGAGATCACGACTTTTGAATTTTGAAAGAATTTCTTCAACTGAGCGCGAACTAGGACCCCTAGAACCCATATCCGGGGTCAGTTTCAATTTTTATATGTTATATATATATATATATATATATATATATATATATATATATATATATATATATATATATATATATATATAAAAAGTATGTACATGCAGCAAGATGGGGCACCTGCTCATAATTCCCGAATTGCAACTAAGTGGCTAGAAAATATGTTTCCAAGCAGGTGGATTGGTACCAGTGGTCCTATTCGATTGCCACCGCGCTCGCCGGACCTTACACCTCTAGACTTTTTCATCTGGGGCTATATCAAGAATATTGTGTACAAAATCAGATACGCAACTGTTTAACCACTTCAGAATGCCATAACTACCGCTCTACATAGAATTGATGGAAGAACCATTTTAAAAGTTACTAGGAGCGTTCACAGACGTGGACAAAAATGCACAAAACAGCTTCGTTGTACTTCTGTAAGCATGAGGAGATCACGACTTTTGAATTTTGAAAAAATGGTTCCAAATGAGCGCGAACTAGGACCCCTAGAACCCATATCCGGGGTCAGTTTCAATTTATATATATATATATATATATATATATATATATATATATATATATATATATATATATATATATATATATATATATACATATATATATATATATATATATATATATATATATATATATATATATATATATATATATATATATATATAATGTATCACACCGATAACTCAAAAAATAATGGCCCGATTTTGATAAAATTTGGCATGTAACTTCCTTTTGTAAATAAATTGGATAAGTTTGTTAGTCAGGAAAATCGGACGGGGTTTTCCGGGGAAATTTTGAGTTTTCATTCGAAAAATTTTTCTATCTCAAAGAATAAAAAAGCTATGATAACCAAATTTGGTAGGTAGGTTTACGATATAAAAAGTAAACTATACACAAAAATTTAGATTTATATGTCACAAGAAAAAAAATTATAATAAAATATTTTGTGCCAGATCATTTCTATGAAAACTCACTACCATAACGCACTTGCTGCGTCCAGACTTATTATATGTTTATACATATATATATATATATATATATATATATATATATATATATATATATATATATATATATATATATATATATATATATATATATATATATATATATATATACATATATGTATCACACTGATAACTGAAAAAATTATGTGCCGATTTTGATAAAATTTGATGAGTGCCTTCCAAGTGCCTCGCAAGTGGCTTGGATAAGTTCCTTAGCCAGGAAAATCGGATCAGGTTTTCCAGAAAAAATTTGGGTTTTCTTTCGAAAAAAACTCATATTTCCGAAAATTAAAAAGCTATGGTAACCAAATTTGGCAGGCAGCTTTACAATATCAAAGCCAAACTATATACCAAAATTTAATTCTCTATGTTACAAGAACAAAAATTTATAAGCATTTAACGAAAAAAATATTTGTTGCTAGACCATTTCTATGAAAATTCATTACCATAGCGCAGTTGCTCCGTCCAGACTTTTTTGAATGCAGAGTATATTGCACATGTACTCTCGTGCGGATCGAAACGCTGCCGCTGTTCGGAGATTATACCACAAAAGTTTTCCTTATTGAAGAGTGCCAGGCGTCAGTTTTAGCGATTTTTTATTTTAAAAAAATTCGCTATAGAGATGTATCGATGGTGAGATTTTTCAAAAAATGTTTCAAATGAGCGCAAATTTGGGCCCCAGGAACATATATTTATATGTATGTATGTGTGTATCCGAGCGATAACACAAAAAATACTAAAACGATTTGAAAGAAACTTGGCACATATGTTTATTTTGTTCAGGTCGTGGACGAATTCGGTAGCGAGCCCGGTCGGACTAGTTTTCTAAAACAAAAAAATATTTTTCTTGAAAAAAAATTTTGTATCTCACAAAATAACAAAGCTATTTTGATGAAATTCGGTAAGTATGTTGCCCTGGTAAAAACCTTACCATACACCAAAATTAAGCTTTCTAAGCTTATAATAAATTGAGTTATAGGTACAAATTTGAAACATTTAATGGAAATTCGCTACCATAACGTACTTGCTGCGTCCCGAAATTGTTTTTAAATGTTGCATCAACATTTTCTCTTCATAATGTTCTTCCCCCTCCATCACGCCTATTTGTCTAGATCCTCTAGCTTGTTTAGGGGTTGAAGGGCCCCCTTTTTTTAACTTTATGCATAAAACACGCTAACCAGCAGGCCTGAACGACCTGGCCTGAACGACCTGGCCTGACCTAACCTGGCCTGACCAAAAAACGTTGGAGACAACAAGAAACCAAAAAAGAAACATTAATTTAACAAACAAAAATTGAAGAAATTTTTAGTTTAAACTTACCGTATGTGACCGGCGAAAAACTAATAATGTCAATAACTCGGCAACAACAGATTCCCACAATGTAAAAAATCTCGGGACGCAGCAAGTGCGTCATGGTAGTGAATTTTTATTCAATGCTTCAAATTTGAATAACTCAATTTTCTATAAACTTAGAAAGTTTAATTTTGGTATGTAGTAAGGTCTAGGGCAAAATTTTCACCAAATTTCATTAAAATAAGTTTGTAATTTTCGAGAAAAAATTTTTTTTGATAGAAAATTTAAAATTTGATTAACTCAATTTTCTATAAACTTAGAAAGTTGAATTTTGGTACGTAGTAAGGTCTCTCCCAAAGCAACATATATATAGTAAATTTAATTAGTGCAGTTTTGTTATTTTCGGAGAAAAAATTTTTTTGTTGAAGAATATATATATATATATATATATATATATATATATATATATATATATATATATATATATATATATATATATATATATATATATATATACATATAAAAATTGAAACTGACCCCGGATATGGGTTCTAGGGGTCTTAGTTTGTGCTCATTTGAAAAAATGTTTGCAAAGTCTCACAATCGATACCTCTCTATTGGTGATTTTTTAAAATAAAAATTCACTGAAACGAATCGCCACAACATAAAAATAGTATCAGAGTGCATATAAGGTAATAAACTTTATCAGCGGTCGATTTATCTGAAACTAGTTGCCTCCTAATATGCAATATCACCTATTGTTCTTTAAATCCTATATATGTACGGTTAAAGCTTGAATTATCCCATTCATTGCAACGCTACTAATGTCCTAATGTCAGGCATGTTTTGCTATTAGGACCCCAAGGCTGTCCGTATTTCATAAATTAATTATGAATACGAGGTTGGTGTTATTAAGAGCACGCGAAACTGTCAGACCTACCTTTGCTAGTCATATATTTATTTGTACCTGTCACAATATGAGTATTAGATTAATAATTTTCCCATAGTTTTATTTATACTCATCCATTTAACTTTACTTGTCAACGTATGTCCAACCCACAACGGTGACTTATGGTTTCTTTGGGATAGTGCATGTTTGGAACTATAAGTGGTTCATTGGGTGAAAAAGAGAATCAAATAAATGGCCCTAAAGCAATTTCAAAATACCTTGACGCAGGAAGGAGAACCCTAATAAAAATTTATACAGGCTGGCGCATTGAAAACGAAACAGACCGATTTGCGTCCAGAGAATTTTTTTTAAAGAAACGCTGAAACACGTCAATTTTAATATTGAGGGGGACATGTTTTGACATAAAACTCAACTTTGTCACATCAACCCCTTAAGGGTGGTGATAACAACCCTTATATTTTAAATAGGGAACATGAGTAGAGTGTGACATCATTTGAAAGCTCTCTCTTTTCTGAATTCAGCACACTAATTTTTTTGGAAGTTTTATCAATTCGTTTTAAAATTATTCACAGTTGGAGTTGCAAGAACGTATTTCACTCATTGTGATAAGAAATGCACTAATTAGTCAATTTTTCGTTAAAAAAAAATTAAAAAAATCAAACGTTCAAAAATGTTTATTCAGTTAAGTAGGTGTTCAAATTGTTGACCACCAGCTTCCATACAAAAGTACAAATTTTGTTCAAAACGAACTCTGACATTCTGGAGCATTTGTGGAGTTATTAGACGGCATTCTTCAACAATGCGTCGTCGTAATTCTTCTAGAGACACCGGTACTGTTGTGAAAATTCTACTCTTTAAATGGCCCCATAGAAAGAAGTCTAAAGGAGTTAAATCCGGTGATCTAGGGGGGCACTCAATAGCACTTCTACGCCCAATCCGTTGTCCTGGAAACTCTCTGTTCAAAAACTCCCTAACACATTGTGAAAAATGCGGAGGAGCTCCATCTTTTTGAAACACTAATTGATCTTCTTGATAGCGATCATCATTTTCAACAATGTCAATTAGTAGAGGGTAAACGATATCTTCTAGTAACTCCAAATACGTTTCGCCACTCAAATTGCCATCAAGAAAAATTGGTCCGATTAAACGGTCTCCAAAAATGCCAGTTCAGACATTCAATTTCTACGGAGTTTGAGTGTGGACTTCGTGAAAATTTCTTGGATTATTATCTGCCCAATAACGACAATTATGACGATTGACTGTAGAGTTTAATAAAAACGTACACTCGTCTGAAAACAGATATTGAACAGAAAGTTCCCGTTACCAGCTATTCGTGCAGTCGTAACTTCACAAAACTCCAGCCGCCGATCACAATTATCTTCATTCAGTTGTTGCACTAGATGAATTTTATACGGGTGAAATTTATGATGCTTCATTATTCGCTGAATAGTTCTTCTTTTGATGTTTGAAATAGTGGCCAATTTTCTCGTGTTCAAAGTTGGGTCTGCAGCAATTTGTCCTAAAACTTCAATCTCAGTAGTCTCATTTCTAACCTGAAATTCACGTTCAGGATCCCGTTTTTTGTTGGCTACTGAACCACTCTGTCGAAACTTTGCAACTAACTTCAAAATGTATTTTCTGTTAACAGGACTGTTCGGATGTCGTTCATTAAACAAATTTGCGGTACGGTTGGCCAGTCATCGTTTTTGAAAAAAAGAGTAATTATTTCAACTCTTTCTTCTACAGAATACAGCATTGTGAAATTAATTTTCGGTAGTACTATCAAGTATCAAACCGATCGATAAACTGAAATAATAAACCGCATTTCTCTCATTCCGATAAGAAATGTTCTGATAGCCAATTTTTTTGTTTACAGACCAACAAAACTTTGACCAGCAGCACATTTCTTATCGGAATGAGTGAATAATTTTTAAACGAGTTGATAAAACTTCCAAAAAAATTAGTGTGCTGAATTCAAAAAAGAAAGAGCTTCCAAATGATGTAACACTCGACCCATGTTCCCTATTTAAAATATAAGGGTTGTTATAACCACCCTTAAGGGGTGATGTGACAAAGTTGAGTTTTATTTCAAAACATGTCCCCTCAATATTAAAATTGACGTTTCAGCGTTTCTTAAAAAAAATATTCTCTGGACGCCAGTCGGTCTGTTTCATTTTCAATGTGCCACCCTATATACACACTGTTCAAAGTTAAGACGGCACTATTGCTAACTTAGTTATTATTAGAGCTACGTGACCAGTTAAATTTACAAACTTGTGTAGTTTTTTGCGCTGATTACGATGAGCTGAAAACAAAAACAATCGAGCATCGCGTTTCCGGGATATTGACAGAAACATGTTTTTTTTATAATGGAACCCGTATATCTTATCAGCATTCGATAGATAATCTAATTCTGAACAAATTACTATCAATGCCCAAAGGGCCTAAAGTCGAAAATAAAGGAGATATCGTCAAATTTATGAATTCAAATTAGGTACCCATGAATTCTAAACAAAACGTTTAGATTGTTTGACAGAGCAACAGCAGATTGTCAAAAGTGATGTGTATTTGTTGAGTATGGCAATCGTTTTAAAATGCTATTCACGCATTCAGAAAAATGTGATATGCTTGAATACTACATAATATATAGTAAAAAAGAGCTTTCGAAAGTTATGCGAATTTATTTCCTGGATGAGATCTGCCAGACAGACGTTACTTTCTGCAACTGTACAGAAAATTTCGATCCAATGAACATACCTTTGGCAAGAAGAGAACACCTAAAAGATTTATGGTGGACGAAGAGACTGAAATTGATGTACTAGCATATTTTGAGGCCCACAAAGAAAATTCTGTAAGCGATGTATCCAATGAAATTGATTTATGTTTAGGTATTATACATAACATTCTAAAGAAACACAAATCTGTACCATACAAATACCAATTGGCACAGACACTTTATCCTGGCTGTAGCAACAGACGTTTTCAATTTCGCCAATGGTTTGTAGACAAAGTTAGATACGCCCCAAATTCAATGGGATTTATTATGTGGAGTGATGAAGCAAGCTTCTCAAATGCGGGCATGTTTAATAGAAACTGCTTGAGCCGAGAAAAACTCATGTTGAGCAAGGCTCATCACCCACAAAGGAGGTTCAGCATCAATGTTTGGTGTGGTCTTATGGGCTCCAGGGTAATTGGCCCAATTTTTTATCAGAGCAAACTGACAGCCGAGCGATATATGGAATTAATCATGCCCGTACTGGAAGATCTTCTAGATGACATGGACTTGGCACCCAGGGGAAGTATGTACATGCAGCAAGATGGGGCACCTGCTCATAATTCCCGAATTGCAACTGAGATGCTAGAAAATATGTTTCCAAGCAGGTGGATTAGTACCAGTGGTCCCATTCGAGTGCCACCGCGCTCACCGGACCTTACACCTCTAGACTCTTTCATCTGGGGCTATATCAAGAATATTGTGTACAAAATCAGATACGCAACTGTTTAACCACTTCAGAATGCCATAACTACTATTCTACATAGAATTGATGGAAGAACCATTTTAAAAGCTACTAGGAGCGTCCATAGACGTTGACAAAAATGCATTGAAGTGCAAGGAGAAGTCTTCGAACGTTTACTTTAAACTCAGTGAGCCTTCCTGTAATTTTAATTTATAGTTATTATTGTTCTCATTCTAATGTTATCTTCATTTAAATATTTATTTAAACGTTTTGTTCCTGGCTACCTAATTTGAATTTATAAATTTGACGATATCTCCTTTATTTTCGACTTTAGGTCCTTTGGGCATTGAAAGTAATTTGTTCAGAATTAGATTATCTATCGAATGCTGATAAGATGTACGGGGTGTTCCGTTGGCAAAAAAACATGTTTCTGTCAATATCACGGAAACGCGAAGTTCGATTGTTTTTTTTTTGTTTAGCTCATGGTAATCAGCGCAAAAAACTTCACAAGTCTGCTAATCTAACTGATCACGTAGCTCCAATAATAACTAAGTTAGCAATAGTGCCGACTTAACTTTGAACAGCCTGTATATAAAAATGGATTTATACAGTTTACGTCAAAAATATGAATAAAAATATATGTAGTCGAAAACCAAAAAGTAAATTAATGTAAAAGAACAAGTTGTCAGAGATTTTCCATTAATTGTTATCGCCCTTACTTGGTAAAACTATTACATACTAAATACATATGTAGAGACTTATTTTCTGGATTCGCAAGTCCTTGTTTTCGTTTCTGCAACCGGTTGCTTGTTTTACGGTATCGCCAGGCAGGAAAAAATGGAATTTATTTAAACGCACCCATGAACACCATAAATAAAAATCCGTTGCTACGTTATGGTACTGTGACCACAACAATCTTGAAAATTTTCAAGTAGAATACCTGCATGTTATGATTTCAACAAAATCAGCTTAAGGTGAGGATCCAAAAATTCATGGTTTTAAATTCTAAGCATTAACGTTCTGTTATAAATTACCAAAGCGTATATGTTACTGGTTACCTCACATTTATATTACTAGTAATGTTATCTAAAAAAATACTGAAATCTCGCAATACTAGACGCATTCCTATAGAGGATGGGCGATTTTAATTGTCGACAACCTTGGGATCTTGAGAACTCTAAGAGACACAAAGCTTGTTAAATTTGAAAATTAAGTTGCACAATTATTTAACCATCTTAGAAGTGTTTTCAGCTTTGAAAATTTGTGTATATATAACAGCTTATTTATACTTTTTGAGATTACCATAACAACCAGAATGACGGATTATGACCCTGTATAAAATTCCAATGGGTGCTTTTACTGATTTTTTTTTTCAAATTCATTAATGAGATATCGACTTTTGAATTTTGAAAAAATTTCTAGGCCCCCCTAGAACACACATCCGGGTCAGATTCAATTTGGATATGTTTGTTTATATATATATATATATATATATATATATATATATATATATATATATATATATATATATATATATATATATATATATATATGACATACTTGGTTCTCGGGTTGAATCGCGTCCAGAATTTAATAAAACTCGACGATACGGCTCCTGAGCCATTTTCAAGAGGTAAAGGAAATATGTAAGGACATGAACTCTAAGGCCTCAATCTGACTACTCCTTTCTCTCATTCCGATAAGAAATGTTCTGATAGTCAATTTTTTGTTTACAAACCAACAAAACATTGACTATCAGCACATTTCTTATCGGAATGAGTGAAATGCGTTTTTGCATCTTCAACTGTGAATAATTTTTAAACGAGTTGATAAAACTTCCAAAAAAATTAGTGTGCTGAATTCAGAAAAGAAAGAGCTTTCAAATGATGCAACACTCGACCCATGTTCCCTATTTAAAATATAAGGGTTGTTATCATCACCCTTAAGGGGTTGATGTGACAAAGTTGAGTTTTATGTCAAAACATGCTCCCCTCAATATTAAAATTGACGTGTTTCAGCGTTTCTTAAAAAAAAATTCTCTGGACGCAAATCGGTCTGTTCCGTTTTCAATGCACCACCCTATATATATATATATATATATATATATATATATATATATATATATATATATATATATATATATATATATATATATATATATATATGAATATATGAGACCTACCTGGTTCTCGGGTTGAACCGCGTCCAGGATTGATTAAAACTCGATGTTTCGGCTCTCGTTTTGGAGCCATTTTTAAGAGGTAAAGGAAATATGTAAGGACATGAACTCTAAGGCCTCAATCTGCCTACTCCTTAGAGCGGTGGACAAAGGTGCGTTGGGGTGTTGTAGCTCGATTACGACGCCTCAATCTGCCTACTCCTCAAATCTCGCCAGAGATCGTCTCTAAAGTCCCAGTGTGTTCACCCCTAGGCCTAAGAGATATCTGGGTTGAACACACTGAGACCTTAGAGACGATCTCCGGCGAGATATTGAGGCCCCGTCATCAAGCTACAACAACCCAACCCACCTTTGTCCACCGCTCTAAGGAGTAGGCAGATTGGGGCCTTAGAGTTCATGTCCTTTAAATATTTCCATTGCCTCTTGAAAATTTCTCCAAAACAGGAGCCGAAACGTCGAGTTTCAATAAATTCTGGACGCGGTTCAAGCCGAGAAGCAAGTACGTCAAACATTAAAGTAGTTCGGAAAGTTCGTTAGCCAGGAAAATCGCAACAGTTTACCCTAGAAAATTTTGGGTCGTTTCGAAAAAAATTGTATCTCCGGAAATAACAAAGCTACGGCAACCAAATTTGATACGCAGGTTTATATTACAAAAGGTACACTATACATTAAAATATAGATCTCTAAATTTAAAGAGAAAAAGTTATAAGCATTTCAAGAAATAAATTTTGGCTGCCACTGATGATAAAACCAAAATATGTTGTGTGGATAACAAAATCTATTGTATATTACAAACCAAGATTAGGTTTTTTGGCGCAAAAAGATCAAAAAATACCAAAAAGATGACTTTGAACATTTTTTAGTTCTTCTTAAAACGTAAAACGTCAAAAAAAGGTCAAAATTGGTAAGATTTAGACAAAGACCCTGAAAGGAATACGGTTTATGTAGAGAAAATGTCACAAGAAACGTGTTTTACAAAGCCCAAGTTTCCGCTTCAACCGTCATTGTTCTTCATATTACCAATATATTTGCAGAAAAATCATTTCAAACAGCCCCTTTCTCTGATACTTTGGGGGTAGTTTTAGTTATAGAGTGTATGGTCTAATAGTCTGTAGTTTTTAGCAAATTTTCATAGAAAAAATTCGCTATTGACGAGACCGCGACTTTCGCATTGAAAGATTTCTTCAAATGAGCGCCAGCTTGGCCCCATAGAATCCACATATACAGGATGACGCATTTCTATGGTAAAGCTCAATATATCCATTATTATACAAAATACGAGAAAAATTTGTATATGTTAATTATAGGGTTTCTTGAGCTGTATCTTACAAAATTATTTTAATAATCACAGGTTGGCCCATAAGTTGGTGATACATTTTTTTTATCGACCACCCCATATTTTATTGCATTTTTGCATTTTTCCTCGAATTATAATGCATATTTGTAAGAAAAAAATGTATAGTGTTCATCGTTTTCGATTTACTTAAACTGTTTAGCAACTTTTCACATTTTTAGCGCATCCCTGTCAAAAATCATGATACGGCGTTTTTACCAATAGATATCGGATCTCATGAAAATGACGCCTGCAGAGATGTTTTTTGTTTATTTTATTTGTTAATTTTTGTACTTTTCAAAAAATTAAGTTATTTACACGTAATGTGGTACATTGTTTCTACTATATGGGTTATACTGGTAACCAAATTTGATGCCTGCTTTCATAAAAAAGACATATTATCTAGTTATTAAAAACATTTTAATGAAAATTCACTATCATAATGCACTTGCTGCGTCACTTTCTTTAAATATAAAGGAAAGAAAAAACATCAGTGTTTAGTTTTTTCTTATCTACCCATGAAAACATTTAAAAAATCTGAAAATATTTACGGGATGCTTTTGTCTAATTTAACGAACATTGCATCTTTTGTATTATATACAATATTCCAATTGTTCTATAAACAACTAACTTGTGTGTGTTTTGTTTTTTTAACGTCGGCCTATTTCCGCGACTATGGCCAATCACCGACGCCAGGGAGCAGTTTCAACTGACTATCCTGGAAATTTTGCCCAACCCATTTCTTTCTGTAAGGAGGGTAGGGGGATCTTTAACGTGCCCAACAGCGCATGGACACGGGACCGACGGCTTTACGCCCCCTCCAAAGGGCGGAACGTGCAGACATTCAACTTGCTCAAATACAATGCCAGAACCTCGGTTAATGTTCATTTTACAGTTTATACTGAAAAAGTGAAAGGAACAACAAACTTAAGCTTTGGTAAAATCGCACTCTAGACATCACATAATTTGAATTTAAATAAAACCAGACAGGTTTATACACAATAACAAACTAAAAACTACCGTCTGGCTCATCATAATAAAAATCTATTTTTGTTTAAGTATCAGATTACAACGGCAAATAATTATTAATTATTATTTTATTTCCCACCATCAATTTTCCATTATTCACACTCACATATTGATTATAATATTCATCTTGCATAAAAAATAAGGCAAACATATTATAAAACAAAGCAGGCAATAAATTATCATGTTTAATCGAGACAGAAGCCCGATACGGTGTCCACGGGAAGAGTCATCACAATGCAGTTATTTACTCGGCGAATTATTAATTCGGTTGTCGGCATCTTTGATTGCCGCTAATCAGATAATTAATAGTTTACTTTCCGCTTATGCATGTGTTGACCAACACCGCCTCGTCCATACAAATATGTAAACATATAAACATAAGTGACCGTCTCTTTCAGCAGCTTGTTCCAGTCATGTTTTATTACCTTTTTAGTCTGGCAGATTGACCGCATGAAAATACCAATTATCAAACTGTTTTGTCTTTTTGTGGAACCTTGATTTGTAAAGGTTGTTTTTATTTAATGCCACTTATTAGGGGAAGGTGGTCCATACCGGGACACTTTTCTTTTACCAGCTATAAAAAAATTAATAACTTAAATTAAACTCTATGTTGACTCACCCGTGCAGGAATGTAATATGAAGACATGGGCATAATATGAATTAGTAAGTACTGATTTTAAATTCGGTATTAACGTTGTCCCACTATACACCATATGTCTCACAATGGACCACCCCCTGGTCCATTGCGGGACATGGTATGGAATTTAAATAACAATCCTGAGAAAGACTTATAACATGTTTATTTGGACAAAAAAGAAAAAACTTAAACTTACGTGTTTATTTAGACAAATAAGAAAAAACTGACTATAATAATAAAAATGTTTAATCTAAATTATAATTTTGAAAATTAAAATTAAAAGTAAATTGTTTTGCAACACTTTCAGTGCCCCCGGAAATGTTTGGCATAGGTAATTTCTTTAAAATATCGCATTTTGGAACGACATCTTCATCGGATTTGTCCGGGAACATGAATTTTAAATTTGGCAATTTTCGTAAGAAATTAACATAAAATTCATCACCCTCTGTTTTGTCTATTTGGTCAACAAAATGTTTTATTCTCTTTTGGATCAAAACAAAATCATTTTCGAAAAGTTTTTCAGATTCTTCTTCTTCTTCAAGTTCAGAACTTAGGTCATTGGAGGAATCATCACAAGTTTCCTCTTCCATCTCACTCTCGCTGGACTCCGGGAAAAGCTGCTTCGTCACTTTCTTCGCCCTTTTTTTACGTCCTTCCTAACTGAAGCTTTTAAATGTGGCCTCAGTTTCTGTGGCGTCACTGTTTTTTCAACTGCTTTGAACAGCATGGAGTCTGTGTGGAGCCGGTGGGGTCCGAATTGCCAGAAGAATCTTTTTCATTATTTTCTTCCCTTTCTTTACTACCCGTTGTAGATGGGTCAGATCGATCAGTCACATACGAGCACAGGAAATCTGAATCGCTAAATATTTCCGAATTATATGGACAAATTCCTGTATTTTTGAACCCTTTAATTATATTTGTTGGTACAAATGCTTTTGGAAACGAAAGACCTACTATTTCAGAAATATTATAAATATTTATAGAATGCCAGGATGATTTAACATCCACGCATCCATTGCCCGGTTATAATATGCCTTGAATGGTCCAAAGCAGCTCACATCTAAAGGCTGGAGCCTAAGGCTGCAGTGGAGTGGCAAAGTCAAAAGAAGTATTCCATTTTCCTTGCACAAGTTTAATATGTGAATGTCAAAATGACTCTCGTGGTTATCTAATATTAATAAAATCTTGTTTTCCGTTGAGCACTGAGTGACTTCAATAAATGTTCTATTTCACAAAATTAGTCGAAGTCATCCATCCGCTTTTATGTGCGGCACCTTTAGAACCTGGCGGGGCACCATGCAGCATATGTGGTTTAAAATGCTGCCTCGGAAATATAAAATATGGCGGAATGTACACTCCGTTTGCACATATTGCAACACACATTGTTACTAAAGTACCTCTTACAGCACTCGTTACTTTCGCCACCTGCTTTTGTCCACTAGGTGCTATAATTTTCGGTGGTCGCAGTTTTAAATATTATTTGGGGTAAAATTATATTTACTGATAACGATTTTAAGATTTGTAAAAAACAATGTTACATTGTGAGCGTTAAAACTACTAGCACGGCTTAAACTGGTAGCTTCTGGTGAACGCAGACTTAAAGTAGGTTTTCTCTTCCTAAATCCACGCATCCACTCTACACCCGCAGATTTGTTTTGATGCCAAGAGTCCGGTACCGACTTACCATTGGCCACTGCAAATCTATACGCAAGCTCACAGGTCCATTTTATTGTAAAACCGTAGCACATTTGGCACGCTTCTATTAAATATGCAGCAAGAAGATATTCTTCGTCACTTGTAAAGACATAAGAAAATCCAAGTTTTCGTTGAAAACTAAAGGTGTCCTTTTCTACATCTGCTGAATTCTTGTAGGCCAATTCCGTATTCTTTTGCTGCGTGCCTCAGATTCATTTCACCTTCAACCACTTTCATGACTGCTTCTTTCATGTTCTCGGCATTTTCTGCAGAAATATTCTTTTTGCGTTCAAGCTCTTTGGAGATGGATGGCCTTGGAAGCCTTGGCATCTTCACAGTTTCTATAAAAAATTCGAAAAACAACAACTATTAAACATGTCCCACTATGCACCACTTGTCCCACATTGAACCACATGACGTAATTTTTCAAAATTGTTAAATTCACGAAATAAATTAATTTATTTACTAATGAAAATGTGTTTGTTACCTTGCAAATATATAAAACTTATAAATTGCACAATTGGACATAAGAATTTAGCACTTTTTATTAGTACAAACGTGTTTAGATGCACGGCAGAAATATTTACTTTGAGGTTAGCTGAGAGGGCTTCTAAAGTTTAACAGGAATCTGTTTTGTTATTACAGATTTCTGCATTTCTCAAGGAAGTAGCAGTTAATAGCACTCCAAAACTGTAGAGAAACTTAGTTATTTGTCTTGTAGACGTCGCCAAATACCGGTGTCCCAGTACGTACCATGTCCCGGTATGGACCACCTTCCCCTAAGTGTTAACGAAATGTGTTTCCAAAAATTACGTGTCTGCCTTAAGTTTTGGCACAAATATCAACCTAAAAATAATTGATTTACCGAATTACCACTAGCTTCTCTTTGCAAAAATATGTCTAGTAGAGGCAGGTCCAAAAGGACTCAATGCTGCTGCCACCTAAATTAAATAAGAGTGCCGTGGTTTTCCAGGCAGTAGGGGGAGACTGTTGTACCTTGTGCATAGCAGAGTTCCCACTAAAAACAGAATATCAATTTCCCTGACTTTTCCCTGATATGCCAAAATCTATTTCCCTGACTTTGGTCTTCTACAATTTACCCCCAACATGTGTAACACACTACTATAGAATACAGTAGGTCTTCGCGTCATGTAGGAAAACACAACTCCCCAGTTCAGAGCGACCAATGAACGCAAAATAAAAAACAATTACTGTGGTTTTGTGAAAAAAGAAATCATTAAATAAATGGTTCAGAATTTCACACAAAAAAACACATTGTCTCAATTATTTGTCATACAAAATAAATAAATAATTTCTCCCTGACAAGGACAGAAATTCTCTGACTCTTAGTCAATTTTCACAATTTTTCCCAATTTTCCGTGATTTCCCAGACAATTTTTTTTCTTCTACAAATTCCCTGACTTTTCCAGGCGAGTGGGAACCTTGGTATAGTGTACTTTGGATGACCCTTCAGTTTCATAAGAAATGCTGAAACCTACGCGACAGAAACTGTACTGAGACACAGTTTACTCACTAGAGTACAAGGAAGCGGGAAACTCGTTGTCAATGTGCTCTTGTTTAGGAGTAAAATTTAAAAAAAAATTTAAGCAAAAAGTAACTTTTCCTTTGACTGTTTATTTTTTTTACAAGTTGACTATTGTGTTTTGTGTTTTATATCACCTTCTAAGAGTCTCGGTGGTTAGTGGTAAGGACGTGCACCTCTGAACGGAGAGGCACCGTGTTCGATTCGCAGGGTTCCCTTTCAATTTTTCAGTACATACTGTACAATTACCATCAACCGAGGTTGTGTGAGCAAGTTGAATGTCTGTACGTTCCGCCCTTCGGAGGGGTCGTAAAGCCGTCCGTCCCGTGCCTATGCGATGTTGGGTACGTTAAAGATCCCTACCTTCCTTACAGAAAGGCGGGGGTTAGGCAACATTTCCGGGATAGTAAGGTGAAACTGCTCTCTGGCGTCGGTGACTGGCCATAGTCGCGGATATAGACGCATGTTAAAAAAATCACATTTTACCTGAATTACAGCTCGATGGTGAGCGTAATTTGTTATGCACTATTTCAGTTTTAAATATAACCGCGAAGGTTGAGAAGGTTAAGTTTGAGAAGGCGCACCATGTACCCTGGATCAAAACAACGTCCGGTACTGACCAATGATTATAGGTAGATGACAATTATTTCGTTCTTTGTTATAGGTCAGTATGCCACGAAGTACAAGTGGGAAAAACAAGTCCTATAATCGTGATTCAATGAAAAAAGTAGTCGAAGCTGTTACTGGACCCCGAGAGAAGAGAATTATTATTATTATTTATTTCAACAACACACCACGAGGGCTTACAGCCTAAATACTATCGTACCGTGGGTGTCGACAAGGAGGAAAGAGGCAACTTGTTAATTCTGGACTTGAAGGTTTGGGGGTTCGGAGGAGAAGGAAAAACATGTGCCGGCAAGGAATTCCACAACTTGGAAGTCCTCGGGACAGAAGAGCGGGCATAACAAGATGTTCTATGTCTGGTGACCTGGACAGTAAAAGGGTGCATACGCTCTGTTCCCCTGGTAGATCTGTTGAGGGCAGCAGGTGGAGGAACTATGGAAGAAAGCTCATCTGAGCACTGCCCGTGCAGATATCTATAAAAGAGAGAGAGGTCACCAACGGCTCGTCAGTAGGCAAGGGATGGCAGCCTTTGGGTGAGGGTAGGTTAACCGATGAGACGTATAGCTCTCTTCTGAATGGAGTGCAGGATAGCGAGTTTTGAAGCGGCAGCAGCACCCCAGATGTGGGAGCAGTATTCGAGGCTTGGCCTTATTTGTGAAGTATATAAGGTATAGAGATTAGCTGGTGAAAAGTATTTGCGGGCCCGGAAGAGGAAACCTAATTGCTTAGCAGCCGCTTCTACAATTGATGTGACATGTTGGTGCCAATTGAGATTTCGATCCACAGAAATGCCAACAAGTGAAAAGGACTAATTACTTTGAATAACTTGGTTGTTCATTGTGATGGGTCTAGGGCTGGTGTATCTCTTATGAGAAAGAAAGCAAGACTGATATTTGGTGGGGTTGAATTGTACAAGATTTCTACTTCCCCAGTCTAATATTTTTTGGAGATCCACGGAGACAGAACCCTCCATGTGTCTGCGATCCTCATCTAGTTGGGCCAAAGAGAAAGGCTTAGAATATTGTATATTGGAGTGGAGGGTGCTGTCGTCCGCGTAACTGTGAACTGGGTTGGATGTGCTAGAGAAGAGGTCATTGATGTGGAGAAGAAACAAAGTAGGGGCTAAAGCTGAACCTTGAGGAACTCCTGCATTAATTGGAATACCTATAAGACAAACTTGTAGGGTTAACTTTAATGTTAAAATTACTACACTTGTACGACCTTAATGCTTTACAAAACTTACGGTGCAACAAAGTTTTATTATAATGCCAGCTATGATCCCAAAAAGGTGTTTAGACAATAAGAGGAACTAGAATTACTTGATTGTGTTAAAACTATATCAAAAACGAATTATGGTCTTTCCACAAAAAAACACAGGTTTCATATTTTGAAAATGGCCCCAACCCAGGACTCAAAACATGGCGACGTAAATGATCAACCTGAAAACCTAGTACCCGCAACTATACCGCATATGATGCGTCTGGTTTTATGAATTTTTTGTGTGTACAATGCGTCGAATATAAAAACGCTGTTTTCAAGCTTCGTTTTATTCAATTCAGTTTTCTAAATAATATGTATCTAGCAGATTGAATGGAAAGCGAGTAGTTTTTAAGGCGGAGTCGACAAAACCAAATGTAAAGTATGGATGATTTTAAATTGAAAGGCAGAGGACGGCAAATATAACTAGAGGAAAAGTATGTATCAAGTAGTAATAATCAGAATTAGTATCTAGAAAGTATGAGAAGAAAATTAAAGATTTTCCAGCGGCGAGCAGGGCAAATGACAGAGAGCGGGCCAGTAAACAGATACCGCAGGCTGTAGTTCCCGCCGTCATCAATAACTATGACTGAAAATGTCAATTGTACAGTGCATTCCTTGTTGCACAATACTTAGTATTTTTTCTTGTAAATATATGCTAAAATATTTTCGCAGAAATATTATTGGTGCAGTTTATTCTTGGAGCGTCCTAAAGTGGTCTTGCTACATTTAAAACCAAGAACAGTTTCTAAAGTTTGCTTTACATTACACTGAGTGAAGATTGGAACCTGTGATGTACACTGATAAGCACACCTTGAACAATCCAATCCACCACAACACATCTAACAACGTTAGCGTCAGTGCAACTTACTTTTGCAATTATTAATGACCAAATTTTAAAAAAAATGCATCACCATTTATAGTCATTAAAATAATAAATAAAAAGTCTGGACGCAGCAAGTGCGTTATGGTAGCGAATTTTCTTTAAAATCTTTTTAATAACAAAGCAGGCATCAAACTTGGTTGCATATATAGTAGAAACAATGTACCATATTTCATCGAAATAACTTTATTGTTTGAAAATATAGAAACATTTTTTAAAAGTCTCGATGCAGTAAGTGTGTTATGGAAGTAAATTTCCATAAAAAATTTTTGTAATATCAAATGCGAGCAGGCATCAATCTGATTACCGGTATAGCCTATGTAGTAGAAACAATGTACTATATTTGATCAAAATTACTTATCGTTTGAAAATAAAACAAAAAAAATATCCGAAAATAAACTTAAATCTTGGTTTTCTAACCAACAAAGCTTACGTTAATAGCAAATTGAGTTATTGAAATTTGAAGGATTTAATGAAAATTCGGTAAATTTGAAGATTAGCTCCCGAACGCTTTTCACAAAATTGTTTTCAGAAACATTACTAGGACCCCCCCCCCCCCCCCCATGCACAAACCACAAGAAACATTTATTGTTTACACCCCCAAGGAAGTTACGGGACTGGGAGTTAATAGGGGTGCTGGGCGGGGTAGGTAGTGAAAAGAAAATATGAGCAGAAAATGCGAAGAAAACTGCTTGAAAGCTGTCTATTTGAAGCCATATCCCCATTAAACCCTTCCTACCCCGCACAGCACCCCTATTTGCCGCAGGTCACGTAACTTCCTTGGGGGGTATGAACAAGAAGTTTTTCTTGTGGTTTATGCAACGAGGGTGGTTGTATGCACACGAGGAGAAAAGGAAAATGCCTACGACAAAGCGGAACCCCCCTGGTCCGATTTTCCTGGCTAACGAACTTATCCAAGCCACTTGCAAAAGGAAGGTACTCACAAAATTTGATCAAAATCGGTCCATTATTTTTTGAGTTATCGGTACGATATATATATATATATATATATATATATATATATATATATATATATATATATATATATATATATATATATATATATATATATATATATATATATATATATATATACACAGATCGCCTCATTAGCGAATTAAAAAAAATTCGCTAAAAAGTCTGGGCACATCAAGTGCGTTATGTTAGTGAATTTTCACCAAAATGTTTTAAATAGCAAATATGTGTTTTTTTTTTAACAAAGTGGGCATCAAATCTGGTTACCAGTGTAACCTATATAGTAGAAACAAGGAATAACAAAAATCTGACCAGATAAAGGTAAAATGAAATGAAAGACTTACAAAAAAATTACAAAAAGCGAAGTTACTAACTAGGATTAGGACTCGTCTTATTATAAGACTCGACCGATACACACCCTTAAACCACTGAATCACGGTCGACATGAGTGATGTATATACTAGCAGGTATATACGCTAGTATGTTAATTTTGTAACGCCTAATCAAACAATTTTTATTTACAATGGATTTTTTGCTCATATTTTAATGAACTAGAGGAAAATAATGACTTGGACGCAGATCTAGGTACTTGTTAGTCATTTCGTGGCGTATTTTACAATCACATTAATATGACTACCAAAATTATCAACAGAAATGCTCCGGTTGGAGAGGAAATTTGCAGTCCAGGTACAGAGTTTTGGTGGTAGGCCATAGGCCGGAAGTTTATTAAGCAGCGCTACCTGCCAGACCTGGTCGAATGCTTTGGATATGTCTAGAGCGACAATCTGGGATTCCTACCGTGTAGTTCCATAGACTTGTTCCAAGAATGGATGACAAAGGAAAGAAGGTCGGCAGTTGATATGCGCTGTCGTGGAATGGACTGTTTTTCAAGAAATTTTAGTAATTCGATGTTTATATACCATCACTTTAGAGACGACTGAAAGGAGAGAAATAGGCCTGTAGTTGCTAGGAAGCGCTTTTGATCCACTCTTGGGGACGGGTTGTACTCGAGCAGTTTTCCAGTTACTAGGGAATATGCCTCTATTGTAAGATGTCTGAAACAGACGAGTCAGGACAGGAGCAATTTCTGGTGTGCATTTTTTGAGAACAATTGCTGGGATCTCATCAAGGCCAGAGGCTTTCCTGGTATTAAGAGAAGAGAGCATCTTTCGTACCTTTTTAGTTTTGAAAATGATATCCGTCATTTTATGCGCAACATTGGGAACTGTTGGTGGTTGAACATTTGGAGGTGGGTTGATTGTAGAACTGCCGGCGAACAACGAGGCAAAAAGTTCAGCCAGGGCGATAGAAACAATTTCATCCCCTGAAACAAGAGGTGGGAATATGCTCTTGCAGAAATTATTCCCAATATATTTAGCAAGAGTCCAGAAGGGTTTGCTGCCGTTTGAGCTTGAGAGGACTTTGTTTTTGATGTGGTTATTAAACGAGTTTTTTGCCTCACAAAGAATGCGAACATAGCGGTTTCTTGCGTCGTTAAATGCTTGACGGTTTTCTTTACTGGGATTGTGTAGAAGCGTTTTGTGAGCTTTAACCTTTTCAAGTCTGGCGTTGTCACAGGATTTAGAGAACCTGGGCTTTTGAGTGGCTGAAGAGGTTTTCAGTTTTGTCACTGCTGAATGTCAAATTTTGACAGCTTATTAAAACATCATAGTGATTAGCATATAAATTAAGCTCAACTTTGGTTATTGGGAAGTTTTAAGGCTAACTAGATATCAATATACCCTCGTATAATGTTAGTATCAAGAAAAACCATATAATCGCTTAAACTTGTGGTTTTCAGGTAGGTTTGTTAGAAATTTCCATCGTTAATTTACAATCACAATCAAGAACAAATATATAATTATCAGCCCACTATTTCGGTGGTCACTAAACGGTCGGCACAATGAACATCTTTCAACAGAAGAAGATACAATTTGATGATTGCTGTAGTCAGTTTGCAGACAAGAACATAAAATATAATTATAACTAGGTGGCCACTGACAGTTATTTTTATGATATTTCGATATAACCATAGCTTCAAGAGATGAAGCGTTACTTCATGAGATGAACATGTATTACTAGTGTAGAAAGATGTTGGTCAGCACATGTTTAACCTAATAATTATCTGATTAGCTGAGATCAAAGGTGCCGACAAAAGAATTAATTGGGAGAGCGCATTCCTACGCAATGTAACTCATCTGCTTTCAGATCGCTCACACACTTATTTTTATTTAAGCGTACAAATAAAAATTGTACACTTATTTTATATCAGCATGATTGATGAGATCAATATTAACGAGTTCAAAAACTTGTGCGAAGGTTCTTATTTAGCATTTAACTTTATGTTTTACGTAGGTGTTTAGCTTTTTGTTTTGATTTAAGTGTTTTTTTATTGCTCGTGATACCAGAGCATAATATTCTCATGCTGTGCCTAGCCTAGCACTTTGTTTTCCTGAAATTTAGGACCTTCAAGGTAGCTAACATACTAAAGCAGTTAAATCGATACTATGCTTTGAACCCGTATGAAAACTATACACTAATGTGATTGTAATTTTATATACCTACGTACTTTGGTTTGGTGTTCAGTTTCAGGAGGTCAGGTAGCTGCTTACATTTATGCTAAAACCATGCCAACTCAACGTTTATTTTTCATAATGTGTGACTGGATCTTTTAGCTTTATCTTATAACATATAGGGGGAGTTCACCAGGCGCTAACAGCTGAGTTTAAGCGTTTATCTGCTGACTACCGATACATTTCAGCGGCTGCAGACTAATGAACGCAATGTTGACTTCAAGCCTATTTTGTGACGTTTGTTGGTCATTCCGCTTTGAGAAATTGGCAACAGTTGTGTTCCAGCAGAGAGATAGCGGGACTGGTGAATGCACATGTTGACACAACTATTTAACTGTTGGCGCCTGCTGAACTCCTCCTTCACACCAAAGTTTAAAAGTTGGTCAGCGTATGCGTGTATCCTATTTTTGCATTCTACTCATCAAGACGATTAACATGACACCAAACATGTGGGGGTTAACTTAAAAAGCTACAACGTTGGTTTGCGCATGCGCAAATGTCATATTTGCATTCCACTCGTTGAGACGAGTAACATGACAGCAAACGCTATACCTCTACACCGCTTAATCACAAAGTTGGATTTGCGCATGCGCAAAACGCCATCTTTGCGTACGTCAAACCACCAAGAATCAAAATAGCGAGTTCTTTTACATTGACAGGTGGTGCCACCTGTCGTTTAAAAATTTAAATTTCACGCGTTTTTCACTTCCGGTCGGCCATCTTGGTCGCCATCTTCGATTACGTCACTCCAGGTTTGTCGCATGTCCCCGTCAAGTGACATCAATATGACGTCACTCCCGTGCTTCGTGCCGGTTAGGGGTGTGGTCGGGGCGTGGTCGCCAATAGGGCTCCGCCCAAAAGGATGGAGGCTCCACCCAAAAAGGGTGTGGTCGCGCATGTGACTCCGCCCAACGAAGGTGGGGCAGGGCTCCGCCCAAACGGGTGGTGCGGGGCTGTGGTCGCGCAGGGCCACCGCCCAAATGGGGTGAGGCGGGGCTCCGCCCAACCAGTGACGTCACTATGACGTCACTCCGGCGCTTCGCGCCGGCGTAGTGGCCGAGTGGAGGGCACAGAACCGGTCATCTATACCTACTCTCCTCATTAGTGAATTTTTTTAAAGAAAATTTACTAAAAGCAGGAGTCTTGAGAAACGTAAATTTTATCCAAAAATGTATATTTTTTAAAACTAGCGTCGACGTGTCCGAGCATTTCGTGAAAACACAAATCCCTCGAATTTTAATGAATTTATTCCATAATTTTGGAGCTCACTGTATATAATTTGAATTTGATGTATTTTTTTCAGTAAATTTTCCTGTAAAAGGTATTTAGTCAGTTCACGCAGAAATCTTTTATGTTGCTAATTCGAATTTTCATGAAAAAAAAATTGGCTAGCAAATTTTCGTAAGAAATATAATTTTTTGTAACATTACCTTTTTAAGTTTATTTTCGGAAACTTGTACTTCTTCAAACAATTAAGTTATTTTAATGTAATATGGTACATGGCTTCTACTATATGGGTTCTACTGTTAACCAAATTAGATGCCTTTCATTAAAAAAAAATCATGATTAAAACTGAAAATATTTCTCTGAAAATTCGCTGCCATAACGCACTTGCTGCGTCCACATTATTTTATTTTTTAATCAACTTTTACTTACCTACCCTAAGACGGAATGTTAAGCTACTGTGTTATGAACATTTCCCTTGACTGTCAATATTTACATTCGTTTACTTTTCCAATTACATTAAACACCACAATATAAAACTATTTGCCGTCATTTACGACAGCACGACAGAAACGTGCACGTAACATGTATTTATGTTTGATTCGCCCACTAATGCCAGAGCAAACATATTAACGCATACTTACCTTGTCCATTTGTTGATATTATATATATACGATATATCTATATGTATCTACAAAGTTGGATAACGATATGTAGTATATTATTATAATTTGTGAAGAATACACGCATGCTTGAGTGGCAAGCTCACCACCTAACCTGTTATTTATTAATGATGGCATGCCTGCTAGCCCTTACGGCCGAATTTGTATTTGCTGTGCGCTGTTGCCACTAAAATGTGATTTGGTGAAAATTGACATTTTTTCGTCAAAACTCGAGTGATATAACGTTTTAGTGTTTATTTATTAGAAAACTTTTAATTTCATCAAACATCTGGTATTCTGTGCTGAAATTAAATTAGGGGTTGAATGTATGGGGGTGGAATATTGATGACAAAAATTTCGATGATTTTCTTTTGCTAAAACGGCATAAGTCTCAAAACGCATAGAAAACTTTATTCTGGAACGAATTTTTTTGTCTGTCGCTCGGTCTGTCGACATGTACGTCTCTGTCTGTTAATAGGCGCAATAACTTACGAACGAATTGATATCATCTTCAAATTTGGTAGCCAGTTAGCACCCGACAAGGGAACGCTTCGAATTATTTTTGGGTAATATCGCTTCAATTCAAAGGATGGCTTGCCTAGGCATCACAGGGGCCATGTCTTCAACCCCAACAGCCGCCATGAAGGTGTTGCTGGATCTGCCAACACCCCCCCGCCCCTACACCTACTTATTATGGGTGAGGCCAGGCTAGGACTATACAGACTTGCCTGCAATGGTAGACTCAAGATCAACCCAGGCTTCAGGGGCCACTGCAAAAGTCAGGAGATCGTGAAGGAGCCCATGCTTGAGATGAGGTCAGACTTCGCGAGCCCGCAAATCTGCAGGGTAAACAACTTTACAATGGAAATCCCCGACCGTGAGGCATGGCGGGAGGAGACGCCGGGCATACCACGGGACGCGCTCGTCTGGTTCACGGACGGATCCGGCGGGGAGCGTGGGACGGGGGCAGGTGTTTATTCGGAAGCACCGAGGGTAAGTCATAGTATTTATCTCGGAGCCCATGCAACGGTCTTTCAGCCCGAAATGTACGCCATCCTGCACTCTGTGCGGGAGAACAAGAAGAGAGGCTACACCAACAAGCGGATCCCCATAGCCACAGACAGCCAGGAAGCCCTTAAGGCACTAAGTAGCCCACGGGTAAATTCCTGGCTGGTGAGTGAGTGCCGAGATGAGACGAGCGACCTGGCTGAGCAGAATGAGTTCACCCTCATCTGGGTGCCGCGTCACTCGGGGGTCAAAGGCAATGAAGAAACTGACAGTCTCGCGAAGAGAGGGTCAGCAGAACCATTTATGGGACCAGAACCGGCTCTGGGCGTGACAAAGAGCACTGCCAGGGGAGCCATTAAGTCATGGGTCAGAAACCAACACAAGGTGTACTGGGCAGAATGTCCAGGGCTCAGACATGGAAAGTCAATAATTGACGAACACAGTTCAAAGAGAGCTGTGGAGCTTCTAAATCTTAGTAGAGGACAGCTCAGAAACATAACAGGTCTCTTGACGGGACACATGGCCGTCAAGAAACACCTGCATAAATGGGGCGGTTCGAGGGGGACCTCGCATGCAGATTCTGCGAGTGTAAAGCTCTGGACCGCAAAAGACAACTGATCTACGGTCAGTCTAGACCGGAGACGGAGCAATATAAAACTTCATCCTACCAATCGCTGTGCAGACTAGTTCAAGGCACAGTGATTTTGGAATGGATGGAGTAATACTAAGGGCATGCACAATCAACCAAAGGTTGCAGTGATATCGGGCGGCAAGGCCACGGACGAGCCCTGAGGAAAAAAAATATCGCTTCAGGGGTAGGGAATAAATAAGGGGTGATTTGGTGAAAATTGACATTTTTGCAATAAAAATCGATAAATAAGGGGTGATTTGGTGAAAATTGACATTTTTTCAATAAAACTCGATAAATAAGGGGTGATTTGGTGAAAATTGATATTTTAAAAATAAAACTCGAGTAATACAAGGTTCCAAAAGTTTATGTGTACAGGAATACAAATATTTTCTTTGTGGACAAGTCATGGGCCCTAAATTCATTCCATGAGAATGTCTTTCTGAAGCGAATAAATTATCACAGCTATGTGGAAGTTATGATTCAATTTGCAGCAGTAATTTTTTATTGCTATTATATTATTCACCACGTCCTGCAGTGCACTGAGTACACTGCCGTACATGATAG
The DNA here is from genome assembly GCA_964006375.1 of Tillus elongatus. Taxonomy (NCBI): domain Eukaryota; kingdom Metazoa; phylum Arthropoda; class Insecta; order Coleoptera; family Cleridae; genus Tillus; species Tillus elongatus. Next base: position 218,667,712 of record OZ023263.1, read on the forward strand.
AAAAGCCTGGACGCAGCAAGTGCGTTATGGTAGTGAATTTTCATAGAAATGATCTGGCACAAAATATTTTATTATAACTTTTTTTTCTTGTAACATAGAAATCTTAATTTTGGTGTATAGTTTACTTTTTATATCGTAAACCTACCTACCAAATTTGGTTATCATAGATTTTTTATTTTTTAAGATAATTTTTTTTTTCAAATGAAAGCTCAAAATTTTTCCGGAAAACCTTGTCCGATTTTTCTGATTAACGAACTTGTCAAAGCCATTTACAAAAGGAACGTACATGCCAAATTTGATCAAAATCGGCCTATTATTCTTTGAAATAAAAATTTTTTCGAATGAAAACTCAAAATTTTCCCGGAAAACCTTGTCCGATTTTCCTGACTAACGAACTTATCCAAGCCATTTACAAAAGAAACGTACATCCCAAATTTTATCAAAATCGGTGTGATACATATATATATATATATATATATATATATATATATATATATATATATATATATATATATATATATATATATATATATATATATATATATATATATATATATATATATATATATATATATATATATATATATATATATATATATATATATATATATATATATATATATATATATAAACATATAAAAATTGAAACTGACCCCGGATATGGGTTCTAGGAGTCCTAGATCGCGCTCATTTGAAAAAAATTTTTCAAATTTCAAAAGTCGAGATCTCCTCATTAGTGAATTTTTTCTAAGAAAATTCACTAATAATATAATAGCAATAATAAATTAATGAATTCATTGTAACCCATAATTGCGAGCCAGCAATAAGGGCGTGCCAAAGGATCTATGGAATGCAAGGAATAGCTAATAATTGATTCGGTTTTGTGCAATCAAGCTTACAGTGTACGAAGAAGTTTCTTTGCTGCCTACGTGGATTACAAAAAGGCATTTGATTCAGTTCCACACGAAGTGCTTATAAATGTGCTGGAGATCTATAAGATCGATACTTATATCCTGAGATTCCTGGAACACACAGTGTCTACTTGGAGAACAAAAATTCAGTTACGGGTACAAACGGGTGATAACATCGTAACCAGCACGATGCCAATTAGAAGAGGTATATTTCAAGGTGACTCGCTAAGCACATTGTAGTTGCCTCGGACTGAATTCACTATCAAACCGCCTGAACTCTACCAGATATGGCTTCGGTATAAAAAGCAATGGCGGGGAGCAAATGATGCTAAATCATCTGCTGTATATGGACGCTCTTAACCTGATGGCCTCCAAAAACAAGCACCTGGAACAACTCCTTAAAATCGTAGAAGGGTTTTTCCAGAGATATTGACATGCAGTTTGGGCTTGACAAATGTCGCACCTTATGGGTAGCAGAGGGAAGATAGCGTATATGAAATTCAGAATGGTCAGAAAATGCCATGATGGATGTAGATAATGATAGATGTTATAACTACTTGGGAATACAACAAGCGACGAAAATAAAGCACTCAGTAATGAAGAACGATCTGACAAATAAGTTTACCAAACGAGTAAAGCAAGTGCTGCGAGCACGTATCAACAGCACAAACCTGACTAAACCTCTTAATACATCTGCATTTTCTGCACTTAGCTATTCATTTGAGATTGTAAACTGGAGCAAAACCGACATAGAAAATCTACAGCAGAAGGTGTGAACACTCCTAACAAAATCCAAATGGCATCACCCCCATAGTGCCATCGCGCTAGTCACGAAGGTGGACGATGAGTGTTGGATATTGGTAAACAGTTGGACCAGCAGATATTCAACCTACGTGCATACTTCCATCAGCGGGCGGTTACTTCTGAACTACGCCGTGCCATATGCGAAGCAGATGATCCAACGCCGCTACAATTAAGAGAAAGTGAAATACAAAGTCACCATCGGACTGATGAGGCCAGGCTACAATCTTGGATGCAGAAGACTCTCCATGGGCGATATCTGAATGAGATCAAGCACATGCTGACAAATCGGCGTCAAACTACTAGTTGGTGTGCGGACAGATGTTTACAGAGACAGGGGGGTTTTGCTGGCCATACAAAATCAGGTTACCCCAACAAGAAATTACTTGAAGTATATAGTTGGAGATAATTCGGTCAAGATGACAAATTCAGATTTCAGAGACTATCCAGCACGTCACCGGAGGATGTCAAGCGTTTGATAAGTATAAAGGAAGACACGACGCAGTCGCGAGAAAACTTCCTCAAGGACTGGCTCTGAAACTAGGACTTTTAAATCTTAGTAAGGTGGCCTACTATAGATACACTCCTGAGCCTGTGCTAGAGAACTCAGGTTAGAGGTTATACTGGGATCGGACCGTGCTCACAGACCAACGAGTCCTGCAAGCAAGTGAATCTGATTGATGTGGCCATTCCGAATAATAATAATCTAGAGATACAGCTAAGAGACTGGGTCTTAGAGAGCATGTTTATAAGGTTATGTAGAAGGCGGAAATACTCGCAACTGCCCACACCGTGCGAAAATTTTTGGGAAATAAGAATGTATCGCGTTGTCGTTCAGGGCCCGATTACTTGGAAAGGGCTCCATCTGAGCTCAGTCCCTTTGGTATCTGAGATACCTGGGATGAATGAATGTTCCCCTTTGAGGGAGTGTAAAAGCCATTCAGGCTAAAGTTGGTAATAATTTGTAAATGCTGGCGAAGGGGTGTTGTATCGATGTTCGGTAACCTGTGGGGATCTGGTCAACAGAACGTACGCATCCATGATGATTACTAAGTAACGAATACTGGATCCGAAAGTAACGATTATTAAAAAGCAACGATGATTCCCATCACTACTGCCAGGTAAGAATTTCTTGGTTGGTTCACTTTGTTTGTCCACGATGTCGGTCAAAAGAACTAAACACACCTCATTTATCTCAACAGTGTTACACATTTCCTTCATCGTGACTGTGGGAGAGTATTTCTAGATTTGGGAGTTTACAATAAAAACACAAAAATTTCGGGACGCAGACAGTGCGTTATGGTGGTGAATTTGCATAAAAATGTTTTTAATAGCAAATATGTGTGTTTTTTTTTAAGAAAGCAGGCATCGAATTTGATTACCAGTATAACATATATAGTAAAAACAATGTGCCATGTTTCATCAAAATAACTTTATTGTTTCAAAACGTACAAAAATTTCCGAAAGTAAACTTAAAGTGTAGCCGAAAAAATCCGTTTCTTGGTAAACCTTATAGGTTAATAGCAAATTGAGCTTTTCAAATATGAAGCATTTAATCAAAATAGGCTACCATAACGCACCTGCTACGTCCAGAATTTCTTTACTTACAAACATGTATTATATTTCGATGGAAAATGCAAAAACATAAGGCGTTTTCGACTAAAAAAAAAAGTTGTATCACCAACGGCTTATGGGCCACCTGTGATTGTAGAAATATTTTTTGAAGACGTAGCTCAAGACACCCTATAATTAATGTATACAATTTTTTTCATATCTTGTAGAATAACGGATATATTGAGCTTTATTGATTTTTTACAAAAATTCGACAAAAGTTATATACCATTAAACAATAAACTCTATAGCTAAGACTACTGCCAAGCATCAGAGAAAGGGTCTATTTGAAATGAATTTTCTGGAAACATTTTAGTAAAATTAAGGACAATGATGGTTGAAACTAAGACTTCAGGGTTTGTAAAACATTCTTCTTGAGACATTTTCTTTCCATAGCCCGTATCAGATTCAAGTTCTTTGCCTAAATGTTGCGAATATTGACGTTTTAAATTGTCACTTTGACGTTTTGAGGAAAACCCCAATTTTTTTTTAAATGCCCATAACTTGTCTTTTGAGTTACTACCTACAGCGCTAAATTTTAGTAGGTAATTTACCCATAGCGATATAAAACGATGTACCAAATTTGGTTGCCCTTACATTGTTATTTCCGGAGATATGAATTTTTTTCTAAAGAAAACACGAAATTTTTTTGGAAAACCTCGGCCGATTTTCCTGGCTAGCGAACTTATCAAAGCCACTTACAATGTATATATATATATATATATATATATATATATATATATATATATATATATATATATATATATATATATATATAACATATAAAAATCAAAACTGACCCCGGATATGTGTTCTAGGGGGCCTTATTAGCGCTCATTTGAATATATTTTTTCAAAATTCAAAAGTCGGGGATTTCTTCATTAGTGATTTTTTTTAAAGAAAATTCACTAAAAATAACCGCACTCAATGTATACTCAACTTCCTTTTGAACCGTTAGTTCAATGTTTCGAATGGTATTCCTCATAGGTTATTGCAGCTTTCTGTATCGCTTCATTTAAACGACGCGAAGGCTGGGTCAATTAGTAAAAAAAGAACTAGTTTAAGTCTTTCTCATATACTGTTTTTAAATCGACATTTCAATAAGGTTGCGTTTTTTTTAAATAAGTTATGTAATAATAATAATTTGTTAAGAGGCAAAATACTCTGCTTGTATAAATTCCTTGTCTCCAAATCATGCATATAAAACACAAATAAATTCCGTTGTTAATGGTACTGGCAACCATGCCTTTCATTATTGTTTTGTCCATACCCCATAATAAACGTGATCATATATAAATATTATGTTGTTGTTAAATGTTGAGCTATAACGTGGCCACTATAACGATTATACGAAATTATGCAAATCACCTGCGGTTTTGGAGCTTTTAACCAGGGGATTTAGTAGCTATGTGCTTGACAAACTCACGAAACCTGCTCTACCTACTATCCTTCACTCGGATCGATTATTAACTAGTATGTCTTTAGTATAATGATCAGATTGTCGATTGGATACTCTATAAATGTAAGATGTGATTACCGGGCACACGTAGGTAATGACGGATAATAGAACAAAGGGCAATTATAAATTAACAGCTTTTATAACGAGCGAATTAAGCGAAAAAAAAAGGCCTGGACGCATCAAGTGCGTTATGGCAATGAATTTTCATAGAAATGATCTGGCACAAAATATTTTGTTATAACTTTGTTTCTTGTAACATAGAATTCTAAATTTTGGTGTATTGTTTACTTTTTATATCGTAAACCTACCTACGAAATTTGGTTATCATAGATTTTTTTATTTTTTGAGATAAAAATTTTTTTCGAATGAAAACTCAAAATTTTCCCGGAAAACCTCGTTCGATTTTCCTGACTAACGAACTTATCCAAGCCACTGACAAAAATTAAAAAATACGCAGCAAGTGCGTTATGGTAGTGAATTTTCATAGAAATAATCTGGCACAAAATATTTTATTATAACTTTTTTTTCTTGTAAGATAGAAATCGAAATTTTTGTGTATAGTTTACTTTTTATATCGTAAACCTACCTACCAAATTTGGTTATCATAGATTTTTTATTTTTTAAGATAAAAATTTTTTTCAAATGAAAACTCAAAATTTTCCCGGAAAACCTCGTCAGATTTTCCTGACTAACAAACTTGTCAAGGCCATTTATAAAAGGAAGGCACATGCCAAATTTTATTAAAGTCGGCCGATTATTTTTTGAGTTATCGGTGTGTATATATATATATATATATATATATATATATATATATATATATATATATATATATATATATATATATATATATATATATATATATAAACATATAAAAATTGAAACTGACCCCGGATATGGGTTGTAGGGGTCCTAGTTCGCGCTCATTTGCAAAAATTTTTTCAAAATTCAAAAGTCGGGATCTCCCCATTAGTGAATTTTTTCTACGAAAATTCACAAAAGGAAGGTACATGCCAAATTTAACAAAATCGGCCCATTATTTTTTGAGTTATCGGTGTGATACATACATACATACATACATAGATATATATATATATATATATATATATATATATATATATATATATATATATATATATATATATATATATTCACCAGCAAGGTAACTTTTCAGTTCCCGGAACAGATGGAAGTACGAGTGTGTCAAATAAATTGAATAATATGGATACAGAACAAGTTCGAACGTTAACTTAGCAAAATTGTCTTGAGCAATACGACTCGAATGCATCTGTGCATTGTCGTAATGAAAGAATTTTGTTCTAGGCGTTCCAGGTCCTTGTTTTCTTCTAGCTACCTGCAATTTCAACAGAAATAAAGCGGAATATTCCTCGTTGCCGTTTTATCTCTGGTCCCGAAACTACGCAAAAAACACGGTCGATTTTCTTACACACTTCCAAACAATCGACCAGTCGTCGCATGCGACTCCTATATCTGTGATTATGGACAATCACCATCGCCAGGGAGTGGTTTCATCTCTTCATCCCAGAAATTTTCCGAACCCTTTTCTATATGTAAGGAGAATAGAGAATAACAGTAAACCCAACATCGAGCGAAGCATAGCACCGACGGATATACGCCTTATTTTATATATATATATATATATATATATATATATATATATATATATATATATATATATATATATATATATATATATATATATATATATATATATAACCTTTTTTGTTGTTTATTGTTTGCAAAAACTGAATGGGTTGACTAAAACAAAACGATCCAAACAATTAATAAGGAAAAATACCTGCCATATTTATAATTTCACAGGTACATTTCCTTTGTAAGTTATTAATTATTTTTTCTGGAAAACTTTTGTGACTTCAAATTTGTAACACAATTTTTTAAGGGCATTTGCAGTACTTACATATTATATTTAAGACCAAATTTTAATTTTTTAGCTCCATATAAAATATAAATTTTCTCAAATAATCGCTGACTGAGATTCTAAAACCGATCTTCAATGTCTATTTAAATTTAGAGAATTAGTTTTAATAATATATCTTACTAATAGTGTACAATTCTTATGAAAATTCACTACTATAACGCACTTGCTGCGTCCCTAAATTTTCTATTTATAGTATACATTCGCATTCTAAAATTCAGCGTTTTTGGACGCAAACTTTCTCCTGGTATTAGGAAATAAATGGTCCAAGGCTGACAATTTACACAATTGTTAGTTAACTGTACATTGTAGACAGCTCTATCCATAAAATTTTGTGTAAACTAGAGCTATCGTGACAACATACTACTTGGTCCTGCAACGAGATGGCGTCCATGTCGTATCTCTCCCTACGTTCTCCAGGCTGACATCTTGCGACAACTTCCATTGTTTAGATTTTTATCTACGATTTATTTAAATAGCATAGCAGTACAGAAAACGTAATCGGTCTTTGTCCAACATTGTAGATACTGCATTACAGAATCTGAAGTGATATCGAGGATTATTTTATTATTAATTTCCAATAGCTTTATTTTCCTTTGATCCAACGACTTGAAAATTGGTGCACAACCACGTCTGTCTATGTTCTTTTAAGTTGTAAATATTCGTTTCAATCACTTACAAAATTTGAGAGATATTGCGTTTTAAAAAATATTTCTTAATTTTCTACTAAGAAAAATTGGTCGCTAAGATTTGATAAACGAACTCATGCATGCTATTAGCAAAATAAGGGTAATTCCCAAATTTGGTCCAAATCAGTGATATATATATATATATATATATATATATATATATATATATATATATATATATATATATATATATATATATATATATATATATATATATATATATTTGTGTGTGTATGTATCAAGTCTCGCCAGCGCCATCTATTAGTATGCAATCCAATTTCTTGAAACCACCTTCGCACGTGTCGAATTTAAGAAGCTTCTTTAAAAATTACGTTTAAAATAAGAATTTTATCTTCAAAATCAACTGTGGAAATTTCTAAATGGATGACATCTTGATAAACGTCCAGGTGCGTGGATTGCGTTCTGAGAATGTCTCCTCTGGTCATAAATAATGTCTGGCCACTGCTGTCTGGGCAATTAAAACAGGATTAAAACAGCCTTTTACGTTGGACACGTTTTAATTATTCACTGGCGAAACAACGACACCGATAATAAAAAAGCTTAGAGAAGTTAAGGTGCTTTTTTCAGGGACTTCAGTTTCTGAGGCAAAGTGTAATCAGTTGTGGGCAGGCTTAACGAGTGTGAAACACGGTCGTAAAGTTACAAGTAATCCGTGTTGCCAAATTTCACAATTCTGTAAAAATAACGATATTGAAATTTATCAGGAGAACGATTAGCATGAAAAAAGTGTGATCAGTTTTTGTTACAATTCTACTTTAAATGCGTTTATTTTGCAGATTGGAAACTGTTATGAGGACCGATAAGGAGAACCCAATTCATCACAATAAAATTTTCAGAGCTGACTATCGTTTCGCTAACAAAGTTAGCGTCATCAAAGGGACGGATAAACAAAACAAACCAACAAAGAAAGTGCTACAGTGCGTTACGCTAATATTCTTTTTACATTTGAAACAATCTGGGTTTAGTGAAAAACCTTTTCATTTTATTTTATCTTCCCAAAAATCCTTAGCGTATGTACTTGAAAGAAAAAAATGTTTCCAATTTTTTTAAAGGAAAATTTGTTTAGAATTTTTATGTGAAAAATTGTTCAGCGAAGTTTTGAGGCAACATTGTTTAAGGGAGATTTGTGAAAGATAATGTCAATGAGTTTTCGTGCAAAAAAAAGGTTTTCAGACAGTTTTTGTGGAAATAATATTTCTTAGGAATTTCCGTATAAATGTTTTGTTGGTTTTTTTTTTTAGCACATTTTGGTGAATTCATAATTAAGGCCCGTTATATATATATATATATATATATATATATATATATATATATATATATATATATATATATATATATATATATATATATATATATATATATATATATATATATATATATATATATATATTGTTGCGTTTTCTCCGGGTTCTGGATAAGTGAGACTTTTAATTTTAACAAAACAACTTTATTTACACTCTAAATATGGATACAATAAAATTTCTAGAATGTCTCTCTCACACAACACTTAATTTACTGTCTACAATTACTAATCTGCACACAAGTCTACACTGGTACTACAGTAGCTACTCTCTTAACACTTTACACTGCTTCTTCAAGCCACTACCACATTCTCTTACTGAACTGAACTAACTCGGGCTGGCTTGCTTTCGCTTTTATATACTCGCCGTACCTTCCCCTCCTTTCTAGAGTGTTCCATTCCAGAACGTTCTAGGACCTTCTTTTACTAGAAGGTTCTGTGAATACAGATCGGTCCCGTGTGTATACAGGGGGATGTATATACAGGTGATCCAAATGTGGTCACCACTCCTATGTTACACAAGAGGTGTTTCTCGATCTATAAGATCTCTCTGCGTATACAGGGTGTAAGGGTTCTCTGCGTATACAGGGTGTATATACAAGGCTGTTCGGAATGTGCAGACCTCAGTTATCCGTTCCGACGGGGTACAAGTTGGTAACTTCGTTATTTCTGGTCCTAGAGGGTTGAGACTTCGCCTGAGGGGGGTCACCCCAGGCACCCCCAGGGGGGTGGGAAGGCGGTGTTGCCAGATTGTGCAAAAATTCCCAGATGTTGGGGGAAATTCTGGAGATGTGGCAACACCGCACCTACGTCTATTAAAGTGCTTTGTAACACTGCCCCCCTCCTTAAGACTGTTCGTCCCGAACAGTATTTACCGGCCGCCAACTTGGGGGTTCGTTGCCCCGATAGGGACTCAACCTCTCTATGTGAACAACTTTGGGTTTAGTTCTTGGAGACAGCTGGATTCTGTAGACTAGGTCGTTAATTTTCTTAGTCACCAAGTATGGCCCTTCCCATGGTTTCTGAAGTTTGGGACTGAGGCCCTTTCTCCTTGTTGGTTGGTACAGCCACACTGCATCACCTTCCTTGAATGTATGGGGTGTTGCTCTGCGGTCCAAGCGCATCTTCATCCGGTCACTGCTTAAGAGGAGCCTATCTCTGACACATCTGTGTATAGTGCGCAGTTTTCCTTCTAGGTCGGCGACATACTCAGGTAACGTAGCTAGGTCCGCTATGTCCTCGTTCGGTGGTGGTCTCGTCATGTCGATTGGTAACCGCATCTCTCTGCCGGTCAACATCATGGATGGAGTGTAGCCGGTAGATTCATGCTGAGAGCTTCTGTAAGCTAGGAGGAACAGAGGTATCAGCTTGTCCCAGGTTCTCTGATTCTCGTCGACAAACATAGCAAGATACTGATTGATGGTCCTGTTATGCCGTTCTACCATGCCGTCTGATTGAGGGTGGAGTGGCGTTGTTCTCGTTTTTTTTTATGCCTAGCAAGTCCATTAGGCTTTTCCAGACCTCTGATTCGAAATTCCGGCCCTGGTCGGTGTGAATCTCCAAGGGTACGCCATGCCGTGATATGACATTTTCCATCAGGGCTTCTGCTACGGTCGTTGCCTCTTGGTTGGGGATCGGCGCAACTTCAGGCCATTTCGAGAAGTAGTCCATCGCCACCATTATGTATCTGTTCCCAGACTCCGTGATGGGAAAAGGTCCTGCGATGTCTACGGCAACTCTCTCCCACGGTGTACCTGAGATGTACTGCATCATTTTTCCTCTGGTTCGGGTCTTTGGTCCTTTCTTTGAAGCACATTGGTCACATCTTTTGCACCATTCTTCCACGCTCCTTCGGCAGTTTATCCAATAGAAGCGGTCTCTCACTCTGGCAAGAGTCCTGTTGACTCCAAAGTGGCCTCCACTTCTACTATTGTGTAACTCTTGAAGAACACTGCTTATGCACTCACTTGGCACAACGGTCTGGTATATACAGTCTCTACCATCGGCAGTTTCCCATTTTCGAGTGATCATGTCATTCTTTAGACACAATGAGTCCCATTGTAGCCAGTAGCCTTTAACCTCCCCCCAAACCGGGACACATCGTGCCACTCAGGTCTTTTCCCTTTCTGTAGCCATTCTCTAATATTTTTCAAGTCTGGATCTGTCTTCTGTGCGTCTCTGATGTATTCAAGATTTACGTCTAGATCGGTATTATTCTCCTTTTCCGTCACCAGTTGTTTGATCTGATGAGTTACTTTGTCGATCTCTTTGTTCTCTTGTCGCTCGCAAAATTTACATTCATGCACTGAACATGGTCTTCTTGACAGGCTGTCTGCATTGGCGTGACTTCTTCCTCTTCGATGTTCAATCCGGAAGTCGTAGCTCTGCAGTTTCTCTATCCATCGTGCTATCTGTCCTTCGGGATTTCTAAAGTTCAGAAGCCATTGCAGAGCAGAGTGATCCGACCTCACGCGGAATGTTCTTCCGTACAGGAAGCTGTGGAAATGTTCGATGGATCTTACAACTGCCAGCAGTTCTTTCCGGGTTACACAGTAATTTCTTTCTGCTTTTCCGAACGTTTTGCTGAAGTAGCCTATCACAACTTCTTCTCCGGCTTGGAGCTGTGAGAGTACTGCCCCAATGCCATACTGGGAAGCATCGGTGTCCAGTATAAACAGTCCTTCGTCCTGAGGATAAGCCAGTACAGGAGCAGTGAGAAGACGATGTTTGAGTTCTCTAAAAGACTGTTGGCAATCTGGTGACCAGATGAACTCGGCCTTATTTTCAGTTAGGCTATGTAGAGGTTTCGCAATGCTGCTGAAGTACTTCACAAAGCGTCGATAGTAGCTGCAAAGTCCCAGAAAACTTCTGACCTCGTGTTTGTTCTTCGGCACAGGCCAGTCCCTTACTGCCTTTATTTTCTCTGGATCGGTTTCTATCCCTTTCTCAGAAACGACATGTCCGAGGAAACTCACTTTCTTCTGGAAGAGGACGCATTTCTTGGGATTGAGTTGCAGATTGGTACCTCTCAGCCTGGAGAAAACCTGCTTCAGATTCGACAGGTGTTCATCGAAAGTCCTTCCAATCACCATGACATCGTCGAGATACACCAGGCATGTTTCCCATGTAAGTCCTCTCAGCACTAACTCCATTAGTCGCTCGAAGGTGGCAGGAGCATTACATAAGCCGAATGGCATGACCTTGAATTGGTACAACCCATTCCCGGTGGAAAAAGCAGTCTTCTCCTTATCGTCTTTATGGAGTTCTACTTGCCAGTAGCCACTTTTCAGGTCTAATGTAGAGAACCACTTTGATCCGGCCAAAGTGTTCAAAGTGTCGTCGATCCGGGGCAGGGGATAACTGTCTTTCTTGGTGACATCATTCAGCTTCCTATAGTCCACGCAAAATCTCATAGTGCCGTCTTTCTTGGTGACCAAAACTACTGGGGACGACCAAGGACTATTAGACTCCTCAATCACACCATCTTCCAGCATTTCGTTAACCATCGCCTTGATTTCTGTTTGCTTGGCAAAAGGCAGTCTTCTCGGCGGCTGTCTAATTGGTCTTGCGTCGCCAGTATTAATTCTGTGTTGCACTAGACTCGTACGACCTGTGATTTTATCTTGAGCGAAAATATCGGCCTCCTCCAATACGAACTTCAGGGCCATTTCCATCTCCATGTCGTTCAATTGGCCCCAAGAATTCTTGAACCGCTCTACCATTTCTACTGGCAGTCTTCTGTCTAATGCAGTGGGTGTCACATTTCTTGACAACGTCACTCGGTCAATGGGCTCGCAAGTGGCGATAACCTCACCTTTCTTCAATGTGACCCTGTTAGTTTGCACGTTAGCCACTCTTATGGGTATTGTCCTCTTCGGGTCTACTAAGCATCGTGCGACGAGGGCACCATCATGTCTATCTTTTAGGGGCTCCGCTATGAGAGCAGACATACCATCAAGTTTCTTCTCTAGTCTGGCTCTGACAATCTTCTCACTGTTACCAGGAATCCGTGTATCCTCGTCGACAATAAGTCTCACCCTGGGATTAGCTTCGCCTGCTGTTGGAGATAAATACAACTCTTCGTTACCGATTTTCAAGATCTTATTCTGGAAGTCTACTGACAGGACATCGAAATCGTCCATTAAATCCAGGCCCAGAATAAATTCGTCGACGATTTCTGCGACGACAGCCCTTACCTGTAGCTCAGTACTGCCCAGCCTAATGAAAACAGTGGCCTCTCCATGCACAGGTATCCTATCTCCTTTTGCCGTCTCCAACACAGGCTGTTTGTTGGTCGTGAGTGCCGACCTGTTTGGCAACATGTCTGGACGTACAACGGATCTAGTAGCACCAGTATCGATGGTGAAACTGCATTGTCTTCCGTCTATGCTGCCAGGTATAACGAGGCTCTCGCGGTAGCGTCGGATAGTGGAGACCCTGACCTTGGGGCCTTGGGTCTCGCATGCCACGTGTCGCCCACCTACACTGGCGTCAGGTCGTTTTCCCTGATGGCGCTCCCTGTTGGTATATTCTTGTCTTCTGCGAGCCACCTGTTGGGTTTGTGAGCACTGTCTACTTATGTGCCCTTTCCTACCACACTTGTAACATTCTATGTCTGACCAATCTGCTTTCGTTATACGTGCTCCGACCGTTGCAGTGAGCTTGCTTATGGCTTCCTTTATAAACTTTATTTCTTGCCTAAGTTCCCCAGTCGTGTCTGAAAGGTCCTCTTTCTCCTTCACTTCGCGCAGCCTGTTGCGGCGAGGTTGAGATGCATTCTTCGCTGCTTCAAATTCCAAGCCATAAATTACGCAGTCCGTAAGTGTTTTGAACCTTCCGAGCCTTAAAGCTTGTTGCATTTCATTATCAAGTACCCCATCGATGAAGGTCTGGACGGTTATCTGGTTGACAAATTCTTCTGGGGCTTGGGGATATGCCAGTCGCACAAGTTTCTCCACTTCGGCACTAAATTCTTGCAGCGTCTCATTTGGCTTCTGGACCCTTGACTTTAGTTGTGTCTGGTAGACCTGGCTCATGTACTTGTTACCATATCTCAAATCTAGGGCCTGTATCACTGTTAAGTAGTTTTGCTGTTTCGACTCCGGGATGTTCTGGAGGATCTCTAGGGCTTTACCTCGAAGCGAGAGAATTAGAGCAGTTGCTGCCTGTTGTTCGCTCCACCCATTGCTGAGAGCTGCCGCCTCAAACTGCCTCCTGTACATGGGCCACGATGTTTCTCCGTCAAAAGTCGGCGGCTTCAAGGTTCCATGAGGCTGCTGCACGATTGGTATACCTTCTTCCGGACGATTTTGAACTGGGGACATTTCAGTAACTCCTCTTGGTTGAGTTCTGTCAGTCTGGCCCATCACCTGCTCTGTCAGTTCTCTATGTCTGACTTCTGTGCCTTTCATCATCATCTTCATTTGTTCTTTCAACCCTTCCACTTCTTCCCATCGTTTATTCAAATCCTCTGTTACATTTTCTACTTTCTTGTCCACATTTTCTACTTTCTTGTCCACATTTTCTACTTTCTTGTCCACGTTTTCTATTTGTTCGTTGATCTGTTCAATTTCTTCTTTTACATCGACTCTTATATTGTGGAACATACTTCGGAGCTCTTCTTTATCTTCTTGTCGCCTCTGTTCCTCCTCTTGCCGTCTTCTCTCCTCTTCTTCGCGCCGTCTTCTTTCATCTTCTTGTCGCCGTTGTTCGTCTTCTTCGCGCCGTCTTCTTCCATCTTCTTGTCGCCGTTGTTCGTCTTCTTCGCGTTGCTTCTTGAGTTCTTCTTTGTCTTCTTGTCGTCGTCGTTCGTCTTCTTCGCGCCGTCTTCTTTCTTCTTCTTGTCGTCGTTGGTCGTCTTCTTCGCGTTGCTTCTTGAGTTCTTCTTTGTCTTCTTCGCGTTGCTTCTTCAGTAACTCCATCAACTCTTTGATTTCAGCCATCTCGTCGTAGTCAGTCGATCTAGTGTTTACCATTTACAGCTTGCTTAGTTGTCCACTTCTTCACTCACTTATCCCACTTCTGACACCAAATTGTTGCGTTTTCTCCGGGTTCTGGATAAGTGAGACTTTTAATTTTAACAAAACAACTTTATTTACACTCTAAATATGGATACAATAAAATTTCTAGAATGTCTCTCTCACACAACACTTAATTTACTGTCTACAATTACTAATCTGCACACAAGTCTACACTGGTACTACAGTAGCTACTCTCTTAACACTTTACACTGCTTCTTCAAGCCACTACCACATTCTCTTACTGAACTGAACTAACTCGGGCTGGCTTGCTTTCGCTTTTATATACTCGCCGTACCTTCCCCTCCTTTCTAGAGTGTTCCATTCCAGAACGTTCTAGGACCTTCTTTTACTAGAAGGTTCTGTGAATACAGATCGGTCCCGTGTGTATACAGGGGGATGTATATACAGGTGATCCAAATGTGGTCACCACTCCTATGTTACACAAGAGGTGTTTCTCGAACTATAAGATCTCTCTGCGTATACAGGGTGTAAGGGTTCTCTGCGTATACAGGGTGTATATACAAGGCTGTTCGGAATGTGCAGACCTCAGTTATCCGTTCCGACGGGGTACAAGTTGGTAACTTCGTTATTTCTGGTCCTAGAGGGTTGAGACTTCGCCTGAGGGGGGTCACCCCAGGCACCCCCAGGGGGATGGGAAGGCGGTGTTGCCAGATTGTGCAAAAATTCCCAGATGTTGGGGGAAATTCTGGAGATGTGGCAACACCGCACCTACGTCTATTAAAGTGCTTTGTAACACTATATATATATATATATATATATATATATATATATATATATATATATATATATATATATATATATATATATATATATATATATATATATATATCTGTCTGTGTGTGTGTATAATTTTCGTAAAAAACTGCGTTCACTAATTTTTTTTTGAAAACTGACAATATTTTTTTACACAAAAATTTGTTAAAAAATGACATCAAATTATATACCCAACCTGTAATTGAAAAAAAAAATGACAATGTAAATGGAAACGGAAATTTAAACCCGTGGAAGTAAAGAAAAATATAAGCGACTCATTTCATACATAATTCATTTTTTCCAATCTTCTAGGTTATTTGGTTTGTTAACATAAATTTTTTATTTTAAATACCGCCATAAAAAATCTAGGGGGATAAGATCTGGGGACCACTCTAGAGTTTATGTTTTCCACTCCTTAAATGTCTCATTCGAAAAGTTAACAATGTGAGGTAACAAAATTTTGATGGTACCATGGTACAATTTAATAACCTATCAAAATAAAAAATAAAAAAAGTATGGGCGCAGAAAGTGCGTTATGGTAGTGAATTTTCATATGCAAATATGTTTTTTTTAAGCAAGCAGGCATCAAATTTGCTTACCAGTTAAATATATATATATATATATATATATATATATATATATATATATATATATATATATATATATATATATATATATATATATATATATATATAAATTTGAAGCATTTAATGAAAATTCACCACCACAACACGCTTGCTGCGTCCAGAATTTCTTTTCTTACAAACATGCATTATATTTCGATGGAAAATGCAAAAATGCGATCATATAATGGGTGTTAGATTAAAAAAAAATTGCCACCCTGCGATTGTATAAATATTTTTTTAAGATGAAGCTCAAGACACCCTATAATTAACTATACAAATTTTTTTTCGTATCTTATATAATAACGTATATATTGTGCTTTATTGATTTTTTACGAAAATTAAACGATAAACGCTATAACTTAAACTATTGCCAAAACGTCAGAGTACGGGTCTGTTTGAAATGAATTTTCTGGACATATTTTAGTGAAATGAAGGACGACTGTTGAAGCTAAGACTTCAGGGTTTGTAAAACATTCTTCTCGTGACATTTTCTCTATATAACCCGTATCAGTTTCAGGTTCTTTGCTTACATGTTGCCAATTTTGACGTTTTAAGCGCGACTTTGGAGTTTTGAGGAAAACCCCATTTTTTTTCTCTACATGCCTATAACTTTTTTGTCTTTTAACTTACAGATCTAGACTTTGTTACGTAATTAACTTTTAATTTATGTAAATCCGCGTACCAAATTTGGTTGCTCTTAGTTTGTTATTTTCGGAAGAAAACGCAAAATTTTCCGGAAAAAACGCGGTCGATTTTCCTGGCTAACGAACTTATCCAAGCGACTTACAAGATGAAAGTACGAAAGTACTCACCAAGTTTTATCAAAATAAGCTCATTATTTGAGTTATCGGTGTGATATATACATACATACATACATACATACATACATACATATATATATATATATATATATATATATATATATATATATATATATATATATATATATATATATATATATATATATATATATAACGTATAAAAATTGAAACTGACGGCGGATATGTGTTCTAAGGTGGCTAGTTCGCGCTCATTTGAAAATATTTTTTTTTATTCAAAAGTCGCGATCTCCTCATTAGTGAATTTTTTAAAGAAAATTCACTAAAAACGGAGGTTGTAATTTAAAAAAAGTATTTAACGTGATATTTGAAAAGCGGGAGTGGGAGAAAAGTACATTTTATGCAAAAATGTGTATTTTGGAAAACTATAGTTGACGTGCATTTCGTCAAAACACAAATCGTTCAAATTTTAATGAATTTATTGCATAATTTTGCTTATAGCTGTACATATATAAACATATGGGGGATTCTACGGATCCTATTTCGCGCTTATTTGGAGAATTTTTTTCTAAATTCATACTCGAAAATTCACAAAAAAAATCACTAAACAGAACCGGCAACCCTGAATCGTGTCATAAAACCATTTGCTAATGTTATAAAACTCCAGTTGAACCATACTGCTGATCAAATTATTATTACACATAAATATATTATTACACATGAAACAGCAAGTCTTTTTAATAACCGTGAACTTAACTGTAATAATAGTTCAGCTTGTAACCCGTTCATCCTTTCTAAAAAGATACTAATTGTCCTTTCAACCCTTTTTTTACTAATAACAGCTTTCAGTTCTTTAACAATTACGTTGACTCGGGGTTTTATCGGCCACAGTGTCTTTTCATGTCAGATATCAATGCATAATGCATCGGATAGTGTTGAAGCGATCAAAAGGGTTATATTTATTGTTGCTACAATTGCATGATGTATGACGTGCGAATAGGTTAGGCTGATTGTGTGTATGCATATGTATGTAAACCTTGGTATGATATCACTTTCATTATAATATCGGTGTATATAGGTGATCTAAAACTCAGTAACGGTACATAGAGCAGTAGCAGATTGATTCTTGGCATCAAAATATTGAGATTTAGCCAGTTACCCCAGTCCAAAAGTGAAAATTATAAGAGATTAAGAGATACAGGGGTCCACTAAGTGAATATTGGGATATGTGATGAGCACTTATCAGCACACTTGGTGAATCCAAATCCCGCAACACATTTTAAAAACCTGACGATCGTTTCACTAACCAAGTTAGCGTCATCAGAGCATGACTAATAAATATATTATATAGAAACATGTTTTGTTGTTATTCTGGAAAACCGTGCATCCTATCAAACTGGAACAAAATTTTGGTGTAATTTTTATTGCTCTTCTTGCGCATTCTGATACCCGTGAAATCTTGATGAATTTTTTTTCTACCAATGAATAATCATTGGTCCCATTCTATATCTACGTCCCTGTCAATCAGATACATTTATTTCTGAAACCACTTCATCGCAAAAGGGAAGCTTAATTCGTGTGCCAAATGCTGTTAAAATATAATGAAGCGTTTGGCAATTATGATAGAAAAAGGGCTTGTCACATTGCACTTTTAACAACCCGTATCTCATACAGACTTGGAGGCTACTTCTCTGGCTTCACTGTTGGTTTTCGTTTTTGTAGGTGAAGGACGTAGCCAGCGCGTAAGCTAACTGGGGCAAGTGGCCCTTATGAATTCTGGATGTTCTAGGATGTTCTTCAACGTTTCTGTGACTATAGTTTCGCTGCTTGACAGCATTCTCAGAAAGATAAAAATTGAATTAGTACAATTAGTACAAGATCTGTTGCTATGTTATTATTATATCATGTTTTGATCAAAAAATTTATCAAATTGAAATGAAACACAGATGACAGATCAGGCTTTCAAAATGTCTATGTGATGTATGTCAATATTTAACATAAAAATAGAACTAGCCTATAATAACTATGATAACAGTTACAACAATAAAATAACTAAACAATAACAGTATAAAAGCAGTCTCTATACAACGAAAATATCGACATACATCAACTCATTACCTTATTACAACTTTTTTGAAAGAATATTTAAATGTATTTTCTTTGACTTATTTAATTATAAAGAAGAATATCCAAGAAAGGGGAATTCATTAAATCAGTTTGCTCGTATAAAACAAGGTAGCTATTGTCGTGTTTTGACTTATAAAGCTTCAAAAAAGTATAGTTTACGTTTGTCATTATAAAAATGTAGTGGTTTTATGCGGTTATTTACTGTAGGTCTATGTTCAGTATCAATAATATCTTTTGCAAATGTAGATTTGTCAGCGTGGTTATTTATAAATGCAGAAATATGAACAAAGACCTACAGTAAATAACCGCATACAACCACTACATTTTTATAACGACAAACGTAAACTAGACTTTTTTGAAGCTTTAGAAGTCAAAAAGCAGCCACACGACAATAACTAATTTGTTTTAAAGGAGCAAAATGATTTTATCAATTCCCCTTTCTTGGATATTGTTCTTTCGAATTAAATAAGTCAAAGAAAATAAATTTAAATGTTCTTTCAAGAAAGTTGTAATAAGATAATGAGTTGATGTATGTCTATATTTTTGTTGTATAGAGACTGCTTTTATATTGTTATTGTTTAGTTATTTTATTGTTGTAACTGTTATCATAGTTATTATAGGCTAGTTCTATTTTTATGTTAAATATTGACATACATCACATAGACATTTTGAAAGCCTCATCTATCATCTGTGTTTCATTTTATTTTCAATTTGATAAATTTTTTGATCCCAACATCATATCATAACATAGCAACAGATCTTTATTTGTAGTTGTCATGATTTCGTACTAATTCAATTTTTATCTGTCTCAGAATGCTGTCAAGCAGCGAAACTATAGTCAAAGAAACGTTGAAGAACATCCTAGAACATCCAGAATTCGTAAGGGCCACTTGCTCCAGTTAGCTTATGCGCTGGCTACGTCCTTCACCTACAAAAACGAACACCAACAGTGAAACCAGAGAAGTAGTCTCCAAGTCTGTATGTAGTATGGACAAGTTTGACCAAGTAAGGTCAACAACAATCAATGAACCCGTATCTCACTAAGTGAAGATTTGAACCTGTGATGAGCACTGATAAGTACACTTGGAGAACCCAAATCACCACAACACATTAAAAAAAACTGAAGATCCTTTCACTAACCAAGTTAGCGTCATCAGAGGATGAATTATCCATCCTCTGGTAACTCGGTTAGTGAAACGATCGTCAGGTTTTTTAAATGTGTTGTGGTGATTTGGGTTCTCCAAGTGTACTTACCCCGATCTCTGAAAGAAGTATTATTGAATAAATGTCCATATGAAGTTTTCTTCTTGAAATTAGTCAAGGTACACGTCTATGAAATGCACGTAATTAGGAAGCACTCTGTATAAACATACAAAAGGGAAGCTCAATTCGTGTGCCAAATGCTGTTTAAATATAATGAAGCATTTGGAAATTATGATAGAAAAAGTGCTTGTCACATTGCACTTTTAACCGGATCTCACCAAGTGAAGATTGGGAACTGTGATTGGGTACCCAGCAGAAATAAAAAATCAAATTCCCTGGCATTTCGAGGCTCAAGTGATTTTTTAATAATACTCGTAATGAACAACACACATCTCTGAATACTTTTTTATTAAAAAAATAATAATAAAAATTCTGAATTTTTAAAATCATTATCAAAAACATAACAATGGTTAATTCTGTTGACTAATACAGAAAAGTGATAAATTTCTACCTGTCAAATTGCCAAATTACTACACGTTTTTGCAGTAACTACTTAAGAAAATCATGATATGAATTACTGAAAGTTCACGTCAGCTTATCGTTGATTTCTATATTTCCCACTTCTCATAATTTATTTACACTATCACACACAGTGCGTTGCAATGATAAACTTTTCTCTTCTGGATTACAATACAAATACCAAATATTTACATCAACTTCAACTCCATATTACATGATCATAAAGGTTAAAATATAATAAACAAATCACGCAGCTTTAAGCCGTCAATAGCTAAAACTCATTTTGCATTTTACGCATTCAAGGAAGAGCACTCCAAGTGAGATAAACGAATGAGACATGTTTGAGATAAATAAAGAAGACACTATATTATATTTCCGTATGAAATGTCGCGCGTTTATTGGAGGTTTCAATTAATGTACCAAACAGCAGCCCCAGGAGAAAATATTTATGTAAAAAAAATTCATATACCTAATATAAATATATGAAATCCAAATAAAAATAAATCTGCTAGTGACACAAATCTACAAATATATAATTTCCAGGTCTACTGAACGATATCCACGACATTTGAGCAAAATCACGATTTTCCCCGACATTTCCCTGACATTATAGGGGTAATTTCAAATTCCCTGATTTTTTCAGGTTTTTCAGGTCGCTGGGTACCCTGGATGAGCACTGATAAGTACACTTGGAGAACTCAAAGCATCACAAAAAAAATTATAAAACCTGACCATCGTTACACTGACCAAGTTAACGTCATCATATAATGAATAATTAATCTTCTACGCTAACTTGGTTAGTGAAACGATGGTCAGGGTTTTAAAAATGTGTTGTGGTGATTTAAGTTCTCCAAATGTACTTACCCCGTATCTCTACAAGAAACATTATTGGACAAATGTCCATATGAAGTTTTCGCCTTGAAATTAGTCAAGGTGCACGTCTATGAATTTTTGCACGTGATTAGGAAAGACCCTGTATATTCATAGATGACATTTTGACGCCTGACCTAACCAGGTTGACTTACTTTAACCTGAACTGAACTGATCTGAGGCGACACTTTGTAAAAATAAAACTTAAATACAGATAGACTTACGCAGTAAAGACTTACGCAGTAAACATCCAGCAATCAGAACATTTCACTTACCTGAAACAGAAAAAGAAAAAGATTAATAATGTTAACTGATAAATCAAGATAATAACAAACTAGTTTAGACAGTATAACAAATTATTATATGTTATGTATTTACACCTTATCAACTTGGCTAATTAAGAGGTTTGCCGTTAAAAGCATTTTTACGAAAATTCGCTACCATAACGCACTTGCTGCGTCCAGACTTTTTTATAATTGTCCACCCCTTACAACTTCTTGACGTAAATCCTAAATAAATTTACCATTGATTTAACAGCTTCGTGTGGTACTAGACGTTACCACGATAAGGAAAAACAAGGCAAACTTCTATTATTTACGATATTATTAACGATCCCTATTACTGATCAAGGATTCTGTTTTGTCTTAAAAGGATCGTTACGTACTACAATTAATTAGTTCTCCCAAAATTGTGCAATGTTATCTGCGACACTGAGGTAGGGGTTTTGGAATAACTTACTATACAAAATTCGACTCTACAAAAAGTCATTGATTCTGTTTACATTCAACATTAACAACTGGAAATAAAAATGAATAGGTAAAATACAAATACCCTAAAATGGTGAATCTTTAATGGGGAAAATGATTTAAAACTCTATAAGGTAACATTACAATTCACCTTTGCTATAATGTTGCAAACTTCTATACCTGGCATGGAATTATTTATTCCACGTACACAGAAAACCTCTGCAGCCACTCAAAAGCTCTGGTTCTCTAAAGAGAGTGACAAGGCCAGACTTGAAAAGGTCAAAGCTCACAAAAACCTCCTACACAATCCCAGTCAAAAAAACCGTCAAGCATTTAACGACGCAAGAAACCGCTATGTCCGCATTCTTTCTGAGGCAAAAAAAACTCGTTTAATAACCACACCAAAAACAAAGTCCTCTTAAGCTCCAGCGGCAGCAAACCCTTCTGGACTCTTGCTAAATCTATTGGGAATAATTTCTGCAAGAGCACATTGCCACCTCTTGTCTCAGGGGATGAAATTGTTTCTACCACCCTGGGCAAGGCTGAACTTTTTGCCTCGTTGTTCGCTGGCAATTCTACTCTCACCCCACCTCCAACTGTTCAACCACCAACAGTCCCCAATGTCGCGCATAAAATGACGGATATCACTTTCAAAATTAAAAAGGTACTAAAGATGCTACCTTCTCTTAATCCCAGGAAAGCCTCTGGCCTTGACGAGATCCCAGCAATTGTTCTCAAAAAATGCGCACCAGAACTTGCTCCTGTCCTGACTCGTCTGTTTCAGACATCTTACAATAGAAGCATATTCCCTAGTAACTGGAAAACTGCTCGAGTACAACCCGTCCCCAAGAAAGGATCCAAAGCGCTTTCTAGCAACTACAGGCCTATTTCTCTCCTTTCAGTCGTCTCTAAAGTGATGGAAAAGTATATAAATACCGAATTACTAAAATTTCTTGAAAAACACAGTCTAATCCATGGCAGGCAGTATGGATTCCGTCAGCGCAGATCAACTGCAAACCTCCTTTCCTTTGTCACCCATTCTTGGAACAAGTCTATGGAACTACACGGTGAATCCTAGATTGTCACTCTAGACATATCCAAAGCATTCGACCAGGTCTGGCACGCAGCGCTGCTTAATAAACTACCAGCCTATGGCCTACCACCAAAACTCTGTACGTAGACAACAAATTTCCTCGCCAACCGGAGCGTTTCTGTTGTCGTGGATGGCCATTCCTCTAAACTGTATCCAATTAATGCAGGAGTTCCTCAAGGTTCAGCTTTAGCCCCTACTTTGTTTCTTCTCCACATCAATGACCTCCTCTCTAGCACATCCAACCCAGTTCACAGTTACGCGGACGACAGCACTCTCCACTCAAATATACAATATTCTAAGCCTGTCTCTTTAGCCCAATTAGATGAGGATCGCAGACTCATGGAGGGTTCTGTCTCCGTGGATCTCCAAAAAATATTAGACTGTGGAAGTAGAAATCTTGTACAATTCAACCCCACCAAATCACAGTCTTGCTTTCTTTCTCATAAGAGATACACCAGCCCTAGACCCATCACAATAAACCACCAAGTTATTCAAAGTAATGAGTCCTTTTCACTTGTTGGCATTTCTGTGGATCGAAATGTCAATTGGCACCAACATGTCACATCAATTGCAGAAGCGGCTGCTAAGAAATTAGGGATTAAGGAGCCCAGAGAAGGAGACTTCCAGCACTGTTTCGAATCATGGAAAATTTGCATGGAGCGTTGTAGGGATAGAGAAAGGGTGTATAATAACTAAATATCTATAAATTCAAAATATTTTATGGCCATTTCCTCGTTATGTTCTAGCCACACCTCGTACATCTACTTATTACTTATTACACTACTATGTTTAATACAGTGAAGGACGCTATTTGTTATATTTATTTTATTTTAAATAATTTTTTGATCCAAATACCCTAACCCGCAGACTCATGGAGGGTTCTATCTCCGTGGATCTCCAAAAAATATTAGACTGGGGAAGTATAAATCTTGTACAATTCAACCCCACCAAATCTCAGTCTTGTCTTCTTTCTCATATAAGATACACCAGCCCTAGAACCATCACAATGAACAAACAAGTTATTCAAAGTAATGAGTCCTTTTCACTTGTTGGTATTTCTGTGGATCGAAATCTCAATTGAAACCAACATGTCACATCAATTGCAGAAGCGGCTGCTAAGAAATTAGGTTTCCTCTTCCGGGCTCGCAAATACTTTTCACCAGCCGATCTCTATACCTTATATACTTCACAAATAAGACCAAACCTCGAATACTGCTCCCACATCTGGAGTGCTGCTGCCGCTTCTACACTCGCTACCCTGGACTCCATTCAGAAGAGAGCTATACGTCTCATCGGTGACCCTACCCTCACCCAAAGGCTGCCATCCCTTGCCCACCGACGTGCCGTTGGTGACCTCTCTCTTTTATAGATATCTGCACGGGCACTGCTCAGAGGAGCTTTCTTCTATAGTTCCTCCAGCTGCTGCCCCCAACAGATCTACCAGGGGAACAGAGCGAATGCACCCTTTTACTGTCCAGGTCACCAGACATAGAACATCTTGTTATGCCCGCTCTTTTGTCCCGACGACTTCCAAGTTGTGGAATTCCTTGCCGGCACAAGTCCAGAATTAACAAGTTGCCACTTTCCTCCTTGTCGACACCCACGGTACGATAGTATTTAGGCTGTAAGCCCTCGTGGTGTGTTGTTGAAATAAATAAAAAACTGATCATCTTTAGAAAACGTAAATTTAAAAAACGACTTCAGATACCCTGATATACTGTATAATCGCGATTCTATTTTCTATTACAATTCACAGAGAGATGTTAAAAATAATGAATAGGTAAATATAGCAGATCATTAGTTTTTTCTCGGTAATAAAAAAGCAATCATGTATAATTTGTAAATAATAGAGAAGGGTTAAAGAGGATAGGGTTGTGGATTAGAGGAGGAGTTGTTGATGAATATTACATGACAGACGAAGACGGGAAGCTTTGTATTAATAGGTATTTAATATTTAGTGAGCCTGTATACGCTCTGTGGTCTCGCGACAGTGAGACCCATCAATATTGCAATAATGGCACAGAATACAGGTACAATATAGGAGAACAGATTATGACGTCAGTGTCCTTGTTCCTGTTTGTTTACACTAATGAGCCCTATTAAATTATTTAAGTCTTTTAATGCAAAATCCCGATCTCATGGTAATCCATAGCGGTACTAATATTACGAAATACAGATGTATACATACCTCTCCCCTGGCTTCACAAGTGCATCTTTATTTATAGAAACCGGCTTAGACTTTTAGGACATCGTCAAGCAGGAGACAATGGAATTTATTAATACACACCCATAACAACCATAGGGTTTTTTTATTTTTTTATTTCAACAACACAACACGAGGGCTTACAGCCTAAATACTATCGTACCGTGGGTTTCGACAAGGAGGAAAAAGGCAACTTGTTAATTCTGGACTTGAAGGTTTGGAGGTTCGGACGAGAAGGAAAAACATGTGCCGGCAACGAATGCCACAACTTGGAAGTCCTCAGGACAAAAGAGCGGGCATAACAAGACGTTCTTTGTTTGGTGACCTGGACAGTAAAAGGGTGCATGCGCTCTGTTCCCCTGGTAGATCTGTTGGGGGCAGCAGGTGGAGGAACTATGGAAGAAAGCTCCTCTGAGCACTGCCCGTGCAGATATCTATAAAAGAGAGAGAGAGGTCACCAACGGCACGTCGGTGGGCAAGGGATGGCAGCTTTTGGGTGAGGGTAGGGTCACCAATGAGACGTATAGCTCTCTTCTGAATGGAGTCCAGGATAGCGAGTGTAGAAGCGGCGGCAGCACCCCAGATGTGGGAGCAGTATTCGAGGTTTGGCCTTATTTGTGAAATATATAAGGTATAGAGATTAGCTGGTGAAAAGTATTTGCGAGATAGGAAGAGGAAACCTAATTTCTTAGCAGCCGCTTCTGCAATTGATGTGACATGTTGGTTTCAATTGAGATTTCGATCCACAGAAATACCAACAAGTGAAAAGGACTCATTACTTTGAATAACTTGTTTGTTCATTGTGATGGTTCTAGGGCTGGTGTATCTTTTATGAGAAAGAAGGCAAGACTGAGATTTGGTGGGGTTGAATTGTACAAGATTTATACTTCCCCAGTCTAATATTTTTTGGAGATCCACGGAGATAGAACCCTCCATGAGTCTGCGGGTTAGGGTATTTGGATCAAAAAATTATTTAAAATAAAATAAATATAACAAAATAGCGTGCTTCACTGTATTAAAAATAGTAGTGTAATAAGTAATAAGTAGATGTACGAGGTGTGGCTAGAACAGAACGAGGAAATGGCTATAAAATATTTTGAATTTATAGATATTTAGTTATTATACACCCTTTCTCTATCCCTGCAACGCTCCATGCAAATTTTCCATGATTCGAAACAGTGCTGGAAGTCTCCTTCTCTGGGCTCCTTAATACCGCGTGTCGCTTTTTCTCTCACAGCTTAAACGAACTGAAATCGTGTTCCTTTAATGCAGGTTTGACCTCGGGAAACAGATAACAGTCACATGATGAAGGGCCACGTGAATAAGGTGGATGGTCTAACCACAGCATAGTTGATTATGCTGTGGTCTAACACTGGGATGACACTAGACACTAGAAATGTCTTGACAGATAATGCAGAATGGGCGTTGTCTTGATGGAGAATCCTTGACTTGTTCTTCCACAATTCAGGACGTCTTTTTCTTATTCTTTCACGGAGTTGAGCAAGAACCTCAAGGTAGTAATGTTGATTGACCTGACCTTCATGAACCCAGTAAAGGTACACAATCCCATGAATATCGAAAAAACAATCATCATCGCTTTGAATCTTAATTTGCTCATTCGAGCTTTTTTAACTCTCGCCGAAGTTTGGCCTTTCCAATGCATTGATTGGATCATAGTTTCAGGATTATAAATGAAAATCCAATATTCGTCACATGTTATCACCCTTTCCCAGAAGTTTAGGTCATTTCCAATGGCATTTAAATGTCAGTACACCTTCGCGAGCTTTTTTAAGTTCAACCGTAAGAATTTTAGGCACCATTTTAGCACACACTTTTGCATGTTAAAACCGTTATGTAAAATTTGTCTTACGCACTATTTGTCAATTCCTATAGCACGAATAGTTAGCCGACGGTCAGATCAAATCAGATTAGCGACTTTTTCAATATTTTCATCTGTTTTTTGACGTGGAATGGCGACCCGGGCGTGAATCCTCTTCAACGTATTCTCGGCCATCTTGTAAACGAATACACCACTTAAAAACTCGCACACGCGATAAACAGTCATTGCCATACACTTCTTTTAATAAAAGATAAGTTTCAGTAGCGGTTTTTCC
Source organism: Tillus elongatus (assembly GCA_964006375.1). Classification (NCBI taxonomy): domain Eukaryota; kingdom Metazoa; phylum Arthropoda; class Insecta; order Coleoptera; family Cleridae; genus Tillus; species Tillus elongatus. The sequence continues at coordinate 218,695,532 of OZ023263.1, forward strand.
AAGTCTAATGTGAAATTTTACGACAATTCGTTGCTCTATTATTGGACTTGCAATGTTTCCAGGAAACAAAATAACAGCTCTTATACAAATGATGCCCACGGTCAGACTGTTTTGTGTACGGACACGAAAGGCGCTGCATGTTCGTTTAAAAATCACCATTTTTGATGTTTCAAATCGCAAGTTTGACGTTTCTAGAAAAAAAGCACAACGTTTTTTAACTAATTTTTTTTCCGTACTTTTTGACCTTTCTGTGCCAACATATTTTATCTTTGTCTGTAATATGCAATAGATTTTGTCAATCACATATATTATTTTGGTATTTTCGCTTCCTTTGGCCCCTAGGGCGACGAATTTTTTTAACTTTGAATGCTTATTATACCTTTCTGTCTGTAACTTTTGCTAATGGGTTATACGTGAGTAACTTGCGGAACAAATTTAGTTAAAATATCCTTGCTGATTTCGATGATACAAAAATTTTCCGAAAGAAAATCCAACATTTTCCTGGTAAAACTAATCGGAGTTTCCTGGCAAACGAAAAACATCATTTCATTACACGCACTCACTCGCACGCATCCACCCTCAGAAATTAATGCACGCATGCGCACATAAAAATTGAACCTGATCCCGGATGTGGGAAGTATAGAGCCTAGTTCGTGTCCATTTGAAGAAGTTGTTTCAAAATTGAAAAGTCGGGATATCAATAGCTAAGCTTTCGGCTTTTCTAGGAAAGGCCGAATAGCTCCGTTGGCGAGGCTAGTAACTTCTAGAATCAGACTAGGAGGTCGCGGGTTCGAGTCCCGTATTCAGACAGTTTACGATTTTGGGGCCGAAGCCCATGCCTTCGTATCTGAAGACTTTACGCCGTATTCAGACAGTCGGTGTTTTTCACTCAAATGTGGAAAGGCGCGCTTCTGATGAGTTATGGGTGGCGTCCTTTGTCTATGTGTGTGTAAGCTCCCCCTGCACAATTCTAAGACTTCTGGGTGCGGAGTTTGTCTACTGTGGTGTTATTATTATTATTATTATTATTATTATAAAGTTCGCTAAAAAATATACGGTTCGTTTCGTCAACGACGTTGGCCTTATCAGAGAATAAATTAAATGCAGACGTGGAGACTATGTAACATGTTACACATCTTGCGACTCTCAGCTTCATTGTGGTTATTATAATGATAACATTACCCCTATTTATTTAATAACTAAAAATTGTATCTAATAAATTTCGTCCTTCCTTTTCTTAGTCTAAGGTATTACCGCCTGATTAAATACACTGCGTCCTTCTCTTTCTTAGTCTAAGGTTACACTCTCGAACACCGTGGTCGATGATATCTGGGATCTGTCAAAGATAGTGAGCCTATATAATCACATCGCTTCCTTTAGCGGTCTCTTTTCTCTGATTAATCATTCAAAAAATGTTACTATCAAATCTGGGCTAGAACGGGAGTAATAGCATGACGAAAAAATGGGGTGAGTTGATGATAAACTTTAAACAAACGCTAGTTTGATTGCTCTGTAACTGTTGTATAGATTGCTTTAGTTCATGCTTTTCTGTGATGATGGTTTGCGACGATGTTCACGTATTATGTCATTAACAAATTAAAGGTTCAGTTTTATTTAATTAAACTGCAAATGAACCTTGTATTTATGATGAACACGTCACAGACTGTCGTATATGTGTACTCTTGAAATTCGACAATACATTAAGGCGACATCGAATTGTTTTAGCTGCCTCGTTAGAAGGGCTCCGTTCCAAACCGTCACTCGACACCATCTCTAAAGGAAGTTTCAGCTCACACCGTTATTAAAGGGGCCCCATTCGGGATTCAAAGTATCCCTCTACACTATCCCAACGAAGAGAATGGGAGACAGAAACCATGCATAAGCTGAGGCTAACCCAGCAGAACTTTGTGCAAATGTAGAAATGGTCTGGACAGCCTTGAGTGCCTCTAAGATGTGTTCTTGAGAGGTCCCCTGCTTGTCCTGAGAAGCCTAAGAACTTTGCATCTCCGCTGGAATACCATAGCAGCAGCGAAAGTTAAGTACTTGGTTCATTGATTTCATTCATTTCACTTCTAAGTAATTAATAACTGTTGCAAACCATTTTCTTTAAATTTCATATAAATTATTTTGTATTACATCTTTTCGTGTCTTATTAGTAACACCATTTTTATTATGTACAATATTTTGCCTTATATAAACTCACTTTTAAGAAATAAATAACTATAACTAAGTCTTGATTTTACTTGTATCGTCGACGTCATATATGAGGCTAATGACCCTACATTTCTGTTCAAATTATGCATTTTGTGTCAACTCTCCGTTGAGTAGTCGTGTACTCTCATTACAATTTAAAATTTCATTAATCAGAAATTAATTATATTGCAAATATTTCTCCTCCTTCACTAATATTGGTTTTGACCGGCCACAGAAACGTTAAAGAACATTTAGAACTCAGAAAGGCCACTTGCTCCAGTTAGCCTACGTGCTGGCTACGTCCTTTATTTACAGAAAATAAAACCAATATTAGTGAATACAGAGAAGTAGTCTCCACGTCTGTATTTAGTATGAAACAGTGTTAGCAAGTAAGGGCAGCAAGTAATGAAATAAATCAAATTGAATAATTCATGTCCTGATACTGCTGATATTATTGTTGAAACGATCGTTAGACATAACATTGTGCGATGGATTCAGCTTTGCAAAGTGTAAATACTTTAGGCTCAAAAATGTGTGACTTTTTTCTCTAAGACAAAAGACAACAAAACCAAATTAAAAGGTAAACATTCTCCACGTAAGCAGCTAAATCGTGTTGTGGTTAAACACATTAAAAGAAGGGAACGCAAGGAGGAAACTGTCCGTTTAGTGAAGGAAACAGGCACATAAACCTTTTATCAGTGCACGAAATCACTCTCTCAAGAATCTACGATATCGTCGACAGGAAATACAATTACGATAAGTTGCCTGATTGAATCCAATCGATGAATGAGACAAGAGAGATGACTGGTGAGCTCTCATCGGCCTCTCTCATCTTACTCAACCCAATTTACTAATGTTATTACTCACCGACTATTGACTGGAGAGGCTGGATCAGTTCCTTGTTGACATTGGAGTGATGATTTCATTTATATCAAGAAGTTTTATGGCCAGCTTGGCCATAAGGGATCACCTCAGGGATAAATTCATTATTATTTTATATAGGAGGATTCACATAAATCTTTAGCATACTCTACTGTTCTTTTAATTTTTGAATTCCGACAAAAATTATAAACATAGGTATTTTTTTGGCTTTCATCAACTTTTTAGAAAAAATTACATGTACAAGGTACAATATAAGATAAACTAGAAACAGAATGTAAAGTCATAGAGGAAACGAAAGAAATTTATTGCTAGAAAACGAAAACATTGATAAACTAATTTTAAATGACAGCCGCCTATTTTTTTCTTGTAACTGAAATATCTTTTCATTGTCGAACCAACAGTTTAAAAATGTTGCCGTCTTAAAACACTACTTTTTCGATTAAATGACAACTAAACGCGAGAAATCGTAAAACTTATGGTTAACAAAAAAATAAGCAAATACGCATTAGCCAAGCAAATGCTATTGTTAAATTGAGTGGTCGATTTGCCGTGGACCGACATCTTGACAATATGCAAATCCATGTAATAATTTTTTTTTAACATTTTGAATAGTCTCCCGGAAGTCCTTTTTTTATTTCAACAACACACCACGAGGGCTTACAGCCTAAATACTATCGTAGCGTGGGTGTCGACAAGGAGGAAAGAGGCAACTTGTTAATTCTGGACTTGAAGGTATGGAGGTTCTGGGGAGAAGGAAAAACATGTGCCGGCAAGGAATTCCACAACTTGGAAGTCCTCGGGACAAAAGAGCGGGCATAAGAAGATGTTCTAAGTCTGGTGACCTGGACAGTAAAAGGGTGCATTCGCTCTGTTCCCCTGGTAGAACTGTTGGGGGCAGCAGGTGGAGGAACTATGGAAGAAAGCTCATCTGAGCAGTGCCCGTGTAGATATCTATAAAAGAGAGATAGTTCACCAACGGCACGTCGGTGGGCAAGGGATGGCAGCATTTGGGCGAATGTAGGGTCACCGATGAGACTTCTGAATGGAGTTAAGGATAGCGAGTGTACAAGCGGCAGCAGCACCCTAGATGTGGGATCAGTAGTCGAGGTTTGGTCTTAATTGTGAAGTATATAAGGAATAGAGATTAGCTGGTGAAAAGTATTTGCGAGCCCGGAAGAGGAAACCTAATTTCTTAGCAGCCGCTTCTGCAATTGATTTGACTTGTTGGTGCCAATTGAAATTTCGATCCACAAAAATGCCAACAAGTGAAAATGACTCATTACTTTGAATAACTTGGTTGTTTATTGTGATGAGTCTAGGGTTGGTGTATCTCTTATGAGAAAGAAAGCAAGAGTGTGATTTGGTGGGGTTGAATTGTACAAGATTTATTCTTCCCCAGTCTAATATTTTTTGGCGATTCACGGAGATAGAACCCTCCATGACTCTGCGATCCTCATCTAATTGGACTAAAGAGACAGGCTTAGAATATTGTATATTTGAGTGGAGGGTACTTTCGTCCGCGTAACTGTGAACTGGGTTGGATGTACTTTAGAGAGGAGGTCATTGATGTGGAGAAGAAACAAAGTAGGGGCTAAAGCTGAACCTTGAGGAACCCCTGCATTAATTGGATATAGTTTAGAGGAATGGCCATCCACGACAACAGAAATGCTCCGGTTGGAGAGGAAATTTGCTGTCCACGTACAGAGTTTTGGTGGTGGGCCATAAGCCGGTAGTTTATTAAGCAGTGCTGCGTGCCAAACCTGGTCGAATGCTTTGGATATGTCTAGAGCGACAATCTGGGATTCACTGTGTAGTTCCATACACTTGTTCCAAGAATGGGTGACACACTTGTTCCAAGAATGGGTGACAAGAGAAAGGAGGTCGGCAGATGATCAGTTAAGGGTTACATATTTCAAATGTCTAATGTTTTAAACTCTTATCTATGACAGTTGAAGAACTGTTGATTATGAACTTCTTGGTGCCTACGAAAACGTTAAAGAAGCTCTGATAAGAGCCTTGTTAAAACTTATCACATATAAGTGAGGATCGTAACCTGTGATGAGCACTAATGAGTACATTTATAGAACCCAAAACACCATCAACAAAATTCTGATTCTTAGAATTTTTCATCCTCTGATAACGCTAACTCGGTTCGTGAAACGATCGTCAGGTTTTTTAAAATGTGTTCTGGTGTCTTGGGTTCTCCCAGTGTACGGAATTTATATATATATATATATATATATATATATATATATATATATATATATATATATATATATATATATATATATATATATATATATATATATATATAATAAAAAGAAATTTCGTGAGGCTGCCCCCAATATTAGCAAATAGGTAGGTACATGATTCTAAAGTTCCAAAGACTAAAAATTATGTTTCTGCTTTAATTAAAAAATGTGACATTACATTTACATTATGTAGGTAGAACATTTGTTTATTTTTACTTTTTTTTATGGAAATGCAGTTAGCAGTCCCAGATTCATACTTATTAGTGACCTGTAAATTGGTATTCTGGTATCTCAAACATATTCTAAAACTCTGAAATGGTCTCTCAACCTAAACCCCTGGTGAATTGAAAAGCTCTAAATGAGTTTGGTAATGAATTTTTTGTAAACTGATGCCACACAGGATCGTATAAGCTGTCAAGAATCTGATCCTTCCAAGAACCGAAGGCCAGCTAAACGAGCGGGGGTGCGGTCCAACGCCAATCACTCTTCACGTGAGCTAATATCCGCTATCTTTGTCTTACACGTAAAAATGTAACTAGTTGTTCATTTCTGTTTTATGGAGACGACGTCCCACTAGAGTAAAGTCGTAAATTAAGGGCTGGCACCTCTAAAATGGGAAGAGAGAAAGTCTATTTGCCTTGTATAATATAATCACTATTTATGTAGGCTGGTGCAGGTAGAAAAGCTTTGTTTGCGAACACAGTGTAGAATTTGTTATAATGTGTTTGGTAAATAACAGCTCAGGTTCTGTTGGATTCTTTACAGGCACGTACTCCCTACATAGATATATGCTGTGTATATACCCTTAAATTTCATTTAATGATCTGTTCTGATACCGTTTAAGATTCGAAATTTGCTAAACAAAATAACACTGACGAACAATTATGTTATAATTTCGTTGGCAATTTTTACGTCAATGATCTTATACCGTATTTTTTTAACAATAAAACGTTTACAGGCTTAAATGAAGTTCCGGCTTTATGCATAGCTCTCAATGACCTGGTTTTCTCCACGTTCGAAAAGGTTGCCGCGGTCATTAGTGTGAGATATACTTGGTTCTCGGGTGGGACCGCATCTAGAAACTCGACGTTTCGGCTCCTGTTTTGGAGACATTTTAATGGGGTTAAGGAAAAATAAAACGAAATGAACTTTAAGGCCTCAATCTGCCTACTTCTTAGAGCGGTGGATAATAATAGGTTGGGTTGTTGTAGTTTGATTACTGTTTACTCCTAGAGCTAAGAACTCCCTGTCTTTGTCTTTTTTTTTCATATTCACATTTCAAAAGCTTCTAATACTTTCATGTCCTGCTTAGTCAATGTCCAGGTTTCTGCCCCATACACTACCACGCTCCTTTCCCGAAAGAACTGGCTTACAAACTTATCCAAGCTATTTACAAAAGGGAACTACTTACCAAATTTCATCAAAATCTCCGTACGACCTGACCTGAACTCAGGTCCTAACCCACTTAAGGCCCTAAATAGCCCACGGGTAAATTCGTGGCTGGTAAGTGAATGCCGAGACGAGACGATCGACCTGGCTGGGCAGAATTAGGTCCCCCTCATCTGGGTCAAAGGCAATGAAGCAGCTGACAATCTCGCAAAGAGAGGGTCAGCAGAATATATAGGATGGTGCTATTGCAAAAATATAATAAAAAGTCTGAACGCAGCAAGTGCGTTATGGAGGTAAATTTTCAGAAAAATGAAACATTTTTTTTAATTAAGTGCTTCGACTTTTTTTTCTGTAGCATAGAGATCTAAATTTTAGTACGTAGTTTACTTTTTGTAACGTAAACCTACGTACAAAACTTGATTACCATAACTTTGTTATTTTCCTAAATAATTTTTTTTGCCGAAAGAAAACCCAAAATTTCCCCGGATAACCTGATCCGATTTTCCAACATATAAAAATTGAAATTGGCCCCGGATTTGGATTCTAGCGGTCCTTTTTTTTTTGTTCCCTCAGGGCTCGTCCGCGGCCTTGCCGCCCCGATAGAGTTATATTTTTATTTATAGATTTTAGCTTCGAAGTATTGTGAAGGAAAATGGTATCGATTATGAACTGATATGAACTATTAAAAATCGTTATATGATGGCAGTACAGCACCTGTGCGAACTAGGGAAAAAATCAGTTTAACAATGAAAGAGGTTGCTTATTATTTTTTATTAGTTTTAACAAAAAATAATGGAAAATGATAGATAACGGTGATTTATTTATTGTATTAAAAAATTACCAAGTCATACGAGCAAATAGCTGTATCTAACTCCAGGAGGCAGATCTAAAATAACTCTTTTCGCTATAGGAATAAACGATGTTGCAATACTGAAACGTTTTCAATAAAAAAATTAAAAGTAAACAAGCTTACTATTACAGACAGGTTTCTATCAACATTATGAGTGAGGTGTAAAATAAGGAAGTGTGATGTTTCTATGGTTACTTAAGAGATTAGTTAATAAATAAAATAATTCATTAATCAAAAAAAAATTAAAGAAGTAAGTTTGGAGGCGAAAGGTGTAAAAATGAATGCTGTTGATGCAGTATTGCCCGGTGGATCCCAAATAAATATGAGGATAACTAACACAAATAATATATATATATATATATATATATATATATATATATATATATATATATATATATATATATATATATAGTAATAATAAATTTACGTGTGTATACAAAGTTTCTAGCATTTGATAATGGAATGAGTAAATGCAAACTCGAACTAACAAATTCCACCAATACTCAACTTCTAAGTTTACTTTTTAACTAATCCCGCCCCTGGACAGTGAGTGTGGTGGTATGGTGTTCGTTTTCAAGGCGATACAGGCGATTTGTTGAAGAGGAGCCGATATGTCTTCAGTCTGACTGGTTCACTTCCTTTCATGTGTTGAACATGCAATTATTTGCTTGTTAGTTGGATCTATAATGTCTAAATTTCTACAGCCAGAAGCCCGCTTTGATTACCTACAGCAGCGACCGGAAATATCAGTTTGATATCTGTATATAAGAACCGTGTAAATATCATTACGTGTGTAATTATCTTCATAAAATGTGGCAGCATTTAATCTGAAACTAAGCACTATTGTTATAATTATTTCTGTTTCTGATTTCGTAACTTGACATGGTTGTTTTGTAAACAAGTCTTCCAGAAATCGAAACATTTGGCATTTTGGCATCAGCTATAAACGAATAGGGTGATGTCGATAGTGTATTCTAGTAGTTTCTAGAAATATGTTGTTATAGCCTAGATTAATTGGCATTGGCATTTTAATAATATTTGCATAACTAAGTGAAGATTGGAACCTGTGATGAGCGCTGATACGCACACTTGGAGAACCCAAATCATCCTCTGATGACTATAACTTTGTTAGTGAAACGATCGTCAGGTTTTTGAAAATGTGTTGTGTTGACTTGGGTTTTCCAAGTGTACTTATAAATATTCGCATATTTATAACCCATAAGATTTAGCTCTTTTTTGTCCATTTTTACAGGCGGTTTTGTTCCCATTTTGTAACAATTAACTTTGAAGTTAAATTTGGCATGCATACCGACTTATATGCACGAGAAAGGCGGCTGGTTTATGTAACACGGCAACGAAAAACAACAAGCAATATTTTTTTAATGTTTTGTAATATAATCAAGGGCTAAGAAACTTCTAGAGTTGAACAGACAACAACTGAGTACTCTAGTCGGCCTGTATACAGGACACTGTCGCTTGCGGCATCACATGCACCGTATTGGGATCGGTCAGGAGACCGAGTGCCGGCTGTGTATGGAGGATGACGAAACAGCAGAGCACGTGCTGTGTTCCTGTCCGGCAGCGGATAGGACTAGACACCTGCTCTTTGGCAAGGTAAAGCTTGCTCCAGAGGATCTGGATCAACTTTCGCCCGCAAAGGTTATCGACCTCTGTAGGAGGCTGGATTTGTTGGGCGAAATATAGACATTAGGCGTGAGCCACAATAGACCTTATGGTCGCGGTGGAGGGACCGATATGGACCACTCACAAACTAACCTAACCTAACCTAATATAATCAATTTTAATATATCGACATTATTACCGTAAGGTTGTGATAATAGTAAATTTAGTACAATCTATGTTTCAATATTTACAATCAGCATTCAAGATTTATGGTACTTCGAGCCGGATTAATGTTTTATGGTGAGACAAATATAGCTCGCTTCAATTCAAGACAAGAGCAAGTATTTCAATTTCAATCAATAAAGTAGGCGTTGGTGACAGTCGACAATTACAGTGGCACAATGCACCAGCAGCCAATATAACATACCATCATTCAAATTTAATCAAAAATTCCAGCCTCCAAAATGGCAAGATAATGTCAAAATATTTATCAAGAACATGAATAACAGAGGTACGGCCAAAATTTGGAAGAAAGTTCCCATTGATAATTCATTACCTTTGCATTAACATTAAAATTCTTTCAACTTATTTTCTATACATATACCAATCACAAAACAGTGGCATTGTAACAGCAGTATCGTCAATTAAAAAGATCAATTAAGACAGAAAATGCGACGGTAGTGACCTAAAAATAGCCATTTATCTTTCTTAAAATTAACTATTTCTTAGTTTAATCGTTATGTCTTATAATCACCTAGCCTAACTTGTTTGTAGTATACACATTTTAATCATATAAAGCCGATCCCTTTCCAAATAGTACCAGTACCCGCCAGCAATGTAAAGTCTGTCATTTCCAAAATCACCACAACATTTAGCGTAAAAGATACACTGCGTACCGGACATACACCCCACTAAAAGTGTGGCGCTTCAAGTACTGCCTGTCGTGGATTAGACTGTGTTTTTCAAGAAATTTTAGTAATTCGGTGTTTATATACTTTTCCATCACTTTAGAGACGACTGAAACGATATAAAAAGGCCTGTAGTTGCTAGGAAGCGCTTTGGGTCCTTTCTTGGGGACGGGTTGTATTCGAGCAGTTTTCCAGTTACAAGGGAATATGCCTCTATTGTAAGATGTCTGAAACAGACGAGTCGGGACGGGAGCAAGGGCTGGTGCACATTTTTTGAGAACAATTGCTGGGATCTTGTCAAGGCGAGAAGCTTTCCTGGTATTAATAGAAGAGAGCATCTTTCGTACCTTTTTAGTTTTGAAAATGATATCCGTCATTTTATGCGCGACATTGGGTGGTTGAACATTTGGAGGTGGGTTGAGAGTAGAATTGCCGGCGAACAACGAGGCAAAAAGTTCAGCCTTGTCTAGAAGGTTATCTTAACTACCTTCGCAACGAAACCTGTATTTTTAATTTAGCTATCAAAATTATCCATAAAAAAATTGCGTCCCATTAAAAGGACGTTGGCTGGTAATGGGTTTAAGGAATTCCAGTACAGACTTGGTCATTGTTTATCCAACAATGGCAACGACATTTTATGCATCTCTTATGATAAACTTTCGTGTTGCTTTTACTATCTTTTCATGCCGGATTTGTTTTCTTGGTACATAAATACGTTACTATTTAACAAATTTTCAGATATATATGGAATATTCTTTTTACACCTGTATTTAAAAGCCATAAGATTATTCATCGTTTTTTTTTTTCGACGATACACCCTTTTTGACTAAAATGTCTGCATAATATTATTCTAGTTAACATTATACTCTTTTTATACAAGAATTTTTGAAAACGTTAGATTTTTTTAACGAACTTAAAGAATTTTAACATTATCATATTATACAGAACTTGTAGCATTTTAGATGCAATTTGTGGTAGATGTATTTAGAAAGCGCTTACCTTTAATAAGATTGAAACGAGATAAGTATTCTTATGGAATTGAAACATAAAAATATTAAAATGTTGGTGTTACAGAACAAAGTTGTCTAGAAGGAACAAGCTAAGAAATCAATTTCCACAACTGTGACAAACCTAATAAGATTTAGCTCTGACTCACTTCACTGATTAACATTTTCTTACTCAATGCCCTCAAGTGATGTCACACCTTGTAATTACGTCACATATAAGATGTAACTAAGTAGTTTACATAGCTATAAATATACAGTGTGCACAAAAAGAATCGACTACCCTTAATATTTCCATTATTTTCAATTGTTTGAAAAAATGTTCAAACACGTCGATTCATTTTTTTGGTATTCAGCTTTTCGAAGTATATGATAATGACTCAAATGTCATGTGTCAAAGATATGACGGCATCGATTTTTTAATGGAAACATTGGCTTGTGATACATTTTTTGAAATCTCCGTTCCTGCTGAGTACGCTCCTCGGATTTAAATTGTCTCACGCTGTTTCAAAATGTCGACCATTAGTAGTTTGAAAATTATTTTATGAATTAGGATATTTGAGCAATGAAAAATTAATTGTCATTTTTGCCACTACAATGATGCTTTGTTCTACAAGAAATTTACTTTGAAAAATACTCCTGGTTGAAAATGGGGGTAAAAATTGCTTACCATGGTATTCAAATAAATAAATAAAATGAAACATATGATTCTTTGTGAAAAAATGAAGGTAATTACAAACCATTAATGAAGTAATTGTTCCAAATGATGCCCGTTTACTACGTGATAGTGCCCAAGCCTGAAAATAAAATCCTTCCCTTACTTGTGGTGAAATTTGTCCTATTTCTTGTGTTATACGATGTTTCAAATCATCAATGTTTCTTGGCCTAGTCACGAACACTTTTGATTTTAAATAACCCCACAGGAAATAATCAAGTGGAGTCATGTCTGACGATCCGGATTGCCGTTCAACGGGGCTCTGTTGGCCGTTCCATTTTCCTGGAAAAACCAAATCAAGGTAGGCTCTAACTACTCTCGCATAATGAGGCAGGGCACCGTCTCGCTGTAGCCATATTTCTTGAGTAAGCTCGTCAGTGTTATTGGGATTGAGAATGTAAATACGTTGAACTTGTTAGATTGCCTGCGAATAAAAACAGCACAATCAGCCTATCTTTCAAAATGCCAGCCCACACATTGACTTTTACGATTAATTGGCGGTGGGCCTCTTGAATCCAATGCGGGTTTTCTTTAGACCAATATAGAATATTCTGCTTGTTAACCCTACCGTTTAATTAAAAAGAGGCCTCATCAGAAAATAAAATATTTCGAGCAAAATTTTCGTCTTATTGACAAATTGGTTGCATGATTTCACAAAATTGAAGGCTACACATTGCAGATCCTTATTTAGTTGATGTACTTAACATGTATGGATGATATTTTTTTCTTTATGGAAAAGGTTCAGTACAGTGTTGGGACTTACTTCCATATCACGTGCAATTTGGCGGCTAACACTATATGGGTTTGCTTGAACAGCTAATAGGACATCAAGTTCGGTATTCTCATCAATACCTGGTCTTCCGCTTATAGGAAAATCTCTAACATGGCCGTGTTGTTCATATTTTCTTATAATTTTAAAAATAGTAAATTGCGAAATCGGTGTTTGGTTTGGATGAGTTTGAATACAAAGTTTGCGTACTTCGTTAGTGGATCTACGACGATCTCCGTAACCAACCAGCATAACGATTTTAACACGATCTCGTTCACTAAGCTATTCAAAAGACGCAATGGGGATAACAATTCACTCTAGTTGACAGTTATGTCACTACCAGCAATTTACTCGGATGGTTAGTTTTTGTTCATATGGCAACAACTTATGAATTGAACTGGTATATCAGAGCGTCGGTGCCGCCGTTTTAGTACATAATTTTGAATGGCCGCCATTTTGAAACAGCGTGACAGAATTTAATAAAATCCGAGAAGCATGCTCAGTAGAAACAGAGCTTTAAAAAATATATCACAAGTCATATGTTGTCATTAAAAAAAATCGGTGACGTCACATTTTTGACAGATGACATTTGAAAAATTTGTAAATACCTCCAAAACTTGAGTACAAAAAAAAAATCGGCGCGTTCGAGCATTTTTTAAACAATTGGAAATAACGGAAATATTAAGGGTAGTTCATTCTTTTAGCTACGGTCTAATTTTGCGCTATTGCCTAACAAAAGTACTGGATAATATAACTCTTTTGACAGATTGGCATTTTCTTTTTCAACCTTTTCCTCAAGGTTCAGCTTTAGCCCCTACTTTCTTTCTTCTCGACATCAATGACCTCCTCTCGAGTACATCCAACCCAGTTCAGAGTAACGCGGACGACAGCACCCTCCACATATACAATATTCTAAGCCTGTCTCTTTAGCCCGATTAGATGAGGATCGCAGACTCATGGAGGGTTCTGTCTCTGTGGATCTCCAAAAAATATTGGACTGGGGAAGTAGAAATCTTTTACAACTCAACTCCACCAAATATCAGTCTTGCCTTCTATCTCATAAGAGATACACCAGCCCTAGACCCACCACAATGAACAACCAAATTATTCAACGTAATGAGTCCTTTTCACTTGCTGACATTTCTGTGGATCGAAATCTCAATTGGCACCAACATGTCACATCAATTGCAGAAGTGGCTGCTAAGAAATTAGGTTTCCGTTTCCGGGGTCGCAAATAGTTTTCACCAGATAATCTCTATACCTTATATACTTCGCAAATAAGGCCAAACCTCGAATACTGCTCCCATATCAGGGGTGCCGCTGCCGCTTCTACGTACGCGATCCTGGACTCCATTCAGAAGAGTTATACGTCTCATCGGTGACCCTACCCTCACCCAAAGGCTGCCATCACTTGCCCACAGACGTGCCGTTGGTGACCTCTCTCTTACAGATATCTGCACGGGCACTGCTCGGAGGAGCTTTCTTCCATAGTTCCACCACCTGCTGCCCCCAACAGATCTACCAGGGGAACAGAGCGAATGCACTCTTTTACTGTCCAGGTTTCCAGACATAAAACATCTTGTTATGCCCGCTCTTTTGTCCCGAGGACTTCCGAGTTGTGGAATTCCTTGCCGGCACATATCTTTCCGTCTCTGTCAAACCTTCAAGTCCAGAATTAACAAGTTGCCCCTTTCCTCCTTGTCGACACCCATGGTACGATAGTATTTAGGCTGTGAGCCCTCGTGGTGTGTTGTTAAAATTAAATTCTCGCTCAATACCCTTAAGTGATGTTTCACCTTGTAACTACGTCACATATAAGATATGTTGTTTGTTTCTTTAACGTAGGTCTATTTCCGCTACTACGGCGCTCACCGACGCTAGGGATAGTTTTCACCTCACTATCTTGGAAATTTTGCCGAACTCCTGTATTTCTGTAAGGAGGGGGGGGTATATTTAATGTGCCCAACATCGCATGGGCACGGAACAGACGGCTTTACGCTCCCTCTGAAGGACGGAACGTGCAGACATTCAACTTGCTCAAATACAATGCCACAACCTCCGTTGAAGTTAATGACACAGTATGTACTGAAAAAGTGAAAGGAGAACCCTGGCATCGAACCTGGTACCTTCGGATCAGAGGCACGCGGTCTTTTTTTTCTCCCTGAAGGCTCGTCAGCGGCTTTGCCGCCCCGATAGCACTGCAGCCCGGCACACGGTGTTACCACCGAACCACCGAGACTCTCGTATAAGAGATAACTAAGTAGTTTTAGAGATATATAAATATTTAGCAATAGTCTAATTTTGGGTTATTGTCTTAACTAAAGTAGGTACAAGATAATATAACCCTTGACAGATTTGATTAATTACCAGATATTCTGAAAACACTGTAAGTGGCTGCCACGCGTGGGTGGTCTGGTAGACTAATGAGTGCAGAGATGACTGTTAATTGCTAGCACATTACACTTTTATACTTACAGAAAGTATCAGTTCGATTACATTAGTATGTAAACTTATTTCTGTTCGCTTCTCGAAAGTGTTGCTAGACAGTTAAGTTGACACAATGAAGCTGATTACGTAACTTGTTAGTTAAATATTTTGTTTGAATCTTTGGTCGTAGTTTTTTACATAATGAAAAAAGCCGGGACGCAGCAAGTGCGTTATGGTAGTGAATTTTCATAGAAATGATCTGGCACAAAATATTTTATTATAACTTTTTTTTCTTGTAACATAGAATTCTAAATTTTGGTGTATAGTTTACTTTTTATATCGTAAACCTATCTACCAAATTTGGTTATCATAAATTTTTTATTTTTTAAGATAAATTTTTCTTTCAAATTAAAACTCAAAATTTTCCCGGAAAACCTCGTCCGATTTTTTTGATTAACGAACTTGTCAAAGTCATTTACAAAAGGAAGGTACATGGCAAATTTTATCAAAATCGGCCTATTATTCTTTGAGATAAAAATTTTTTTCGAATGAAAACTCAAAATTTTCCCGGAAAACCTCGTCCGATTTTCCTGACTAACAAACTTGTCAAAGCCATTTACAAGAGAAAGGTACATGCCAAATTTTAGTAAAATCGGCTTATTACTTTTTGAGATAAGAATTTTTTTCGAATGAAAACTCAAAATTTTCCCGGAAAACCTATATATATATATATATATATATATATATATATATATATATATATATATATATATATATATATATATATATATATATAAACATATAAAAATTGAAACTGACCCCGGATATGGGTTCTAGGGGTCCTAGATCGCGCTCATTTGAAGAAATTTTTTCAAAATTCAAAAGTCGAGATCTCCTCATTAGTGAATTTTTTCTAAGAAAATTCACTAAAAAACCAAAGTAACAAAAGTATTAAAACTTATAACCATTTTAGTGAATTTCCGTAGGTAAAATTCACTAATGAGATCCCGACCTTTGCATTTGGAAACATTTTCTTCAAATGAGTGTGAACTAGAACATAACCACCTATAGTTTGTTTATAAAGTAATAAATGACAATGAAAAATATGTTGCACTATTAATGGATGAAATTCATATTCAGCCCTATCTCGACTATAAGAAGGGGGGTGGGGGTACTTCGTTGTTTGGCAACTGCGGCTTATGTGTTCATGATTAGCGGTATGAAATCCATTTTTGGTAAATTTGCAGATTAGCTCCCGAACGCTTATCAATAAACTTTTTTCAGACCCCCCCCCCCCGTGCACAAACCACAAGGAAAATCTCTTGTTTACACCCCCCAAGGAAGTTACGGGACTAGGAGTGCATAAGGGTGCTGGGCGGGATAGGTAGTAAAAAGGAAATATGAGCAGAAAATGCGAAGAACACGGGCTTGAAAGCTGTCTATTTGAAGCCATATACCCATTAAACCCTGCCTGCCCCGCACAGCATCCCTATTCGCTCCAGGTCTTGGGTGGTATGAACAAGAAATTTTTCTTGTGGTTTATGCAACGAGGGTGCCTGTATGCACACGAGAGGGGAAGAAAAATTGATACGACGAAGCCCCCCCCCCCCAGATTTACATGTGACCGGGGATGGGCGCGGGGTTGCTTCGTCGTGGGGATTTTCTGCATATTCTACAAGAAAAATGTTTTGTTCATACCCGCCAAGGAACTTACGCCACCAGGGGGAATAGGGGTGCTGTGCGGGGTAGGTAGGGTTTAAGGGGGATGTGGCTTCAAGATGTGAAAAAGACAGCTTTCAAGCCCGTTTTCTTCGCATTTTCTGGTCATATTTCCTTTTTACTACCTACCCCGCCCAGCACACCTATTCACTCCTGGTCCCGTAACTTCCTTGGGGGATGTGAACAAGAAATTTTTCTTCTGGTTCGTGCATCCAGGGGGGGGGGGGTGTTGTCACTAGACAGTTTTTTGAAAACAGTTTTTTGAAAAGCATTTGGGAGCTAATCTGAAAATTTACCCCAGTTTTAAAGAAGAGATACATATATCGCCCACGTCAAAACTGACCCATGGTGTACTCCATACCTTCATAAAAAACGGTGAATAACAATTTGGAAGAAATAGGATTTAGAATATTTTGTGTAATTAGCGACAACAATGCTATTAATAGTAGAGCAATGGGCCACTCTGCACCAAATAAAAAGCTCGGGACGCAGCAAGTGCATTATGGTAGTGAATTTTTATAAGAATTGTACACTATTAGTAAGGTATATCATTAAAACTAATTCTTTAAATTTAAATGGATTTTGGAGATTGGTTTTAGAGGTCCCATTTTAAGGAGGTATAGCTGCAAAATGGGTAAAACGAAGCTTATAGAGGTCCAACTAAGCTGTTTTTTTCGAACTTTCCCCTCACATTTCCTTTTTATCTTCTTCCCCGCTCAGCACCCCTATTCACTCCTGGTCCTGTAACTTTCTTAGGGGCCGTTTGCAAGAAATTTTTCTTGTGGTGTGTGCATCTAGAAAGGTATCTAAGCATGTTTCTGTTTTTTTTTTCTTCTAAAAGTCCTCCGTGTGCTAAGCTGCAAAATTACGAAAATTTAATTTTTATTTCCAAAAGGAATGTACCTCCCAAATTATAAATGTGGCAGGTATTTTCCTTATCAATCGCTTGGATGATCCATTTTAGTCAACTCAATCGAACCAGTTTCTGCAAACAAAATAACAAAAAAAAAAGGTTTTTTAAAAGAAGTTTGTAGTTATTTTTCAAATCTAGTACCCACGTTGCCTTTATATGTGATTTACTATGTATCAAAGCTGCAGATTCTTGTTTAATGGGAAATTGAATTACCACTATTTGAAATATTTTTACAAAAATTCGCTACCATAACGCACTTGCTGCACCTAAACTCTTTTCATTACGTATTCACTATTACTGTATCCATACTTTTTGAAAGTGAGATAATTATAAACAATACAAAATTTTGAAATTAAAATGTTAATAATTTACACTGTACATCTGACTATATATGTAATTTAAACTGCTTTATGATATTATGTAGTTTCCTTTACTTCAAATGTTCCATAATGAGTAAAAGCTAAAAGTAAGGGAAACCAAATTTGGTACGCGGGTTTATATTATTAAAAGTAAATTACGTACCAACAAAATCATAGACATTTAAAGAAAAAAAGATTTGCGTTTTCCTCAAAACGTCAAAGTCGCGATTTAAACCTTAAAAATTGGCAACATTTAGGCAAAAACCCTGAAACTAGGGGTTATGGAAAGAAAATGTGGCAAGAAGTTGCAAACCCTGAAGTTCTAGCTTCAACCGTCATTGCCCTTCATTTTACTGTAATATTTCCAGAAAAGTCATTTCAAATAGACCCTTTCTCTGATGCTTTGGCAGTAGTTTTAGCTATAGGGTTTATCGTTTAGTGGTATATAATTTTTGGCGAATTTTCGTGAAAAATCAATAAAGCTCTATATATATTAGTTATTATACAAGATACGAGAAAAAATTGTATACATTAATTATAGGGTGTCATGAGCTACATTTTAAAAATTATTTTTACAGTCAAAGGCTGGCCCATAAGTCGTTGACGACTTTTCTTTTTCTTTTTAATCGAACACGCCTTATGTTATTGCATTTTTATATTTTCCATCGAAATATGATGCATGTTTGTACGAAAAGAAATTCGGGACGCAGCAAGTGCGTTATGGCAGCAAATTTTCTTTAAATGCTTCAAATTCGAATAGCTCAATTTGCCATTCACCCGTAAGGTTCGTTCGCGAAGAAAGCAGTTTTTTCGGGAACATTTGTAGTTTTTTGACATTTTAATACATTTTCGAACAATCAAGTTATTTTAATAAAACATGGCACATTGTTTCTACTATGTACTGGTAACCAAATTTGATGCCTGCTTTCTTTAAAAAGACATATATTTGCTATTAAAAACATTTTTATGAAAATTCACTACCATAACGCACTTACTGCGTCCAGACTTTTTTTACCTATAATGTCCCACATAATTTAGACTGGAATTTTACGTACGAGTCAAAATGTAGTAATATAAAGTGTGTTGTTCTATTTAAATAACAGAGCTGATGGCAGCTTCCGGTATAACCGGAAGAGCAGCCATTTTGAAACTATTTCACTGGTCTTCAGCCATAATGGCTATATTCAAATTTTCAGAAAAAATTCAGCTCGAAGTACTAAAATTTTTAACTAACGGCTTCCGTAGATCAGGACGAATCGCTACTGGCTTGTAGTTTTCTATTAAAGATAAATCTTGTTTTTTATACACAGAAACTTTTTTGCCAATCTTTAACATTTCAGGAACAGTCCACATATAAAGGAAATATTAACTATGTGTAATAATGGTTTAATTATGGATACAGACAAGAAGAAACTTGGGAAGCTCGTCGTACCCAGATGAAAACTTATTTTTTAACTTAGAAATGAGTACATTATAGAGTTTTACTTATGAAAACGGGGCAAGATAAAACGAATTTGGCAGACGTAATGTTCTTCGTGAATTGCGCAGAGTTAATCTCGTGGTCGCCTATTTGATAAACTATCTGCTTTGGAGTCTGTTCAAATAATATTCAATTAATAAAATCAAGTGAATTCAAAACTTTTTTGTTTGATAGGCAACCCTTTAAATTCGTTGGTTAACGATTTCGCTATATCATACATTTTTAGCGAATTTTTTTTTTAAATTCGCTTATGGGGAGATCTGTGTATATATATATATATATATATATATATATATATATATATATATATATATATATATATATATATATATATACCTATATATATATATATATATATATATATATATATATATATATATATATATATATATATATATATATATATATATATATATATATATATATATATATCCGACCGATAACTCAAAAAATAATGGACCGATCTTGATAAAATTTGCAGAGTACCTTCCTTTTGCAAGTGGCTTGGATAAGTTCTTTAGCTAGGAAAATCTGACCAGGTTTTCCCGGAAAATTTTGTGTTTTCTTTATAAAAAAATTCATATCTCCGGAAATAACAAAGTAAGGGCAACCAAATTTGGTGTTGTTTGTTTGTATTATAAAGAGTGAACTCTGTACCAAAGCTTAAGTCCATAGCTCTAAAGACAAAGAAGTTATGGGCAGTTAAAGCAATAAATGTAGGAGTTTTCCCCAAAACGTCAAACTCGCAATATTAAACGTCAAAATTGGCAATGTTTAGGCAAAGAATGTAAAACAAATACCATTTGTGAAAAGAAAATGTTACAAGAAGAGTGTTCTGCAAACCCTTAAGTTTTAGATTCAACCGACATTGCCCTTCATTTTACTAAAACGTTTACAGGAAATCCATTTCAAATAGACCCTTTCTCTGGTGCTTTGGCTGTCAGTTTAGTTAAGTTTGGTAGCTGTTTGGATATTTATTTGTAGGTTTAGTGAAATTAATGGTTTAACGGCCTATAATTTTTTTTAGCTAATTATCGTGGAACAAATTTGTTAATGCATTTTTGCATTTTTTATCGAAATATGATGCGTTTATCTGAAAAAAAATCTGGACGCAGTAAGTGCGTTTTGGTTGCGAATTTTCGGTAAATTTGCAGTTAAGCTCCCGAACGCTTTTCAAAACACTGTTTTCAGAAACCTGCCTAGAGCCCCCCCTGGATCCACAAACCCCAAGAAAAATTTGTTGTTCACACTCCCCAAGGAAGTTACGGGACCAGGAGTGAGTAGGGGTGCATAATTTTTTTAGCTAATGTTTTTAGAACAAATTCGTTAATGTAATTTTGCATTTTTTATCGAAATATGATGCGTTTATAAGAAAAAAATTTGGACGCAGTAAGTGCGTTTTGGTAGCGAATTTTCGATAAATTTGCAGTTTAGCTCCCGAACGCTTTTCAAAAAACTGTTTTCAGAAACCTGCCTAGGCCCCCACCCCTCTGGATCCACAAACCCCAAAAAAAATTTCTTGTTCACACTCCCCAAGGAAGTTACGGGACCAGGAGTGAGTAGGGGTGTATAATTTTTTTTAACTAATTTTCGTAGAACAAATTCGTTAATGCATTTTTGCATTTTTTATCGAAATATGATGCGTTTGTAAGAAAAAAATCTGGACGCAGTAAGTGCGTTTTGGTAGCACATTTTCGGTAAATTTGCAGTTTAGCTCCCGAACGTTTTTCAAAAAACTGTTCAGAAACCTGCAGGTGAGGTCCTAGTAATGTCTCTGAAAACAATTTGTTGAAAAGCGTTCGGGCGCTAATCTGCAAATTTACCAAAGTTTCATTAAATCCTTCAAATTTCAATAACTCAATTTGCTATTAACGTAAGCTTTGTTGGATAGAAAACCAACATTTAAGTTTATTTTCGGAAAATTTTGGTATATTTTCAAACCATAAGTAATTTTGATAAAATATAGTACATTGTTTCTACCACATAGGCTATACCGGTAATCAGATTGATGCCTGCTCGCATTTGCTATTAAAAACATTTTTATGGAAAATCACTTCCATAACACATTTGCTGCATCTAGACTTTTGAAAAATGTTTATATATTTTCAAACAATAAATTTGTTTCAATGAAATATGATACATTCTTTCTACTATATAGGCAACCAAGTTTGATGCCTGCTTTCATCAAAGAAAGACATTTGCTATTAAAAATATTTTAAAGAAAATTCGCTACCATAACGCACTTGCTGCGTCCCGAGATTTTTAGCAATTCTTTACAACCAGAAATTGATAAACCACTTCTGATATGTAGGTAAAATTTCACAGTAGCCTTAAAATAATTAAACCTACAAAATAGAAACACACTTATATATCAGTCATGCTAATAAAACCTCAACAATTATTGAGATTAAGTTTTAAAGTTAATTACAAGATAGACAAAACAATTAACGAATATAATTTCTTAATTAATTTTCCTAATCTCCTTACACTGATACTCGACTGTAAGTTAAATATTTAGATGGAATTATTGTTTATATTTTACATTTTAAAACGTAAATTAATAACGAAATGACCATTGTTCTACATTCGTCTCGTGACAGTAGCGTTTAAGTCTGACTGCGCTCTCTTCCCGTATTTGCGTGGCTGGTGAGCTTTATCACCGCCATTCACAATTAGCAACAGCGACAGACTGACGTCAAGAAGGCTGTGACACAAAAACATTTATCTCCTCTACTCATAATTACTTAAGGCGTTTTTTCCTAATCGTTGAATTCTTGACGTTCTTTTAGAATTTAAAAGAGGAAGAACACGTTTTCATGGGGTAAAAGAAATACTTACGTAAATCTGCTTATCTGAGGGCTTTATCTAAATACAAGCTAGTGTTTTGACTAAAAGCCACAAGGCTTATGAGAAAGATGGGGAATGTCGATAAATACCACTAAGTTTCAATGGGACAGGGATGGAAAGATGTAGGGTGACATTGGCGGATGGTAGACGACTAGAAAATTAGACGAAACAAATTGAAGTTTGAAAGGTTAAATATGCCACCAGATGACAGATGACTCTAATCTGCGTTATGTTAGTTTTATCTGTATATTCCTGGGATAAAGTAAATTTAAAATCCACTAAACAAACCTCAACGACATTTTGCCACCACTCACCGTCGGGTTGGTTATATTAGCTGGGCTTTTATCAGGGTGGAAAATCATGACAGACAAATTATAACTTTTTATTAACGCAGAAGTTTTTGCTTTAGATTAAATAGAAATAACTGACCAAGATACTATCATTTACCTTTAAAAAATCATATAATAGTAATAGTATGTTTAGGGCATAATTTTACAATGTGTTATAAAATGAAGCATAAGCTTGTGCTTCTAGAAACACAATCTAGGTATATAAATAAAAATTAAATGCTGTTTAGTACGCCCATTACTTCAGAACGGCTGAACCAATTTGGCTAATTTTATTTGAAAAATGTTCGTAATAGTCCAAATAAGGCTTCTAGAGAAAGAAAAATTGTAAAAGTTGCCCAGAAAATTGGAAAATTCGGGAAAAACTGGAACTGCTTTTTTCTCCGATTTATTTTGCGACGTGCGCAAATGTCGTCTGACATTGAAACTTGAACAGAAAAACGTCTGGCGGCTCAGCTAGTTTATAAATAAAATGCATATATATATATATATATATATATATATATATATATATATATATATATATATATATATATATATATATATATATATACACATACATATATATATATATATACATATATATATATATATATATATATATATATATATATATATATATATATACAGGGTCTCCCAAGTTGAGTAGCCTATTAGATTATTTTCCAAACTATGCATATCTGAATGCTGAAAATTTGCACATGGGGGTTGCAGAAGATGCTCTATCTGAAAAAAATAATTTCCAAAATGGCGCACTTCCGGTTCTACCAGAAGTAGGTGCTAACTTTGTTATTTTAAATAGAACACCCTGTGTATTATTACATTTTTAGAATGCTTATTTGATTTTAGGTGGACTTTTATTAACAAACCTTAGTCCTATCTTCAAATGTTATCGAAATATTTCAATTTTTTCGAAAATTCGAGCCACGAGAAGGCTTTTTTTATAAGGGTATTTTAGCTTTCTGGTGGGTGTGTTAGGATATTTTTTTAAACTGTGCATTGCAGGACAACAAAGGTGTGTTGCGACATTATTGAAACAATATTTCATATACAGGATGTTTTGTGTAATGCATATGAATTCCGTAGCTTTCAAACTCAAAAAACTTGTTTATTTCAAATAGAACACCCTGTATTTTATTATTTTATCAAATGCTTCTGAAGACACTCTTTCAAACTGTATTAGCATTCCCTATACCTAAAAACGATTTTTCTTGAGTTATTGACATTTTTTAGAAAAAAGCACAGAATTCCGCAAAAAAAGTTAATTAATTAACTTATTCAATAGAACACCCTGTATTTTATTGTTTTATCAGATGCACTAGAAGTCACTATTTAAAACTGTAATAGCATTCCCTATACCTAGAAACCATTTTTTTGAGTTGTTAACAATTTAATAAAAAAAAGTACAGAATTCGGCCAATACAGTATTATGTTAATAATGTATGCATTTATGTATGTATTTATGTATGTATGTGAATGTCTGTCACACATAAAAGAAATCATATTATCATAGGAATTGTTCAAATTGTCCACCATTTGCATTAACACATCTTTCCAAGCGAGATAGAACTCCATCACTTGTTGCACGCTGTATTTCGAAGGGATTAAGGTTGTCGAGACTATTTCGAACTCGGTTTTCAAGTTCTTCTCTTGAATTAACTGGAGTTGCATAAACGTCTGACTTGATCTTGCCCTACAAGTAAAAATCGAGCGGCGTCAGATCGGGTGACCGTGAAGGCCAAACATATCTTCCTCCGCGTCCTATCCACCTATCTTCGAACACTTCATTCATGTACACCTTGACATCTGCTGAAGAATGCGCAGGGGCACCATCTAGTTGATACCAACAATTGATATGATGGTTGAGGGGTAGAGTGTCCAGGAAATCACTGACTGTGGTTCGTAAGATTCTTAGGTACTGATTGGAGGTAAGGTTACTACGTAAATACAGTAAGAAATTTTATTGTCCATTAGAAGAGCAAATACATTAAAACTAAATTTATTCTGGAAACAGCGCTCTCTTATCACATGAGGATTTTGCTGTGCCCAGTGATGCGAATTGTGTCTGTTAAAAATTCCTTCATTTGAAAACTTGGCTTCGTCTGTCCAAATTATATTTTTTATAAAGGATGGACTATTTTGGTGACGATCCAGGAGCCATTGACAAAATTCCACTCTTCGTGTTGCATCACTAGGTTGTTGAAAATTCACAGTTGTAAATTTATAATCGTGCATATTGTGTTTACGCAATATTCTATGTATTGTCGAATGCGACAGGTTCAAATCAGCTTCAGCAGTTTTTACTGATGCCTGGGGATGGGCTTCAAAATACGATAATACAGTGATTTCAACGTCTTCGTTTCCTGTTAGTGGTGCGTTTCTTGATGAGTTTTTCATATGGCAGCTACCAGTGCTCAAGAAGTTTGATTCGTACCTTCTGAATTTTTTAATTGTCATTGGTGGTACCTCAGGATACCGTTCGTTGAACATTCGACATGTCCTGCTGGCAATTCTGCTACACTCCCCGTAAAAGTAAAACAAATTGAGCAATTGTTCATGAGAGTAGTTACGGCATTATACTCTCGAGTCGTAATTTATTTTATTTTTATTTATCTATTTATGATAATTCGCTCAACACGATATACAAGATATAACAATAATAATTATTGTTCACACAAACATACATCAACTCAGGTAATAAAACAATAATGTCACATTATTGAAACGTCAAACTGTAGACAGCACTCTAATAAGTTTATTAACTAACTTATATTTGTGGCATTCTGTGCTTTCTTCCAAAAGTTGTAAATAACTCAAGGAAAATGGTTTCTAGGTATAGGGAATGCTAATACAGTTTTAAATAGTGACTTCTAGTGCATCTGATAAAACAATAAAATACAGGGTGTTCTATTGAATAAGTTAATGAATTAACTTTTTTTTGCGGAATTCTGTGCTTTTTTCTAAAAAATGTCAATAACTCAAGAAAAATCGTTTTTAGGTATAGGGAATGCTAATACAGTTTGAAAGAGTGTCTTCAGAAGCATTTGATAAAATAATAAAATACAGGGTGTTCTATTGGAAATAAACAAGTTTTTTGAGTTTGAAAGCTACGGAATTCATATACATTACACAAAACACCCTGTATATGAAATATTGTTTCAATAATGTCGCAACACACCTTTGTTGTCCTGCAATGCACAGTTTAAAAAAATATCCTAACACACCCACCAGAAAGCTAAAATACCCTTATAAAAAAAGCCTTCTCGTGGCTCGAATTTTCGAAAAAATTGAAATATTTCGATAACATTTGAAGATAGGACTAAGGTTTGTTAATAAAAGTCCACCTAAAATCAAATAAGCATTCTAAAAATGTAATAATACACAGGGTGTTCTATTTAAAATAACAAAGTTAGCACCTACTTCTGGTAGAACCGGAAGTGCGCCATTTTGGAAATTATTTTTTTCAGATAGAGCATCTTCTGCAACCCCCATGTGCAAATTTTCAGCATTCAGATATGCATAGTTTGGAAAATAATCTGATAGGCTACTCAACTTGGGAGACCTGTATGTATATATATATATATATATATATATATATATATATATATATATATATATATATATATATATATATATATATATATATATATATATATATATTCCATATTCTTTAACGCAGATCATTGAAGTCGGTTAGTTTGTTTAGGTAAAAGCGCTCTTTTAAATAACCACAAAGAGAAAAATCGAATAGGAAGGCGATGGAGATTCAGTCGGCCCACGAGTCCATTCCAGCGATCTGGAAATTAATTATCAAGAAAGTGCCCCACCACCAAATAACAATGCGGAGGTGCACCATCTTGCTGAAAATAGAGTAATTTTCTTAATTTTCGGCAGCAACTGCATACTGTTTGTTGTTAAAGAAGTCTCAGGTTCGTCAAGATTACATCGATAAGAAACGTCCAATTACATTAACATTTCCAGGATTCTGTGTGTGAGCGTCTTGAAACCAATATGCCCAGTACTAACAATTATGCTTATTTACATAACAATTCAGATAAAAAGTTGACTCGTCGCTAAAACAAATTATTTAAATCATTTGGTTCGTTAGCTTAATATTTGTTAACGGAAATGTAACTTGCGATCCGGATCGTCTTCATTGAGTTCGTGTAGAAGCTGAACATTATAGGGATGATACATACATATATATATATATATATATATATATATATATATATATATATATATATATATATATATATATATATATATATATATATCAAAACAGATTCTAAAATTTTTTGAGATTGTCACTTCTAATTTTGATTCAACTTTACCTTTTACCTTTTACTTTCTCACCAATATTTCCTCACATTCTTTATACATTTATCTTCATTCTATCCAAATATTTTCTTTGTAAAATATTTAGTTACCTTCCAAATGTAAATTTTAGTTTCTTACATTCAATTAAACATGTTTTCTGCGAAATCGCAACTAAACTATTGGCTGTACATTGGTGCGATTACGAAGAAATTCTCACAAAATTAAGATTTTATGTAATTTATAAAAAGTCTAGGCGTAGCAAGTGTCTTATGGTAGCGAATCTTCATAGAAATGATTTACACTGTTTACAATATATATATATATATATATATATATATATATATATATATATATATATATATATATATATATATATATATATATATATATATATATATATATATATATATATATATATATATGTATATATGTATATATGTATATATGTATATATGTATATATGTATATATGTATATATGTATATATATATATATATATATATATATATATATATATATATATATATATATATATATATATATATATATATATATATATATATATATAAACAAACATTGAAACTGACCTCTGAGCGTTTCCTTTTGTTTTTTTTTTGCAAAATATAAAGCTACTCCAGGAATTATGGTAAGAATTGTATCTGTGATTTGCAGGCACGGAATATATTATATATGTTAAGTAAGTCCCCGCGGTCATTAGTGTGAGATATAATTGGTTCTCGGATTGAACTACGTCCAGAATTTATTACTTTTATCTTTTACTATACAGAACTTATATAGGACAAACGAATAGACGTATCCACAATAGAATATATGAACACAGCCTCGCAGTTAGCAAATCAGACCCCTCATCTGCACTGGCCCATGCATCATATTCGCATACAAGACACAAAAGAGATGTTGACAATGACAAAACAATAACCCCGGTTTACAACTTGAAACCCAGAATTATCCGCGAAACGATCGAGATCGAAAAACGTTCCGATTGTTTAAATAATAGAGATGATGTGTTTCGCCTTCCGATTACTTGTAACTTTGTGTATTTGTAATCATATTCTTATTACAAATACACAAAAAGACAATTATATATACAAATTATATAGACAATTTAACTGCCCCATCGGAGCCCTGGTGGCTCAGTGGTAAGAACGTGTGCCTCCGAACCGAAGGGTACTGGGTTCTTTTCACAGGGTTCCCCTTACACTTTTTAAACATCAATATCAACCAGAGTTGTAGCATTATATTTGAGCAGGTTGAATGTCTGGGCGTTCCGCCCTTCGGAGGGGGCGTAAACACTCCGCTCCCGTGTCCATGCGATGTTGAGCACGTTAAAGATCCGTACCTGGGGTTCCGGTAAATTTCCAAGAGTGTGAGGTGAAACTGCTTCCTGGCGTCGGTGATTGGCCATAGTCGCCGAAATAGAGCGACGTTAGAGAAACAAATACACACAGCTTCCCCATTAACTGACTCAACAAATACCTCTAATCTGCTTAAGCCTATAACTACCGTTACGAAATACACATTGACCAGATTATTTAAACTGATAACGACGCAGGTAGACGAAATGTTACAAATAACAGAAGACTTACGATGAACTCTCAGATCTCTCTCGCGCTGTGAATTTAGTGACGATCTCCCGCGAGACACTCTTTGAATTATGAAGGTGGTCCAATTTAGGAGCCGGTCCAATAATGGCGACTTTCCCCTACATGTACTGTGCCAAAAAAAAAAGGATGTAATATAAAAAAATAGTTGTTTCATAAGCGAAATAATCGAGGTACCAGGTTGTCAAGGAAAAAAAGTTTTGGAGGTGTGAGAGAGAAGTTTTTGGGGGAAAGGATTAAGAAGATAAATGAACAAAGTTTGGAATATTAGGATAGCGAGGTGTTTAATGACAGTATATTGGAGAGTTTCAAGTATAAATGAAATAAATTTTGGAAATGTTTATGGAAATATTGGTGGTGAAATGAAATAAGTTATATAAAACAGTTTTGGAGAGGATGTGAAAACAAATAGGAATATTAGAAAGTTGTTGGTAAAAGATATGCTCCAAAGCAATAGATAGTGCGAAGTCAAAGGATCACAAGGATAAGTGAAACTAGAAGAAAATAATAATTAAGAAAGGCATTGTTAGAAGCAGATCAAGGATAAAAGAAAGCATGAACTTGCAATAAAATAAGAGCAGCCATCATTTAAATGTAAGTAGTATTTAATTATTTAAATTTATATCCATTTAGAAAAAGTGCACTTTGTAGGGTGGATATGTAAATTGATTTATTTTACAATGTGTATGAAATATTATTGGGTAAATTAAATATATATATATGTATATATATATATATATATATATATATATATATATATATATATATATATATATATATATATATATATATATATATATATATATAGGCTGGCGCATTGAAAACGAAACAGACCGATTTGCGTCAAGAGATATATTTTTTTAAGAATCGCTGAAACACGTCAATTTTAATATTGAGGGGCACATGTTTCGACATAAAACTCAACTTTGTCACATTAACCCCTTAAGGGTGGTGATAACAACCCTTATATTTTAAACAGGGAACATGGGTCGAGTGTTACATCATTTGAAAGCTCTTTCTTTTCTGAATTCAGCACACTAATTTTTTTGGAAGTTTTATCAACTCGTTTAAAAATTATTCACAGTTGGAGTTGCAAGAACGTATTTCATTCACTGTGATAAGAAATGCACTAATTAGTCAATTTTTTGTTAAAAAAAAACTCAAAAACAAAACCTAACGTTCAAAAATGTTTATTCAGTTAAGTAAGTGTTCAAATTGTTGATCACCACCTTCCATACAAAAGTACAAATTTTGTTCAAAACCAGCTCTGACATTCTGGAGCATTTGTGGAGTTATTAGACAGCATTCTTCAACAATGCGTCGTCGTAATTCTTCCAGAGACTCCGATTCCGTTGCGTAAATTCTACTCTTTAAATGGCCCCATAGAAAGAAGTCTAAATGAGTTAAATCAAGTGATCTAGGGGGCCACTCAAAGCACGTCTACGCCCAATCCTTTGCTCTGGAAACTCTCTGTTCAAAAACTCACTAACACGTTGTGAAAAATGCAGAGGAGCTCCATCTTGTTGAAACACTGCCCAATAACGACAATTATGACGATTGACTGTAGAGTTTAATAAGAACGTACACTCGTCTGAAAAACAGATGTTGAACAGAAAGTTCCCGTTATCAGCTATTCGTGCAGTCATAACTTCACAAAAATCCAGCCGCCGATCAACATCATCTTCATTCAGTTGTTGTACAAGATGAATATAATACAGGTGAAATTTATGATGCTTCAATATTCGCTGAATAGTTCTTCTTTTGATGTTTGAACCAGTGGCGAATTTTCTTGGTTCTGCAGCAATTTGTCCTAAAACTTCAATCTCAGTAGTCTCACTTCTAATCGGAAATTCACGTTCGGGATCCCGTTTTATGTTGGCTACTTAACCACTTTGTCGAAACTTTGCAAGTAACTCCAAAATGTATTTTCTGTTAACATGTCTGTTCGGATGTCGTTCATTAAACAAATATCAAACCGACCGATAAACTGAAATAATAAACCGCATTTCTCTCATTCCGATAAGAAATGTTCTGATAGTCAATTTTTTGTTTACAAACCAACAAAACATTGACTATCAGCACATTTCTTATCGGAATGAGTGAAATGCGTTTTTGCATCTTCAACTGTGAATAATTTTTAAACAAGTTTATAAAACATCCAAAAAAATTTGTGTGTTGAATTCAGAAAAGAAAGAGCTTTCAAATGATGTAACACGCGACCCGTGTTCCCCATTTAAAATATAAGAGTTGTTATCACCACCCTTAAGGGGTTGATGTGACAAAGTTGAGTTTTATGTCCAAACATGTCCCCCTCAATATTAAAATTGACGCGTTTCAGCGTTTCTTAAAAAAAAATAATTCTCTGGACGCAAATCGGTCTGTTTCGTTTTCAATGCGCCACCCTATATATATATATATATATATATATATATATATATATATATATATATATATATATATATATATATATATATATATATAACATATAGTATATAGTAAATATATAATATCGTAATAATAATAATAATAATAATAATAATAATAATCAGTTTTTGTGACGGTAATATTGTTATTTACTTAAAAAACTCTTTATTAATTGCCGAGCTTTCGGAATAGTTTATTCCATTCTCAAGGTCACAATTTTTGGAGTTGCTTATAAATTAACAAAAGAAAAGAGGCTTAAACAACAGTAAGCTAAAAATGTCATTATCTTGTGGGATAACAAGCATGTGACAGTAAATATCCCAAAAAACTGAATAGCACACAAACAGAATAACAAAAACAAGGAAGAATGAATGAAAAACTAATAATGCCCCTTGAATAATAGGATAATATTTGCATGACCGTAAACATGAAAATAAATCCTGAAAAAGCTTGCATCTGAAGAGTGGCCAGCGAAATCCAGAACACCGTGGAATATCGAATACAGCACGGGAGTTTTGAGTCTTTTGTAGTCGACGAATTGAGAAATATCGAAGCGTAAGAAATGGTAAGAATAGAAAGCCGTATGCCTATGCTTACTCTCCCCTTACACAAGCACCGATATTTCTACGTTTTCATTTCTAAATCTCCTTGTGGGGTTTCCTGCTACGTCTTTTTATGTAAAAACGGTCATTTTATAGCAGGCTTTTGTGCTCAAATTATTATGTTTCAGAAAACATTTGCAAGGAATCGTGAATCGCGATATTGCGATATCAAGTCCAGGCTTTTCAATCGATAAACGGCTTACCTGAAAGAAAATCCCAGCGACTTGAGTGATAATGTGGTTTTCCAGCGCAAAGAAAACATACGACATTTTTCATCCGCGATTTATTTATTACCTTCAAATTGATATTTAAACATAAATTAATTATAAAAATAAATAAAACGTTTGTCAATTTTACAATTCAATTAACTTTAACGTTTATGACGTAACAATATAACAAGACTTTTACAATAGTTTATGTACAAAATAACTTAGTGAAACAATTGTCAGATATAAAAAATACAATGATAGTAAAATGGGTTTTACCAAAACATATATTTTTTCTTAACGTCGGCCTATTTCCGCGACTATGGCCAATCACCGACGCCAGGGAGAAGTTTCACCTCACTCTCCTGAAAATGTTGCCGAATCTCGGCCCTTCTGTAGGGAGGGCAGGGATCTTTAACGTGTCCAACATCGCATTGTATACGGGACCGACAGCTTTACGCCCCCTCCGAAGGGCGGAACGTGCAGACATTAAACTTACTCAAATACATTGCCACAATATCGAAGTTAATTGTACAGTATGTACTGAAAAAGTGAAAGGAGACCCTGGGAATCGAACCCAGTACCCTTGGGCCCCAGAGGCACACGTGCTTACCACTAGACCACCGAGGCTCCTTTATCAAAATATAACCACAGAAAGCATAACAACCGAACTATTCTCAACAGAAATCTAAATTATCAAACCACTGAAGATACCAAGGACAAAACGTATTGCTTAGTAGTCTAAGCAAGCCTTTGCATAATTGAAAACAGTTATAAATAATAAATTAAAATAAAATGCATACTATCAAAAATAAAACTTTAATAATATTAATGAAAAGAACATTTCTGGTAGCAAAATCTCTAAAATGAAAATAGAAAAAAGTGCGTTATGATAGCGAATTTGCATAGAAATGGGGGTGGGGTGGGGTTGTGGTTTTACAAGAAATTTGGTAAATTGGCAGACAATCTCTCGAACGCATTAAAAAAAATCGTTTCAGAAACATGTTTAAAACCTCCCCTGAATGCACAAACCACAAAAAAATTCTTGTTCACCCTGCCAAGGAAGTTGCGGGACCAGGAGTAAATAGGGGTGATGAGCGGGGTAGGTAGTAAAAAGGAAATATGAGCAGAAAATGCGATGAAAACGGCTTAAAAGCTGCCTTTTTCACATTTTTAAGCCATAACCCTCTTAAACCCTGCCTACCCCGCACAGCACCCATATTCGTCCCAGGTCACGTAACTTTGTTGACGGCAGCTCTCGGGAAATTTGTCTTGTGGGTTATGCAACGAGGGTGGTTGTATGCATGCGAGAAGGGAAGGAAAATCCCCACGACGAAAACCCATGTCGCAATATAAGTACCCTAGTGTGTACAACTAAAAGAGGAGATACCATAGCAAATACTGTCAAACAATCAAAATTTAAAAAAGAACAATAAATTTAAATAACACTTACCTTTTGCATCTCAAACAAATGACGCTCTTGGTGTAAACAACCTTTGACTTCGCATTTAACAACCTTGGGCCTCGCATTTTCCTCATTGCAAAAACAATGTAGAAAACAAATATCATGTCACAGACCAGGAACTAGCGACACCTGCACGCTTAAACCATCACAAGACTAATGGTTATTAACAGAACAAGGTAAACAACACACAATTTCAGAACTAACGTCCGTGAGCACATTAGTACATAATAAACCGTCTGAATGGGTACGCGTACTAGTGGCGTACTAAAACCGAAGTAGCGAAATGATAAATTGGCTATAGAAGCCAATAGTCCATGAGTCTAAAATATTCCAGGGATTTCCAAAGTCAATGTAAACGTTATGTCAAATGTAATGTTTAGGGGGGGGGGTCGGGTCACGCAACAGAACCGTACTGGAAAATTCTTTAAAAAATATTTAATGTGTAAAAATATTTAATGTGTAAAAAAATTTTAATGCAAACAACTCGGCAAAGGCAAGAGAACAAAAGGTGAGAATAGTGTCGGCGTGCACGTAGGAAACCAGTTGTTTTATCCAAAACTGTTCGGAAGGTTATCTGCAAATGTACCAATATAAATTTTCTGAACGATCAAAATTTTTTCCGGAATAGTCCAATTTTTGTGGCTAACGAGCTCACCCACGTTATTTACAAAAGGAACATTGGTGGATTTTTTACGAATATTCGCTAAAAACGGAAATAGAACTGAATAGATGCTCCATTTTTGAAAATATGCAGCATTGAGGTTCAAATACTGTCTTAAAAATTGCTAAACTTACGAAAAGCCTGTGCAAGGTCTGGCGGAATTATGCACTTTGTTGTTGATATTTTTTCATGATTCGCTTTATTATCTAAACTAAAAGATAGACTCTAGAAATCTTTTTAACACAATATTTTGTGTCTGGCTTTCCTTCTAAAATTAACAGCGATAAAGAAGCCCGTGGAGCATTCAGTGAAAAACAGTTGGGTAGATTCAATTCAAATTTGTGTGTAATGCGTTGTTTAATTCAATTTACCGCGGCATATCTGTAATAACAGGAATAGGAGATTGCTCCTGTCATTTCAACGAATATTGCTCATAAAACAAACCAATACCTAAATAGATCAATTACAACAGCAATTAACACTGGTGATTTTGATACGCGCTTCTTTCTAAACATCTTGCTTAGGTAACTGATTTGCAAAATAACATGTAAAATAACTATTGTTGTTATCGGGATCAAATTGAACTCTGTTAAAAGCGGTTGCAAGCACGTTGTTAGCACGTTGTTCTGCAAAACATCACGTAATTCACATCAATTTTATTGAATAAAACATTGAAATTTTTCTAAACCGTCAAGAAGCTTATGTTTAAAAAAAAATTCTTGTATTTCAACAAAAAACATGTTGGTATAGGAGTCAAGCTACAGGATGGTGTTTGCATTTTCCGTTTATCCTTTTTATTTACAGGATGATTACAAAAAAGAGCTTTTTCTATTTACGAGTATAAGTTGTTCACTCGTTAACCGATTTTCGTAATGGAGGGCCCACATTAAAGCCAAAGCTTCAGACAGGATCGTTCAGTTAACAGAATCAACGCAGAATGAACGATGAATATACAGCGCTTCCTCAGACGTGATTCAAATCCTAATCGTTTGAAAAAATTCGTTTGGAAGCAAAACTGACTGGAAATCAAGTTGCTTATGATAAGAACCATTAATTGTGAACACCAAAAATTGTGTCTAGTCTGCATATGTAGAAAATTGTCTCTAAAAGAATTCAATTACAGGCAGCTTGTTTCCAAAGGAGACTTATCATCTCAATGCTCGTAACTAAGGTAAAGAAAAGCACGAAAACCATCAATAATTTCTCAATATTTGGGCACCAAATCCAAGGTCGGTTTCAGACTGAATATATATATATATATATATATATATATATATATATATATATATATATATATATATATATATATATATATATATATATATATATATATATATATATATATATATATATATATCTGTGTGTGGCGCCCGTATCACACAGATTTTGATCAAATTTGGCGAGTACCTTCCTTTTGCAAGTAGCTTGGATAAGTTCGTTAGCCAGGAAACTCGGCCCGGTTCTCCCGGAAAATTTTGTGTTTTCTTTCGGAAAATTCTTGACTCCAAAAATAACAAAGTAAGGCCAATCAAATTAGGTACGCGGATTTATATCACTAAAAGTAAATTACGTACCAAATTTAGCTCTGTCGTTAAAAAACAAAAAAAGTTATAGGCATTTAAAGGAAAAAAATTAAAAGATTTAAAACGTCAAAACTGGCCATATTTAGGCAAAGAACCTGAAACTAATACGGGTTATGTAAATAAAATGCCACAAGAAGAATGTTTAACACACTCTTAAGTCTTAGTTTCAACCGTCATTGTCCTTCATTTTACTAAAATGTTTACAGAAAATTCATCAAATAGGCCCTTTCTCTGATGCTTTGGCAGTAGTTTTAGCTATAGAGTTTATCGTTTAATGGTATATCATTTTTGGCGAATTTTCGTAGAAAATCAATAAAGCTCAACCTATCCGTTATAATAGAAGATACGAAAAAAATTTGTACACATTAATTATAGGGTGTCTTGAGTTACATCTTAGAACATTATTTCTACAATCACACGGCGGCCCATAAGTCGTTGGTGATACAAATTACGATTTTTTCAAATCGAACACGCCTTATGTTATTGCGTTTTTGCATTTTCCACCGAAATATAATGCCAGTTTGTAAGAAAAGAAATTCGGGACGCAGCAAGTGCGTCATGGCAGCGAATTTTTATTAAATGCTCAAATTTGACTAGCTCAATTTACTATTAACTTATAAGGTTCGTTGACCAAGAAACCAGTTTTTTCGGGAATATTTAACTTTACTTTCGGAAATTTTTGTACATTTTCTAACAACAAAGTTATTTTGATGAAACATAGCGCATTGTTTCTACTAATAGGTTATACTAGTAACCAAATTTGATGCCTGGTTTCTTAAAAAAAAACACATATTTGATATTAAAAATATTTTTATGAAAATTCACTACCATAACGCACTTGCTGCGTCCAGACTTTTTCTTAAATATCTTAAAAACAGTTGACTCTAATAACACATTTAATATATGATGCTTTGAAGAGGATTAAATGAGCTACAATCTTTATTCCCAGGACGTTTTTGTCGTACGGACAGTAAGCGCGCTGCGTCTAAAAGCTTGACAGATTTTCTCAACTTGATAAGACTAGTCGAATCAACTTGATTTAACTTTACTCTCAATACTAATTGACCTCTTTTTCAAATAAACTAACCTTTTAGTGAATTTTCTTAAAAAAATTCACTAATGAGGAGATCTCGCCTTTTAATTTTGAAAAAATTTCTTCAAATGAGCGCTAATTAGGCCTCCCAGAACACATATCCGGGGTCAGTTTGAATTTTTATATGTTTTTATATATATATATATATATATATATATATATATATATATATATATATATATATATATGTATATATATATATATATATATATATATATATATATATATATATATATATATATATATATATATATTTATATATATGTATCACACCGATAACTCAAAAAATAATGGGCCGATTTTAATTAAATTTGGTGAATAAATTCCTTTTGCAAATGGCTTGGATAAGTTCGTTAGCCAGGAAAATCTGCCCAGGTTTTCCCGGAAAATTTTGTGTTTTCTTTCGAAAAAAATTTATATCTCCCGAATTAACAAAGTAAGGGCAACCAAATTTGGTACGCGGGTTTATGTCCTTATATGTAAGTTACCTACCAAAATTTAGCTCTGTATGTCAAAAGACAAAAAAGTTATAGGCATTTAAAGAAAAATAAATTGGGGTTTTCCTCAAAACGTCAAAGTTGCGACTTAAAACGTCAAAATCGGCAACATTTTGGCAAATAACTTAAAACTAATACGGGCTATGGAAATCAAATGTCTCAAGAAGGATGTTTTACAAACCCTGAAGTCTTAGTTTCAACCGTCATTGTCCTTCATTTTACTAAAATGTTTCCAGAAAATTCATTTGAAATAGACGCTTTCCCTGATACTTGGCAGTAGCCTTAGCTATAGAGTTTATCGTTTAATGGTATATAATTTTTGTCGAATTTTCGTAAAAAATCAATAAAGCTCAATATATCCGTTATTATACAAGATTTGAAAAAAATTTGTATATATTAATTATAGGGTGTCTTGAGCTACATCTTAAAAAAATATTTCTACAATCACAGGATGGCCCATAAGTCATTGGTGATACAAATTTTCTTTTGTTTTAATCAAACACGCCTTATGTTATTGCATTTTCCATCGAAATATAATGCATGTTTGTAAGAAAAGAAATTCTGGATGCAGCAAGTGCGTTATGGTAGCGAACTTTGATCAAATGCTTCATATTTGAATAGCCCAATTTGCTATTAACCTATAAGGTTGACCAAGAAACGAGTTTTTCCGGGAACACTTTAAGTCTACTTTTGGAAATCTTGGTACATTTTCACACAATAAAGTTATTTTTATGAAACATGGCACATTGCTTTTACTATATAGGTTATACTGGTAACCAAAATTGATGCCTGCTTTCTTAAAAAGAAAACACACATATTTGCAATAAAAACATTTTTATGAAAATTCACTACCATAACGCACTTGCTGCGTCCAGAGTTTTTTTAGAATCTAAAAGTAACAAAGTTATCAGCATCCCAGAGAGAGAAACAATATTTAAAATAATGGAAACCGAGACACAAGCTTTTTATGATGATGATCATGCTCTGTCATACATGTATTTTTTATATTGGTAGGCAGCATTTGTAGGTGAAATTATTACAAACCTGTCAACAAAATGTTCTAAATATGATCGAAACATGGTGCAAATAGGAAGGATTTTCACTCATCTCTCACCGACAATTCACTTCTCTGTCACAGAAATAAACGTCAGATATTGTTCCCCTTTTAGTGAATTTATTTTTGAAAAAATTCACTAATGGGAGATTCCGATAACTCAAAAAATAATAGACCGCTTTTGATAAAATTTAGCATGTGCCTTCCTTTTGTAAGTGGCTTAGATAAGTTCGTTAGCCAGGAAAATCGAACCAGGTTTTCCGGGAAAATTTCGGGTTGAAAATTTTTTTATCTCAAAAAGTAGAAAAGCTATGGTAACCAAATTTGATACGTAAGTTTACGATATTAAAAGGAAACTATATACCAAAATTTATGTTTCAATGTTAAAAGAACAAAAAGTTATAAAAAATATTTCGTGTCAGATCATTTCTATTAAAATTCACTACCATAACGCACTTGCTGCGTCCAGACTTTTTATTGTTAATACTACCAATGAAAGTATTTGTCAGAAATAGTTTAGTCATTTTCTTTATAGCGACCCTTACTTAAGTCCAAACCTTCACGAGTGGAAACGAGCACGCTTTTAGCGTCAAATTATCCAGATGCCCAACCGTTTTGTCTTCGATTTTCCTGTGACATCTAAATTGTGGAATCGAGTATCAGTATCGAGCTGTCTAAGATGTGATTATAAAAGTAA
This sequence comes from Tillus elongatus, assembly GCA_964006375.1. Classification (NCBI taxonomy): domain Eukaryota; kingdom Metazoa; phylum Arthropoda; class Insecta; order Coleoptera; family Cleridae; genus Tillus; species Tillus elongatus. The sequence continues at coordinate 218,734,432 of OZ023263.1, forward strand.
ATATTTTAAGTCAATCTTAGTGTCGCTGTGTCCCAAAGGAAACTTGATTGGCAAATATACTCGGTGGCTTGCCATTGCCTCCCAAGGGAATTCAACAGCACACAGTGTTTCCAGGTTCGAAATATTTCTATCCTGGCTTGATTCTGATAGGGCTGCTAAGTAGCCACGGCATGTATAGGTCACACGATCGTTTGCAGATAAGTAACTGATCCTTAGCCCGACGCGAACTTTCCGCCCCATACGTTAAGAGCTCTTGTATTATTTTCGTGGGGGCGCTAAGTATTTACAGCTCACCAAGTAATCGGTGGCGATTGAAGGCGAATTTGAGAAAAAATGTACAACTTTGGGTGATGAATAAAAAGGCCTTTTCTTTCCAAACAAATATTTTATTCCTTGTCCCGACGCGTTTCGACCCTTTTTAACAGGTCACCCTCAGGGAATCTATAATTTACAAAAGGCTTGTCAGAAAAACTGAGTTTTCCGGTAGGCTATTTCTGCGAGGGTGCAACACAGGAATATAAGATAAAATGAGGTAACAACAGATAACCCCAACACTAAGTCAAAAGTTAAAGGTTAAAATGTCAAGCTACAAAGCTATAAAAGTTCACAGGTATACAGTCATAAACTACTACATGCAATAAAAATGAAAACAACTACAAGTCAAATTGAACTACAAGAAAAGCTAATTTGTCTTGAGATCTTTTAAAAATTACAATAAGTCTAATTCTAAAACTCATAAAAGCTTAAAAATTCTCCAAAATTTAAGTTCAAGCTGAAGACAACAACAGGAGCGAAAGCAAACAGCACAAACACCAGCAAGCCATGCAGCTGAGAAGAAACTTTCAGAGAACATCAAACTCATCAAATGAATGGGAATTGAAACAGAAGCATTTTTTTTACTCTTTTATGAAACGTGAAAACGCCAAAATGGCGAACTTACTTACTTGTCTTGTTAAACAGGACTAAAAAAACTATACAGCTGAATGTCCAAGGAACATGCTTCATCTGTTGTTATAGGATTGATCCATTGGTATCAGAAGTGCTAATAAGTCGGAAAGTAGCAACTTTGTTGAAATTAAGAAAGAATTTTTGTTTTAAATGCAAAAGTTGAGATTTGGCGTGCGTCTCACGTTACGATGAACACGAGCTGACAAAACATCTAGGCGCAAGATCGGTTCTTAAACTGAAAACGGAAATGACAAGTGACAGCTGACAGAAGTGACGTACCGACCAGGAAATGTCAAGACGCTAAAAACGAAGGACAAGCCGGAGTGGACCAAAATGACCAGACGTAAGATCGGTCTCAAAACCGAGAACGAAAAACGGCAACTAATACCTGACAGACGCGACAAATCGACTCGAAAATATACGGGCATGAAAATCAAAATGGCAGGTCTAGAAACCACGGAGTAGACCATCTCACAGTGTTATCTCAAGGTCTACTTGGATGGTGTGTGGGTTGGTGATCTGCTAGTTGACTATATAGGGTTTAGAAACTTGTGACGTCTGTATTGGAAACATTAAGTACGTTTTTGTTAGAACAATTAATATGTTTATAAATTTCCATCTCTTCAATTAAAAACTGTTCAATGCTAAAATTGGAAGGATGCAGAATTTTTGCGTCATTTTCTTTGCTGAAAAGGTGACCTGTCTTCCTTAAATGACAACCAAAGTGTTGTTATTTCTGCTTCTTAGGTGTTCATCGCCCAAAGATGTCAACCCCAAACATTTTGACGTTTAGGAACAAAAATGTACAATTTTTAAAAACTGTAGCGCACTTAGTATTATTTCTACAAAACGTGGTTGGAATAAAAATTGTAGATCATTCATTCGTCTTCGAAACATTATATTGTAAAGGAAGTCAACTGTTTCTCAAATAGTTAAGCAATAATAAGGAGAACTGATACAATTTTCATTTTTTCAGCTGTCAAAAATTTCTTCTGGGGTCGGCAATGTTAAATAATGTGGTTTTACATTATCTATAAAGACAGGCAAAAAATCTACGATCTGGACTATAACTGCTACACGAGATGTAGAATTTTATGATTATGACTGTCACGAAAGAACAATATGTGGCTATTTTCTAAGGAACGAAATAAACCAACAATGTGCAATAAACTAATCGAAACAGTTTACTCTTACAGCAGTTTGTTACTAACTGGTCAGGGGTTATGCGAGGCCAAATTAAAACCAACCTGCGGAAAATAGAGTCAAAGGAAGTAATTAAAATAGAAGCAGGTTCAGCTTTATACCACATACACTTATGCTTCTACCTTCTATATAGTTCTTTATTTGGATCACTGTTACAGACTAACCCTTTATATATGTCCTTCTCCCTCTACAATGCGCCTTTTATGTTCTCTTTTCACCCTTCGCCTCACTCCTTCTTCTATCTGTCTTTGTCCATCTTTCAAAGGCACTCTTTCTGGAGTTAATTTGCTATGAATAAATTAAAACTCACTTTAATTGGGTTATACATAAACACCATCTCCGCTTTGACAAAATAGGCACATATTTGATCAGATAACTTACATGAGAGGTTATAGGGTAATAAAAAAAACCGAATTCTGTATCAAATTTCACACTTTAATTAAACAATCAAATTCGGAGTTTTGTAATAATGTGATACGAAATACAACTCCTATTATTTCCATTTTAATTGGAAGCTACAGCTCAATCATTGCTTTTAGCTCCGCTCTGTGAAATTAATTTATTACGTATGAGATCTGCGTAACACAAATATTGTTTCAGGTGTGTTTGTAAATGAGGTAACTTCATTTGTAAAACAGTGATTAACCTTACAAAAAGACGATTTTTTTAGTCATCTGCATACCCCAGCAATGTAATAAATATAATTAAATATTCTATATAATTACAAGAGAAAATTCATATAGTTCCATCAACAGTTCTCTTTAATTGCGTTTTGTACTGATGTACCACATTTTATTTGTTTTTGTTTCTTGATTAACTCGAAGGACCTGATTATGTTTTGTTAAATTAAACGCTGATTTTAGTAACACTTAACGTTTAATAACAACTGTAAACTTATACAAAATTACTTATATTATGGTATGCTTTACAGTCCATGAGAACTCTACGAAATGAGTAGTGATTATGCTAGCACAAGTGTGTTGCTTGTTTCGAGTCTATATAAGAACTGACATGAATAAATATCGAATTTTCCTACGCTATCTACCTGAGATAGGTTAGCAGACTTATAGTCAATTATAAACAAGAAGTGACCCTTGCTGGTTTATTCCTAATCGCCTTTAAAATTGCATTGTACAGATGGTAAATATTATAACAAAGAGGGCTACTAAGAAATATGTAAAATCGGACAATGGGCTAATGGAAAATTATCCGCAACCAAAAAAAGCGCGAACAACAACCACAAGAAATATGTAAATTTGAGAGGTCTAATCCTCCAGACGAGACGCCTTAACAAGTTCTAATGAAGCTTTTATTATTCAGCTGTACTGAAGTGAAAAAATACACATATTGAATTTGCGAAACCGCCAGCTAGCCTGCTCTGTATTTTACACATGCAGACCTTTCGTTTGGTACTCATATCAAGGAGGTTGTGGAAAAATATATATTGCGCCATCTTGCGCCAACCGACATTTTAAATATATGAAAGCGTTGCTTAGCTTACTGTATTGTACTCGTGAAGTCCTTTCATTTGATACCCATGTCGAGAGGGTTGTTAAAAAATAAATACACCGCCATCTTGCATCGGTCGCCAATTTCAATTCATAAGAGCGCTACCTAGCCTACTGTATTTTACGCGTAAAACCCTTTAATTTTATACCCATGTCAGGGCGTTTGTGAAAAATAAAAAATCTGCAATCTTGGCACGTCCGCCATATTGAATTTATGATAATGACAGATACCCTATGTTGAATTGTCACCTAACTTATACACGCGAGATAAATGGACCAACAACAATAGGCCATTATGCAACATTGTAGCACCCCAAGAACGCAGACATAGGAGTCAACATAGTTATTAGAAGGTACCTTGAGAACTATGCAGTGAAGTTAAACAAACAGTGAGAAGCTGAGTCGCGTACCAAACTTCAGCCCAATTCGATAGGGAAACCTGGTTCATTATTTGACCTAAACGTACTATGCAAAATACTGTTTTACTTCAATGAACATTTAAGTTAGTGCCTAAATTCCTGGGAATTATTCCATTGGAGTCGCCAAACCAACAGAGCAAATGCCAGATTAACCAAATTTCAAGGTCCCATTTGACGTAGTCATAAGTGACAGTCAACCATGGAACAGAGTGAAAGGCTAACAAGGGATAGAGACAGTGAAAGGCTGACAAACAATTCATCTGCATGGTATACAGACCAGTCTAAGCAAATGGAGGGGGCAGGACTGGGAATAATAGGATCTAACTTCAAACTCGCTCGTCCCTAGAAAAAAGTTCCACCATCTTCCAAGCAGAAATGCATGCTATAAATCTCTGTGCACAGATACAAAAAAGGCTTAGAAATAGAGAGATCTACAGCCTCTCAATCAGGCAATACTAAAGACTCTGAAATCTTTCAAAACCGAGTCTAAACTGACCTGGCACTGCAAAAAATCCTTGAAGCAACTGGCTACGAAGAACAGAGTAAGTTTAATGTGGACACCAGGGCATCAAGGCATTGAAGGAACTGAGGAAGCAGATAGCCTTGCAAAAAGGACAGCAACAACACCATTCTATGGTCCAGATCCCGATTGTGAATTCAGCAAAATATTTCAATTTCCTCCCTGACGATATTGTGGGATTACGAGTCTTTTTTGTAACTTAAACATTTATGTAAAAATATATATGAAATAACAGTACGTTAAGTACAGTTTGGTAATAATATATCAAGTGCTTAATACACGCACAGAAGTATTCAAATTTATAGGAATGAGCTCCAGTGCTCTAGAGTTACCAAAAAGTTATTTGAGTCAACGCCACTTGGTGGTTGGGGTAGGAGGCAGGGGATATGAGGTTCGCTTGGTACGCAATGGTGTGCCACAAGGATCTATTCTTGGGTCGCTACTCTTTACGATTAAAACCCACCGCTTCAGCGATACTTTAAGATATTTAAGTATAGAGATCCACGCGGATGACACTCAGGTTTACTTGTCTTTTGATGTTTGCGATGTTGCAGAGGCGGTGGCAAAACTAAATAGTGATTTGGACGACTTCTACAGACTGAATCCCAGTAAATCGTCAGTGATTGTCTTTGGTAGCAAAGTGCATTGCGAGAGGGTTAAAAGTGACATGAGAGTAGAGATTGGTGGAGTTTGCCTTAAGCTTGTGAGTGAAATTAAAAATTTGGGCATAATAATGGATAATATATTTAGGTACAAGCAGCATATTAGTTATCGGTTATAGAAGGCATATAACAGTCTGCGGATGCTCTTTCCACTTCGATCCAAACTGAGGCTGGGAAATGCTTTGATTTTCTCGCAGTTAACATACGCCTCAGCAAGAATTCAGCGGTTACAGAATACGTCTTTGAGATTTGCCTATGCTGTTCGAAAGTGTCAACGCATTTCATGTAAGCTCGTGAAGCCGGGGTGGCTACGAATATATATATATATATATATATATATATATATATATATATATATATATATATATATATATATATATATATATATATATATATATATATATATATATATGCTGCGGTTTAGACGGACATTTACTTACCAAATATACACTGTTGACGCTGCACTCAAAAAGTGTTCCGTGTCCGCCTTCAAGCAAAAATTATTACTTAAGCTCCTTTAATGACAGCCGTAGAGATTTATCATCTTAACTCCTTTTGAATAGTGTGTTGGGGTATACGTCCAATAGAATGTGTGTGCTTCTGTATACGGGGTGAACGTTATTATTAATATTAAGTTATTATTATATAAACTGGTGTAAATAATGAAGCTATATAGGTTTTCGCATTGAAATTACAATAGAACACTGATTTTCTAAAAACAACAAGGCCGGGGTACTACTAAAAAATTTTCATAGTATACAAAAGCCACTTACTTATTTCAGAAAGTCAAACATACTCACGATTTTGATGCATGTTAGTAAAAACAATCGAGCTTACCTGCAAAAAAAGAACACTGTATTACTCAACAAACCCCTGACATAGCATGTGGTTGTAGTAGTAAAACATCTTAGTTATTCACAATAATATAAAAAAATTCTACATTTTTTTTCCAAGACAACATCTTTCACAAAGTACGAATTAAAAGGTCTCGGAGAGAGCAAGTATGTTATAGTATGTCACTTTCATAATAATATTTTTAATCACAAAGCGTTGCGCTCATTTGAAATTTTTTTTCGAAAATTTAAGTGGTTACCTCTATATTGGCCATATTTTTCTTATGTATATTGGCTTTGCAAACCTAAATTGCGTTAATTTTCTTTGTTTTTAGCGAATTTTGGTTCAAAAAAGATGTGCTTATAGAGAGGTATCGATGGTGAGACTTTGCAAACCTTTTTTTTTAAATGAGCACGAATTTAGGTCACTAGAACACCTGGTTCCAATATATATATATATATATATATATATATATATATATATATATATATATATATATATATATATATATATATATATATATATATATATATATGTATGTATGTATGTATCCAACCGAAACTCAAAACTCAAAACTCAAAAAGTAATTTACCGATTTTGATGAAACTCGGCGAGTACCTTTCTTTCATTAATAGCTTGGATGAGTACGTTAGCCAGCCCAATCGGACCAGTTTTTTCGAAAAAAAAATCGTATCTCAAAAAATAACATGGTTCTGCTAATAAAATTTGGTAGGTCTGTTGCACTGATCAAACGTTACTAGGTACCAAAACTCAACTTTCTAAGTTTATAGAAAATTGAGTTATTCAAATTTGAAGCTTTAATGAAAAATCGCTACCATAACGCACTTGCAGCGTCCCGAATTTTTTTAGTTTTGTTGTTATCGTGTTGAATGATGTTTCGCTTGCCTTGTTCACCCACCATTTTCAGCAAATCGAGGCTTTTTATGTGTACGCATATAATACCTTTATTATTTGGGCCAAGTGGAACTTCGCTCTTGGTTGCACAGGTTAATGAGAGTTTTAATTTACTTATTTTTTTATATTTCTAGACATATAATGTTGTATCTTTTTTTCTTTTCCAGTGTACATAAAGACTATTTTATTATTATTATTATTATCGACTTTAGCCTGAAGGGCTTTCACACTCCCTCAAAGGGGAACATTCACTCATCCCAGATATCTCAGGCACCAAAGGGACTGAGCTCAGATGGAGCCTTTTCCAAGCTGTCGGGCCCTGAACGACAACGCGACACGTCCTCAGTTCCCAGGAATCTCCGCACGGTGTGGGCAGTTGCAAGTAGTACCGCCTTCTGCATAACCTTATAAAGATGCTCTCCAAGACCCAGTCTCTTAAAGTTCTCTCGAAGATTCTTAAGAACCACACCGGTTGACCACATGACTATTGGGATCACTCGAGTAGCTAAGTGCCGAACATGCATATGTATTCAGAGCTTTAGTTAGGTTCTTGCTGTTAAGATGTGATCGCACCACCTGCTTTACTCGTTTCGTAAACTCATTTGTCAGATCGTTCTTCATTACCGAGTGGTTTATTTTCCTCGCTTGCTGTATTCCCAGGTATTTATAACACTCCTCCACATCCATCGAGGCAACCTGCTGGCCGTTCTGCATTTCATATACACCTGGTTGTATTTTCCCTCTGACTACACATAAGGTGCGACATTTATCAAGCCCAAACTGCACGTCAATATCTCTGGAAAACCCTCTCACGATTTTAAGGAGTTGTTCCAGGTGGTTCTTTGTGGAGGTCATCAGCTTAAGATCATCCATATATAGCAGATGATTTAGCCTCATTTGCTCCCTACCATTGTTTTTATAGTGAAACCATATCTGGTGGAGTTCAGGCGGTTTGATAGTGGATTCAATGCGAGGCAGAACCACAATGGGCTTAGCGAGTCGCCTTGAAATATGCCTCTTCTAATTGGTATCGTGCTGGTCACGATGTTATCACCCGTTTGTACCCGTTACTGAATCTTTGTTCTCCAGGTAGACATTGTGTGTTCAAGGAACCTAAGGATGTATGTATCGATCTTATAGATCTTCAGCACACTTATAAGGCATTCGTGTGGAACTGAATCAAATGCCTTTTTGTAACCCACGTAGGCAGCAAAGAGATTGCTTCGTCCATTGTAAGCTTGATTGTACAACCGAATCAATTATTACCTGTTCTTTGCACCCCATAGATCCTTTGGCACATCCCTTCTGCTGGCTCGCAATTATGTTGTTTCGTTCATAGTGCGCATATATGCGTTTCTCAAGGCAGGATGTGATCAACTTATATAGGGTCGGCAGACAAGTTATTGGTCGGTATCTGCTGGAGTCCGCAGAACAGTGCTGGTCCTTTGGCAGAAGATACGTATCTCCTTGTGTGAAAAACAATGGCATATTCTTTGGGTCAAGTATAACATCATTTATTTTACACCGCCAATAGATGATGTGTACATCCAAATTTCTTCAGCCAAAAGTTTTGGACGCCATCAGGCCCGGGTGCCTTCCAATTATGATGATATTTAATAACCTCGGAGACTTCATCTGTGGTAAACGGCTCATGATGCATTCGGTCATAACTCTGACAAGCTCGGTGTTCTTCGTTAACCCAGCTGGCGCCAGTACTGCAGGAGGCTGTTGTGGCTTGTTGTCCTTGCCAGAACTCCTCAATTTGTTCCTTTTTTGGAAAAGTATCGATGGTTGCATTCCTAGATGAATTAAGCTGATGGTAGAAAGTCCTTTCAGAGCGTTTAAACATTGTATTGTCGCACTTGCTATTATTGCTCGCTTTATATCTCCTCAACCGTTCTACATATGCAGAAAGCTTCTGTTTTAAGGTGTCCAATAAAAGTCCCACTTAAAAAAAAATTCGAATTGTTTTTCGTGTCCATGCGATGTTTGACAAATTAAAGACCCTTACCCTCCATACAGAAACGCAGGAGTTAGGCAAAATTTCCAGGATAGTGAGGTGAAGCCGCTCCCTGGCGTCGGTGATTGGCCATGGTCGCGGAAATAGACCGACGATAAAGAAACAAAAACACGCACACAATGTGAAAGCTTTGATAACCGAAATTTTGTTGATTTGCGATTTTCAACTGTTAATAATTTGATTCCTTGACCTTGTAAAAGTTTTTTTTGTGGGTAAAGCTTCCCTTAGTCATCGAGTTTCAATTCTGAAACAGGTAAGTCAGCGAAATGGAAATTACTTTTAAGGTGGGAACCCTGATACAGTGTCAGATTTCGCAATTTAGACAATGATAGGTTGATTTAATGTTATTTGACAGAACAACTGGTTCCGCAGTATTTCAACTAATTTAAATAATTGACCATTAGAGGTTTATACGGTGTATTAAATAAATTTCAAGTTCTTATAACTGTTATTTTTCAATTAATATAAATAATCACACCTCATACGGCAGTATTGTTATCTTCAAATTATAAGCCACAGCCAATAAAACTAGTAGAATAATAGACTGCTATTATATTCATTAAAATAAAAGAAACATTAAGTATACGGTTTTTTATAGTCTAATATATTTGCCTATAATGTGGCGCTAAATTGACTGGTTTAAATAACAATTATTGGTTATAACAGTAAAATATCAATAACATCATCAAATTCTTTTAATAATTTTGATTTTATGAGTGTCATTTACTAATTCAAATATGAAATCTGACACCCCATTATCGTATTTCAGGAAATTCTAGAGACTTGTTTTAGAGCAGTGTTTACAATAGCTAAAGGTGCTGTTATTGTAATCTGGATTTTATGTTCTAACTGTCGTTAACGACGTAATTCGATAAACAATCAATTATTCCTTTTGATTGCTCAATCAAAATACATACATTCCTATTAAACATGATAGTAAAACGTAGGTACTACTCGTGTTGGTTGCAGTTTACTGCTGTTTTAATTTTTTATTGACTTCATTATGACGTTGTTAATACAGTGACGGCTTGATTATTAATATTTAATATATATATATATATATATATATATATATATATATATATATATATATATATATATATATATATATATATATATATATATATATATATATATATATATATATATATATATATATATATATACACACGTGTGAAGAACTATTGTAAGGAAATTTTGATTTCCAACGTTTACTAGGTTGCTATTATTATGACCATCTCATTTATAGAAAATCCAATGGGAATACTAGAGAGATATCCTGGAAGATACCCTACCAAACAGGTATTCTCTTCTGTATATCGGCGATTGTGAGAAACACGGTCCTTTGCTACTGTCTCAACTATCTTGGGGGCTATTAGGACAGTTTACGATCTTTAGGCCGAAGCCCCTGCCTTCCCGTCCGAAGACTAGACCATGGAAATCTCCTACACTGTCACGCCGAAGCCACCCTTTTAAATGAGCCCCTACAACCCCCAGACTCTCAAAAATCAGCAGGTAATTTAAGACCTTAGACCCAGAGAACCCTCCGCACATTCAGACGAACGTTTCTGGAAATCTCATCTATTTCTCTATTTGGCGCCCTCTCTTTTTCCGCCGTTTGTCCCAATCGCACTTCAAGTTTCCTCTTTCAGTTCCATTTCCGCAGCCCATTCATTGAAATTCCTGATTTCCTCGTTCTTGGTAGACCTAGTTAGCTTGAACGGGAAGGAACCTTCAACCCTGTTCTGGTGTCTCGTAAAGTTTTGCCGCCCTACGATTTTCCATCTCGCAGTCTTCCAGCACATGTCTTGCTGTCTACTGCTCTCCGTTTCCACACGCACATTCTCCCGTTCCGGGTCTTAGGTTAAACCCACTAAAGTAGCCCTTGAAGGGCCCGTGGCTAGTCAGCAAGCCCACCGCCCTGTGACTCCAGCACCTGAGGCCCACACCCACGCTCTCTATGTATCGATAAGTAGTCCTACCCTTTGTCTCATCGTCCCAGTGCTTCTGCCACTCTACTTCAGTGTTCTCCTTGGTACTTCTTTTGAGCATTCTACTCGCTATCGGTGCCTCTACCCTCTTGTGGCCTAGAGGGTCACTTCTGGCAGCTTTTGCTCTCGCATCGGCCTTTGCGATGCCTTCTAACTGGTCGCTACCCCACCACAGATTTATTTTGGTTCCCGCGCGCTCCACCTCTTGCATCTTCCTGTTGATTCTGTCGGCCGTTCCCCCTTTCCTACTGGTGAGCATGTCCAGCGCGACTCTACTGTCAGAAGCGCTGTGGACGGTTCCACCCTGTAGAGTAGCGGCCTTTTCCACTGCCGTAACCACCGCGGACAATTCCGCCATGTGCACCAGGTACCCGTCCTTGAGCTTTAGCCCTTTGTTTTCCATCATTACGTTATCTTCATAGGCCACCAAGCCTATTCCAACCACAACTCTGGCTCTTGGCGCGGCTGTGTATATCCACCGTCCTGTTGTCTATTCCGCTCCTTCTATTATCGCCCGAGCTTTTCTCTACTCCGCCGGGTGCGGTCCTTATCCGTACGCCGGTTTTTCCTGAAACTTTGCCGCATTCGAGTGAAGACATCTTATATGCCGCTCCTGTGTTTCCAGTCACAAAGATGGACGCCTCGCCAGCACCGCTAGTGGAGCGTTGGAAATCGTCCTGTAGTCCTTCGTCATGCCCAACAGGAACGCTCTTTGGACCGACTGAAGTTCTAGTTATCCTAGAATTACTCGCTCATTCATCCTAGATTTTAGCGCGAACGAGAGAGCAGGCTTCACTGCTCCTTCATATATCACCCTAAGGGTTTATGGATTCGTCCCCCACGTCTTTGCTGCTACCGCTCTAACCCTATATGCCGCCCCTGCTATCTGGACCGCTACCTATCTGGTATGCTCCACCCAGAGTAGACCTGAGTCGAGCATCACTCCCAGATATTTCATTTTGCTTTCCGGCTTTGTGGTTACGTCTCCCATGTTGATCACCGGGTACTTTTGTGTCTGCGCTTTAGTACCTTTCCTCGCACCCCTGTAAAAAGCCTAACTCTTTTCGGGGGCATATTCCAGTTTGTGAGCCGATGCCTACTTTTGGCATGCCTCCCAAGTACGCTGCCAAGCTGCCTCGAGTTTCCTTCTTGACGGCGCCGTTTTAGTGATAAGCTAGTCGTCCGCAAAAACCTGAACCTCGATTTGTGCTTCCGCCTCGCCCAGTTCTATGGAGTCGATTTCATTAAACCAGTCCTCCATTATAAGTAGCCACAGGATCTGGCCTGAACATGACCCTTGTGGAGAGCCCTTGTTGGTGGTTTTCGTAACCCCTTCAGAAGTGAAGATCTTGTCCTCCAGAAAACTGTCTTCCGCTCTGGCCAGGTTTCCCGGACAGCCAGATTCTGCCAGTAGTTTCCTGAGCATGAAGCACCAGAGCGAGTTGAAGGCATTTTCAATGTCTAACGTTACCACCAGGGAATGCTGCCCAGCCTTGTCCGCCTTTTTGATTCCGCACACTGTTTTAGCCAGCGCATCCATTGTTTCGCCTCCCTTACGGAAGCCGTACTGCTTTCGCTCGCTGGCTTGGGTAACCACGCAATCTATGCCTGCTTCCGATTCCTCGGAAAAAACCCTCCCTTAAGCAGGTATTTAATACTTTAAGGAGTTCTTCCCCTGCCACCTGCAATAAATGCTGCAGCTCCGCTGACAGAAACCCATCGATTACTGGGCTTTACGTTTAGGTCTTAATTTGACAATTTCCTCCAGTTCTTGTTTTGAGAAGTCGAGGTCCGAGTTTTCGCTTAAGTTTACGGTTTCCACACACCGCACCATTATATGTTCTTCGTAATTACTCCCGGCGTCGCCTGCCGGGAAGTATTTAGCGATCAGTGCCTCCGCTGTTTCACACCCGTCTTATGTCCAATTTTCCGTCGCGTTTTACACCGTCGTCCACGCTGTCGGTGCTCTTTTTTTGTTGCCGAAACTATTTTAAGGGCCAGCCCCCCGGGGTCGACGTCGCTTCCTGCATAGAGCATTTGCCTAAGCGGTCACAGGTTTCCTTCTTTGATCGCTTGTTTGTATCCAAGCTGGGCCTGTTTGAAGCGTTCGAAGAACTCACGGCGACGCTCATGGTCCTGCTGTCGTTTAGCGTCTGCTCTCGCTTTTCCTGTTTCCCGTGTCATTCTAAGGAGCACCTGGTTCCACCACACAATCTTTTGTCCTTCTGTTTTCCTTTTCCAAGGGATGCTTGCAACGCATGCGTTTATTGCAGCTTCCTGAGACCGGTCAGCCCTGTCGTCTGCAGATATTTCCTGTCCTGACGTCTCTGCTAGAGCCGCTTGTATTTCCTCTCAGAACACGGTTCAGTTTGCCAACCCAAAGGCTGTTCTTTTTTCACCGACCGGCGCTCGCGCTCGTCTTTCACGGTTTACGGCGAATGTGATGGACCTGTGATCACTAAGTAGCTCGTCTTCTCGTACCAACCAGTTTTCTACCGTCGCATCCCAACTCAGTGTGACGTCTACCCAACTCATTCCATGAACGGTCTAAAAAGTCGGTGGTGACTCTCTGTCATTCCCAATTACTACTAAGTTAGCCGCGCTAACAAGGTTCTTCAGCTGGGAGCCTCTTTCGTCAGTGAATTAAGACAGTTAAAACTTCTTAAGTGGAAGAAGAAAGTTAAATTTGTTGAAACAGATGACGAATTGCTGCAGACCTTTATCTTTCTAATATACCCCGTGGAAAATTCTTCAAGAAAATTTGTTAATATCTATAGTATTTCCTAAGGGTTCATGATTTGAAAGATTTAATACAAATTCGATATCACACTTGCTGCGTCCAGACTGTTTGTTCGTGGTTACTGTTAAGTATTCTTTTTTTGCTATTATGCTTTAGCTCAGCGTCCGTTCTACTAGGAAATAGTTAAATAGAAATGAAGAGAAACCGCATGGCAGATAAGATATCCTTTTAATAAATGTTTACCCTAACATTGTTAATAATCAAAGTCTTTTATAAATACCGACCTTTGACAAGCCTTTGGCTGCAAAATATGTCGTATGTCACTGGTATTATCATAAATTTGAACATTAGAATACTTATATTTATATCTAACGACTTGATAAGCTAAACATTTTTTATAATTGTATGTATTTTAGATTTGATAGGTTAAAGGCGACTATTAATTGGTATTTATTACAGTTGATAATTTAGACTACGTGACCAGACAGTTTTTTTTATTCAGATTTAGTTATTACAAGTTATTAGCAGTAGTGACCTTTTAAACACATTAGCGTCATTTATTTCTTATCAGGCTTATTTACTATGATTAGATATTATAGTTTAATTCATCAAAACATAAATAAAGTAGATTTTTGAAAGCTATAGAAACCATATCAGTGAATCTCCGAAATACATACTTTAATGATGATGCAACGGCAGTAAACAAGTTTTTAACGCACACTGGTTCTCTTTATTGTTTATTTTTAAAAAAAACTGACCTAACCTAACCTAGCCTGACCTGATGGCAAGTACTTTATGGTATCAAAATTTTCTAGGGTTGACTACTTGGCAAATGTCGTATACAACTTTTTATCAAATATTTTGATTACCATGTTATTTCTAGACGTCAACACGTCTGGGTTTGACATGACCAGACAACACATTTAATTTTTAATCCTATGCGACTCGGCTCCTTTGGGCCTATCCGTAAGGTATTCGAGTCATAAGTCTGTTTTATAAATGACATGAATAGGAGAGGAGAAGGGAAAGAAATTAAGAAAAGGGGGGTTTCGTTGTGCGGCGAGCAATATTATCATTAAAAATCACAAGTTTAGGTAGTCTGTTTTATAAATGAGATGGAGAGAAGAGAAAGAAATTAAGAAAAAGTTCGGGACGCAGCAAGTGCGTTATGGTAGTGAATTTTTATTAAATGCTTCAAATATGAATAACTCAAGTTTCTATAAACTTGAAAGTTTAATTTTGGTACGTAGTAAGGTCTTTTCTAAGGCAAGATATCCACCAAATTTCATTACAATAACTTCGCAATTGTCGGAGAAACTTTTTTTTTTCTAAAGAAAATTTAAAATTTGAATAACTCAATGTTCTATAAACCTAGAATGTTGAATTTTGGTACGTAGTAAGGTCTCTCCTAAGGCACTATATTCATTGAATTTCATTAAAACTGCTTTGCAATTTTCGGAGAAAAAAATTTCCCGGAAAACCCCGTCCGATTTTCCTGGCTAACGAGCTCATCCAAGCCATTAATAAAAGAAAGGCACTTGCCGAATTTCATCGAAATCGGTTAATTATTTTTTGAGTTATCGGATGGATACATATACATACATACACACACACACACACACACACACACACACACACGCACACACACACACACACACACACACACACACACACACACACACATATATATATATATATATATATATATATATATATATATATATATATATATATATATATATATATATATATATATATATATATATATATATATATATATATATATAAACATATAAAACTTGAAACTGACCCCGGATATGGATTCGCGCTCATCTGAAATTTTTTTTGCAAAGTCTCACCATCGATACCTCTCTATTAGTGATTTTTTTTAAAATAAAAATTCACTAAAAGGGGCGTTTCGTTGTGCGGCGATATGACGATATGACACCACATAAATGACACCCTGCCGTGCAGAAGCTCTGAGCAGCTACTTGTGCGGGGGACGGTTGCATAGAAAAGATAACGGACACACATCCAACACACAGTGACAGAAACAGACAGAACAGACAGTTGCCACGAGCGGGAATCGAACCCGGACACTCCGTGTGGCAGTCAAACACACGTTCCACTGAACCACGGAGGTGTGTATGTATATATAAACATATAAAGTCTAAAACTAACCCCGAATATGGGTTCCAGGGGTCCTAGTTTGCGCTAATTTGAAGAAATTTTTCAAAAGTCGCGAGATCCTCATTAGTGCATTTTTTTTAAAAAAAGGATTTTTTAAAATTCACTAATAAGAACTCGCATGACTCCCTAGACAGTTAATCAATTAAAATAAATAGTTTCAAGCTTTTAAAAAACACTTTCATTCACTTCAGTTTGTTATATAGGGTGTGGCATTGAAAACGAAACAGACCGATTTGCGTCCAGAGATTTTTTTTAAGAAACGCTGAAACACGTCAATTTTAATATTGAGGGGGGCATGTTTTGACATAAAACTCAACTTTGGCACATCAATCCCTTAAGGGTGGTGATAACAACCCTTATATTTTAAATGGGGAACATGGGTCGAGTGTTACATCATTTGAAAGCTCTTTCTTTTTTGAATTCAGCACACAAATTTTTTGGAAGTTTTATAAACTCGTTTAAAAATTATTCACAATTGAGGATGCAAAAACGCATTTCATTCATTCCGATAAGAAATGTGCTGATAGTCAATGTTTTGTTGGTTTCTAAACAAAAAATTGACTATCAGAACATTTCTTATCGGAATGAGAGAAATGCGGTTTATTATTTCAGTTTATCGGTTCGTTTAATACTTGATAGTACTACCGAAAATTAATTTCACAATGGTGTGTTAATGTTTTGTTGGTTTGTAAACAAAAAATTGACTATCAGAACATTTCTTACCGGAATGAGAGAAATGCGGTTTATTATTTCAGTTTATCGGTCGGTTTAATACTTGATAGTACTACCGAAAATTAATTTCACAATGATGTATTCCGTAGAAGAAAGCGTTGAAATAATTACTCTTTTTTTCAAAAAATGATGACTGTGCCAACCGTACCGCAAATTTGTTTAATGAACGACATCCGAACAGACATATTAATAGAAAATACATTTTGGAGTTATTTGCAAAATTTCGCCAATGTGGTTCAGTAGCCAACAAAAAACGGGATCCTGAACGTGAATTTCCGGTTATAAATGAAACTACTGAGATTGAAGTTTTAGGACAACTTGCTGCAGCAACTTTGAGCACGAGAAAATTGGCCACTGTTTCAAACATCAAAAGAAGAACTATCCAGCGAATATGAAGCATCATCAATTTCACCCGTATAAAATTCATCTTGTACAACAACTGAAAGAAGATGATTTTGATCAGCAGATGGAGTTTTGTGAAGTTATGACTGCACGAATAGCTGATAACGGGAACTTTCTGTTCAATACCTGTTTTTCAGACGAGTGTACATTTTTATTAAACTCTACAGTCAATCGTCATAATTGTCGTTATTGGGCAGATAATAATCCAAGAAATTTTCATGAAGTCCACACTCAAACTCCACAGAAATTGAATGTCTGGACTGGCATTTTTGGAGACCGTTTAATCGGACCAATTTTTCTTGATGGCAATTTGAGTGGCGAAACGTATTTGGAGTTACTAGAAGATATCGTTTACCCTCTACTAATTGACATTGTTGAAAATGATGATCGCTATCAAGAAAATCAATTAGTGTTTCAACAAGATGGAGCTCCTCCGCATTTTCCACAGCGTGTTAGGGAGTTTTTAAACAGAAAGTTTCCAGAGCAATGAATTGGGCGTAGAGGTGCTATTGAGTGGCCCCCTAGATCACCGGATTTAACTCCTTTAGACTTCTTTCTATGGGGCCATTTAAGGAGTAGAATTTACGCAACAGAACCGGCGTCTCTGGAAGAATTATGACGACGCATTGTTGAAGAATGCCGTCTAATAACTCCACAAATGCTCCAGAATATCAGAGCTCGTTTTGAACAAAATTTGTACTTTTGTATGGATCTGGTGGTCAACCATTTGAACACTTACTTAACTGAATAAACATTTTTGAACGTTTGGTTTTGTTTTTTAGTTTTTTTAACGAAAAATTGACTAATTAGTGCATTTCTTATCACACTGAATGAAATACGTTCGTGCAACTCCAACTGTGAATAATTTTTAAACGAGTTGATAAAACTTCCAAAAAATATTAGTGTGCTGAATTCAGAAAAGAAAGAGCTTTCAAATGATGTAACACTCGACCCATGTTCCCTATTTAAAATATAACATGTCCCCCTCAAGATTAAAACTGACGTGTTTCAGTGTTTCTTAAAAAAATTTGTCTGGACGCAAATCGGTCTGTTTCGTTTTCAATGCGCCATCCTGTATGTATGGTAGTAGTAAAGACACAAGTAAAACAGTATACATATTAGTAATTACTAGGTAGTTATTGTATCTACTGATACCAGTTAACACGACAGCCACAGGGAACTATTATTGTATATTGAATTTTGCAAACTGAAAAAGTTTTATATTATAGACTTTCTGTTCCAACATTTAGAAAATGTTTCTACCTTTTCCGTACTCTTATGCCAAATTATTTTTTCAATTATATTTTTATTCCAGAGGGGGGTAATTACCCCTCTGCCCCCCCCCCTCATTTACGCACTTGGGCCACACTGTATAAAACTTCGGACTGACATCTTCAGACATTCTCTAAATATATACTTCTAGTAGGCCGTGAATCGACTGTATATTGTGTCTAGGCTAAATAAACAATCCCCTATTGAGTTCTTACAGAGTTTTTTTGTTTGATTTTCAACTTTGTCGTTGTTGTTTCTTGGATTGAAAAGTACCTCCATCGAAGCTACTTGCACCATGCAATGTAAACCTCACTCAATCATTTCAGATTTGATAACAGCACTACTTATCTCGCTTCGATGACTTTATATTTGAAATAATGAGACCTGACAACCTTAAAACAGTAAATTAAATTTATGGGCTGTATAAAAGGCGAGGCGTCGGAAGAACATTGTTGTTGATGTGAACATTATCGAGAATGTTAGGGGTCATAAACTGGTTGTTTGTGTGGTGTGAGTATGTGGAACTTTGAAAGATAAGCTCAATTCTTATCTTATCATTTGCTTGTGTACAGTCACAGTTACGGTCAAATTATTAGCTCTCGCGTCCCTAATAATAAAACGATATAAAATTGGTTGTTACCCACTGATACATCATGTGCCACAGCAGCATACTGAAACATATCAATAAGCAAACAAGTCACTATTATAAAACACATAGCTACAGCTGGAAAAATGTTATACAAGCGAGTTACACCTGCTAGGTAGATATATGAGAGCTGCACAAATCTATATGAGGCTACTGTTCTTGGATATTTATTTTTAAAAAAGAAAGATGTTATTACCAAAGTCACCATTATCACTCTAAAGGCGATGTCGCAGCTGAATATCCAGTTATACTTTCAGGACAGCATGTCCAATATACATCAAGGTTAACTCGATGAGAGCAAACAGAGAAAAAGCCTGGACGCAGCAACTGCGTTATGGTAGTGAATTTTCATAGAAATGATCTGGCACAAAGTATTTTATTATAACTTTTTTTTCTTGTAACATAGAAATCTAAATTTTGGTACATAGTTTACTTTTTATATCGTAAACCTACCTACCAAATTTGGTTATCATAGAATTTTTATTTTTTAAGATACATTTTTTTTTTTCAAATGAAAACTCAAAATTTATCCGGAAAACCTCGTCAGATTTTTCCGCTTAACGAACTTGTCAAAGCCAGTTACAAGGGGAAGGTACATGCCAAATTTTATCAAAATCAGCCCATTATTCTTTGAGATAAAAATTTTTTTCGAATAAAAACTCAAAAATTTCTCCTGACTAACAAACTTGTCAAAGCCATTTACAAAAGGAAAGTACATGCCAAATTTTATTAAAATCGGCCCATTATTTTTTGAGTTATCGGTGTGATACATATATACATACATACATACATACATACATACATACATACATATATATATATATATATATATATATATATATATATATATATATATATATATATATATATATATATATATATATATATATATATATAAACATATAAAAATTGAAACCGACCCTGGATATGGGTTCTAGGGGTCCTATTTCGCGCTCATTTGTAAAAAATTTTTCAAAATTCAAAAGTCGTGATTAGTGAATTTTTTCTACGAAAATTCACTAAATTTACACCATCATCACAGTCTACAGGCGATTTCGCTTTATCGCCGCAATCATGACTGTTTTACCAGTTCTTTTTGATTCATTGCAGCTTCAACACTTCATCAATTGGGTTAGGTCAGGTTGGAGATGGACGCTCCTGGTTTTTTTCCTTGTCATTGGTTCTCTTCTCTCTTATGCGTCAGTTGTTATTTCTGTCACTTTTTTATCTTGATTTGTTTGTCTGTTCTCTTTCTTGCCACTTTGCCTTCTAGCTGTGTACAGCCTTCCACTTTGGCTGTTTACATATATACAGGGTGGCGCATTGAAAATGCAACAGACCGATTTGCGTCCAGGTATATTTTTTTAAGAAACGCTGAAACATTTCAATTTTAATATTGAGGGGGACATATTTTGACATAAAACTCAACTTTGGCACATCAACCCTTTAAGGGTGGTGATAACAACCCTTATATTTTAAATAGGGAACATGGGTCGAGTGTTACATCATGGGAAAGCTCTTTCTTTTCTGAATTCAGCACACTAATCTTTTTGGAAGTTTTATCAACTCGTTTAAAAATTATTCACAGTTGGAGTTGCAAAAACGTATTTCATTCATTGTGATAAGAAATACACTAATTAGTCAATTTTTCGTAAAAAAAACTAAAAAACAAAACCAAATGTTCAAAAATGTTTATTCAGTTAAGTAAGTGTTCAAATTGTTGACCACCAGCTTCCATACAAAAGTACAAATTTTGTTCAAAACGAGCTCTGACATTCTGGAGCATTTGTGGAGTTATTAAATGGCATTCTTCAACAATGCGTCGTCGTAATTCTTCCAGAGACTCCGGTTCTGTTGCGTAAATTCTACTCTTTAAATGGCCCCATAGAAAGAAGTCTAAAAGAGTTAAATCCGGTGATCTAGTGCACTCAATAGCACCTCTACGCCCAATCCATTGTCCTGGAAACTCTCTGTTCAAAAACCCCCTAACACGTTGTGAAAATGCGGAAGAGCTCCATCTTGAAACACTCATTGATTTTCTTGATAGCAATCATCATTGTCAACAATGTCAATTAGTAGAGGGTAAACGATATCGTCTAGTAACTCCAAATACGTTTCGCCACTCAAATTGCCATCAAGATCGAACCAGTTTTTCAACAAAAAAAATCATTTTTCTGAATTTGTGTCCCAAAAAAGAATAGTCTTTTCGACCACTTGTAGAGAGATCACTTTCAATTTCAAAAAAAAAAATTCTCTTGTAACACACAATTAAAGTTCTCTTATTGTAACATTCACCAAATATTGAACTGGATGATCCTTATAAAGGCTTCTTTAAAAATATTTGTGTCGTCTTATTTTAGTGAATTTCCTTTGAAAAAAATGAACTAATGAGGAGATCCCGACTTTTGAATTTTAAAAACATTTCTTCAAATGAACGCTAATTAGGCCCGCGAGAATACATATCCGGGGTCAACTTCAATTTTTAGATGTATATTACGAAAATTTGCCATCAAGAAAAATTGGTCTGATTAAACGGTCTAGAAAAATGCCAGTCCAGACATTCAATTTCTGTGGAGTTTGAGTGTGGACTTCGTGAAAATTTCTGATAGTCAATTTTTTGTTTACAAACCAACAAAACATTGACTATCAGCACATTTCTTATCGGAATGAGTGAAATGCGTTTTTGCATCTTCAACTGTGAATAATTTTTAAACGAGTTGATAAAACTTCCAAAAAATTAGTGTGCTGAATTTAGAAAAGAAAGCGCTTTCAAATAATGTAACACTCGACCCAGGTTCCCTATTTAAAATATAAGGGTTGTTATCACCACCCTTAAGGGGTTGATGTGACAAAGTTGAGTTTTATGTCAAAACATGCCTCCCTCAATATTAAAATTGACGTGTTTCGGGGTTTCTTAAAAAAAAATCTCTAGACGCAAATAGGTCTGTTTCGTTTTCAATGCGCCACCCTATATATATATATATATATGTATATATATATATATATATATATATATATATATATATATATATATATATATATATATATATATATATATATATATATATATATATGTATATGTATATATATATATATATATATATATATATATTATATATATATATATATATATATATATATATATATATATATATATATATCACACCGATACGTAAAAAAATAGTGAACCGATTTTAATAAAATTTCACAGGTACTTCCTTTTGTAAGTGGCTTAGAACAGTTCGTTAGCCTGGAAGATCGGACCAGGTTTTCCAGGAAAATGTTGAGCTTTCCTCCGCAAAATCTTTGTATCTCAAAAAATGACAAAGCTATGGCAACAAAATTTGGTGCGCATGTTTACATTGCACAACGTAAACTAAGTACCAAAATTTAGTCAAAAGAAAAAAATTATACGCAAAAAAAATTTTGGGTGCCAAAACCAAAATATTTTATGTGTTAAACAAAATATATTACATATTAGGGACAAAGTTTATTTTTTTTCCTGGCGCAAAAAGGTCAAGAAGTACGAGAAAAATTATTTTGAAATTTATATAGGTTTTCTTGTGTAAATGTGAAAGTGGAGATTTTAAACGTGAAAATTAGTAACTTTAAATAAATATTTTAAAACTAATGCGGTTTGTAATGGTAAACATTGCACTTTAGGTTCTAGATATATGTTTAAACTGTTACTCTTCCCATTTGATTAAAATATCCGCAAAAAATGCGCCTAAAATAGACCTCACATATTACAAATAAATAACTGAAGATCGTTATGGGATATCTACGTTTTATTATATGTACTACACTTTCCATGGGTGGTCGTATCTCGGTTAAGATACTGACACATGAGCGAAGGGACGTGGGTTCATATCTCCGTGGTGACAGAATTTTTTATTCTTTTTTTACTTTCTTTGTCTTTGAGTCAATTTTAGCATTATCTGGTCAGGTGATATAATGCATATTTGTAAGTGAAAAAAATTATGCGTTCACCTTTTCCGAGTTATTTCAATTGTTTTGCAACTTTACACGTTTTTGCAACATACTAAAAATTGTGATACGGTGTTTTTACGAATTTATGCGAAGTCCCATGAAAATAACGCATTCACGGAGGTTTTCGTTTATATTATTCGTCGATAAAAGCCAGATGTCACATACAGGACGCCCTCAAATGGTGGCTGAATTTGAAAAAATTGAGACGGCAGTTTGAATTTTTTCAAATTCAGCCACCAATGAAAAGCCTGTATGTTATTTCAATTTTAATTACAGATTATGTTAATAGTATTTTATGTATTTTATCGGGAAATTTTCGTGTCAGTGCTTTAAAGTTCAGAAATTCGCAAAGCACACACAAAAATTAATGATTTCAGATATGAGACCAGTAAACTTTTGATATAGCGTGGAATAAACGATGGTTGTTTTTAATACTGACACAACATCCGGTTAGGCGTGGACAACAATCGTTCTTAGGTTGCTTGATTTGGTATTGCATCATCCGGAAATGCATCATCTGGAATTACATCATGCGATGTTGCATCATCCATAGGTTAGTTACGATTTATTATATGTACTACACTTTCCATGGGTGGTCGTATCTCGGTTAAGATACTGACACATGAGCGAAGGGACGTGGGTTCATATCTCCGTGGTGACAGAATTTTTTATTCTTTTTTTACTTTCTTTGTCTTTGAGTCAATTTTAGCATTATCTGGTCAGGTGATATAATGCATATTTGTAAGTGAAAAAAATTATGCGTTCACCTTTTCCGAGTTATTTCAATTGTTTTGCAACTTTACACGTTTTTGCAACATACTAAAAATTGTGATACGGTGTTTTTACGAATTTATGCGAAGTCCCATGAAAATAACGCATTCACGGAGGTTTTCGTTTATATTATTCGTCGATAAAAGCCAGATGTCACATACAGGACGCCCTCAAATGGTGGCTGAATTTGAAAAAATTGAGACGGCAGTTTGAATTTTTTCAAATTCAGCCACCAATGAAAAGCCTGTATGTTATTTCAATTTTAATTACAGATTATGTAAATAGAATTTTATGTATTTTATCGGGAAATTTTCGTGTCAGTGCTTTAAAGTTCAGAAATTCGCAAAGCACACACAAAAATTAATGATTTCAGATATGAGACCAGTAAACTTTTGATATAGCGTGGAATAAACGATAGTTGTTTTTAATACTGACACAACATCCGGTTAGGCGTGGACAACAATCGTTCTTAGGTTGCTTGATTTGGTATTGCATCATCCGGAAATGCATCATCTGGAATTACATCATGCGATGTTGCATCATCCATAGATTAGTTAGCAACGGCTACTGATGAAGATAATTTCGTTGTTGAAATAAGTACTAGCGCATAATGCTGTTATTATTTTTGTGGTTATTGGTGTTTTTTACTGTCTGTTTCAAATTTTAATAAACAAAAATGAGTATCTGAGTTAAATACACATTGTTACTTAAGTTAAATAAGTATTTTGGTTACTTTACGTGAAATGTCACAATTTTGAAATTCTAAAGAAAACCCAGACATAAAGAACCAGAATTTATCTTTTTATTCTCCTTTTTTCCACTTAAAGAATGATTTTATACCGAAATTAAGATCTTATTTTTAACCGGAACTGTGAGATCAACCGTTAAGCGTGTTATTTTTATACGCCATTGTCCAATAATCGTTGAGCCTCCCAAACTGCTAGCTAATTTATGAATCCGAAACGTTTTTATAATTCTAGTGTGTAGCAGACATAACACATTCTAATCTATTTTCACTCTTTATTTTAAAATTAGTCCTTTCATTAGGCATAACATTCCAAACCATTCAAAAATATCATGAGATTAATTTCTTCCTGGAAATTATGACACGCGTGAGGGTTTGGTCACATTTCATGATCTATTAGCATCTTATATACAGCACGTACAGCATCAGTGCTGCCGTTCTAATACAACTGTACTATTAGCGAATTTTCATTATGAAAAATTTGCTAATAGAGAGGTCACCTTCGGAAAAATTTCTTAATATGAGCGCGAATTTGGGTCGCTAGAACCCAAAACCAAGGTCGGTTAAAATTTTTTGTATGTTTTTATATATATATATATATATATATATATATATATATATATATATATATATATATATATATATATATATATATATATATATATATATATATATGTGTGTGTTCAGAAAGATTTCCGCGGTCTTTAATGTGAGACATGCTTGGTTCTCGGGTTAAACCGCGTCCAGAATTTATGGAAACTCGACGTTTCGGCTCCTGTTTTGGAGCCATTTTCAATAGGTAAAGGAGATCTCTCTGAGGCCTAGGGTTGAACACACTGAGACCTCACAGACGATCTCCGGCGAGATTTGGGGAGTAGGCAGATTGAGGCCCCGTAATCGAGCTACAACAACCCAACCTACCTTTATCCACCGCTCTAAGGAGTAGGCAGATTGAGGCCTTAGAGTGTCCTTACATATTTCCTTTACCTACCTTTGTCCACCACTCTAAGGAGTAGGCAGATTGAGGCCTTAGAGTGTCCTTACATATTTCCTTTACCCACCTTTGTCCATCACTCTAAGGAGTAGGCAGATTGAGGCCTTATAGTGTCCTTACATATTTCCTTTACCCACCTTTGTCCACCACTCTAAGGAGTAGGCAGATTGAGGCCTTAGAGTGTCCTTACATATTTCCTTTACCCACCTTTGTCCACCACTCTAAGGAGTAGGCAGATTGAGGCCTTAGAGTGTCCTTACATATTTCCTTTACCCACCTTTGTCCATCACTCTAAGGAGTAGGCAGATTGAGGCCTTATAGTGTCCTTACATATTTCCTTTACCCACCTTTGTCCACCACTCTAAGGAGTAGGCAGATTGAGGCCTTAGAGTGTCCTTACATATTTCCTTTACCCACCTTTGTCCATCACTCTAAGGAGTAGGCAGATTGAGACCTTAGAGTGTCCTTACATATTTCCTTTACCTCTTGAAAATGGCTTCAAAACAGGAGCCGAAACGTCGAGTTTCCATAAATTCTGGACGCGGTTTAACCCGAGAACCAAGAATGTCATATATATATATATATATATATATATATATATATATATATATATATATATATATATATATATATATATATATATTGTTTCGTCATCCTTTATTATGAACTGAACATTATTGTTCCTTTTCTGTTTATACCTGTCTATCCTTTGAACCGTTAGGTTTCCTGTACCTACTTCGATTAGAAAGCGGGACAAGAGTTTGTGCCTGTCGCAGTAAACAGTGTGCAGATCGACATAAACAATAAACATTTATTAAATCAGTAAATAGTGTGTGCCAACATCATAGTATTAGAAGAGAAGACACTTGAGGGGCCCTTTAAACAAAAGGAAGAAAGAACGTCAAGTAAGTGCAAACTCTGTATTCCCCTTTGTCTCCTTGTTCATTAGTGATCTTTTGTCTTCCGAATTTCCTGCTTAAATCCGATATATATATATATATATATATATATATATATATATATATATATATATATATATATATATATATACATATATATATATATATATATATATATATATATATATATATATATATATATATATGTATGTATGTATGTATCCATCCCAGCGATAACTCAAAAAATACTAAACTGATTTCAATTAAACTTGGCAAAAATCTTCTTTGGGCGAAAACCGACGTCGAGTTCGTTAATCAGCCTTTATACTCAAGTTCTTCCGGTGGAAAATCGGGGAAAACTTTTTGAAAACGCTATATTTTTGTAAGTATCAGAGTGACTGGCATGAGACTCTACATGTGGCTGGAAATAGAATAATAAACCTATATTGTGATTTTTAAGTAATTTGGTACACAATATTCAGAGTTTTTCAAAATTAAAAATAAAACCCCAAAGACATGCGTTAAAACGACTTAGTGGTTAAAGTTGAATGCCTGACAGACAGGGTAGTTAACTGCCAAGCGTAGATTGATTTATACAACAGGTATAAACCATACATCAACGCTAACCAAACTATATATATATATATATATATATATATATATATATATATATATATATATATATATATATATATATATATATATCAGGCATAATACATACTACCCGAACCAACAATCGTGAAATCGCGGCCACAATTATAGAAAATGACAGAACACATGAAATTAAAAATTCGCCAAGTAATTGTTATTTAACTGGGGGATTCAATTAATTATTAAAATACACTATATTTGTAGCTTTATGAGCGGCGTCAAGTACAGTTTTAGCGCAGCATAGATATATTATGCTGTCGTATAATATACTAGAAATGTAAACCAAATCAAGCCAAGTCTTTATAAAAATAATTCTAAAATAGTTTCTTTTATCTTTAAACTTAAATATAAGACGTCCTAAAAGACCGAAACAGTCGTGTGATGTGTTTCAATGGTAATTCTACTAATTTTGGAGTTAATTACGTATACTTTGAAGATAATATCCCGGGCATGAAGTTATCACACAAGTAAAACCTTCGTTAACGTGTGCCTAAATAGCGCAGGGGGTACCGTGCTTGCCTCCTAAGCAGAAGGTTATGCGATTGAATCCAGCTTGATTAATGTATGTTTTTTTATGTTTTATTTTGACATTTGGAGAAACAATAGTGCACAGATTTCATACGTTTTGAACAAGTATCATTTTTGTTTAAAACGCCTGAATAAGTTTGTCACCTTCGAGCCTGAAATTATAATTTTGTTATTGTTGATATTGAAAAAAAAGGTTTGATTAGGTTGACTAAAACGACATCATACTGGCCATTAATAAGGAAAAATAACTGCTACGTTTATAATTTGGCAGATACTTTACTTTTCTAAATGTGAATTAAGTCTACTTCTGGACATCTTTTGTATAACTTTAATGAAATTTGTAATACAAGTTTATTTTACGGGGACTTACACTATCTACAGATATAGCATTATTTGGCTTTATAGTAAATTGAGTTTTCGGCATTTTTCTCAAAAGCAGTTAGAACACACGATTTTTTTGATAATAGAGAGATATCGATGGTAACACTTTCGAAAGAATTCTTCAAATGTGCGCGTACTAGGACGCTTAAAATCGATCTTCAAGTTCTGTGTCAGTTTAAAGTATTAACTTTACTAATAGGTGGTATAATTATAGTGTACAATTCTTATGAAAGTTCGCTACTATAACGCACTAGCTGCATCCCGAATTTTTTTACAGTACGTTTTTGGTACGCAAGTAGATTTTATTACGTCCATAAAGTTCACATTACCCTGTCATAATTTTGTGATGCCAATACATGGATTAATTTTCGGTTTTTTCTCGTAAATTTGTCGTGAAAAGATCTAATTTGTCGTGGTTTATTCTTTCTAAGCCCATGGTAATGCCAACTTGGCAGCAACTTAGCATTACCTCATTCCTAAAGCAGCTAAATTCGTAGCAAAAAGCACTCACAGTATCACAATAATTTGTCGCGAATTCGTCGTGAACAAATAAATCCAAAATAACCAACTCCTAGTCACGTGGTTGGTAGCGTTATATTCAAAACCAAAGGTTACCTATCTCGTATCTCTACAAAAAATTATTTTCAGGCACGACAAATTAGTAGGGCACGCACGACAAATTCCTGATGCAGAATCGCTCAAAAAAAAAACAAAAAAAAAACCAGCCCCTGCTGATTTCCACCAGTGGTAGTGCTAAATATGGAGAAATGGTTTTTGCGAAACGTACTTTTGCGACAAATCATTTTCGGGTACGACAAATTCGTATGCTACGTACGACAAATTCGTATGCCACGTACCACAAATTCGTATGCGACGTACGACAAATTCGTATGCGACGTACGACAAATTCGTATGCCACGTACGACAAATTTGTATGCAACGTACCAAATATTCCTAAAAAAGAATAATTACAAAAAAACCACCTCGATAGCATTTAGACCTGTGGTAATGCTCGGAGAAAAAATTATAACTCGCCTAGTTTTTTGCAAAACGTACTTTCGCGATGTATCATTTTCGGGCACGACAAATTCATATACCACACACGACAAATTTCTAAAAAGAATCACTTTTAAAAAAACAACCCCTGGTGATTTCCACCTGTTTTAGCGCTGAGTACGGCGCAAAAATGCAAAAGTTACTTGGTCGGACGAGGCATATGCGAACAATGCTGTAATAATAAATAAACTCAATAACAGATTTTGGTCTTGAGAGAATCAACACGTAGCATTTCGCGGGAGCAGAAGAGTAGATTCGGTTTTAGCGTTTCTTGTTTTATCTTGGAAAATATAATTTAATTTGCTATTTGTTGGGGGCAGCTTGACAGCAAATATGCACCGAGAAATACTGGAAGAAGTACTGCTCGACTTATGTCATAATATTCCATTGGCTCCTTTAAATAACTTTATTTTTGTTTTCAACAAAATGGTGCTCCAGCGCACAACTCGCAGTGACGCCATATCTAGATAATTTGTTTCCTAATCGGTGGGTAGGCACCCACGCTCCTGTATGGTTTCTGCCAAGGTCTCCAGATTCGTCAGTTTTTGATTTTTTGTGAGGATACCTAAAACTTCTGGACGCATCAAGTGCGTTATGGCAGTGAATTTTCATAAAAATGTTTTTAATAGCAAACATCTTTTTTTTTTTTTAAGAAAGCAGCCATCAATCTATATAGTAGAAACAATGTGCCATGTTTCATCAAAATAGCTTTATTGTTTGAAAATGTACAAAAATTACCGAAAGTAAACTTAAATTGTTCCCGAAAAAACTGGTTTCCTGGTCAACCTTATAGATTAATAGCAAATTGAGCTATTCAAATTTGAGGCATTTAATTTAAATTCGCTACCATAACGTACTTGCTGCGTCCCGAATTTCTTTTCTTTCAAAGATGTATTATATTTCGATGGAAAATGCAAAAATGCAATAACATAGGGCGTGTGCGATTAAAAAAAAAAGAAAATTTGATCACCAACGACTTATGGGCTACCTGTGATTGTGGAAATATTTTTTAAGATGTAGCTCAAGGCACCCTATAATTAATGTATACCTTTTTTTTTTCGTAACATAATAACGGATATATTGAGCTTTAACGATTTTTTACGAAAATTTGACAAAAATTATATACCATTAAACGATAAACTCTCTAGCCAACGCTACTGCCAAAGCATCAGAGCAAGGGTCTATTTTAAATGAATTTTCTGGGAATATTTTAGTAAAATGAAGGACAATGACGATTGAAACAAAGAGTTCAGGCTTTCTAAAGCATTCTTCTTGAGACATTTTCTTTCCATAGCTAATATTAATTTCAGGTTCATTGGCTAAATATTACCAATTTTGACATTTTACATCGCGACGTTGACGTTTTGAGGAAAACCCAAATTTATTTTTCTTTAAATGCCTGTAACTTTTTTATCCTTTAACCTACAGCGCTAAATTTTGGTAGGTAGCTTACATATAATGATATGAACCGGCATACTAAATTTGGTATGTTAATTCCGGAGATATACATTTTTTTCGAATGAAAACTCAAAACTTTCTCGGAAACCCTCGTCCTATTTTCCTGACTAACGAACTTATCCAAGCGATTTACAAAAGGAAGGTATGTGCCAAATTTTATCAAAATCGCTCCATTATTTTTTGAGTTATCGGTGTGATCGTTGGAAATACCTCCCAACAAGATTGTTGGCTCCACATCTTATAACACACATGATCCCTAGAACCCGCATTATCGATAATACAAGAAAAACATTCATATCTTGCAGGGGCGGTGTGTGTGTGTGTGGCCTGTAAGTTCCCTAGGAAGCTGGTAGGGAAGCAGGGGATGTTGGACGATCCTCACTTTGTCTCTCGACACATATTGTATATGGTCAGGTCACGTCAGGTCAACAAACTAAGTGAAAATAAGTACACTTGGGGAAACCCAAATAACCACAATACTTATTTCAGAGACCTTACGATCGTTTCGTTGACAAGGTCAACATCTTCAGAGGAAGAAAATTTCTAAACTAAACCACTAGCTACCCTGTATTTATAACGCGTCAAGGTAAACGAACTAGTCCGAAGTAAAATTGTCGTCCAAGAACGATCGTTTGTTTATTGTGTAGTGAAAGTACGAGGTCGAAGACCTGCTTTAATCTTCTGGTCGACAGATTTATGACCCCTTATCTAATATACGGATAATAGGTTTAATGGAACCGAGTTATTTAAGGAATCTGCACGTTCCCTTTCGATCTAGAAATTTACTCTGTTGATATTGGACGAAGCCGACAAACATCTGGCTAGATAAACAACGTCAACTCCGCTCATTCTTTTTAAAAAAGAAAACTAATACCAGGTGTTTGGCTAACCATATTAACTCTAAGAAAAGATAAATAATTCAACTAAAATACTACATAAAAACTATATTTATATTGATTTTAATTCTTCGTGGCAGTATTTATATTGACTTCATAGATACAAACAAACGAACAGATATTTAAGTCGAGACAAACGTAGAGATTAGTATATATATATATATATATATATATATATATATATATATATATATATATATATATATATATATATATATATATATATATATATATATATATAAACCGGCCGAGTTATTAACAGTAATTTATTATTCTACCAGACAAATTAGGACTGTTTAAGCGGTCAAATGAAAAGTGTAGTGAAAATAAAGGGCTCGAAGTTAAAGGTGCCGCACGATTCAATGAAGTTTTGTTCTTAATAGACCTTAATATAAGAATACTTTCTAATGAATCAAGCATAGTTTGATGTCTAACGTTTTTGACAAGTTTCAAATTCTCTTTGTCAATGTGGTGATTATTATCCCATATATGTTGTGCCACACATGATTTGTCCACCGTACCATATCGCAACAAAACATTTATTATTCAACAACAAACACTGTTCCTCTTACAACCTCCCTTTCCGCCAAAAAGGTTATTTATGATAAATATGGGTACAATAATTTGATTGAAAATTGTCTTAACCGGTTTTTTATCTTGTTTACCTATGGAAAACATCATAATTCAAAAATTGAGCTGTGCCTAAAACTCAATTAATAGATAGTGTTCGGGCAGTAGCTGTAACTGTATATTTGTTTATTTCTATATAAAACATAACAATACAGAGTTGAGTAACGTTTACTTTTAGAAAATTTAACTGAAATAAATTATAATTTTTTATCGTGGACAATGGCATTAAATGGGGTATTTGCAAATGAGCAAGAGCAACAGTCACAGGCCACTTTACATACTTGACACAGAATCTAAACGTGGAATCTTTCTCATCACATTAATGAACTTATGATAAAAAGACAGTAAACACATTTTATTACCTATTATACCCCAATGTAAAGCATATAATATATGAATATTTCAACATTAGCATATCTTTCATATGTGTAAAGAACATTATTCTGGCGTTAATATAAACCATGTGACGAATATTTCATTCTATTTTTAAAGAACAATACATTATAATCTCGGTGGACTGTTATTTGTGTTAAATTTCATGATTTTGCGGGTGTACTAATTGATTTAAGTTTGGCACCAGAGGATTAATAAGTTACCACAAGTTTAGTAATGTGACTCCTCTTAATGGCCATACTTTACCTACTAACAAAGCAGATCTAACTAATCGGTGCTTGATTACCAAAAATTCTATACATCTTGAACTTTGATTCTTTCAAATAAAATGTGAAAATTTCGAATGAAGGTTTGTGTGTGTGCGTTGTATCCTGGTGGCCTCTGAAACTAGATACATTAGCCACAACTGTTGTATTAGACAGACGAGAGGTAAGGAGAGGTTTGCGAATAACCCTCTATATTTTGCCTAGGCTAACATTTTAGTAAATTTTCTTTTGAAAAAATTCACTAATGAGGAGATCCCAACTTTTGAATTTTGAAAAAATTTCTTCAAATGAGCGCTATTTAGGACCCCTGGAAACCAAATCCGAGGTCGGTTTCAGACTTTATATGTTATACTCGGGAATTAACAAAGTAAGGGCAACCAAATTTGGTACGCGGGGTTATATCATTATAGGTAAGTTACCTACCAAAATTTAGCTATGTAGGTTAAAGGACAAAAAAGTTACAGGCATTTAAAGAAAAATAAATTTGGGTTTTTCTCAAAACGTCAGTCGCGATTTAAAGCGTCAAAATTGGTAAGATTTAGGCAATGAACCTGAAACTAATATGAGCTATGGAAGGAAAATGTCTCAAGAAGAATGTTTTACAAAGCCTGAAGTCTTAGTTTAAATCGTCATTGTCCTTCATTTTACTAAAATATTCCCTGAAAATTCATTTCAAATAAACCTTTCTCTGATGATTTGGCAGTAGTGTTGGCTATAGAGTTTATCGGTTAATGGTATATCATTTTTATCGAATTTTCGTAAAAAATATTTAAAGTTCAATATATCCATTGTTACGCAAGATGCGAAAAAAAATTGTATACATTAATTATAGGGTGTCTTGAGCTACATCTCAAAAAAAAAATATTTCTACAATTACAGGATGGCCCATTGGTCGTTGGTGATTCAAAAGTTCTTTTTTTAGGAAATTTAAAAAAAAATCACTAATGGGGAGATCCGTGTATATATATATATATATATATATATATATATATATATATATATATATATATATATATATATATATATATA
The DNA here is from genome assembly GCA_964006375.1 of Tillus elongatus. Classification (NCBI taxonomy): domain Eukaryota; kingdom Metazoa; phylum Arthropoda; class Insecta; order Coleoptera; family Cleridae; genus Tillus; species Tillus elongatus. The sequence goes on from OZ023263.1 coordinate 218,768,121, forward strand.
TATATATATATATATATATATATATATATATATATATATATATATATATATATATATATAATACCGATAACTCAAAAAATAATAGACCGATCTTGATCAAATTTGGTGAGTACCTTCCCTTTGCAAGTGGCTTGGATAACTTCGTTAGCCAGGAAAATCTGACTAGGTTTTCCCGGAAAATTTGGTGTTTTTTTCTAAAAAAAAATTCATATCTGCGGAAATAACAAAGTGAGGGCAACCAAGTTTGGTACGCTTATTTGTATTATAAAGAGCGAACCACAATTTAGGTCTCTAAGTTTAATGACAAAAAAATTACGGGCAGCTAAAGAAACAAATTTTGGAGTTTTCCTCAAAACGTCACTCGCAATTTAAAACGTCAAAATTGGCAATGTTTAGGCAAAGAACGTAAAACAAATATGGATTGTGAAAAGAAAATGTTGCGGGAAAATTGGTCTGTAAGATTCAGATTCAACCGTCATTGCCCTTCATTTTACTAAAATATTTACAGAAAATTTATTTCAAATAGACGCTTTCTCTGATGCTTTGGCTGTCTGTTTAGTTAAGTTGATGCTTTCACTGTAGGTTGAGTGAAGTTTATGGTTTAACGGTCTATAATTTTTAGCTAATTTTCGCAGAACAAATTCGTTAGTGCATTTTAGCATTTTTATCGAAATATGATGCATGTTTGTAAGAAAAAAATCTGAACGCAGCAAGGGCGTTTTGGTTGCGAATTTTCATTAAATGTTTCAAATTTCAATAACTCAATTTGCTATTAACCTAAGGTTCATTGGCTAGGAGACCAGTTTTCTCGGAAACATTTAAAGTTTATTTTCGGAAAATTTTTGTACATTTTCAAATAATTATTTTGATAAAATATGGTACATTGTTCCTACTATATAGGTTATACCGGTAACGAACTTGATGCCTGCTCGCATTAGAGCGATATATGTGTAATTAAAAACATTTTTATGAAAATTCACTACCATAACGCACTTGCTGCGGCCAGAGTTTTTTTAAATATAATTTTAAATTTCCACTTCTGATTCTCTTATGAATTTAACAAGTCTTCTGTATATTTTGTTGTTATTTGTAGCAATTCCCTTTCCAAGGTTTACAGAAGGTTGTAAAAAATTTTGTGAAGATTTATTTAAGCACAATCGTAGCTTTTTTTAAAGGACATGTGTAAAATTTTGGTCGCAAATAAATAATCAATCTTTTATTCATTTTTAAAGTTATATGGCCAAATTATGTAATTTTTAGGGAATTTTTATATAAAAAAAACAATAATGATATGAGAACTCTCAAGACCTTTAATTCAACTTTAATATCAGATCAGGTTGTTTATTGTTGTTCCAACTTGGTGAAACTTAATACTGTGACGAAGTAGATATTTTCAGAACAGATGTAGATATTAAAAGCGGCTGTTCGAAAATAAATATAATATAAATCACACGGGTAAAAATTCCACGCAGTAAAAATTATTATTTTTATCATTAATATTTCTTAAAAGTACGCATTTTCGAATTATCGCGGCGAAGTAAAAACATATCCGCAAAAGATAAGGATAAGGTATCTTCCACCGATTAAGATTTTTCAGCCGGGGACTGCAGAGAGAAAATAACTACTGAAGAAAAAAGAGTCCACCGTTTGCCAAAGCGTGTTGAAATCTATACCTTGAATTTTGATTCAGTAAATGAAAAGTATGTTCGTAAAAATTGTAACAAAACGTTAGAATACAGTACCTACCGTCCGTCCTGTTGTTGTGTGAGGCAATTTCATATTCTAATAATTCTACCGAACCCAGTCGAGGTAAGAACATTTAAAGCTTGGCTTATTGTATTTAGTTATAGCGAATTTTCGGATATTTTTCTCAGTTCTCGCGCGCCTATCCGTCGCCGTCGAGATCGCGGTATCTAGCGTAATTCCCCCCCATTACCCTATCCCATCATTGTTGACGTGTCGTAATACTTCTGGGAGGTGATACTGTAGCTAACACAGATCTCTCAGGGGTATTGCGTACTACCGTTCCGATTCGACCCTGGTCTGGACGCTGTATGTACACAAGCAGGCCAAGGTCGAGTCAGTATATGACAATATCCTTCTGCAGGGTGTTCCCCTATAACCCGCCCTGACGTCGAGGCTTTTGATCGCGTGGTACCGGCTTCGACAGATAGACGCCATTTTAACTATTTGAGGAGCGTTTCTCCGATCGACCCACTTAACGGCTGCATCCACGGGTTATAAACCACAACACTCGGAGTTCCCGTCCGCATGACTCCCGCATTTTCTTTTCGTGGGGAAGAATTAATTTCGTTGGCCCGTCATCAGTAACGTAACTTGTTTTAGGATAAATTAGCGTGATAAGTACCTTTCACATTGTAAGAATACCAGTGGACTTTAACGTTTTATAATGTAATAAATAGTGTGGAAATTATATTCAGTCTATATTATAACCACAAATATATCTGCTACACCCATACAAACTTTCGGAAGGTCAGGGAAATACCGGGGGAGCGATTAAAGCCCGCAACCTCGGATGCATCTATACGGCCTGTTACGTCATAGGCTACCGGACCCTCTCCACAAAGCTATCCAGGCACTCTGACCACAACCGTGGCCAGAGCCTTGTGACGAGGTCGCAGACACCCTCGCAGGGAGTAAACCCTTTTAAAATCTGGCGCCCGGGACCGTTCCCGTAAGTTCGTTGACCGTTCCACTAAATTATAGACCCCACAAGTCAGGCCTCGTTACAATACAGACGTAGATACTTTTTCTGTGGCTTCATAAGCGGTTGTTTTTTTCTCTGCAACCGATTCCGCTTTTACGACATAGTCAAGCAACAGAAAAAGTTTGTATGTATTTAGATCAGATTGTATAATTTTAAATTTATTTTTTAGCGTATTTTCATGTACAAACAATAGTTTAAATTTTCTTAAAAGAAAAATGTATTTCGAATTTTTGTATGAAAAAACACTTGGCCAAGTTTTGATAGAACATTTTAAAAAATTCGCGAAACATAAGGTTTTAATGAATTTTCGTACCAAAAAAATTGTTTAAGGGAATTTTCGTAAAAAGTCTCATCGATTTTTTTAACACTGATTATTTTTGTCAGATTATTTTTTCATAAAATAATTTTTATCTCCGAAAGTTGATATTTCAGGTTACTTGTCCCACAAAGTCGATCTAAAATTTAACTTAGAATCATAACAAAATTAAAATGTTCGGGACGCAGCAAGTGCGTTATGGTAGGGAATTTTCATAAGAATAATATATTATAGTGATTTAGCCTAAAAGTTATAAAACATTACTTTATTTACTTAGAAACAGTAAAAAATAAGATAAAGAAAGGCAAGAAAAACATGATCTCTATCATAAATACTTATACAGTAATTTGGATACAAAAAACAATTGATAAACAGGAAATATACTCAACACAAAATACACTAGAAAGCTGAACATAAAAAAATCCCGTGGTTCATGCACTGAGGGCGATTGTATGCATGCAGAAGGGGAAGAAGAAACCCCAGGTCGAGGAAAACCATTCAAAGTCTTTCATCTCTCTGACAATGCTAACGTTGTTAGCGAAATGATCGCCAGGTCTAAAAATGTGCTGAATGTGGGGAATTGGGTTCTACGAAGTGTACTTATAAAAGATCCGAAATCTCGAACACACAAGTACATCTGGAGAACCGAAATCACCACAACATATGTTTTTGAATACTCGTTTCACTAACAAAGTTAGCATTATCAGAGGATGAAAGATTCTGCTAACAGAATCTTGAACACATAATCGAGAATCGATCATTTATTCGTAAATTTGGGTGTGTAAAAGCCATTACCTTTATACATAATATAGAACAAGGTAGGTATTTAAAAGTAAAAGACAGAATTGTCATGTGAGGTATAATCTAATATAGTTTGTAGTGCAGCTCCCGGCGGCATTGATGCCTGTTGTCTGATGGATGTTATTTGGGGCATAATTAAGTGAGTAACAAATTGCTTCCGCGCTTTGCCTCCACCATTACGGTAACTATACAAAACTGAAAATAGCTACACAGGTTCCATACAGGACAGGCTCCTAGCTTTTCCGGAAACGTAGGTCGAAAGGGTTATTAATTCCATTATTCTGCGTCTTTATCTAATTACTGAAAACTAATAAAGCTTGGTATGGTCGACTTTACAATGTAGCTATCAATATATATATATATATATATATATATATATATATATATATATATATATATATATATATATATATATATATATATATATATATATGCGCGCTCACTCACTACACACTAATATAATGTATGAGAACAATCAGAAGAGTTTAATTGTATTGTATATACTCTGTTTGATTTTAATGTTGGCCTCTTTCAGAGAATATGAACAAAGAGGGGAAACCAGGGACTAGAGGCACCTCAAATATTGTGAGATGAACGACAGGATCGCCATCTCGGTGAGGAACCAGGTAGTATACTGTCACGACAGCTCCAATTAACACAAAATGTTATAAATAGAGACTGTGTACATCCAACCCATAATTTTTTTAAATTATCAGCCTTGTCCCATTTCTTCCGTAACACTGGGACCATGTATGTAATGCTAGATGTATTCTCACCATAATTTAAAACGCAAACCTGTTTCGCTCTAATTAAGCTCGTCAGCGCGCTATACCAATTACTTTGTATTAATTGGTAATTGGTATAGGACACTGACGAACTCTAATTGGAGCGTAACCGGTCTGCGTCTCCAATCATGGTGATAATACATCCAGCCTTAGGTACCTTTTAACATTATTCACCTAAAGCATATGCCGAAACCATATTTCCGTAATAAGTAATCTACTCACGTATCTGTTTACAATCGATTTTGCAGTAAAATTAACTGATTTTGGTTGGTCTGAAAATTTAGTCAAGGCTAATAAAGAAAACGTTATAGATTTTTATCTATACCTATGAATATTTACCGATTTTTCCGGGTTCAATTGCCCAGACGAAAAGCTTTATTTAAAACAATCCTATATCTTCGAAGTTTTTTACGTAATTTGTATAAAATTTAGTAATAATGCTGCTTTTATACAGGGTTGCAAAAGTCTAGAATATTGCACATATCTTCGAAACGGCCAGGCCAATACGAAGAATTTCCTTGTATTTATGAAATAGGACAATTCGGACTTGGGGGTATTCTCATGCGCACAGATATACAGATGCTCGCAGATAATGATCAACTTTTTTATTTCGGCTTGAAGTCCCCATATATTTTCATGAATTTCGATAGTACTCTAAGAGACAAATTCAACGATACAAGGTTCATTGCATCTAGCTATTAAAAAGACAGATCTTTGCCGACTCAAAAAATATGTTACAGAGTAGCGTATTTATTTACAAGGAAAACAAGTCTGGCATGAAACTAAAGTGAAAGCAACAGCAAAGTTTATCATAACAGATGCACAAAAGTCTGCCATTGTTGGGTAAACAATGAGCAAGTCTTTACTGGAATTCCTTAATAACATCCGGCAAGTTGTCCGGAGAAGATCGGAAAACTAGGTTTATTTTTATATACTTGAAATTTTATAGCACCACAAAGAAAAAAGTCTAATGGATTCAGGTCAGACCAATCAATTTTGTCTTGCCGACCTATCCACTGATTACGAAATATTTTAACGAACGCGACACGCAGGTCGCTGATTAGAAAATATTTGATCCAAATATTCACTAACACAAAGTACAAAGTGTGCTGGGGCACCATCTCGTTTGAACCAGGCGATCGCCCTGTTAGAAAAAATAGCTCCCAAACTCAGCGTTATTTGTTGCTGGAGCAGGCCTAAATACATATCCGATGTAAGACTGCCATTATAAAAAGGGACCAATCACATTCTGTCCAATAACACCTGCCCAGACATTTGCGGTCCTTATGTATGGTTTATCTTCGGCCACTGAGGATTAACTGCCAACCATAATCTACGGTTATACCAATTGGCTAAACCATCCAACATTAACGTAGCTTTGTCAGATGTTATTGGGAAAATTCGGATCGTAATTTTATGTTTCCATGAGAATCTCGTAAAATTCCAATATCCGGTCAACACGGTCTTCATTAAGTTCTTGAACCAAATGAACGTTTATACGGATGATTTTTTTTTGCTTTTGATTAAATTCATTACAGGCTGATGACAAACGTCGTAGTCGGCCACAAACTGTCAAGACGATCCAGTAGGATTTTCATGCAAGTCAAGTAACATCATCACATGTTGTCTTTCGTCGTCCACATCTGGGCAGGTCTCTAACACTACCGTTTTGCTAAACCTTTTGCATAGTTTGCTGACGTAAGGCTGGTTTACGTTAGGTATATTACTGTGAAGTTGATGAAATAAATCGCGTTGTTTGCTGTCACTTTGCGTTTTCGCGTTGCGTTCTTTACCATAATTAGAATTTCTATCTTTTCTGCATCACCCAAAACTGCCATTTACGGGAAGAACTCAGGAAAAACTAACGGTGAAATACCATTGTCACGGTTGACAGCTCTGGTAATAATTGAACCTGCTTTTTCTCCTGTCATCAGAGACATCAAAGCCTGTTTCATTTTTGAAATTAAAATTTTGATCCGCTGTCATTTTGACAGCTACATATAATGAACCTTATATCGTTGAACTGCGCTCGCCAAGCCGTCGGTCCCGTGTCCATGCGATGTTCGGCAAGCTACAGGTACCTATCCTCTTTACAGAAAGGCAAGGGTCAGGCAAAACTTCCAGTATAGTGAGGAGAAACTGCTCCCTAGCGGCAAAACTTCCAGTATAGTGAGGAGAAACTGCTCCCTAGCGTCGGTGATTGGCCATAGTCGCAGAAATAGGCCGACGTTAAATTTAAAAAAAAGAATTGTTGTTGCTCCTATTTGGTGAAACCGTTCCATATTAAATACAAACGTACAGACTATTTCTCTGGCTTCACAAATATTTGTTTTCTTCTCTGTAACCGGTTTCGCTGCTTGAGAGCATCATCAGAGAGAGGGAAAATTGAGTTGACATATGTATTCATTACAACTACAAATAAAAATCTGTTGCTGCGTTATGGTCTTTTGCTACAAAAATTGTTTAAAAATAGAAATAAAATTAAAATGACAGATGACGTCTAAAAAATATCTACGTGATGTATGTCAATAATTATCATGAAAATAGAATCAACCTATAACAATAATAACTAGCAACAATGTCAACAATAAAATAACCAAATAATAACAGCAATAAATCAGAGTATAAAACGAAAATATCGACACACATCAATTTATTGATTTACTACAACTTTTTTCATATAGTTAGACGTATTTTGATTCAAGTATTTAATGAAAAAGAACTTCCAAGAAAGATGAATCCATTAGATCAGCCTGCTCATTTAAAACAAAGTAGCGATTGTCATGCATGTGCTTTTTAGTGAATTTTCTTTAAAAAAAATTCACTATTGAGGAGATCCCGACTTTTGAATTTTGAAAAAAATTCTTCAAATAAGCGCTATTTAGGACCCCTGGAACCCAAATCCGAGGTCGGTTTCTGACTTTACATCTTATATATATATATATATATATATATATATATATATATATATATATATATATATATATATATATATATATATATATATATATATATATATATATATATATATATAAATATATATATTTATGTGTCACACCTATAACTTAAAAAATAATGGACCGATTTTAATAAAACTTGGTGAGTACCTTCCTTTCGCAAGTGGCTTGGATAAGTTCGTTAGTCAGAAAAATCCGCCGAGGTTTTCTCGGAAAATTTTGTGTTTTCTTTCGAAAAAAATCGAAAATTTTGTATATCTCCAAAATTAACAAAGTGAGGGCAACCAAATTTCATACGCGGGTTTATACCATTATAGGTAAGTTACCTACCAAAATTTAGCTCTGTAGGTTAAAGGACAAAAAAGTTACAGGCATTTAAAGAAAAATAAATTTGGGTTTTCCTCAAAACGTCAAAGTCGCGATTTTAAACGTCAAAATTGGTAATATTTAGGCAATGAACCTGAAACTAATATGAGCTATGGAAGGAAAATGTCTCAAGAAGAATGTTTTACAAAGCCTGAAGTCTTTCTTTCAATCGTCATTGTCCTTAATTTTACTAAAATATTCCCAAAAAATTCATTTCAAATAGACCCTTTCTCTGATGATTTGGCAGTAGTGTTGGCTATAGAGTTTATCGGTTAATGGTATATCATTTTTGTCGAATTTTCGTATAAAATCTTTAAAGTTCATTATATCCGTTATTATGCACGATATGAAAAAAAATTGTATACATTAATTATAGGGTGTCTTGAGCTGCATCTTAAAAAAATATTTCTACAATTACAGGATAGCCCGTAAGTCGTTGGTGATTCAAGTTTTCTTTTTTAGTGAAATTTCTTTATATATATATATATATATATATATATATATATATATATATATATATATATATATATATATCGTACCGATAACTCAAAAAATAATGGACGGATCTTGTTCAAATTTGATGAGTACCTTTCTTTTGCAAGTGGCTTGGATAAGTTCGTTGGCCAGGAAAATCGAACCAGGTTTTCGCGGAAAATTTTGTGTTTTCTTTCTAAAAAAAATTTATATCTCCGGAAATAACAAAGTGAGGACAACCAAATTCGGTACGCGTATTTCTATTATAAAGAGTGAACCACGTACCAATTTAGGTCTCTAAGTTTAAGGACAAAAAGTTACGGGCAGCTAAAGAAACAAATTTTGGAGTATTCCTCAAAACATCAAACTCGCAATTTAAAACGTTAAAATTGGCAAGGTTTAGGCAAAGAACGTGAAACAAATACGGACTGTGAAAAGAAAATGTTGCAAGAAGAGTGTTCTGCGAACCCTTAAGTTTCAGATTCAACCGTCATTGACCTTCATTTTACTAAAATATTTACAGAAAATTCATTTCAAATAGACCCTTTCTCTGGTGCTTTGGCTGTCGGTTTAGTTAAGTTGATGCTTTCGCTGTAGGTTTAGTGAAGTTTATGGTTTAACGGTCTATAATTTTTAGCTAACTTTTGTAGAACAAATTCGTTACTGCATTTTAGCATTTTTTATCGAAATATGATGCATGTTTGAAAGAAATAAATCTTGACGCAGTAAGGGCGTTTTGGTAGCGAATTTTCATTAAATCCTTCAAATTTCAATAACTCAATTTGCTATTAATGTAAGTTTTGTTGGTTAGGAAACCAACATTCAACTTTATTTTCGGAAAATTTTTGTATAAATTTTCATTAAATGTTTCAAATTTCAATAACTCAATTTGCTATTAACCCAAGGTTCATTGTCTAGGAGACCAGTTTTCTGAGAAACATTTAAAGTTTATTTTCGGAACATTTTCAAATAATTATTTTGATAAAATATGGTACTTTGTTCCTACTATATAGGTCATACCGGTAACCAAATTGAATTTTATGAAAATTCACTTCCATAACGCACTTGCTGCGTCTAGAGTTTTTTACTTCTAAAGCTGCAAAGAAAGTCAAGGTTGCGCGTGTCGTCACAAAAATATAGTGGCTCTATGCAGTTATTTACTGTGGGTCTATGTTGAGTATCACTAATATGTATTGCAAATTTAGATTTGTCAGCGTGGTTATTTCTAAGTGCAGAAATATGTTCGTTGGGCTCTAGTGGCCCTAATTCACCCTCATTTGTCTCACCATCATGACGTCTCTATTAGTCAATTTTCTTAATAAAAATTCAGTAAAAACGTTAAATATAGACTTCCTGATGGCCAGTAAACAGTGCAGATAATCATATTTATGCTTTATAGTATTCATTTGGGGACCCCACCAATTGATTGCCGTTGCCAGCAAAATCTAAAAACATGTTTCAGTTGTAACAGACATGAAGAAAACAAACTTTTCTATTCGTATGAGAAGGCATGGTTTCAATAGAAAAATATATAAACGCTATAATATAAAACGCCTTCGGCATCCCTGTAACGTTTTAAAAGTGGCGTCATCAATATTATATGAGATCGAGATGTGAAGAAGAGAGTCACAAGGTGTGTGCTAAATCACACTCAAATATTTAAACAGTTCTTAATGCACTTTATCGGTCGATAGATCGAAGCGCTTAGGGGTTTGTTAACAGGTAAAGGTGGAAGAAAAGATTAGAGCTTCTACCACCAACGCCCGTCTTTTCCATCACATCCGAACCCACCAAATTGATCACCGCTGATGGAACCTCGTAAAAAACTACTCATGCATATTTCACGAAGTCTCCGCGCTCGAAGACGTTCTTTATAGCAGTCTTGTTCAAATACACTTGAAGTTACATTAGTTTGCCATTCGCTCTCGTTATTTCGCCCTTTGTTTCGCATATGTCTAATGTTCTCTTTATTTTACATAAGATAATCATCGGCCTAGTGACTTAATACCCCCCATTTAGATGTTAAATTTACTCAATAACACCACACACATTTTTTGATGCTGAAATTTATCTGTAATTGACTTAGATCAGCGTTTCCCAAAGTTATTTAAAGCGCCCCGGCCCTTCCTCCTCCGCTCCCTTTTGGCAATAATGTTGTTAGTGGCTTCCTTTTTCCAGATTATCATTAATTGTAGGAAATGAAACAGTCATGCCAAATGACCTATATTGATTATCTAATAACAATACTCAGACGCAATTTGTTGCTCGCACCATCTATCACAAAGTAACGCTATTAAATTCAAAGTACAAAATGTGTTAGTTACTTTTTTTATTTCAACAACACACCACGAGGGTTTACAGCTTAAATACTATCGTACTGTGGGTGTCGACAACTAGGAAAGAGGCAACTTGTTAACTCTGGACTTGAAGGTTTGGAGGTTCGAAGGAGAAGGAAAAAACATGTGCCGGCAAGGAGTTCCACCACTTGGAAGTCCTCGGGACAAAAGAGCGGGCATAACAAGATGTTCTATGTCTGGTGGCCTGGACAGTAAAAGGGTGCATTCGCTCTGTTCTCCTGGTAGATCTTTTGGAGGCAGCAGGTGGAGGAACTATAGAAAAAAGCTGCTCTGAGCAGTGCCCGTGCAGATATCTATAAAAGAGAGAGAGAGAGAGAGAGAGAGAGAGAGGTAAGCAACGACACGTTGATGTGTAAGGGATGGCAGCCGTTGGGTGAGGGTAGGATCACCGATGAGACGTATAGCTCTCTTCTGAATGGAGTCCAGGATAGCGAGTGTAGAAGCAGCAGCTGCACCCCAGATGTGGGAGCAGTATTCCAGGTTTGGCCTTATTTGTAAAGTATATAAGGTATAGAGAGTAGCTGGTGAAAAGTATTTGCGAGCCCGGAAGAGGAAACCTAATTTCTTAGCAGCCGCTTCTGCAATTGATGTGACATGTTGGTGCCAATTGAGATTTCGATTCACAGAAATGGCAACAAGTGAAAATGAGTCATTACTTTGAATCACTTGGTTGTTCATTGTGATGGGTCTAGGGCTGGTGTTTCTCTTATGAGATAGAAAGCAAGACTGAGATTTGGTAGAGTTGAATTGTACAAGATTTCTACTTCCCCAGGCTAATATTTTTTGGAGATCCACAGAGACAGAACCCTCCATGAGTCTGCGATCCTCATCTAATTGGGCTACAGAGACAGGCTTAGAATATTGTATATTTGAGTGGAGGGTTCTGTCGTCCGCGTTACTGTGAACTGGGTTGGATGTGCTAGAAAGGAAGTCATTGATGTGGAGAAGAAACAAAGTAGGGGCTAAAGCTGAACCTTGAGAGACTCCTGCACTAATTGGATACAGTTTAGAGGAATGGCCATCCACGACAACAGAAATGCTCCGGTTGGAGAGGAAATTTGCTGTCCAGGTACATAGTTTCGGTGGTAGGCCATAGGCCGGAAGTTTATTAAGCAGCGCTGCGTGCCAGACCTGGTCAAATGCTTTGGATATGTCTAGAGCGACAATCTAGGATTCACCGTGTAGTTCCATAGACTTGTTCCAAGAATGGGTGACAAAGGAAAGAAGGTCGGAAGTTGATCACGCTGACGATAGGCCTGTAGTTGCTAGAAAGCACTTTGGATCCTTTCTACTGCGCTATTTATGATCAAATAGCGCGAGTTCTTTGTTCTCTGTTTTCCGAAACTTTTTAAGTGGTCAAGAAAGGACACTACAATACTATATATGTCTGGAATCATCCGTTAGCCAGCAAAACGCTTGCTTAAACGTCATTTGAAAGTTCTGTACTATGCGGAGTGCAATATTAAATATCTAAGGACAATTTACGCATGTTGTAAAAACATTCATTACTTTCCAAAAGCAGGACACCAAGCCAATCCACCACTCAATCTTTTCCGCAGATTCAACTTAATGTAAATCTATACCACTCATTTGAAGCCCTTATAGAGATATCAGGGAATAACGATATGGACACTGGTAAACAAAATTGTAATTGTCCAAGCCATTGACTAAAGAGAGCTGTCGACTATTTTTTTTAGTTATTACACCGATCCATACCAAATGTTTTGTTCACGTCGATTTAACAAAAATTTTAAGTGATGATCGTAGCCTCGTTATGAGCAAATTGTTCTATAAAAATCTACAAAAAAGGGCCAACAGCATTCTTGTGCCGCTATATTTGTGAACATTTACGCCTAAAATCACTGAGTCCAACCATGTCCCTTATTAGCCTGCAACACCTCTTAACGCCGAGAGGAGGCCGACAGTGGCGCCATGGAACAAGTGTCATCAAGCGGCAACAACACAGAGAAGTAGCTAGAAGATAATTCAAGACTCTCCCATTTCCTCGTCATCCAACGTTCAGTAACCCTCGTAGCAAAACGGGCTTACCGTGAGACACAGCATAATAGCTGATTATGCTGTGGTCATACGAAACTTAACGTCGTCATCTAGCGGTCAGGAGCATCGTAGGAAGATCGCCTGACCCACGACCCTTAATCATCACTACTTCATTAGCAAGACATCGAAACCCACATTTGTCACCCGGAGACGTGGGCAGATCAATGAGCATCGTTCTCGGAAGAGCCAGTCTTCCGAGGAGTGGCTGAACCGTGATTAGAAATACATTTGACCGCGTGCAAGCGACGTAAGTACATCGAAACCCACGTTTGTCACTTGGACTAGTGGACAACTTCAGCCCCCCAGGAAGACGCTCCCAGACACCAGCGACATCCTCCACGTGCTGGTTATGGCAACCTACCTACATTTGTAAGTCATTTTCCTGGTAGTTATAAATATGGGACTACAATTCAGTCATTATTTTTGTGTAAATTCGTAATATCAAAGTTGTTGTTTTAACGCCATGTGTGTATTTATTCATTATAACTCTGGTCCCACAAAGAACAATTCCTCTGGCCCTTCTTATGTTATGTAAATGGAGTAATTTGAACCACTATTCTAGTCTAGTCTCTCAAAACTAATCAATCTCATCCACTCATTTTAATCTGACTAAAACATTTTAATCCGGTCGACCAAATTTGAACAAACCATTTGTTTTTTTCGTGCAAAAGCCATTTGGTCCTATCGAGTTAGAAGTGAACAAAAGAAGCACATTAACTTGGCTAAAATATGGCTAAAAGCTGTGGATAATATGTAAGCCAAGAAAGCGTTTGTCATATCAGCTAAAATGCTTCATTAATAGATGTTAACGGACATTCTGTTGATGATATGTAAGCCAAGAAAGCGTTTGTCAGATCAGCTAAAATGCTTCATTAATAGATGTTAGCGTGAGCTGCTGAAACCTTTCAGCTTTATTTTTTACTTGTAAAATCATAACACACTGATTTAAAGTAATGAAAGATAAACAGATATTCAATTAAGTATTCTTTCAGGGAAAAATCCAGTAATGCTAATGATCCGAGTTATTAGTGCAATAATTTTGTTTGTTCAAATTAAACACTATCCAATACGACTGTATTGTAAATCGTTAAAAACATTTTGAAATGTGCGCGGCATTAATTGACATTACAATTAACATGTCGGAAAGATAATAATTAATGTAAATGAGATAATAAAAATCATTAACAAACAGTAGTTTATTTTTATTGCCCGCTGACGGATTTGTAGACTGACGACTTGTTTAACTATTGCATAACTAAATACATGTCGTAAAACGCAGTTTGCCGTGCAAATTAATTTATTAATGAAGAGTTCTTTGAACCGTGTGAGAAAAAATTGTATATCACAAGGCACATTAATAAATTAGAATCTCAACCAGGTACAGGGCATTAATAATGCTGCATTGCCCTTGAAGCTTGGCATTTTTGGAAACAATTATCCAGATAAATCCATATTCACAAACATTAACCTTTACTTGATATATTAATTTTAATATAAATAACGCATGAATAAAGTAATCGATGTTGTCTACATTGGTCTTAGATCAAACTTTAGAGGTTTTTGTCTAGATTTACAATAAACTCTTATGCTATGCAATCGTTTCGCATTTCACTAAATCGGAAAGGTTTTATGATAAACACAATTTACTCAATCTTTAAGATAAAAGGAAGTTATTTTGTGTGAAGGCATTTACAAATATCAAAACTGGACGCAGCAAGTGGGTTATGGTAGTGAAGTTTCATAGAAATGATCTGGCACAAAATATGTTATTATAACTTTATTTTCTTGTAAGATAGAAATCTAATTTTAGTGTATAGTTTAATTTTTATATCGTAAACTACCTACCAAATTTGGTTATCATAGCTTTTTTATTTTTTGCAACAATTTTTTTTTTCGAATGAAACCTCAAATTTTTTCCGGAAAACCTCGTCCTATTTTCCTGACTAACGAACTTATCCAAGCCAAATTTTATCAAAATCAGCCCATTATTTTTTAAGTTATCGGTGTGACATACATACATACATACATACATACATACATACATACATATATAAATATATATATATATATATATATATATATATATATATATATATATATATATATATATATATACATATTATATATATATATATATATATATATATATATATATATATATATATATATATATATATATATATAGATATATAAACATATAAAAATTTATCATTTACAAAATTTGTTTCAAAATTCAAAAGTAGGAATCTCCCCATTAGTGAATTTAGATTTGCAACCAAAAGAGCCGAAAAGGTAAGACGTAATATACTTTTCAGATATATCTATAATTTTTTTTTAGAAATGTCAGACATAACTTCAAACTGACAGATTTCATAACCTAAGTATCTCTGACAAATTATGAAGTGCAAATATGACGGGCATGTCCTTATCATCTATTAACCTTTTTATTCAATTTTTTTAATAAACAATCATTTACCAGTCAAAACAAGATGAATTTGTTTCTTTGGTATACGCGGTGAGTTGGAAGGTCTGAACAAATTACAAAATGAGGCCGAATGTTTGTTTTGTCAGATGTCAAAATTGGTGATTTTTAACCAAAAGGCATTAATGCGGGGAAGAACAAGTATTCCATAAAATGTCTTTTGCAAGGTTTTCTCTTTCTTTCTTCCTCTCTTTCTTCCTTTCTCTCTCTCTCTCTCTCTTCCTTTCTCTCTCTCTCTCTCTTTCTTTCTCTCTCTTTCTTTCTCCCCACATCTCCCCCCCCCCCTCTATCTGCTTTTGAAATAGACGCTTCCCCTTTTTTTAGATGTATTGGGAGCAGTTCGGATTGGTGCAAATGAAGTTAAGCTACGTCAGACGGGTCAAATACTAGATGGGTTCCCAATTGAGAAGAAATGTATGCTACTAGTTCTTAAATTTCTGTTTTAGTTTTTAGTTTTAGTTCCTGGATTCGATTCCTAGCCGAAGCATAAAATTATTTTGCAGTACATACTGTAAATTAACATGAATCGAGATTGTAGCATTATGTTTGAGCAAGTTGAATGTCTGGACGTTCCGATCTTCGGAGGGGGAGTAAAACCGTCGGTCCCGTGTACCATGTGATGTTGGGCACGTTAAATATCGCTACCTTCCTTACATAAAGGAAGGGGTTCAGCAAATTTTCCAGGATAGTGAAGTGAAACTGGTCCTTGGCGTCGGTGATTGGCCATAACCGCAAAAATGAGCCGACGTTAAAGAAAAAGAAAAATCTCTTGTAGCGAAATTTAAAAAGGTCTGAACGCACCAAGTGTTTTGCGGTAGCGAATTTTTATTAAAATCTTTCAAATCCTAATCACTAAGTTTCCCACTAAGCTATTTTCTTAAGTTTCATTACTATTAAAAACACTTTTTTTTTTAATTTTCCCGAAGACTGGTTTGATTGAGCTGACAAAAGAACTGATCCATCGATTAACTAAGGAAGAATACCAGTCAAATCTATAACTTGGTAGGCCTTCCTTTTGTGAGTAGCTTAGATAACTTTGTTATCGGGCCACTTTTTCCGGGAAGATTAAAAGCCAGCCCGATAGAACCAGTTTTTTCAGGAAAATTTTATATCTGCTTCCGGAAATTTGTTGTATCTTGGAAAATAACAAAGTTCTGTTAATGAAACTTGGAACACCTATATTTTAATCTGAAGAAACGAAACTCATTTCACTATTGGACGTGGGTACGTTTCTTAAAATAAGTGTTCTTTTAAAGCTTGTATCACTGCGTCAGACCTCAAGGCTCTACTGTTGGTCCACAATTTTTTGCTATTTGACAGTTACCCATTTATCTTACATGCCCTGTTTCCATTGGTACTATTCTCGTTACTGTTGTTGTTCTTGGATGATAGTTACGAAATATTATTTATATCCAAGTTTTACCGCTAAAATTGTTCAATTTACGAAAATCGGACCAAGTATTGTAATGCAGAACGCCAACGTATCTTTTGCGTATGTGATTACTGTATGGTCTCAGAAGCCAGGTCCATTAGCCACAAAATTGTACCTTAACATTGGAGCCCGACCGAAACAATAGTTTTAGGCTCTTGAATTCGCAATGTTCAAAAACTTTTACTGCACTTAAAATTGTTTAATACTGTCTATAACTTTGGAAAAACCAAACCACTCTTCTATGATGCTATGGATCGACAGACGCGTTGATCGGTTTGGCGACTTTTTTAGACGTTGCCAAAAGTGGGAACAGATAAAACAATATATCGTCATCGATATTAAAACATGTGCACGAAATTGGACAAAAAAATCGATTTAGCAGCTGCAATAGAAAAAGTTGGGGACGCAGTAAGTGCGTTGTGGTGGTGAATTTTCATTAAATGCTTCTAATTTGAATAACTCAATTTTCTATAACATAGAAAATTGAATTTTGGTACGCAGTCATCCAAATCGGTTAATTATTTTTTAGTTATCGGTTGGATATATATATATATATATATATATATATATATATATATATATATATATATATATATATATATATATATATATATATATATATATATATATAACTGAAAGTTATATATATATATATATATATATATATATATATATATATATATATATATATATATATATATATATAACTGAAAGTTGTTCTAATCAATCAGCTGCGTAATTCAAAAATACTTTAATTAACACAGGGTGTTCATTCTCTCCGTGGCAGACCAAACTTACATTTTCTTTTAAATAGAACACCCTGTATTTTATAACATTTTTAAAAATATGGTATCGCGGCAAGCAAATTGATACCCCATATGAAGGATCTAGGCCCAACCGTTTCAGAGTTATTCATTTGTTTACTAAAAATATTGGTCTAGTTTGGTGCGTAAATACTTCGATTCTGTACAATGTTATGGCTGAATATTCACTGGAGTTAATTTTATACCCTCCTCACTATAACAAAATGCAACATGGTAATTCTTAATGTAACCTGCCTATACAGAATGTTAAATTTCGCAAAACTTAAATTTTCTCGAAAATTTCAAATGGAACGCCCTGTATATTAGAAAGTTATTAGATGCGCATTTTCATGGACTTTTCAGCAATAACACGTTTCATGACCTTATTTTCAACGGTTTCAAAGATATAAAGCATTAATTACAAAATTTATCATTTTCCAATATTTATGAAACTTATCTCAAAATCAAAGGGCGGCTTTGACAACACAACTTGACATTGGAAAAATTAACTAAATTATTGATAGGTATCTTTCTTAGTTACCCGCTTTTTTTATATCAGCATGTTTTTTACTGAAGAACTTATGTCAGTGCTGTACGTGATTGCTGAAAGTGATGGAAATTTTGCCTTAGCAAACATAATCTATAGGCAGAAATACCCTAATCGACAACCTCAGTTGAAAGCATTCAGATTGGTGAAAGCTCGTTTTGATGCATACGGCTGTGTACATTATCGGGCTCCCGTAAGAAACAAAACTGTTCTAAATGAAGGTACGTCTTTAAACATCATAGCCTCAGTTATTGAAAATCCACATATCAGCCAGCGACAATTTGCTTCGAATTTAAATATCAGTAAAACTTCTGTCCAAAGATGTTCTAAAGAAAACAAATATCACCCATACCATGTTAGAAAAGTTAAAGAGCTGTCTGCAAGCAATAAGCAGCAAAGATTGTATTTTTGTATTTGGGCTCTGCAGAAGGACAACCAGGAACTAGGATTTCTTGCAAAAGTGCTATTTACAGATGACGCAAAATTTTCAAACTCTGGAGGATTTATATGCTGATATAAATCCACATTTTTTGTAGCCAGTGGATCGTCAGCATAGGTGGTCCATAAATGTGTGAGCTGGAATTTTGGGTCCGTATTTAATCGGACCGTATTTTTTCGAGGGGACCCTCACTGGTAAGCGTTATCTAAATTTCTTGAATAATGATCTACCAGAGCTGTTAGAATAAATTCCTCTACAACTCCGGGGTGAAATGTGGTATCAACACGATAGAGCGCCTCAACATTCAACAGGAGCTGTTAGAGCATTTTTAAACCATAATTTTTAAGAACGATGGATAGGTCGAGGTAGACCAGCAGGCCAGCAGGATCTGATATTTCCAAAATAGATTTCTTTTTGTGGGGTGGCATTAAAGGTAAAGTGTATGCGACTCCACCCATAACCAAGGAGTACATGCACGCAAGGATTTTAGAGGCTTTCAATTCTGTACACGAAGCAACATTGTTGAAGGTGCAAAACAATTTAAGACAGAGATGACAAATTTGTACCGATAATGACGGCTCCCAACTTGAACATTTGCTGCGTTGAATTTTTGTTGTTTATTGTGTGAATTTCGATTTAGTGTTGTTTTTGTAGATTTACTCCTTGTTAATATATGCATTAAATGTTTTGCTCTTTTACATCACACACACTTTAGTTTTTTTATGCAGTATGAATTAAGGATATCAGGTAAACTATTTGAAAATGATATAAAATACAGGGTGTTGTATATTAACGTGAAGTATTTACTTGAATTTATATAACAATGGCTAATCCCGTAATTGATCCTTAATATCTCTGAAACCGTTGAAAATAATGTGATCAAACGTGGTATTGCTGAAAAGGCCATGAAAATGCGCATCTAATAACGTTCTAATATATAGGGCGTTCCATTTGAAATTTTTGAGAAAATTTAAGTTTTGCGAAATTTAACACTCTGTATAGGCAGGTTACATTAAGAATTACCATGTTGCATTTTTTTATAGTAAGAAGTGTATAAAATTAACTCCAGTGAATATGCAGCCAAAACATTGTAGAGAATCGAAGTATTTGCGCACCAAACTAGACCAATATTTTTAATAAACAAATGAATAACTCTAAAACGGTTGGGCCTAGATCCTTCATATGGGGTATCAATTTGCTTGCCGCGATACCATATTTTTAAAAATGATATAAAATACAGGGTGTTCTATTTTTAAAAATGCAAGTTTGGTGTGCCACGGAGAAAATGAACACCCTGTGTAAATTAAAATATTTTTGAATTACGCAGCTGATTGGTAGGAACAATTTTCAGTTAGTTGAAACTTTTTTGATAAAACTGAGTTTAATATGGAAAACTGGGCTTTTTCCGCGAAGTGGACCACCTGTGTGTGGAAAGTCTCATCATCGATACCCCATATTACTGATTTTTTTTTAATAACGTACGTCTGTTTGTTTGCATGATTTTACATACGCAAACAAACAGACGTAAGTTACACCTCAGTTGCCACGGTCTTGAGTGCCCAGACTCGATTATCCGTGATAGCAGTTTCTTCCACTGTATGTTGGATGTCTTTTGTATTCAATTTTCCCCGGACAAACTGTTCAGATCTTCTGAACGGAAATATGTTATTCCAGTAATGTTATTAAAAAAAAGTAGATTCAGAAACGCCAAATTTACAGTAGTAATGAAATCTAAAACGTATTCTTATAAAAAAAGTAGCTAGACAAATGAAATTTAACGGCTCGTCCATTGGTACCAGTCATCTTGTTTTAATAGAGCACAAAATAATTAACTATTTTATAATCGATTGGTAACTAACAACTTGCTTACTAATTGAAACTAAAGAACAATAATTGTAAACGAGATTGAAACCAAGAAAGGCTCGAGAGGATACAATAAAACACGACGTTCTTAAGTCTGGACACAGTGAAAGAGTTCTTTTTCACCGGTCTATTAGCAAGCTGAACAGGCAGGGCAGACCGCTTCTTGCAGCCGCATTCCTCTGGTTCTGTGAATGAAATGGAATGCGTTGCACACTGATCAACCGATCATTATGACCTTAATAGCGACCGGTGTGCCATACTTCACTTACAAATACACCGCGACAACCATAAAACATCTCCTCTTCTACCTTCTACCGTCAGCTTGGTGCACGACTTAATGCTTCTAGTTCACACATAACATTACAGAAAGCGTCGCCTGCATAATTTGATCAAATCTATTAATAGCAACAAACATTTTTACGGTAATTTTCAAGCTTCTTATTCTCCAGTAACACATTACCTTATTTATACCTGGGGCACACTAAAATCTTATCTGCAAATGCAATTTTCAAACGTAAAGATGGATGCGGGTATCGTTAATAAAAATAGAAACTAAAGCGGTCCAAGATTAGATGCTTGAGAACCTCCAAGTTTCCAGTTTAACAGCCTAAAGGATCAGTGAACGAAAAGAAAAAGTGGGGTTACATTTGATGTTGCCGAATGCTGAATATCTATTGGACTTTACAAGCAATGTTACTAGAACCAAATGCAAATCCGTCATGCGTAACTTGTGTCTGACATTTTGAAATAAGTGGGTAAATAAAAAATGCACATAATAGGTTACATTTGAGTTTCTTAGAGAGAACACAGAGTGAAGATTGAAATTTGTGATGAGCACTGATGAGTATACTTTGGAGAACCGAATTTCTACTGGCGACGTTTGTCGCGTCATCATCACGAGTATTAGAAAAGTAAACAACCCAAGCAATGTCTACAAACAAAGAAAGAGGCAAGTGTATTGCAAAATTTACAAAAAACAAATTTAAACCACAAATCCAAGGTAATTGAGAAGAGGTTGGTATTTTTGTTTCCTTTAATATTATATATGGTCAATCGCCGATGCCAGGAAGCAGTTTCACCTCACTACCCTGGGAAATTTGTCGAACCCCTTTGTTTCTTGTAAAGAGGGTAGACATAATTAACGTGCTCCACATCATAAGGTACACGGTGCTAGTGGCTTTACGGCCCCTTCAAAGGGCAGAACGTGCAGACACCCGACTTGCTCAAATATAATGTCTCAACCTCGGTTGATGTTAATTCTACGGTATGTAAAATTGAAATAACCCACTACCGAGAGTCTAATCAAGGACCTTTAGTTTCGGAGCCACACGTTCATACCACTGGACCACCGACGCCGCTAAAAAGGGTGTTGGAAACAATCTAAGTCCGGAGCCCTATATGTGGTTCACACTTCTACTTGCCGTTGCTTTATTTGAAATTAATTGTGTCAAAGAGTATATGAAAGAAAAATCCAGATGATCTGGGCTCGCCTTTTTCAAGAGAACGATTTCAGGAAGCTTAAAGAACTTAGACACAAAAAACACCTGGCGTAGGCAAACAAACAGTGCAAAAAAATCATCTGGTTGACGAACTTCGCTACAACGCCATAAAAGATTAGTTCTATTAATGGAAAAAATAAAATAAAATGGACGTCAATCTTAATGTACGAGATGTTCAAGTGGCATGCTTCAAACATCTTGGCAGCATCCTAATCGTACGTAGAAATGCATTTTAACCATAATCAACATTTGAGGCGTGGCCGACCTAATCGCAATCGTAAATATTCGTAAGTTAGTTAAATCGCGTCGTTTGGATTTGTTTACCGTACTTTTCACATATCCCCATAAGAAGAAGATTAAGATATTTTAATTCTGTTATAATAACGTCACATACTTCTATTGCAGCACTTCTACGATTATTACCTATGGCGTCATCATATATCGGTCTTTTGGAGCTAGTTTCTACTGGCACATAATCAGTTTGCGATAATTCCGACCTTACTTTTACAATTTCTGTTTTAAATGAAGCCACACAATTTTTATATAAGTGCCAGTGGCCGTTCGTTTTTGAAGTTGCTTACACAAACCATCAACATGGGGCATGACAGGATGAAAAATACCAGGCAAAAACAACACTTCCTCGTTGAGTAGTCCTGTTGCTTCATTAATGGTTTTGGTATCATTACCTGTATTGTTCGATCCCCAGGCTCAATCTCCCCGAGTTCGACCCTGTACATTCCCATCCTGAAAACTTCCCTCGGTGCCTACAACAGCCACCAGGAGCCGCTAAAACATTGGCACTCCTGTAGTCGTTGGAAACAACAGCCACCAGACGCGCAGCTACAACAGTGGCAACCCTGTTACAGGTCTGATGAAGCGTCAGCAGCTACAAGAGATCTCAAGATTCAACCATTTCCATGTCATCCAGCGTCCAGTAAGGTCATCCCGACCATCTGAACCGTGAGTGTTAGTCAGACACGGCATAATAGTTGATTATGCTGTCGTCATACCCAAGTTTACTGCGTCGTCGTTCCAGCGGTCAGGGAGCATCACAGGAAGATCGCCTGACCCACGATACGTAGCCAAGTCACTCCCACGGTTGTCTCGTGGACAGGTCAGTGAGCCTCATTGTGGGAGAACCAATCTCCCCTTGAGCGACTGATCCATGTTACGAGAAATCGATTCAACCACGGCATCAACACACCGCAAGTCTTCACAGTCGTCACCTGGACACTTGGAACACGTTGGCCCTTTGGACCACGCCCCCAGCTATCAGCGACACCACCACGTGCTGATTACGGCAATCTACTTATCTAATCGTAAGTCACCCAATATCATTATTGAATCACAACATTCATTTTTTGTATTTCACTTTGTAACTCATATTAAATTGTTATTACTTTATCACGTGTATTCATAAATCTGCTCCACAAACAAATCATCTGGTCCTTCACGAGTGTTAAACGGGTAAACCACGATGCTAGTCTCTATAAACTAGTAATGTTAATTCGTGCATTTATTTTAATTTAAACATTTAGGTACTCCGCGACATTACATTTAATCCATTCTGAACCGTACCATATATATATATATATATATATATATATATATATATATATATATATATATATATATATATATATATATATATATATATATATATATATAAGCATACAAAAATTGATACTGCCCTGGATATGGGTTCTAGGGGGCCTAGTTCGCGCTCATTTAAAGAAATTTTTTCAAAATTCAAAAGTCGGAATCTCCTCATTAGTGAATTTTAAAGAAAATTCACTAAAAACATTCATCTGGTATTCCCAAATAAGTAGCAATGATACCGTCAAAAACTACCTTGTTTTCTGTGCGTCGTTCATATTAGAAATACTTACTATCAACAAATATTAGCGGTGGAGGGGGTATATGTACACTAATGTCTATATGACATCATTTACCTAAAATCGCAACACAGACTATGCTTGGAAAATTTGTTAACGTAAGTGCAAGTCATCATCACCATACAATTCGTCAAAAGAACAGTAATGTCTCAGTAGGCTGTTGCTTTCATTATCGAGGAAAAAATATCATGAATAGTCATGGCGATGAAAAATATGTTTACCAACCCATATTGCTTTTCTTCAGCGTCCGTCTGGCTTTTGGCCTCCCATGGTCGGTGTTTGTGTAATGTATAATGATACTAATAGTATTGTTAATCAGCAGCAGTTAAGTGGGATAATTAAGGAATCGCGTCACATATCTTGACTTCTACTAGTGCATTAATGGCAAATGTTGAATGGTAAATGCCTGGTTTGTGACCATCATCTACGCACATACACACACATAAACGTGCAGCCAGACATACACACACACACACGTACACATACAGCCTCTAGAGCGGATCGTCTGTACGTGCCCTGACTCCAACCTCGCTGCCTATGGCATACAAATGTCCCACCTTACCGTGAAAAGCTCACATAAATATTCCTCGATTAAGCCCCAACATACAATATACTTGCATGCCTTACCATACTCCTGTCTCTCTTAATGCCTTAATGCCTTGCACTTCGTCTTCATTCACGGTACACCATTCCTTCATGGGATCGGACTCGACACGATAAGCATAGCTTCTCCTCACATCCTTCCTTCTCTGCCATTTCAAACTCATAATGTTGTCTGTTGCAATAGTTAATTATCATGTGTAAGAGTTAATTGCTGGTAGCATCTTGTACTAAATTGGAATTATCAATTAAATTACTGGCGTGTGTTTGTTTTTAAATAATAGACCGTTCTTGGTAATTACATGCTTTGGATTTTAGACAATAACAATAATGTTGATGTTTATTGCCAATTTAAATTGAAATTTAAATGTTCTTTAATTATTATCTAAATTCTTGCTGCCATAATTAGTGCTCCTACTACTTCTTTTTGCATTCGCTGTCGTCCATTTACTTCTTGCAGATATCCAGAACTTTTAACATCCATTTTATTTGTGAAAAATCACTAATGAGGGGATCCCGACTTTTGAATTATATATATATATATATATATATAT
Organism: Tillus elongatus; assembly: GCA_964006375.1. NCBI lineage: Eukaryota > Metazoa > Arthropoda > Insecta > Coleoptera > Cleridae > Tillus > Tillus elongatus. Next base: position 218,793,077 of record OZ023263.1, read on the forward strand.
ATATATATATATATATATATATATATATATATATATATATATATATATATATATATATATATACTTTATTTCAACAACACACCACGAGGGCTCACAGTCTAAACACTATCGTACCGTGGGTACAAGGAGGAAAGAGGCAACTTGTTAATTCTGGACTTAAAGGTTTGGAGGTTCGGAAGAGAAGGAAAAACATGTGCCGGCAAGGGATTCCACAACTTGGAAGTCCTCGGGACAAAAGAGCGGGCATAACAAGATGTTCTATGTCTGGTGACCCGGACAGTAAAATGGTGTATTCGCTCTGTTCCCCTGGTATATCTATTGGAGGCAGTAAGTGGAGGAACTATGGAAGAAAGCTCATCTGAGCAGTGCCGGTTCAAATATCTATAAAAGAGAGAGGCCACCAACGGCACGTCGGTGGGCAAGGGATGGCAGCCTTTGGGTGAGGGTAGGGCCACCGATGAGAAATAGGCCTGTAATTGCTAGGAAGCGCCTTGGATCCTTTCTTGGTGACGGGTTGTCCTCGAGCAGTTTTCCAGTTACTAGGGAATATGCCTCTATTGTAAGATGTCCGAAACAAGTCAGGACAGAAGCAAGTTCTGGTGCGCGTTTTTTGAGAACAATTGCTGGGATCTCTTCAAGGCCAGAGGCTTTCCTGGTATTAAGAGAAGAAAGCATCTAGAGTAGTAAGAAGGAGATCCAAGGGATTTGAGCTGCGTGTTGGGATGGAGGAAAGTAAGTAGGTTGCTGAACCATTCTGGTTAAAAAATTGCTGAGTGCAAAGGCCTCCGCTGCTCTCCCTTGTGGATCGGTTTTTGAAGATCCTAGCCATTCCTTATTATGGACATTGAAGTCACCAAGAATAGTGACCTCGGAGGAAGGATATTCAGAAATCACATGGTCGATTTTTTCAGAAAGGTCGGAAGAGCTGGACAAAGTCGTTGTCAGAAGGTGACAGGTAAATGTAACAGATGAATTTAGTTGCAGTCCTGAGAGAGAGAGAGAGAGAGAGAGAGAGAGAGAGAGAGAGTTTCATCCAAAGTATGTATTTTCTTCCAGCTTCCAAGTTGGGGAGTCTGGTGCAGGGTAGAGTGCTACGAACGTATGGTGACACACCTCCATGTAATCTACAGGAAGTAAGGAGCTCATACCCCGGGAAATTAAGTGACAAGGGGCTGTTTTGGCACTGATTTGGGTTTCGGTGAGGAAAGGGAGTTGGGGTCTATTAGCCTGGTACCATTATATATATATATATATATATATATATATATATATATATATATATATATATATATATATATATATATATATATATATATATATCTCACAGCGATAACTCAAAAAACAATAGAGTGATTTTGATCAAATTTCGTACGTATCTTCCTTTTGCAAGTGGCTTAGATAAGTTCGTTAGCCAGGAAATTCGGCCCAGGTTTTCCCGACAAATTTTCTGTTTTCTTTTGAAAGAAATTTATATCTCCGGAAATAACAAAGTAAGCGCAAACAACTTTGGCACGCTGGTTTGTCATAAAGAGTATCCTACGTAACAAAATTCAATTTTCTAAGTTAAAAGACAAAAAAGTTATAGGTACTTATACCACCTCTGATTAAAAAAAATTGAAACGTCAAAACTGATAAATCTGGTAGTCGTACAAATGCGCAAAATACGGCACGAAATGACTAACAAGCTCCTAGATATGTGTCCCAGCCGTTATTTTTCTTCATTTCGTTAAAACATGAGCTAAAAATTCAATTTAACTAAAAATTGTTCGGTCAAAATAATAAAGACGTTAGAAAATTAACATATTATATAAAGCTGTTAGTACATACTTCTGTCGTGACGACGGTGGACGCGCGCTCATAGCGGCTGGCATCAGATAAACAATTCCTATAAGAGGAGTTCTAATCCTAGTTAGTGACTTCAGTTTTACATTTTTTAGTCTTTAATTTCGTTTTACCGTTATCTGATCAGATTGTGAAATTCCGATGTATTTTGTAGCGAGTTTTTGTATAAAAAATTCTCTAAAGAACTTTAAAGACTTAATTCAATTCAGGCAACAACAATTATTGTTGTTGCCCTTTTTTGGTGAGGCCGTTTCATACTAAATACAGATGTAGAGATTTTTTCTCTGGCTTCACAACTGCTTATTTTCATCTTTGTAACCGTTTGCTCCGATTTACGGCATCCTCAGATGAAACCGGTTATAGAGAAGGAAATAAGCAAGCTAGAGAAAAGGTCTCTACATCTGTATTTTTGTTACTGTCTTATTACGCACACTTAAAACATAGTATTATTCTAAACTATATACTATTATAGTGAACAATTTTATGACAACACAACCACAATCCAATACAAATTACGACCCCAAAAATTTTCATAATAATGGCTGCATTAGAGGCGATTATCTCATACACCCCTCTGTTTGAAATTAATACATAAATCTCTTTATTATTACAATAGACATATCAATTATGTAAATATTTGACAAGGATAATGTTGGGGGCTCCGTTTTTTTCTTTATTTATCCACATATAAACATAGACCAAGCTGTAATATGAGTTGTAGTTATTTAGGATCATGTGGCGCCCAACGTTTCATGATATTGTGAAGATCATCATATTCAAACAAGTATTGAATTTGCTCTAGTTGCGTTTAAAAAAGAAACCTGCTGAAGAGTTCTGCGGTTTATAAACCCTTCTATCGTCAATCCCTTTGCTCCAGTAAGCACTCAAATTACCGTATATGATATTAATAATGGGATAAAGAGGATGAGGCCACATGGTGTTCGGACAGCAATCTGCACCCCTCTCGTCTGGATCTGTACAGTGAATGGTGGTATAAGTGGTGCGCTTTGTGGGCGCTAATGGCCCACATTAGACACAGGGATTAGCCGGGCGCCGGGGGTAAGCCGGGGGTGGAGGCTGTGACTGCATCGTTCTGCAATTCGCACGTAATTAGCACTGATCTGGCGTGCTGCTCGGCGACGGTAATTATTCATACAAATGGTCGAATGGCGGTGCTTTGAAGTTATAAATAGCCACCTGTGTGTGTGTGTTTGGTGTTGCACTGTTCTATGTTCTATGTATGTTCTGGTCCGCTGCTAGGCTGTCCGCATCTTCTGATTAATGTATAATGTATATATTAACAATGAAACAGGCCAATGTTACCTAAACGACAGAGGGGCGTTCATGTACATCTCACAGGTTAACAATAAAACTAACATAACGCATACAATCACGTAACAATTAAGAACATTTTTCCTTAAATAACACATCAAAGCAAAACAAAAATAATTATAAAATACACAATAACGTTCAAAAGAAAAGTTGCAGAACACAGATCCTAATCAATATTGTTTTTTAGAAACACCAGGTGCACAAGGTTTATTCCATGCTAACTATATATTACTAATAAAAAGTGCATACTACTGAAAAAAATTGAAAATAAAAGATAGTTTGCTGGTAGTTTATATGTAAAAATCGTCCACATAGTATCACGTCTTGTTTAGGAGAATTGTCACTCTCTTCTTGAATGTTGGTAAAGTGTCTACATTCCGTACATCTTCTGGCAATGCATTGCAGCCATTGGAGAACAGTGACTTTTGGTACAAATCTGTGCGATGTTTGTCAGTTTGCAGGTTATTTTTACCTCTTGTGGTATAGCCATGTTCAACGGCATTGCGTGTGTACGATCTTGTTTTGAAGAACATGGGCTAGCACTTCTAGGATGTAGATGCTGGGGAGTGTAAGGATACCCTGTTCCTTATAAGTGTTTCTGCAAGTGTGTCAATGCGGGATATTGAATATAATTCTCATTACTTGTTTTTGTTGCTTAAAAACTCTATTTACCATACCATACCTTAGTTGTGGGTAGAAACACGCATAATACAGTGCTAACAATGTAGAGGTAGTGTTCTTATTGCATACGAAACGGATGAGATATGCGAGCAGAGTTCATCGATGTGGACATTCCACTTTAACTCACTATCGATATAAGGTCCTAGTAATTTCGTAGAGGTCTGCAGAGTTACGGTTTGGCCATCAAGTTCTACATCTTGTCCAATATCTTTTTTTGATTTAGAGGACTTAAAAAGCACGCATGCTGTCTTATCCTTATTGAATGCAAGTTTTTTTTTATCAACCCAGTTGGTCAGCCGTTTGAAAGTTTTGTCAGCATCAGCCACAATGTCTTGAACATTATGTCCACACATCAGCATAATAGGTGACCGTCATTTTGTTGTCTGCATTGATGTTGTTTCTAGATTGATGCGCTATGTACTGAAGTAGGCTGTTAGCATAAATAATGTATAGCGTAGGTCCAGAGAACCGTTCCTTGTGGCACCCCAACCGTCTCTCCAAAAATCCTAGATGAGTAGGTATTTGTAGAGTTAGATATTATAACTATTTGTGTTCTGTCTGTAAGATAGCTTCAAAACCAATACAATGCAGCGCCCGTAACTCCATACTGTAACAGTGAACTTATAAGGACCTCATGGTTTACACAGTCAAAGGCTTTGGAAAAGTCCACAAAAACCCCCAAAGCTACCTCTTTTTTGTGTCAATATGCTCGACAATTCGTTTCGCAAATTCAACAATTTTTGTGTTTCGTGCTTGCTGAAAGCCATGTTGATATGGCGAAAGAAGTTTATCAACGGTAAGATAAGTTGTCAGCTTGTTATTGACTATTTTTTCGAACGTTTTTACAAAGGTGGATGTTAGCTGAGTTAGAGTTGCTCAGTTAAAGAAAATCAAGAGATGTTAGATGTGTACAATTCCCTTACATACAAGTGTCAGTATTATTGTTTAAAGCGATTTGTCTGGCAAGTGCCCTTTCTAAAATTAATAATATTAAGCTGCAACACGATCTCTCTGTCAACTACCAAAAGTAATAATGTAAAGCTTAAACGTTTTCAAGTAACTGTTGAGTAACGTAATTGATGTGTTCCTATATACAGAGTGGCGCAACAAAAACGAAACACCCGATTTTTCATATTTCCTGTAATTAAAAAAATATCCCTCGCATATGTCAATTTTATTCCACATCGTCACAATGTGTGGAAGCATCGCAACGGCAACAAAAATGTCAAAAAATTTTCGCTTAAACAGATAATGTACATACATATATACAAAAAATTAATAATGTAAGAAACTTGTTCATTTAAAATGCGTTGTCCCAAAAACTATCGAACCGATTTCAAAAAGTGATACTTTTCGAAAAGAGAATTTTATCATCTTCAAGCTGCGGTATCACTCAGCCACCCTTTCCGTTTAAAATTTCAGGGGTGAAACTCACCCCCGCTATAGGGATCAACTGACAGGGTTGAAAATATTAGCAAAACGTTTCCCCCTCGAAATAAAAATTTAGGGGTGCAAGCGATTTTATGTTAAAAACTCGGGACGCAGCAAGTGCGTTATGGTAGTGAATTTTTATTAAATGCTTCAAATTTAAATAACTCAATTTTCTATAAACTTAGAGAGTTTAATTTTAATACGTAGTAAGGTCTTTCCTAAGGCAAGATATCCACAAAATTTCATTTAAATAACTTTGTTATTTTCGGAGAAAAAATTTTTTTTCGAAAGAAAATTTAAAATTTGAATAACTAAATTTTCTCTAAACTTAGAAAGTTGAATTTTGGTACGTAGTAAGGCTGAGGCAACATATATAGTAAATTTCATTAAAACAGCTTTGTTACTTTCGGAGAAAAAATTTTTTTTCCAAAGAAAACTCAAAATTTTTCCGGAAAACCCCGTCCGATTTTTCTGGATAACGAACTCATCCAAGCCATTAATAAAAGAAAGGCACTTTATATATATATATATATATATATATATATATATATATATATATATATATATATATAACATATAAAAATTAAACCTATTTACAAATGAACTTTAATAAGATATTATGCTGTGACAATACCTCTCTCAAGCAGTGGCGATTTCGCCGCACACCCTAAAATATAATCAAAATGTGCACAGTTATATATGTTTTATTTCTTTTTCCCTTAGTCTTAATACACTACATAATTTATGACAATCGATTTAATTTACTTATTTGATTTCATAAATAGTCGGTTAATAGTGACTTGGAATTAAGTAGATACCACATCTTCAAACATATTCATAGAATATGAGTAGATCAACAGCAACTGGGAATGAATTCGGTCAGTCCCCCAGCCACGTGGTTAAAAAACACTGGCTGTATGAGTGGTTACAACTGGACCTCTAAAAAGACTGTAACAGCGGCAGAAGCAGAAGTCAATGGAAGCCGTGTGAGTTGGGGAAGAAACTATTGACTATTAATAACAACAATTGACTAAAAACGCTGCGAGTTGTAAGGAAAAAAATAATTATACTACAGAGGTGATAAATGATAATAAATTACAATAGGGTTATATATAATCGTAAATGCTGCCAATGATTAACAATCAGTGAATTCAGTATTATTGACATTTTTCTGAAACTTAAAAATGAATTTCATGAGTCAATGACAATAATAGAAGCTGTCATTGACTAACCAACAGCAACCACATACTTGATCTATGATTTAAACATAAATGTTTCAAATTTGAATAGCTCAATTTTCTGTAACCCTAGCAAGCTGAATTTTGGCACATAGTTAGGTCTTTCCCAAAGCAATATGTAGACCAAATTTTATCGAAATTTTCGGGAAAAAAATTTTTTTTTGAAAGAAAACTCAAAATTTTTCCGGAAAACCTTGTCCGATTTTCCTGGCCAACGAACTCATCCAAGCCATTAATAAAAGAAAGGCACTTGCCGAGTCTCATCGAAATCGGTTAATTATTTTTTGAGTTATCAGACGGATATATATATATATATATATATATATATATATATATATATATATATATATATATATATATATATATATATATATATATATATAAACATATAAAAATTTAAACTGACCCCGGATATGGGTTCTAGGGGTCCCAATTCGCGCTCATTTGAAAAATTTTTTGCAAAGTCTCACCATCGATACCTCTCTATAAGTGAATTTTTTTAAATAAAAATTCAGCAATAACAAAAAATACGAAAAAGTGGGTGTGTTTCGTTTTCGCGGCGCCACTCTGTATATACATACAAGAAACCACAGACAAGGTAACCAAGTTACTGAAGAAGAAGAATATTGGAACCGTCTTTATGCACATAACAAAGATCAGCACCATGATGAGATCAATGAAGACACCAACGGATCCTATTCACACGTCAGGTCAGATTCCATGCAAATGTTAAAGGTATACATAAGAAAAACAAAAAGAACCTTTCAAACAAGCAGGCTGGAGCATCAACATCTACGGTTACTACAACCTGAAAAATCGGCAACAGCTGAGTTCAGTTTCAGTCCAGCTACTGAAAAAGCCAACAGTTATCAATTAGCAAAACGTCTACCAATACATTAAGTAAGTTCGACCACGACAAGAAAGGCCCGAAGTAATTTAGCATTCCAAACATATTAGATGTTTCAACAATCGGTATCAGCATTGTGGATGCTTAGGTAGTACTAAATGTATCTCCGATAGAGAAGTTGGCAGTTTTCTCTGGCTTCACAATTTCTTATTTCCTCCTGTGCAACCGGTTTCGCCCTTTCACGGCATCGTCAGGCAGGATAAAATTAAATTTATTGATACGCATTCATGAAATAAGAATCTGCATTTTGATAAAAAAACTTTCTAAAAAATTAAATAAAAAATGACAGAATTTAAAATGTATGTACCTATGTCAATATCTAACATGAAAATAAAATCAACTTATAACAATAAAAGTCTGGACGCAGCAAGTACGTTATGATAGCAAATTTTCAAAAAAATGTTTTAAAATAGCTATTATGTGTTTTTTTTTTAAGAAAGCAGACATCAAATTTGGTTACCAATATAACATATATAGTAGAAACAATGTACCGTATTTCATCAAAATAACTTTATTGTTTGAAAATGTACAAAAATTCTTCGAAAATAAACTTAAAATGTTCCCGAAAAACTAGTCTGGCCAACGCACCTTATATGTTAATAGCAAATTGAGCTATTCAAATTTGAGGCATTCAATAAAAATTCGCTACCATAACGCACTTGCTGAGTCCCGAATTTATTTTCTTACAAACATGCATTATAATTTCATGGTCGAAATTCCATACATTTAAGGTCAGGTCAGAACTGACACTGACCGGGGGAATCCGTCTGTCTAATTAAAACAAATCATTGTTTAATTTATTTCAACTGAGCAGATTTTCCTGACTAACGAGCTTATCCAAGCCACTTGCAAAAGGGAGGTACTCACCAAATTTGATCAAAATCGGCCTATAATTTTTTGAGTTATCGGTGTATATACACACACACACACACACACATATATATATATATATATATATATATATATATATATATATATATATATATATATATATATATATATATATATATATAATCTGCTTTTGTTGCTGTTATTGTTAATTAAAATTCATTAATGAGGAGATTCTGACTTTTGAATTTGATAAAATTCCTTCAAATGAGCACTAATTAGGCCCCCATATAAAATTTTATTAGTACTCATTTGAAGGAATTTTTTCAAAATTCAAAAGTCGGAATCTCCTCATTAGTGGATTTTTTTAAAGAAAATTCACTAACAACCCAAACAACAGTTATAATAATAAAATAACTAATTAACAATAACAGCAACAAAAGCAGGTTCTATATAACGAAAATATCGACATACAACTTACCATACCATTACACCTATTTTTAATATAGTTAGATTCTGTTTGATCTATTTAATTGACAAGAAGTTTCCAAGAAAAGGAAATCCACAAATAAAAGAAGTATGTTGTTGTGGATGTGCTTTTTTCTTATAAGGTTTCAAAAAAGTCCAGTTTTCGCTTGTCATTACAAAAACATAGTGGCTGCATGTGGTTATTGAGTGCGGACCTATGTTGAGTATCGATAATATGTTTTGCAAAAGTGGATTTATCAGCATGGTTATTTCTAAGTGCAGAAAGATATGCTCTTTGTATGGATATAAGGCACAAAATATCTTGTGATATTTTAGTGTACTCTATTTATTTGCCAACGTTTCGTTGTGTTACACATATTATTCAGGAAACTATAAATACAATTAAATTGTAATTACACAAAGTCTACACTAAAATAGCCTATTTTGTACCATATATATATATATATATATATATATATATATATATATATATATATATATATATATATATATATATATATATATATATATATATATATATATATATATATATATATATATATATATATATATATATATATATATATATATATATATATATATATATATATATATATATATATATATATATATATATATACCCAGGTCCTATCTCCGTTTTCAAGTGATATTTCCTTTGATAAAAAGATTCTGAAAATTGAAATATTGCTAGTGATCCTTTAAAAAGTAACTTTTCCATTCACATTCTTGAATATAATTTTCTGCAAATCTGCAATTAACATTTTGTTTACAAATAGCAGCATAATGCAAATGAGAATATATACAGAACGTCATGGAGTTGATTAGAGAAGGTCGTATGTCCAGCCAGTATTTATGTATTTTACAATGCTGCAAGCGACCCAGTCTAGAGTCCGAGTCTACTATAGTCCCGACTCGCAGCCATGGTATGTCAACATGGTACTTAGCAATTTAAATCGAGGTGGTCGATCTCATGATCATGCAAACGCCGCACCAAACTTCTTATTTGCTTGTGCTTATGTTTATTATTATTATTATTATACATACTACATCATTTTACCCTTTACTGGATTAATTTATACAACATGCATTAATTATACAACTCGTGCTGTAAAGCTTCACATAATTGGGAAAGGGTTATGTTAAAAGTAATTTACAATTGACAACCAAATTAATTAAACATCAAACTTATCACGTTGTAAACAAATATTTATTCTTTAATGTTAGCAAGCCACAACATCATTTACTACAAGTATTTACGACACCAGCATTGTCCTTAATCAGTGGTTCTTTATTTTTTTAGTGCATTTTTGTAGAAATAATTCACTAATGAGGAGATCGCGAGTTTTGTATTTTCAATCCATATCCCAGGTCAGTTCCATTTTTTGTATACATTCATATTTATTACCTTCAAAGCTTACATGTCTACATCTAAAATATAAGTACAAACAACACATTAAGACTACGACGATCCAATAAAACCTACAAGTAATAAATCATTACAACACAACTGTAAGATCACAATAGACCGTTGGTCGCGGTGGAAGGTCCGGTATGGACCACTCACAAACAACCTAAGACACTTTGACAAACATGATTAAAAGCGACAGGATAAATAATCATCCACAGAATAAAAAGCGTTTTTTAATAAAAAGTTCTTTATAGTTTTTTTAAAGATCTTACTCTCTAGTTCCTGGAAAGCCAACGGCAGTCTGTTATACAATCTAACGACAGTGAACGCACAGGAAGACTGGAACCTTGCCAAGCGATGCCTTGGTGTGATGAATTTGTCCCTATTTCTTGTGTTGTGGCAGTGAACGTCTGAGTGCCTAACAAATTCACTTTGGTGACTGTGGAGATAACACAGACAGCAAATAATGTACACTCACGGGATGGTAAGGATTCTGTACTTCACAAACAAATCCCGGCAACTTGTCGTTTGAGGCTCACCAGCCAACACCCTCACCACTTTTTTCTGCTTCAGGAAGACTCTTGATGCACCACCCACAGCACCCCAAAGGATGATGCCATACGTCGCCACACTATGAAAATGCGCATGGTATGTTAACAATGCTGCACTCTCTCCGACAACCATTTTTATTCCTCTTACGGAAAATATGGCAGTTGACAGCCTAAGGCAAAGCGCATCAATGTGTGGAATCCACGAAAGCGTGTCATCAACTACAAAACCCAGTAGTAAAATAGTAGCATGTTCAGGGGACTTTTTGCTGGTAAGGATTAGTTTTTGGGTTTTGCAAGAATTAACAACCAAACTGTTTGCCTCAAACCAAGCTTCAGCAACATTCAGGCCAGCCAATGCTTTCTTGTTCAACACGTCCCTTTTTGCAGCTCTTTCTATGAGGGTAGTGTCATCTGCAAAAGCTATTATGTTCTTGCCATGGAATTGGTTCATTAGGTCGTTAATATATATAGAGAATAACAGAGGGCCCAATATAGACCCCTGAGAAACACCTTGTTTCATTAGTCTTACAGACGATTTTTCTCCATTTAGGTCCACTAATTGATATCTGTTATCAAGGTATGACCTAAGCAACTTCCACACAATGCCTCTTATACCGTAATGATGCAGCTTCATCAAAAGCTTCTCGTGATCCACACAATCGAACGCCTTACTCAGGTCTATACTGGAAAGCATTGTTTCCTCCATATTCTCAAATGACGCCAAAATGGTCTCAATTATCTCGATCATTGCCGTAGCTGTTGACTTTCCTGCACGAAATGCATGTTGATTTCCACTCAGAATCGACCTTGATTCTATAAAATTCACCAGCCTCGACTTGAGCAGAGCCTCAAAAATTATATATATATATATATATATATATATATATATATATATATATATATATATATATATATGTATATATATATATATATATATATATATATATATATATATATATATATATATATATATATATATATATATATATGAATATACAGTCTGCCCGAAATTGGTGATGCATGTATTGCGATCTCCGAAACTGTTAGAGATAGGAAAGCGGTTAAATGGGGAAAGCTTTAGACAATTCTGTTTGTAACTGAATTTCGTTTAGTTTACGATTATATCTCTTTTGGTTTTTACGATATTTGAAAAAAACTAAAATCACACAAAAACGAAAGGAAAAAAGTCGAAGACGCAGCAAGTGCGTTATGGTAGTGAATTTTCATAAAAATAATCTGGCACAAAATATTTTATTATAACTTTTTTTTCTTGTAACATAGAAATCTAAATTTTGGTGTATAGTTTACTTTTTATATCGTAAATGTACCTACCAAATTTGGTTATCATAGAATTTTTATTTTTTAAGATAAAAATTTTTTTCAAATGAAAACGCAAAATTTTTCCGGAAAACCTCGTCCGATTTTTCTGATTAACGAACTTATCAAAAACATTTACAAAAGGAAGGCACATGCCAAATTTTATCAAAATAGGCCCATTATTCTTTGAGATAAAATTTTTTTTTGAATGAAAACTCAAAAATTTCCCGGAAAACCTCGTCCGATTTTCCTGGCTAACAAACTTATCAAGGCCATTTATAAAAGGAAGGTACATGCCAAATTTTATTAAAATCGTCTTATTACTTTTTGAGATAAGAATTTTTTTCGAATGAAAACTCAAAATTTTCCCGGAAAACCTCGTCCGATTTTCCTGACTAACGAACTTATCCAAGCTATTTACAAAAGAAACGTACATGCCAAATTTTATCAAAATCGGCCCATTATTTTTTGAGTTATCGGTGTGATACATATATATATATATATATATATATATATATATATATATATATATATATATATATATATATATATATATATATATATATATATATATATATATAAATATATATATAAATATATATATATATATATATATATATATATATATATATATATATATATATATATATATATATATATATATATATAAACATATAAAAATTGAAACTAACCCCGGATATGGGTTCTAGGGGTCCTAGTTCGCACTCATTTGCAAAAAATTTTTCAAAATTCAAAAGTCGGGATCTCCCCATTAGTGAATTTTTTCTACGAAAATTCACTAAAACAGTAATGTGTCGAATGACATAATAATTACCAAACTAAAATGTCTAATTTAACGTTCAACGGTTGGACACATATGTATATATATATATATATATATATATATATATATATATATATATATATATATATATATATATATATATATATATATATATATATATATATATATATATATATATATATATATATATATATATATATATATATATATATATATATATATATATATATATATAAACTTTTTAACTGACTATGGAAATGGGTTCCAGCGGCCCTGATTCGCGCTCATTTCAAGAAATTTTCCGGAAGTCTTACCATCGATACCTCTCTATCAGTGAATTTTCTTAATGAAAATTCACTAAAAATAGACGCAGTAGGTGCGTTTTGGTAGCGAATTTTCGTTAAATCATTCAAATTTCAATAACTCAATTTGCTATTAACCTAAGGTATGTTGGCCAGGAAACCAACATTTTTCAATGAATGAATGAATGACATAATAATTACCAAACTAAAATGTCTAATTTAACGTTCAACGGTTGGACACATATGTATATGTATATGTATATGTATATATATATATATATATATATATATATATATATATATATATATATATATATATATATATATATATATACATATATAAACATAAACTTTTTAACTGACTATGGAAATGGGTTCCAGCGGCCCTGATTCGCGCTCATTTCAAGAAATTTTCCGGAAGTCTTACCATCGATACCTCTGTATCAGTGAATTTTCTTAATGAAAATTCACTAAAAATAGACGCAGTAGGTGCGTTTTGGTAGCGAATTTTCGTTAAATCATTCAAATTTTAATACTCAATTTGCTATTAACCTAAGGTTTGTTGGCCAGGAAACCAACATTTTAAGTTCATTTTCGGAAAATTTTTGTACGTTTTCAAACAATATGTCATTTTAATAAAATATGGTGCATTGTATGCACTATATAGGTTATACCGGTAACCAGATTGATGCCTGCTTGCATTATAGAGATATATTTGCTATTAAAAACATTTTTATGGAAATTCACTCCCATAACGCACTTGCTGCGTCCAGACTTTTTTAAATATAAAGTTATTTTTATGAAATATTGTTTCTATTATAAACGTTATACTGTTAACCAAATTTGATGCCCCTCGTTAAAGACATTTTTAAAATTCAAAATCTTATTAGGAAAATTCGCCATAACGCAGTTATATATATATATATATATATATATATATATATATATATATATATATATATATATATATATATATATATTCTAACTTACATAAATTGTGCGTAAGTGTAAAGTGATATCTGGTTTTCCAGCCGAGACAACAAGAAGATACAAGAGTTTTAAAGGCGAATGGGTTGTGTAAATAAAAGTTTTTTGCTATGCTGGTATATTCATGAAGGCATTGTTATGTATGGCATGTATCACACAGATACTAATTTGACTTGCTGATCAATACCACATTATCTCCTTTCCTATGCTCATACTTCTTCCCTTTCCATGTATCCTTATTGCTAATGCATTTCTATCTGCATACAGTAACTTTAGCGGCTTTTGTTCTCCATGTATTTGTTCCACTTGTGAATATGGGGTAAGGTGTTTAGTAGAAACATACATTATAACCTACTTTTTGACATTTGAGGCTCTAAAATCGAATCAGCAATAATTATTATTCTAGGATTTCTTGAATGTAATGAATAGCACTTTTTAGCTGAGCTCTAAGCGTTTAACCATTTGTATGTAATTTGTTCATAAAGTAAGCGTAAAAAAATCTATTTGATATTTTACTAAATACAGATGTAAAGACATATTCACTGGCTTCACAACTGCTGGTTTTCTTCTTTGCAACGTGTTTCTTTTTTCCGGCATTTTCAGGCAGAAGGAAAATCAATTTTCTACACCTGTATTTAGCACGGAATGGTTTCACCGAGTAAGGACAACAAATATTAATGATATCTTGCTATTGATAGAACTGTTACCTTTTAGCTAATTTTCATTAATAAAAATTATCTATTAGAGGCGTCACGATGAAAAGCTTTTGAAAAAATTTCTTCAGATGTGCGCGAATTTGGGTCACTAGAACCAAAAACCAAGCTCCGTTAAACATTTTATATGTATGTATCCAAGCGATAACTCAAAAAATACTCAACTGATTTCAACGAAACTTGACACATATCTTCATTGTATTGAAACCGCTGACGAGTTTCTATATCAGCTATAACGGACATTTTTCTCCCCCAAAAATATACAAAAATATTTTTGAAAACGCTATATTTTTGTATCAGAGTAACTGGAATAAGGCTTTCCATGTGGCTAGAAATGATGTAAGTAAACCTATGTTGTGAATTTTAAGTAATTTGGTACACAATATTTAGAGTTTTTCCATATTAAAAACAAAATCCCAAAGACATGCGTTGAAACGACTTCGTGGTTAAAGTCCCATGCCTGACAGACAGAGTAGTTAACCGTCACGCGTAGATTGATTCATGCAGGTATAAACCATACATCAACGGTAACCAAACTAAATAAATACCAGGCATAAAACATACTACCCGAACCAACAATCGTGAAATTTCGGCCGCAATTATGGCAAATGACAGACGACATGGAATTAAAAATTTTGCCAAGTGGGTGTTATTTAACTGGGGAATTCAATCAATTATTAAAATACGCTATATTTGTAGCTATATGAACGGCCCCAAATACAGTTTTAGCGCAGCAGAGATATATTATGCTGTGGTTTTAGACTGAAAGTGTCGCATAATATACTAGAAATGCAAACATAATCAAGTCAAGTCTATAAAAAATGATTCGAAAATAGTTTCTTTTATCTTTAAACTTAAACATAAGGCGTCATATAAGATCGAAACAGTCCTTTAATGTGTTTAAATTCAATGGCAATTCTACTAATTATGTAATTAATTGTTACGTATACTTTTCATAGACTACCCCGGGCATGAAGCCTGTGTCAAGTATCATGTAAACAAAACGTTAGTTGACGTATCAGCAGATAGCTCAGAGGTAGCGTGCTGGTCTTCTACGCAGAAGGTTGCGTTATCGAATCCAGCTCGATGAATGTATGTTTTTTATGTTTTATTTTGACATGTGGAGAAACAATAGTGCACAGATTTCATGCATGTTTTGAACAAGATCGCATTTTTCTTTAAAACGCCTGAATAAGTTTGTCACCTTTGAGCCTGAAATTATAATTTTCAGCAGACATATTGTTATTGGTGATATTGAAAAAACCGGTTTGATTAGGTTGACTAAAACGGAATCATACTAGCGATTAATAAGGAAAAATAACTGCTACGTTTATAATTTGGCAGATACTTTACTTTTCTAAATATGAATTAAGTTTCCTTCTGGAGATCTTTTGTATAACTTTAATGAAATTTGTAATACAAGTTTCTTTTAAAGAGACTTACACTATCTACAGATATAGCAAAATTTAATTCTTTAGCTTCATAGAAAATTGCGTTTTGGGCATTTTTCTCAAAAGGAGTTACAACACAAGATTTTTTTTGATAATAGAGATGTCAATGGTAACACTTTCGAAAGTATTCTTTAAATGTGCGCGTACTAGGACCTCTAAAAACGTTCTTCAAGGTCTGTGGAAGCTTAAAGTATTAACTTTACTAATATGCCGTATAATAAAAGTGTACAATTCGTATGAAAATTCGCTACTATAACGCACTTGCTGCGTCGCGAATTTTTTGCTTATGACGAGATCACGACTTTGAACCTCTAGAACCCAAATTAAGCATCCTTTTCAATTTTGATAGATTTTCTTACGCAAAACTTTCGTACCTTAGAAAATAATTTTAATGAACAAATTATGTAAATAGAGACGGTACTACTTAGTAAATTTCAAGTTAATGAAAAATTTAGTTGTAGGTATTAAAAACACCTTTTCGCTACTCCAGAATGCCAAGGAATAGCAGACAATGAAATTTGTGGTATATATGCAGTCTATTAATTTTTACAAGGTAAAGAAAGGGGATTTTGAGCTAAGAGGATTCATCGAAAATATATTTGTTATTCATTTTTATGCTGGGAAACAAAGGAAATGTTTACATTCAGAAATGAGAATTTTAGTTTTTCTTCAAAATCTACAGACCGATTTGCTACGCACAAAACACATAAAATGTCCCGCAGAAATATGAAAAACTTTCACGTAAAACCAGCTTTACAGCAAGGTCAATACTACAGCCAAATCGCGTCGCCTGCCTGAAATACAGCAATAGATTTAAAACAGTTTGAATCAACATTAGAATGTTGACAGCATCTCTTGCCCGACAACCAAAGAAAACGTGCGAAATACAGTCATGGTTGCGATAACGGGGACAACATCAATTTTAGACTAATTTTTCATAAACAATTTAAAACTTAGGTCCGTTTTTACTTTTAGTGTTTATCAAATTTTCTATTGTTGTGGAAGATATATCTCCTACTTAAGATACGTATTTTTCTAATTATCAGAACTTTATGTTCAAAATATTTTACTACTCGCCTATAAAAGGCATCTCCATTGCATGACTATGACCACACAATGCATCTATTCCTCAAGATCGCTGTCGCGGTGCTTGGTGTCAGTCCATTTGTCAGTAGACAGTAAAGTTTTCACTGTACAGAGATTGACAAATGAGTAGTTCACCTTACAGCGTATATATATACGAGCTCTTGTCAGCTACCAACGTGAAATGTTCAATGCTGACGATCGCGCTTAGCGTGCTTTGAAGACACTGAAGACTTGAGGTATGATCGAGATCGAAATCACGACAATGTCCTACTATATTTATATACAAAGAAGAGTTGCACTAAGTCTAAACTGTCTAAGTCAATTTGTCTTGAAAGTATAGTTCTTTAGAGACAATGCGATTGTTAGGTCGTTTGTCATTTGACACACGTTTTCAATAAACGTATTGCAATAGATTTAGTTGATCAGTTGATCTGTATTTCTAAACAATAAGGTATCACAATATAATATTGCAAGCGAAGAGCTTATTGTACCATCCGTAGGTTTACTTTCAGTTTGATGATTATAATTATAATTTATTGATCTACTACTTTATAACGAATATTCGCAAAAAAAATCATTTCTTACTCTTTCTTATATAATTGAAAATGAATCTGACCAGGCTACTTACGATGTCAAAACCAAACAATCTGTTTAGATGTTTTGTCAATTTGGCTTCGGTCTTGCTTTGTAATTGTCCAACGATCTGATATCACATGAATAATGGGCGCAAATTTTTTGGCTTGTTTTTCGAAACTTCAAAGCGTTTGGTGCGGTCAATCAAACTTTTTTACTCCAAAAGTTAGACTATGATTCCGTTAAAAGTAGTAAGTTTCCATCTCGATGGAAATATTTTTTTGACATTTCATAGAGAATACAACTAGTCCTTTCTCTTATGATCATCTCATGCTTGTTTGTATACTTCCGGTGCCTTCTAAGGTCCTGGAGAAGGCTCTCTATACTCAGATGTCAGATTTTGCTTCTGATTATTTGCTTCCGCCTGCCCAGTCTAGCTTCCGTCGGTTTCATAGCACGACTGCAACACTTCTAGATGTGACAGAAAATATTTTACGTGCAATGGAGAAGCTACATGTTTGATGCTGCTCGATTTTAGTAAAGCTTCTAACACCATAGATCATAATACACTTTGCAGAAAATTGTCTAACTGTTGGCTTTGGTAGAAAAGCGGCCCTGTCAATGGGAAGTTATCTAGATATTCGTAGTCGCTGTGTTGTGGTGGGTGAGGGTATCTCTAATGGAGTTTCTATTACATGTAGTGTATCACAGGGCTACATCATGAGACCTTGATTATTTTCCTTTTATATTTCAGACTTCCAAAGCCAGAATAAAAATTGCGCGGTGCATTACTATGCACAAGATATACAATTGTTTCTGCATTTTTGTCTTGATGAGTACCGGTTGGCTGAAACTAAAATGAATGAGGATCTTAACGCAGCATTTTTTGGCCAACATTTTGAGGTTGAAGTGCAGTAATTCCACAGAGTGCCGGATGGCTGAAACTAAAATGAATGAGGATCTTAACGCAGCATTTTTTGGCCAACATTTTGAGGTTGAAGTGCAGTAATTCCACAGAGTGCCGGATGGCTGAAACTAAAATGAATGAGGATCCTAACGCAGGATTTTTCGGCCAATATTTTGAGGTTGAAGTGCAGGAATTCCACAGAGTACAGGATGGCTGAAACTAAAATGAATGAGGATCTTAACGCCGCATTTTTTGGCCAACATTTTGAGGTTGAAGTGCAGTAATTCCACAGATATGTTATTCGCCTTAAAAAAATAGGGACAGCCAAAACAAAGGAATGCAGTTGTTTTCGCTGACTAGTTTTTCCCACGGCTTCCATTTTATGGAACTGTGTGTACGTGGAAGCTGTTGTGAAAGTTTAGAACCGTGACGAAACCACAGCTGGCCCTCAAGCTATTGTCCGCTGCATATATATATATATATATATATATATATATATATATATATATATATATATATATATATATATATATATATATATATAAATTAACTTCGGATATGGGTCCTGGGGGGTGTAGTTCGCGCTCTATTAAAAAATGTTTCAAAAGTCGTGGTCCTCTTCAGTTCGAAATTTTTGGTATGAAAACTCGCTAGAAACTAGGAAAACTGGGGTAATCACAGTTCAATAGTTCATGTTTAAATTTGAATGATATAAAGTATTCATTAGTTTCATCATGCTATGCATATGCAAAATGTCTTATGTAACAATGTAGGTCATGTCACATAGACGTAATCTCGTAGTCTGTGCTCTTTAATTAAACACGGTATTATCAATGGCAGGGTAATCATCGGTCTTGAGTATGTGATGCGGGTAGATTGTTGGCGATTCTAAATTCTGAGATGAAGGGGCTTGCTTAGTCAGTTTATGTTATATTAGGTCATGGAATATGAATGTGAGAATTGCGTATGGACTATATATATATATATATATATATATATATATATATATATATATATATATATATATATATATATATATATATATATATATATATATATCTATATATATATATATATATATATAGTATTTGGTTATTTATTATAAACTTAAGAGGGAAGAGTTTTACAAATAATAAGGACTGGTTTGCAAAGAGTGTCAAGAAATATTGGTGAGGAGAATAGTGGCTTTTAGCACCTTGGTGTTGAAAAATTGGAAGTGAAAGTACGACATTTTGAAAATTTGTTTGGACATGTAGCTTTTAAAATTGTATTACTTACATCCACAAGGTGAAGCTTCTAGTTGATATCATATTATTATTATTATTATTATTATTATTATTATTATTATTATTATTATTATTATTATTATTATTATTATTATTATTATTATTATTATTATTATTATTATTATTATTATTATTATTATTATTATTATTATTATTATTATTATTATTATTATTATTATTATTATTATTATTATTATTATTATTATTATTATTATTATTATTATTATTATTATATATATATATATATATATATATATATATATATATATATATATATATATATATATATATATATATATATATACAGCCTGGCCCATTGAAAACAAGCTGGCAGCCATAAGTGCCCAAAAGATTTTGTTGAAAGAAACCTAAAACACATCAAGTTTGCTTGTGAGGGAAACAACTTTTGACGCAAAAAGTATAGCCCAAACTTTACCTCCCTAAGCGGGGGTGTCATCCCTAAAACGTTTTCAAATCGGAATAGGGGTCATGTGATATCTCGTTGAGAAGAGCTTTTGATTCCCTCTATTATGCTTTATTTTTGAAATTCGGTCTATACAAAATTTTCCGGGAAAACCTGGTTACATTTTCCTGGCTAACGAACTTATCCAAGCCACTTACAAAAGGAAGGTATTTACCAAATTTAATCAAAATCGGCCCATTATTTTTTGAGTTATCGGTGTGATACATACATACATACATACACATATATATATATATATATATATATATATATATATATATATATATATATATATATATATATATATATATATATATATATATACAAACATATAAAAATTGAAACTGATCCCGGATACGTGTTCTGGGGGGCATAATTAGCGCTCATTTGAAGAAGTTTTTTCAAAACTCAAGTCGGGATCTCCTCATTAGTGAATTTTTTTAAAGAAAATTCACTAAAAATAACTGCAACATTTCGTCGTTAAAAGAAAATGTATCAAAACATTTGCTGGAATAGGAAAAGAATAATAAGAGTCCACATTTTTTACGACTAGCGTTGGATTTGGAATTAGGTACAGGTGAGTTTGTGTGTTAGGAAATAGAACAACAGTTCTCCAGGTGCTTGACGAAGTTGTTGAAACTCTCAAATTATCTGATAAATAAGTATTTCGTGATATAGGTACATCTCGCCCTGAGATTTTTTGCAGTTTTGCCTGCCAGTGTGGAATCCGCAGAAAAGTGTTTTCCCTCGTTAAGAAGAGAAAAATTTGGCTCAGCTTAACAACGGGACAACAGAGGTTAGATGGAGTAGACTTCATGCATGAGGACCAGAGCATTCCTACAAGTGACGGAAACGTATTGGAGGGATTTGGAAAAAAACATAACCTTGACATTACTCTGATTTCGAGTTTGATTTGTTAAATTGTTTTTAGTGAATTTTCGTAGAAAAAATTCACCCGATACCTCAAAAAATAATAATCCGATTTTGATGAAATTATAGTACACCTTCATTTTGTAAGTGGCTTGGATAAACTGGTTATCCAGAAGAATTGGATCAGGTTTTCCGGGAAAATTTTGGGTTTTTCTTTCGAAAAAATGTTTTAACTCCGAAAATAACAAAGCTATGGTAACCCAATTTGGAATGTAAGTTTATGTTATAAAAAGTAAACTATATACAAACCTTGGATATCTATGTTATAAAAAAAAGTGATAAGCATTTAATTTAAAAAAAAAACGTTTGGTGAAGATCATTTCTATGAAAATTCACCACCATAACACACTTGCTGCGTCCAGACTTTTATTCTCTAATGTGGGACATATTTAATTTTGTTTTTTTTATTAATAATATTTTCGCAATTTTTTGTTAAATTATTTTAATTGAATACATTTTTAAGCCTTTGTATGTGTAATTTTGTTTACCTTTGTATTTTTGGAATACCCTCCCCAAGAAAAAACATATCTACACCCTTGTGTGTGTGTGTGTGTCTATATATATATATATATATATATATATATATATATATATATATATATATATATATATATATATATATATATATATAGACACACACACACACACACACACAAGGGTGTAGATATGTTTTTTCTTGGGGAGGGTATTCCAAAAATACAAAGGTAAACAAAATTACACATACAAAGGCTTAAAAATGTATTCAATACTTTTATTGTTAAAGAAAAACTAACATGATACTTGTGCCATTGCGATGTTTCCTATATGACATTTGTCAACGATATCAATTACTTCATGTTACAGCTCCTCTGTATTACTCCCTGCTGCAGACCCTTAAAAGAGATGCATATTAATAACAAATCATGTATGAATGGAGATGGGAACAGAGCTGTCTGAGGTCCGGTGCGGAGTAATATGTCAAAACGTCTCTTTTCCATTCTCTATCTAGATGTTCTGTGTATCTGTCGCTCCGCAATACACAGTGGATGATGAGACTGTAGTGCCTGCAGACATACAATTTGCAGGAGACAATCAGTCCCGGCAAATGAGCTCGCATTCAAATGTTGCCTGAAAACAAATGAGCCTGCACTTTGCGCCATCGCAGGGGTAAATATTACATGTCACAGGCTCTACATGCACTACTAGTATAGTAGGCCACGCGAGCATTCGACTGTTTGGGAGCCACGTAACTTCGTCTTGGTCGACATTAATAAAAGAGTCTGTATGTAGTTTTAGTATTATATACGTAATTTTATAGAAGGAAGCGCGTATTTTTGTTACTTGAACCTTTATGTTTGCAGATTTCTATACCCTGACTTCACCTATTTATTCAATGTACAGATTCTTTAAATGCATAGTGTTAACCCTTTAAGTGGCAAAACTGTGGGGTCAAAAATTTACCACTTTGTTACATTATATCTGTCATACACTTAGCAAGTAAGTTTGAAACGGTATTATATTTTCCAAAATGCTTCTGTGTTTTTTTGAAAAAGGATGGTCAATATACCTACCAGCATCCACTCATGTGTATATTTTTTGTTGGTAAATATTTTTACCACTTTTCCTTTCTATTTTTAGAAATATAAGACAACAAGACCATACGTATTTTTATTAGCAGCAGGAGACATTTTCACGATCACCAACATAATGTATAGTAGTTTGGTCATCAATAAGTATAGTTTCCGTCTCTACACAACTACCTACATACATATATTTCCCAGGATTACTAGGATACCGATAAATGCTATAAATTCTGTTAATGATAATTCCAAATCCACGTTATTTTGCGCTGCATATAAAATTGGATTCGGCGACAATGTACTTCAGAAATGGTATTGTAAGAATAGACACGACAATTTGTTTTGGGGTTGTCTAAATTCAAATGAGCTCGTCCTGTAATACCGAACTTGCCTTTGGAAGTCGCATTTGCATACTTTTCTGGCTTGTGAGATGATCTCTCCCATGTGAAATTCTCATCCATACCAGAACGATGTGTTGACTGGTCTTCACTGGTTTCATTGGATTCAGGTACCAGGGAAATATCTGCTGACTCCTGCCATGTTCGCGGGGGGCTGGGTTCGGAGATGCTTTATTCTTCTTCATCGTCGTGATGAATATCAAAAAGACCAAATTTATGACCATTACAAAATGAGTTCAGCAACAGGAAAACCTATGGATCAACGGAGAACTAGTAGAGAAACTCGGTAAGTACAGGTAGCTGGGAACAACTGTCAATGAAAATAATGAGTACGCTGAAGAAATTAAATCAAGAATTGGACAAGCCAGAACCATATTTAACAGAATGAGAAGCGTGTTATGCATTAGAGATCTTAACTTACAACTTAAGAGTCAGAATATTGAGATGCTACGTTTTCTCGGTGTTGCTATATGGGATGGAATCATGGACATTAAAGAAAGATATAAGTGATTGACTGGAGGCATTTGAGATGTGGTCATATAGAAGGATCTTGAGGATAAGTTGGGTAGACATGGTAACAAATGAGCAGGTACTGGGAAGAATGAGAAAATAAAAAGAAATATTGAACACAATTAAAACAAGGAAGCTGCAATATCTGGGCCACGTGATGAGAGGAAAGAAATGTGTATTGTTGCAGAATAATATGCAGGGAAAGATACGGGGAAAGAGAAGCAGAGGAAGAAGACGCATTTCCTGGCTAAAAAACCCGAGAAAATGGTACAACTGTAGTTCCGTTGAGTTGTTCAGAGCTGCAGCATCAAAAGTGAGAATAGCCACGATGATAGCCAACCTTCTAAGAGGAGACGGCACTTGAAGAAGAAAAAGTCGTGATGAGTTGAAGCGATTCGGACGCTTCGTCGAGGTTTCTTTGTTGGTGTCTGTATATTCGTTGGTAGCGCATCATCTGCATCCACATTCCCCTCCTCTTCGGAATCCTCAGCCATATAATCCGTTACAAACTGTATCAAGTACTCAACATCCTCAAGATTGTTGAGATTGAAGATCTGCTTATTTTCAATTGTATTTGAAAATAAAACTAGCAATGAAGCATTCTCCATTGATATCTGATTGCAAAACGATAAAATGTACATTCATGGTTTGTGCCATCCTCAATGGAGGTTATTGGTAATATATCTTACCAGTTTTACCCTAGTCCTCTGTTATTTCGACGAAACACTTTGAACTACCATGATAAGGTATCGAATATTATGGCAACATTAATAGGTATCGTGTCTAACGTTTTCATTGTTATACATTCATTGGATTTTGAAAAATAAAAATCCCAATGATTGCGTTTGGTATTAATTAATTAATGGTACAATAATTTACCACTTATTTGTTGCTTAAAAAATTAAAAAAAAACATCTTATCGAGAAAGATCCGCACAAATCTAATTACACAAACTCATTATCTGGGATAATGACTTTACGAAACAGTTATTTTGAAACCATAGAACCGCATATAATCGGTAAAGACTTTTCAAAACCACAGGTTTTCTACAAAACATAACCTCGTTTTTCATTTATGCGATTCTAAATGAAATTACAGGTTTACAAATGCAAATTAAATGAACATAACAAAAATAATTATTATTGTTATCAAATACATATTTTCACAATGAAAAAGGCACTTAAACTTTAAATTGAATAATTTTACCACTTTCTCTTTCACATAAGACCCTGGGCGACAAATATGAAATATGGTAAGAGCCTTTACCAGTAGCAGCTAGAATCAATGTATTCTACTAAACTATGCACAGTACTTGAAATTCCATAAGATAGTAAGCTAGGAAATGTAAGTGGTAAAAATACGTACCAGAGACCCTTAAAGGGTTAAGTATAACCTGCGACGCAGCAGGTACGTGTATAAGATCTAAAAATTTGATGATTTAATGCAACTTACCTCTGGGAATATCGGAGTTCAAACGTACCCCAGAAATTACAAAAAGAAAACTAACATCTCGGAGAATGTTTGATCTACAAGAACCAATTTTGACACAAGTGCCCTCGTTATGGGCCTTGATTGGAAGCAATTTATAGGTAATTAAGATTCTGCAAAGGTGACTTTTTTTGATACAGGAGGGGGAAACACTCATGCAGACCCCATTCATGGCCCCATAGGTGCCGTGGGATATCGAGGTACTGTGAGATTGTACTCACTACCAATCACACCCCCCCCCCCCCCGGAATACCGGACCTTAGTTCATACCTCCGTCGGAAAGATTTCACACGATGACTTTTTGGGTATGAATGTTTTCATTCTGTTTTTGCCGCGGGGGCGTTAGCGGGTAAGTATAAGCTTTGGACGCCTATGCTTATGTGAAAGTTGCTCATCGTAGTCGGTGGCACTACGGAAAAGAGCATTTAGGTGAGAAGAGGCTTTTGCGAACTGGGTTGTGGATAGTTGAGTTATAAACTCAAGTATCGAAGGCATTTCCAGATCAGAGTGAATCTGACTGTTTCGGACAAATGGCGCACAACATGGCGCTCGGGTAACCATTCTCAGAATTTTGTTCTGGATGGTTTGAAGGGGCTTGATGTGTGTTGCTGCCGCGGTGGCCCACGGTGATGCATAGGTCAAGGCTGGCCGGATGATTTGTGCATGAGCAACTTACTGTTCATGGACAATTTGGAATTTATATTTAGAAGTGGGAACATCTTCGAGGCTTTTTTCGGGCGTGATCGACATGGGGGCGCCATGTTAAGTGTTTGTCGAGAAAAACCCCGAGGTATTTGGCGGAATCTTGCCAGGGAATTAGACGGTTGTCTAATGAAACGTGTTCATGAGGTGTGTGTCTCCTCTTGGAAAATAGGACAGCTGAACATTTATCGGGGTTTATGGCTAGAAGGGATTTCCTATACCATGCTAGCAGCTCGACTAGGACGTTCTGAAGTCGTTCGGTTACTAGCAAAGGTGACTCAACCCTTAAATTAAAAAGAACTTTTTTGTCTGCCGGCTAATCGAAAAATATGGCATCAGTTTTCTCACTAATAGGATGTCACATGAGTGGCATATTAAATTGATAGAAAGAATTAAGATGCTTTGGACAGAATCCTTTGCGTGCAGAGAAAAAACATTGGAAAGTTATCCATCACCTACAGACAAAACTTAACATAAATACGTTTGAACAGGTGCATAATGCTTAGAAGGTAAAACCTATGAAAATTCGCCACTATAGCGCACTTGTTTCTTCCAGACTTTTAATTTTTTTTCTTAAATACTTATCATTTTCCAGAAAAATAAGAAGAATAAACGCGATTAACTGAAACAAGGTTAGAAAATGTTTTGTAAGAAAGTAATCAAAAAAACCTAATAGCTGCTGGTGAATGCATCTATTTCAATAGACATTTATGTAAAAAAAGAGGTGAAATTCATTAAGTGAAGATTATAACTGTGATGGGCACTAATCAGAACACTTTGGAGAACCCAATTCACCACATTATCTTATGATTATAACCTTGATAACGAAATGATCGTCAGTCTTTAAAAATGTGTTGTGGTGAATTGGGTTCTCAAAGTGTACTTAAAGATGAACTTGTTGAAGGAGACCGATTACAAATTGAATTATTCGAACATCATTTACCTAAACATCAATAAAATATCCGCAAAAAAATTATCAATGGTATACAAAATTGACTTTGAGAGAAACTGCCCCAGATGTCTACCATTTTCAACATAAATTTATTCTTCCAAGAAAATTAACCTACATTCTGTCCAACTGTTGATCATTTCTTAGTATATTGCTTATTCGTAACACGGTTCTATAAACCTTCTAGGATTTAACAGGGTAAAGAATAAATAAATGCTCTCAAGGAACCCCCCTACATGACAAAGAGCACTCCCAGGGGAGCCATTAAGTCCTGGGTGAGACACGAACACAAGGTGTACTGGGCGGACTCTCCAAGGCTCAGACATGGGAAGTCAATAATTGACGAACCCAGTTCAAAGAGAGCTGTGGAGTTGCTAAATCTTAGCAGAGGACAGCTCCGAAACATAACAGGTCTCTTGACTGATGTATTCTATGTACAACATTTTTTTCTGTGAAATGCGCATTGTAAAAGTTTTCATACAAATTCATGCTGAACACCGGCTTATGCGTTGCACATATCATGACTCACTAGTGCCACGGAGTGATTCCAACAAGCTCGGCAGATAACTCCCCGAATGAAATGTGACACATGTGCGGCGCTTGTTTCATATCGGGGAATCTTGGGCATAGACAATAGAGTCCAAGCTCGTTAAATATTATTACTTTGACGTCGTCAATACGTGTGGAAGTATGGCATCGGCGACACAAGGTGTACTGGGCAGACTGTCCAGGGCTCAGACATAGGAAGTCAGTAATTGACGAACTCAGTTCAAAGAGAGCTGTGGAGCTGTTAAATCTTAGCAGAGGACAGCTCAGAAGCATAACAGGTCTCTTGACGGGACACGTGGCCGTCAGGAAACACCTGCATAAAATAGGGCGGTTCGAGGGAGACCTCGCATGCAGACTCTGCGGCGAGGGGGAGGAATCAGCCCGGGACATCTTGTGCGAGTGTAAAGCTCTGGACCGCAAAAGACAACTGATCTACGATCAATCTAGACCGGAGACAGAGCAATATAAAACTTCATCATACCAATCGCTGTGCAGACTAGTTCAAGGCACAGTGATTTTGGAATAGGTGGAGTAGAAAGACTAAGGGTATGCACAATAAACCAAAGGCTGCAGTGCTATCGGGGCGGCAAAGACGCAGACGAATCCTGCGGGGAAAAACCCCCACATAGAAAATTGTCGCATTGATAAGGTCACGCAATCGACGTGGCCAATTTTACCAACAATTTTCTCGTCTTATGTATCTATTTGGAAGCTGTCCCTTTCAAAACAATTTAACATTAGCCCTAACAATTATAAATGTTTGTAACATCTCTGCAAGTACAACAAGCCTCATTTGAAACATAATTTTCTTTTGAAAATTGGTATCCTGGTTCAGAATGAACTGGCAGGTGATCACGCTCTGTTCAAAATCATGGGGCAGCAGCTGTTGTATTTTGTGGACATCATAAGGATCCGGTGGAATACGTCTAATGAATTCTTTGGTCAAAATATTAATCTCCGTGAATGATAAAACAGCCCTTGGGAGATTTATTTACATAAGTAGGGTAGAATATGAATTTTCCTAAAAACTATAAACGTCAAGTTATAGTGAATAAATACGGCTAGACAATATAATTTCTAGAAACAAATGAGTTATACAATTGGCATACTAATTTGTAAATGATGGTCAGTTCCGTTTAATGGATATTTTGTCACGTATAAATATTTTGAACGTATAACGTAATAAAGAACCCAAGGACGTAATAATATTATCATATAAAAAATGTTAATTAGTTTTGTGACAACTTTTAAAAATGTCATCTTCAAAAAATTTTTTAGAATTATTTCAAAACAAGATTTCCACAGTCGTTAACTTTTATAATCTTACTTAACGAAACAAATAGAGCTGTATTATTTGGTCTACTGTGGTCTGCTAGAAAGACGCAGGATACAGTGACCCTTTTTATTTCCACATCGTCTTAAAAGTTAAGTAAATGATGGTAACGGGGATAGAAAGTACATTTTTTTAGCTCAAACGTCGTAAAACGGAATACAGTGGCGCTTTTTTACTTCCGCATCGTCTTATACGTGTTGAATTATGGTAACGGGGATGGAAAATCGTAGACTTTTTTAACTCAAACATCGTAAGAAGTCTGAAAACTTGCAAAAAATGTGATTTGCGAAGAAAACAAAATCCAGTAATATGTCGTTTCATAATATTATATTTTTTGAGAACGTAAATTAAAGTATTACGACGGACCTGGCATTTTCTCATGAAATTCAAGTAGGGGTTGGCCATGTGGGGGTGAAATATGTGAGATTTTGCGAGTGAATATGTGAAACTTTGCGAGGCTGGCTACCATAGCCGTATTACTTTATAGGTGTATTTTCGCTGCAATTAGTATGCCATACTGACGAGCTCTAATGAAAGCGAAACCGGTCCACGGTTCTAATTATGGTGAAAATACATCTAGCCTTATATGTGAAATTATTGAGCTGTCAACAGCTAATTTAATACACAGACAGCTGTTCACAAGCGGATAGTCTGGATTATTTGTGAGTAAAATCGCTTCTCAAGAAAAGAAATAAATATGGGAGTCATTGGAGAAAATGGGCACTTTTCCATTAAAAATCAAGTAATATATTATTTCAGAAGTTTATGGATACAACAGTACGAATATCACTAACCATCTGACATTTTACCATAAAATTCATGCGTTGATAATGGAGGGATTATATATTAATTGTCTTTGTAATCAAGTCATCGACCCCACATTAATTAGATGACAAAGTCTTTCTAAGGAGAGTACATTATTACGGCGATGTGGATTCAATTTGTAGCACTATTTTAAAATGTTCATTCATGATATTCGTCAAAATACGTCTTTACGTTTTAGTAAAATAATGCGTTATTTTCAGTGTTGCGATGGAACAACATGGAACTACCAACATCTCAACAACTAAATCCCTTAAAACCTTTTACAGAAATGTGTTGTTCCAAAGCCTTTTTTTTTAAACGAAGTTGTTTGTCGAAGCTGCAGGTCGGGTCATCCCTTAACGTGGGGGGCAAGTACAATTTGAGGAAAACCATACATATTCCTTACCAAATAACATTTTAAGACCCTATTATGATCAAATTTTAACCTAAATAGGGTAATAACACTATTTAATTTAGAATTTTACATTTTAATCATTTAAGTTTTTTGTTAAATTATGGTGCCCCAACGTAATAAGTCATTGGTACCTACGGTTTACAGATATTACGTAACAAATATACAAATAAGGAAGGAGATAAATCCTTTAACCTTAAGATGACAGAAACGCTGAGCTGTTAAATGACAACAGTAAAGATTGATTTACAGACATTATATCATTTAAATAAAGAGACTAAATTTAAAAACCTATTTACAAATTATGTTGTTGTAGTTCCAGCTTGAAGAACATTGAGGGCGGTTATTCTGTTGATGTTTACTGAAATTATGGCAGCTTCGTATGTTGAGACTGAAAAAAAAAAGTGAAAACAGGCAAAACTACACTACACTGATCACATGTGAGGGCTTCTGTTTTCTCTATGCGATGTGTGCGAGTCATAAGACTATGACCAAGTCTTAACCTTCTGATAACTACACCCTGTTTTTGGTTTGCACCAGTAGATAATTTGGTCTTTGCTATAACTGGATGAAATTGGTGGAGTTTTGTGTTCAATGTCGACCACTCTTCCTGTCAGTTTGTAAAATTTCGACGTTTATAGAGACCCAAAAGGTCGTAATTCATTGTAAGTTCAACTTGTATTCCATTCTCTATAGCAAGTTTTGCATGAAAATCTGCTCTTTCATTGTCTTCTATCCTAATGTGTGATGGCACCCATAGAAATAAAACACTAATGTCATTAGGTAATAGGTCCAACAAGTGTTTTATTTTCTATACTAAAATGTTAGTCGACTTCAACGCATTTAATGCATGTAGTGATGATAGTGAGTCTGTGCAGATGACATATTTCGACGACGGTTGGGTTTTATAACTTATAATTGTTAGTGATTGAAAGATGGCGAAAAGTTACCCAGTGTATACATTGGTAATTTTCCATAAATTAAGCCTATGGTACTCTGATCCGTATATAACAACACATCCCACTTCGTACTCACTTTCTGGAGCATCAAGGTACAACAGTTTTGATGTTTGGTAGCTCGATCTCTTATTATAAAATTCACCCCAAAACACTTATTTCCAGCAATCGTGTCTATCCAAATCCTGCAGATAAATGTTTATCTGTGGCGTAATTTCGAACCACAGTGGAGGATGATTTGTTGCGATATTTAGAAGAGAAAAGCTACTAAGGAATGTAAATTTTAAAAGCTCTTACATACCATGGAGCCGGGGAGTGCACTTTTTCATTAAACTGACTAACAAAAGGCAATTTATTTAAGGTCTAGTGTAATGGAAGTTTATGCCCCCCTACACTTAGCTTTTATGGGGGAGGCCAGGCTAGGACTATACAGACTAGCCTGCAATGGTAGACTGAAGATCAACCCAGGCTTCAGGGGCCACTGCAAAATTCAGGAGATCGTGAAGAAGCCCATGCTTGAAATGAGGTTAGACATCGCGAGCCCGCGAATGTGCAGGGAAAACAACTTTACAGTGGAAATCCCCGACCGCGAGGCATCGCGGGAGGAGACGCCGGGCATACCACGGGTCGCGCTCGTCTGGTTCACGGACGGATCCGGCGTGGAGCGTGGGACGGGGGCAGGTGTTTACTCGGAAGGACCTGGTGAGTCATAGTATTTCCCGCGGAGCCCATGCAACGGTGTTTCAGGCCGAAATGTACGCCATCCTGCACTGTGTTCGGGAGAACAAGAGGAGGGGCTACACCAACAAGCGGATCCTCATAGCCACAGACAGCCAGGCAGCCCTTAAGGCACTAAGTAGTGCACGGGTAAATTCCTGGCTGGTGAGTGAGTGCCGAGACGATACGAGCGACCTGGCTGGGCAGAATGAGGTGACCCTCATGTGGGTGCCGGGTCACTCGGGGGTCAAAGGCAATGAAGAAGCTGACAGTCTCGCGAAGAGAGAGTCAGCAGAACCATTTTTGGAACCAGAACCGGCTCTGTGCGTGACAAAGAGGACTGCCAGGAGAGCCATTAAGTCCTGGGTCAGAAACCAACACAAGGTGTACTGGGCGGACTGTCCAGGGCTTAGACATGGAAAGTCAATAATTGACGGACCCAGTTCAAAGAGAGCTGTGGAGCTGTTAAATCTTAGCAGAGGACAGCTCATAAACACAACAGGTCTCTTGACGGGACACATGGCCGTCAAGAAACACCTGCATTAAATGGGGCGGTTCGAAGGGGACCTCGCATGCAGACTCTGCGGCGAGGGGGAGGAATCAGCCCAGCACATCTTGTGCGAGTGTAAAGCTCTGGACCGCAAAAGACAACTGATCTACGGTCAGTCTAGACCGGAGACAGAGCAATATAAAACTTCACCCTACCAATCGCTGTGCAGACCAGTTCAAGGCACAGTGATTTTGGAATGGGTGGAGTAAGACTAAGGGTATGCACAATCAACCAAAGGCTGCAGTGCTATCGGGGCGGCAAGGCCGCGGACGAGCCCTGAGGGGAAAAATGGAAGTTTAGGATTTGGCATTATTCTTACCGTTTAATGCTGAACTAGCTGTTCTCTTCTTCGGTAAAGTGTAGATCGTAGGCTTCAACAAGTAGTGATGTTGTTGGGGTAATTCTAAAGGCACCGAGTGCTAATCTTACAGCAGTATTTTTTGTTATTGTGGTGTTAGCTAACAAACAGCAAAATGACAGCATAAGGGTAACTATCCCGTGGAAAAACTTACTTGGTCGATTCTTTCTGGTGTGGAAAAAATTCATTCGCCCATTAATTAATAATTATCTTAAATAAAAAAACTATTCCTAGGTTTCATTTTGAATCCAGACATAGGGGTGTAAAAATCGGAAAGCAGCCTCGGTCGTCCAGTAATAAGAACCTCTGCCTCTAACGCCAAAGGGTGTTGGTTCCATTCCCACACAATTTTACTGTATCTGTACATACTGTAAAATTTACATTCACCAAGGATGTTGCATTGTACTTGATCAAGTTGAAAGTCTAAGCGTTCCGTCTTTAGGATGCGTAAAACGTCGGTCCCGTGTATTGTGTAAGATTTGGCACAAAAACCTTTTCACATTCGTGTATATATACCAAATATAAAATGGACCCGGGCACGCTACCTTGAGGAACACCATATTTAACAATTTTTACTTTACTTAGACTCTTTTCCCCTCTGACCAATTGTCTTTTAAATAATCTAAAATTAAAAATTCTGAAAATAACTGGTTCTTAAAGATCACTAAGCATCCTCGGCAAATCTTCCGGGTTAAGCGGTAAAACTGCCCACATGGTGATGCGCCATAGTCGCGGAAATACACCTACGTTGAAAAAACCAAATACAGGACAAAAATTGGATACCTTGTTGCATGACTATTTTCACTATTTGTGTGCGAAGGCAGCGTACCTGTCTAAGCAAAGACTGTGTGGTAGACAATGCGGTTGAATGTGTCACGTCATAAATTTCCCCTCTGTATGAGGCAGGTAGATATTTCAGATTCTATAGCCACAAAGCCATCGTTCGCTTCTGGGAATACAGGTGACTAGATTCTACACACACTCACGTATGAACCTATAAATATACAGGACGATTCAAACAAAATGAATATCGTTATAACTGTGGGGATAAAAATATCAAAGTTCAGTTTTTTGTAGATAGGCTTAAGAAGCTCGGTGGTTCAGTGGTGAGAACGTGTGCCGCTGAACCGAAGGGTACCGGGTTCGATCCCAGGGTTCTCCTTTCACTTTTTTTAGTACTACTGTACAATTAACATCAACCGAGGTTGTGGCATTGTATTTGAGCAAGTTGAATGTCTGTTCGGAGGGGGAGTAAAGCCGTTGGTCCCGTGTCCATGCGATGTTGGGCATGTTAAAGATCCTTACTCTCCGTACAGAAGGCAAAATTTCCAGGATAGTGGGGTGAAACTGCTCCCTGGCGTCAGTGATTGGCCATAGTCGTGGTAATAGGCCGACGTTAAAGAAACAACACCCACACAAAAGCTTACTTGCGAATCCGTAAATATATAAGGAGATCAAATAAAGAATTTATATATTAATAAAGCTAATAAAAACACTTATATGATAAGTGGAGAAAACGGTGTTTATCGGTAAATACAAGGGTACAAATACAATTATTGTAAAACAAATTATATAAACGTCCCTAAAAGCCACTATGGACGTTAATACACGCATGGCAACGCAAAACAAGTAAATTGTAAAATTTACTTAGACCTGGATTTGTTTTTCTCATAAAATGTATGTGTGGGTTAATAATGCAGGGAATATATACGGGTGATTCTTTACGAGTTCTTATTAGACGTTTTGAAGAAACTAGACTGATTAGAATTCTGAAAATTTGTAGTGTGAGGTTTACTAATATGTCCAATCCATCTAACATATTTAGAACATCCTGCGACTTCCAGTTATACCGAAAGTGGACACTAACTCGCTTATTTTAAATGGAACAGCCTGTGTATTATTACAGATTCGGATACAGCTGATCTTGACGATTCTCCCAATATACAGTTTTGCTACTTTATACTGAGTGCTTCACGAGATATGGCCTTTTTTATTTCAAAAATATGCCCCTTTGAACGCCCTGTATCTTATTAATTGATGCAAATTGGAAGTTCTTTGTTATGCATAATTTTTTTCATTATTGTATATTTTAACTTAGTACACAAAATCTTCCGACAAATATGCATATGCGCGGATAACTCATTTTTTCAAATGGATCACCTATATATTATAATGCCATTGGCAACATATTTTACTACTCTTCGAATTTTGTTACCTATACCCAAACCGTACGGTTTTTGAGATATTCAGCTTCGAAATATGCAACTTGAACAGTAAGCAAATTCTCAATTTGATAGTTGTGTTTTGAGTTGAGTAATACAACTAAGTGAACTTTACTTATCTGCACAGAAATTCAGTCTGATCTCAAAAAAGCAATGGCAACATCTGGATACTCAAATCAGGATTTTATGAATCTGCTACTAATTCACGGAAAATGCCGCCCGATGTCAGCAAGAACATGTATTTGCAGAACGATATCCAGATTTACCTCCACCTTCCCATAAAACTATTGATGTCGTTATTAGAAACTTACAACAACATGGATCATTTACAGCAAAAATGTCAGAGCAAAACGTGAAGTTGATAATGAAGAGAATGGGGTGAATGTCTTAGCGTTTCTGACTGCATATCCTAATGCCTCTATAAGAGAATTAATGCGTCACTTGCGACTCTCATTTTCAACGATTCAAAGAATTTTGAGAAAACATACATGGAGACCTTACTGCTCAGCACAGTACGTGCCCTGCTAAGCACTGATTTGGAAAAAAGAGTCAACTTTTGTGAATGGCGTATAATGCATAAAGATAAGAATGAGAATTTGGTGAATAATGTCATTTGGGTTGATGAGGCGAAATTCACGAATAACGGAATGTTCAATAGACACAATTGTCACTACTGGGATTCCGAAAATCCTCATGTAACTTGGCGAAGAGGATTTTAAAATAGGTGGTCCTTTAATGTATTCTGTGCAATAAAAGGTACGTAGACATGAAAGTTTTATTTCAAACTATTTTCCAACAGACTTAGTAAGACTCAGTAAGAAGTACGGCTTACTCCTTGTCTTCAATTCTGATTCCATATTGTGAAATTCAAGGTAACACAACCCACTCGTTATTATTATGATTTGTTATTCTTGCCAAGTGATCGAATTTTATGTGTCCACTTCTATGATGAGATTCTTGCTGGGGAAAGTAATTTAGAAATATTGAGGACCGTCATTCAACCACAATTAGCTGGAATATCATACGAGGAAAGGAATCGGACATAGTACCAGCAAAATGGTGCGTCACCGCATAGTAGCGATGCACTGGAACGAATCTTTTCTGGCAGGTAAATAGCAAATGGAGCTCCTTACGACTGGCCCCACGTTTCCCGGACTTTTCATCCCTAGACTACTTCATTTGGGGATTCATAAAGAATGTAGTGTATGGACATCCGGTTACGACTAAGAAAGATATGATCACACGAGTTCGAGATGCTTTTGCGTTGCTGACATCAAACCAGATGGAGCAGGCCATCGCTGAAATAGTTCAGCGAGCAAATAAGTGTTTGCAACAGCAGAGGGATGTCTTCGAGCATTTATTATAATATGTATACATACAATTTTCTTATATTTCAGTGTTCAATTGTATGAATTTTATTTTTATTTTTAATTTGTTTCGTTGTTTAATTCAGTTTATTTCTTTGTTTGTTGACGTAACTGATTCACAGTGTGGTAAGTTTCTAATAACGGCATCAACAGTTTCATGGGAAGGTGGAGGCAAGTCTACATATGGTTCAGCATCAACTAAAGTGACCCGACAGACGGAAGCAAAGCGGGTACTGATGAAGCTCAAGTGATCTAGTAGGTCACTGAATCGGGCAGCATCTTCTGCTCCATCTCGAGGTAATTGTTATTGAGCTAGTACCACATTTGTTCCAACATGAGGTGCTAGACCATCGTACTGATATACCACAATCTATTTGCTAGGCTGTAGGCCAACACACATATTTATATATTAATTGAGTTCTGTTAGTAAATTTAGTTATTTACTAGGTTTACCTATTTTACCTTAATTAAATTAGAGCAATTTTTTAGAATAAGGTTATAATGTAAAATATCATTTGTAACAATGGGCCGATTCATTGGTGTGCTCAAAGTTCCTATTTTTTTTATCGTGGATCATTACGGAAAATTATGTGAAAAGTAGAAGTCTATTGTTAGACTCCATGACCTACTGCTTTTTGAACACTTTTTTTGTCATTTGTTTTCTGGTATTGGATTTCATAGCCTACTATCCTCAAAACAGTTTTTCCTAAAATTGTTAGTGCAATTACAATTTCTCAAGCATGTTGTACATCATTGGAAACCTCTTTTCACGGGCTATCACATGAGCAAAAGATCCAATATGGCTGCCATAATAAAAACAAACGTTGATACCCGTAGCTCAAAAACGAATGACAATCCAAATTTTAGAATAGCACAAAAACATTACTCTGTAAAAGTGTCCT
This sequence comes from Tillus elongatus, assembly GCA_964006375.1. Classification (NCBI taxonomy): domain Eukaryota; kingdom Metazoa; phylum Arthropoda; class Insecta; order Coleoptera; family Cleridae; genus Tillus; species Tillus elongatus. The sequence continues at coordinate 218,830,380 of OZ023263.1, forward strand.
GATAACGTGCAAGAGATCAACGCCTACTTAGATATTGAAAAAAAAAACGATAAATTTTGGTATTTTCAAAATAACTCGAAAACGAAAAGAGACAGGGCAAAATACAAGTCATATTTGGAACGAGCATGAAATTCTACAAAACATTGCTAATTTAACCGTCTCCCTATCTCTCATAATAACGGAGATATAAATTCCCATCCAGTTTGGGACACACTGTATATAAACATATAAAAATTGAAACTGGTCCCGGATATGGGTTCTAGGGGTCCTAGATCGCGCTCATTTGAAGAAATTTTTTCAAAATTCAAAAGCCGGGTCTCCTCATTAATGAATTTTTTCTTAGAAACTAAAACAAAAAGTTGTCAATACTGCGCATTTCATTTCAACAAGCTTTATATTCATATAGAAACTTATTAAGTATGCACCTTTTTCTCTATCGCTGCTAGATTGTAGGTATATTATAATACAGTATGGCAGTAAGGGAGTTGAGCAGAACCATCCATTTATTTGGACATGTATAACACTAGATTCGCTATGCCCTAGACTTCTCTTTGTAATACGTCATTATATTGCTATTCTGATGTCAGTTTGAAGAGGCTGTTCCGCCTATTATTGCTGTATAACATTTTAAGTTATCTTGACAAGCGGCTTTCAAATTGCTTATTTGTTATATAGTCAGGTATTTACTTATTTATTAAATAAGCAAACAGTCCTAATATAAGAAAAAACTAGCATTACTTCCAGCAGTTGCAGATTACGTCACTAAGTGAATACTGGAACCTATAATCAGCACTGATTAGTACACTTTGAGAACCCAAATCACAACACATCGTTTTAAAGACCTGATGATCGTTTCACTAGAAAGTTGGCGTCATCAGAGGATGAAAAATTTAAATCACCACAACACATATTTTTGAAGACCTGGCGATCGTTTCACTAAGTTAGAATTTTTCATCCTCTTTAGAATTTTTCATCCTCTGATGACGCTAACTTTGTTAGTTAAACAATCGTCAGCTCTTTAAAACGATGTGTTGTGGTGATTCGGGTTCTCCAAGTGTACTTATGCAGATTACCTGCTTTAAGAAAATATTATACGTAGATAGTAACATAAAATAAAAAAATTGTATCATGTTGATTGATATTGCTTTTTAGCGATTTTTTTTATTCGCTAATGAGGAGATCTGTGTTTATGTGCTTATATATATATATATATATATATATATATATATATATATATATATATATATATATATATATATATATATATATATATCCGACCAATAACTCAAAAAATAATGGACCAATCTTGATCAAATTTGGTGAGTACCTTCCTTTTGCAAGTGACTTGGATAAGTTCGTTAGCCAGGAAAATCGGACCAGGTTTTCCCGGAAAATTTTGTGTTTTCTTTCTAAAAAAAATCATATCTCCGGAAATGACAAAGTAAGGGCAACCAAACTAGATACGCGTGTTTGTATTATAAAGAGTGAACTCTGTACCAAAATTTAGGTCTCTAGCTTTAAAAACAAAGAAGTTATGGGCAGTTAAATAAACAAATTTTGGAGTTTTCCTCAAAACGTCAAACTCGCAATTTTAAACGTCAAAATTGGCAATGTTTAGTCAAAGAACGTGAAACAAATACGGATTTTGAAAAGAAAATGTTGCAAGTAGAGTGTTGTGCAAACCCTTAAGTTTCAGATTCAACCGTCATTGCCCTTCATTTTACTAAAATATTTGCAGAAAATTCATTTCAAATAGACCCTTTCTCTGATGCTTTGGCTGTTGGTTTAGTTAAGTTGATGCTTTCGCCGTAGGTTTAGTGAAGTTTATGGTTTAACGGTCTATAAATTTTTTAAGCTAATTTTCGTAGAACAAATTCGTTAATGCATTTTTGCATTTTTTATCGAAATATGATGGGTTTCTAAGAAAAAAATCTGGACGCAGTAAGTGCGTTTTGGTAGCGAATTTTCGGTAAATATTCACTTTAGCTCCCGAACGCTTTTCAAAAAACTGTTTTCAGAAACCTGCTTAGGACCCCCCCCCCCCTGAATCCACAAACCACAAGAAAAATTTCTTGTTCACACCCCCAGGAAGTTACGGGACCAGGAGTGAGTAGGGGTGTATAATTTTTTTGTAGCTCATTTTCGTAGAACAAATTCGTTAATGCATTTTTTGTCGAAATATGATGCGTTTGTAAGAAAAAAATCTGGGCGCAGTAAGTGCGTTTTGGTAGCGAACGCTTCTCAAAAAACAGTTTTCAGAAACCTGCCTAGACACCCCAAACGAAAAATGTGGGCAATTTAGAGCCAATCTCAGGTTCGGGGCCGCCATATTTCAAAGGGTTCTAGAGATATTCGAGATAAACATATTTTTTCGTAATCTTTTCCTATAGTTACTTCCGTAATTTCTTATGTTTTTTTGGAGCGTAAGTTAACTGTTGCCACCCGAAAGTCATTGCCGTTACCAGATTTTTCTGTCTAATCATAGCTCGACGACGAGCAACTTTTTTTCCTATATTAAATTTGTATGTTTAGGTAGAAGAAAAAATGTTGGAAAGTGAATCGTTAGAACCTGATGATTCAACATCAGAAGAAGTTGCCCAAAGAAAGTCTCAACACAATACCGCCAATCTTCAACTTCCGGAATTTAGAAGCAGGGACTACAAACGCGGTAACTGCCCTTCCCAAGCAGTTAACCACAAATATACCTGTCAGTTTTTCAAACCTCTCTCCGGTACCCAGAGCTACCAGAAAAAAGTAAGGAAAACTAATAGAGAACCCAAAAAGCAAAGATGCAGATAATGAAGAAAAAAGTATTAAGCGCAAGTGACAGTGATGAAGACGATATTGATGAGAACAAGATGTGCCATGATGACGAGCTGGACGATCTTGCGGGCTTTTCTGAGTATGATTGGTGCCTTATATGTGGTGAATTTCAAAAGTTCAGAGGCACCCTCTGTAGTAACTGGGCGCACAAAGATTGCAGCGGAGCTAACAGTCATGAAAATTACAAATGTGATTACTGTGTCCAAGTAACTCTGTCGAAGAGTTCCTGTTTTGTTTATTAACTTTTAAGATTTACTATTTTGTCTATTAAGTTTGACAGTTTCTATTTTTATTAAATCTTGGTTATTATATTACAGGTTTATAATTTTGTATGTTTTGTATGTTACGTATAATGAATATTTACTACTCAAATCGTTTATTACTTATTACTGGCTTAAAAACGAATGTAATTGTATGCAACAAGAGGGCAAAAATGATGGGTCATCATACCCCAACTGCATGCGTCATCTTTCCAACCATGGTTGCTAAGATGACGTAAATGCTAAAAAATTTATGATCACTCCTAACAAATTTTTAAAAGACTGATATCACCGTCTAGGTTTATTTAGCCCTTAGTAAATCCCTTGAAGTACCTCCCGTATCAGTTTCAATGCTCTAATCCGGTTTGTTTAGCTAGTTATGAATTTTTTCTCTTAGGTGCATAATCTTCGGCATTTCTGCCCTAATATTGTAGACGATTTTGCAAATTAGCATTCTAACCACTTTATCTAAAAACTGTTAAGTTATAACTATCAAATAAGATTCAAAGAAATAGTAATGATAGTAATAAGAATCAATAACAACAGCCATTATCTTTGAAACGTAAGTATGGAAATGCTGTGGAAAAAGAGACCGCCCAAAATAAGTAACAAATTTGTAAGCAGATATGTTAACTCCTCTTACAAGATATCAATAATAATTTTCATCAATGACAAATGCAATCTTATAAATAATTCAACTAAATAAATGGGTATCAGCATGTAAGTACCTAAATACACCAATCAGCAAAGCAAAATAACATTTCTACATATCATTCAGCAATGGTATAATTTTCATTCCAGAGCCCTAAGGCAATATGTGAGGCACCTCCCCCGTAGAATACAATTAGAATATGAAGCGGTTCTCGCAAAACGTTAGAAATAAAATCTGCACATTGTTGTCAAATATATGTCTGTCAGTTTATGCTGTCAGACAAAAGCCGCGATCAAAATTATAGTTTATATTTGAGAAGTTTAGCTTAACCACAATTTACAAGGGCGGGTCCCTATGCTCTATTTATAGTTACTCATCTATATACAGATGTTGCCACCAACACCCTTTTGAATACCTACACACACACCAACAGAACCTTAAGCCCTCAATCATTACAACTCCGACAACCCAAACAAAATCAAGAGAAAAAACAAATTTTCAATCTAGAACAAAGACTACATGACCAACACCAATAGCCTAACCAGCGGAAGTCTATCGTACCGGCTCAGAATAACGGGATAAAAGGAGAACTCTCCTGGTCCATCAAAACAAGAGCATAGACCATAAGGTGTTTCCTAACGGTTCTGGACAAAATACAGGGAGGTGTATCGTCACCTAATTTTAAGACGAAAATGTGGTATAAAAATTTTTTGAATGTTGCTGCGTTTTAGAAATACAAGGTGTTAAAAAAACATTTTTTCTTTTTTTTTTTTCTTTTTATAAATTAATGACACACTATATTCTAGTGATATTTGTTAGACATTTCCATGTCAATCACATTTAATTGCTTTGTGACATTTGTTTCCTGTGTGGTAATTTTTGAAGTGTTTTCCAATTTATTTCTGCTACATACTCTTTCTATCAGTTGACAGTACCTATCAAGAAATGGCTTAAAGTTTTTTATGTACGATGTAGCAAACGTTCTCCTAATAGACTAATACCATGTCCAAAAACATTTACATGGACTCAGGTTGGAGGAAACAGGTAGCTTTGCAACAAGCAAAATAGGCAGCCGACCATTCACAGTTAGAACCCCACATCTTAAGGAAGATGTCTTGAACATGGTGCAAGAATCTGCAGGCACGAGTAGGAGGAAAGGCGAAAACGAGATGTGAATCACAAAACAGTTCGGAGTATCTCAAAGGACGATTTACTTTATCCTTATCACTTACAAAGACTTCAAGCTTTGTTGCCTCCAGACTTTCCAACTCGAGTTAATTTCTGATTGGTTTGAAGAAAATTATTTAAGGGTCACAAATTTTCCGAAAAAAATCCTATTTACATATGAAGCGAATTTTCCGAGAGATGGCATTACGAATTTTCATAATAACCATATTTGCGTTGAAGATAATCCTCATGCTATCATGAAGGAACATCACACCAATTTTCATTTAATGTTTGGGCAGGGATTATTCGAGATAGCTTAGTTGGACCGCATTTTTTCACAAATCGACTGAATGGTGATGTCTTTTTTTTAATTTCAACAACACACCACGAGGGCTTACAGCCTAAATACTATCGTGTCGTGGGTGTTGACAAGGAGGAAAGAAGCAACTTGTTAATTCTGGACTTGAAGGTTTGGAGGCTCGGAGGAGAGGGAAAAACATGTGCCGGCAAGGAATTCCACAACTTAGAAGTCCTCGGGACAAAAGAGCGGGCATAACAAGAAGTTCTATGTCTGGTGACCTCGACATTAAAAGGGTGCATTCGCTCTGTTCCCCTGGTAGATCTGCTGGGGGCAGCAGGTGGGGGAACTATGGATGGAGGAAAGCTCCTCTGAGCAGTGCCCGTGGAAGTTTGTTGTTGGCGATCGATCTATTGACATATTAATTTGTCGCTGGTCACATACGGAAAATTAACTAACAGTTTTTTTGTTGTAAGATGCATATTTTTTTTTAGCTTTATTGGGTTGTCTGCAACGTTTTCTGGTCAGGTCAGGTCAGGTCGGGTTAGGTAACGTCAGGTCAGATCATGTGAGGTCAGGTCAACTCAGGCCTGATTAGTGTTTTGTGCATAAACGACAAGAAAATTGTTTTCCCTTCAACCCCTAAACAAGCTGCGTGACCTGGAGCTGGGGGGCAAGAACATTATTAAGAGAAAAATGTTTATGCAAAATGTGAAAAAAGCTGCTTATAGAAATCCAACTAAGCTGTTTTTGTCGATGTTCCTTCTTTATTTCCTCTCACCACCCCCACCACCCTTGTTCACTCCGTATCCCGTAACTTGGAGGAAGAGGGTGTTTCCACAACATTTTTCGCCTGCTAATGCATAGTGGAGTAGTTTTACATGTTTCTAAAAATTTCAAAAATCCCGTTGACCCCGAATATGCAGAATTACCATGAACTTTTACAGGTATTGGCACCTCTTTACCTCTACCTTTGCCAAAATATCTTAGATAACGTTTTGTCTTTTCCCTTGTAGTGTGCATACTAAAGGAAGGTAAAGGTAAGATGCTTACTGGCAATTAGGCCATTGCTGACCCTTTTTGCTCATCTAAACTAACCTACCCTCCATTTTGAGCTCGATCTCAACGACGACAGTGATTTGAAAAATCATCCGCCGCCGGTGAGCCTCGAACCGTCGTCCCCTGAGTCCGTATTGGAAAGTCTGAATCGACTTTCCCGCACGGCCACAGAGGCGCTAGTGTGTGCATAGTATACATTCAGGGTACTCTATTCTGTCTAGCAAGATTTTAAAAAGTAAGTATAATTCAGTTGACTTTTAAATCTTATCGGTACACAATCTAAAAGTAAAAAGTTTTTTGCGGTAAATCTGAGGAAATTTTGTTAGATTCGGCACCCATGCAGCGGGTGTAGGTTTTCTTAGTACGGACCGTATAATGAATAATGCATGAGGATTTCGATGGTTAGGAACGTTTTAAACGTTTACGTTCACTGTTCACGAGAGAGAATCTATTGTTCTTTAAGTCAGTGTGACGTCGTATACTGCTGTTTTATTGGCATTGGTTCTGTCTCTAAACTCCATACTGTCTGCATTGGTATAAGTGTGACCAAGTGTATATAAATAAACCGTACATGCAGCATATGCATACATCTGTAATGAAAACGAGAAAAAAAGAAAAGCGGAGCTCTTCGGCATATATACATCTGCGGCTTTCTTATAATTAGGTGTAGCCAAAATGCCAAACTCTCACTATAAATCTTTTGAAGATTAAAGCAATTACACGCCGTGCCAAATGGTGAAGGTTTTGAATAATGAATATAAATGGCATTAAAAAGTGTTTTATTCTATTATATTAGCTAAAATCTTTCGTGCAAATGAATACAGGTATTTCACGATATGAAAAGCATGTTTCAAACGAATTTTACATTAAAATAATGGACTGCAGTAAAATACTGAATGTTGACAAAATAAAGCTAACTTTGATCCTCACCTTTCTAAGCAAAGTTCACACTTACGCATAAGTAAATCGTTGTACAATATTTTGTGGTGTACTAGCTTTGAAGTAAACTTACCTGAAACAAAATAGAAACAAACATTAGAATAAATATTCAATCAGTTCTAAACAACTAATTATAAAAAACTCTGGACGCAGCAAGTGCGTTATGGTAGTGAATTTTCATTAAAATGTTTTTATTGCAAATATGTGTTTTCTTTTTAAGAAAGCAGGCATCAATTTTGGTTACCAGTATAACCTATATAGTAAAAACAATGTGCCATGTTTCATTAAAATAACTTTATTGTGTGAAAATGTACAAAAATTTCCAAAAGTAAACTTAAAGTATTCCCGGAAAAACTTCTTATAGGTTATTAGCAAATTGGGCTATTCAAATATGAAGCATTTGATCAAAATGCGCTACCATAACGCACTTGCTGCATCCAGAATTTCTTTTCTTACAAACATGCATTATATTTCGATGGAAAATGCAAAAATGCAATAACATAAGGCGTGTTTGATTAAAAAAAAAAAAAAATTTGTATCACCAACGACTTATGGGCCATCCTGTAATTGTAGAAATATTTTTTAGATGTAGCTCAAGACACCCTATAATTAATATATACAAATTTTTTTTCATATCTTGTATAATAACGGATATATTGAGCTTTATTGATTTTTTACGAAAATTCGACAAAAATTATATACCATAAAACGATAAACTCTATAGCTAAGAATACTGCCAAGCATCAGAGAAAAAGTCTATTTGAAATGAATTTTCTGGAAACATTTTAGTAAAATGAAGGACAATGACAGCTGAAACTAAGACTTCAGGGCTTGTAAAACATCCTTCTTGAGACATTTGATTTCCATAGCCCGTATTACATTCAAGTTATTTGCCTAAATGTTGCCGATTTTGAGGTTTTAAATCGCAACTTTGACGTTTTGAGGAAACCCCCAATTTATTTTTCTTTAAATGCCTATAACTTTTTTGTCTTTTGACCTACATAGCTAAATTATAGGTAACTTACCTATAAGGATATAAACCCGCGTACCAAATTTGGTTGCCCTTACTTTGTTAATTCCGGATATAAATTTTTTTCGAAAGAAAACAAAATTTTCCGGGAAAACCTAGGCAGATTTTTCTGGCTAACGAATTTATCCAAGCCATTTGCAAAAGGAATTTATTCACCAAATTTAATAAAAATCGGCCCATTATTTTTTGAGTTATCGGTGTGATACATACATACATACATACATACATATATATATATATATATATATATATATATATATATATATATATATATATATATATATATATATATATATATATATATATATATATACATATATATAAACATATATAAATTGAAACTGACCCCGGATATGTGTTTAGGGAGGCATAATTAGCGCTCATTTGAAGAAATTTTTCAAAATTCAAAAGTCGGGATCTCCTCAATAGTGAATTTTTTTAAAGAAAATTCACTAAAACTAATACATAGTACTGAATTGCTTTATGTATGGACGCAGCAACTGCGTTATGGTAGCGAATTTTTCTTTAAATGTTTTAATGGCAAATATGTCTTTTTTTAATACGTCAAATGTTTAGCAATAGCCTATATAGTAGTAACAATATTCCATTAAAATAACTTTGTTGTTTCAAAAAGTAGAAACAACCAAAATAAACTTTAAAAGTTCCCGAATTTCGTGGCCAACGAACCTCTTTAAGCTATGTACACACCTTCGAGCATATAGACAGCCATAATTCTCTTTTGTCTTGCCATACAAGTGAAAACTCTTAAGCATATTTTTCTTTTAGTGTAGGTACCTATCTTTGTTGGCTGAAATAGTGAGTTTATCTCGTATTTTAGATTTCATATGTTGTGGTTGTGTGGCTTATTTAACGTTTGGAAGTGCGTGACAGTAAAAATTTGTTTCAAACCGCAGATTTCATATTGCATTGTTGTCAATAATAATAGGTAGTCAATTGGTCGACAAATAACACTTTATTAAAATAATGCTATATTATTAACTCGTCTTTTGAGCTCTTCATCAGCCGCTTCATTCACAGCATTATAATGTGTTGTTACGTTCTTCGGGGTTCTGGATTTGTTGACTAACAATACACAGCTTTTCAAACAACTAATTTATTATAACCAACTATTTTCCAACACCACCATCAACCAAAATATTTGTCTCTATTACTAAATGTCTATGGTTTATTCTCGCCTCTATTAATTCACTACACTTGTTCGCTTAATACTCTATGATAACTTATTCTACGCCAACACTAACTCAATACTGAACTGACTCACTCTATGTGGGGTTCGCCTATTTATACTGTCCATAGAGATTCTATACCTTCTACACTGTTCTACATCTGTCACTTCTAGAAATATCACCCCAGAGTGTTCGCTGTTACCAACACACTTTACAACTGGCCTCTGACCATAGAAGTAACAAAGTTTATAAACATATATCTCATAGACACGGATGTGACAGTATGATAAAACTTTTACTTAAAAAAATATGGGTCGATTTCGATAAAATTGGGTAAATGTCTTCCTTTTGCAAGTGGCTTGAATAAGTTCGTTAGCCAGGAAAATCGCCCCAGGTTTTCCCGGGAAATCTTGTGCTTTCTTTTAAAAAAAAATTAGATCTACGTAAATAACAAAGTAAGGGCAACCAAATTTGGTACGCTGATTTCTGTCATAAAGAGTATCCCATGTACCAAAATTCAGATCTCTATGTTGAAAGACAAAAAAGTTTGAGGTAAATTAATTTTTAATTAATTAAATCTAAGAAAGTTAATATGTCAAAATTGATAATTATGGTAGGGGTACGAATACGACACGAAATGACTAACAAGCTCCTAGATCTGTGTCTAAGTCGTTATTTTCCTTCATTCCGTTAAAATATGAACAAAAAAGCAATTGTAAATAAGAATTGTTTGGCACAAATAGTAAAGTCGTTCGACAATTAACATACTACCAAATATACCTGCTAGTGTGATGTTGAACGTAGCCGGGTGGGCTAAGCCCTGTACATACTATAATCGAGTCCTATATGACGAGTTATAATCCTAGTTAGTTACTTCACTTTCTATCAATCTTTTTTAAGTCGCATTTCACTTTACTGTTATCTGATTAGATAGCGAGTTTCTGTATAAAAAATAATTTTATAAAGTGGAGATGAAAACTTTTAAAATTTAATTCAATTTGAATAGCATGCCTGGTTGTTTGTTCTTACCCTCTAATAGCCTCGGTGGTTCAGAGGTAAGAACGTGTGCCTCTGAACTGAAGGGGACTGGGTTCGATCCCATATATACGTACCAAAATTTAGTCAAAACAGTTATAAGCAGTTGAAGAAAAGAAATAGGGGTTTTCCTCAAAAAGCCAAACACGCGATTTGAAACGTCAAAATTGGCAACATTTAAGTCAAGAACCTGAAATAAATACGGATTATGTAAAGAGTGTTCTGCAAACCCTTAAGTTTCAGCTTCAACCATCATTGCCCTTGATTTTACTAATATATTTGCAGAAAATTCATTTCAAACAGACCCTTTCTCTGATGCTTTGACAGTAGTTTTATTTAAGTTTATAGTTTAACAGTCTATTAATTTTAGCTAATTTTTGTTGAAAAAATTCGTTAATGAGAAGACCACGACAGCAAAAATGCAATAAGGAATGTTCAAAAAAAATAATTTTTGTAGGTATCACCAACGACTTATGGGCCAGCCTGTGATTGTCGAAATAATTTTATCAGATGCAGCTCAAGACACCCTATAGGTAGCCTATACAATTTTTTCTCGTATCTTGCAAAATAACAATTATTATATTGGGCTTTACCGCAGAAATGCGTCACCCTGTATATATGTAAACAGAAAGTAAACCCAGATATGGATTCTGGGGGGCCTAGTTTGCGCTCATTTGAAGAAATTTTGTTAGAATTAAAAAGTCGCGGTCTCCTCAATAACGAATTTTTTCTAAGAAAATTAGCTAAAAATTATAGACCGTTAAACCATCAACTCGATGATATGATGATAGTTTATTGAAAGCAGTGATACTGACCCTTTCGTTCCCCCTCAAGCTTGATGATATTAGAGTGTTGTGTTTTATATGATATCTAAATTCACGATTAATCACAGTAACAAAAAATTTTGCACCGTGAGTCTTAAAAATATGAGCTTATAGGCAAGATTACTTCCCAACCATTGTACAATTTTTATTTGTACCCTATGATTAGATTACTTTTAATTTAACACCCTTAATAACAAAATTTAGTATTGAGCATTAGAAAACCACTTAAAATAATTTATCTCAACTTTATATCATTGTAACATCAAATATGAATTTAATTAACAAAGTAAATAGTGTTTTTTTTCCTCAGGGTGGATTGAAGCCGTATTTTACTATTTGGGGAATAACTGTTACAATAGATTATACTGGTAACCAAATTTGATGCGAGCTTTCATAAAAAAGTTCGGGACGCAGCAAGTGCGTTATGGTAGTGAATTTTTATTAAATCCTTCAAATTTGAAAACTCAATTTTATATAAACTTAGATAGTTGAATTTTGTTATGTGGCAAGGTCTTTCTCAAAGCAACATACCCACCAAATTTCATTAAAATAGCTTTGTAATTTTTGGAGAAAAAATATTTTTTCGAAAGAAAACTCAAAATTTAAATAACTGAATTTCCTATAAACTTAGTAAGTAAGACCTATGCACAAACAAATCGATAAAGATATATGCAGATAGCCAAGCTGCAATAAAGGCTCTTGGTTCCTACCGGTGCAATTCAAAGACGGTATGGAGTTGAAAATCTGCCCTTAACGAATTGGGCAGCTGTAATGAGGTGTCGCTGGTCTGGATACCGGGTCACTCGGACCATGATGGCAACGTTGCGGCAGACGCGCTTGTCAGAAGTGGTGCCCAGTGTGACTTTGTCGGACCAGAACCGGTGCTGGGAATAACATCTTGCACAGCAAAACGCACCTTAAAGACCTGGACAGATAGAAGGACAATTCAATATTGGCAAAATCTTCCAGGATTAGCTCACTCTAAGGCCTTCATAAATGGCCTGTCTGAGTCAATGGCTAAGAAACTTCTAGAGTTGAACAGACAACAACTGAGTACTCTAGTCGGCCTGTATACAGGACACTGTCGCTTGCGGCATCACATGCACCGTATTGGGATCGGTCAGGAGACCGAGTGCCGGCTGTGTATGGAGAATGACGAAACAGCAGAGCACGTGCTGTGTTCCTGTCCGGCAGCGGATAGGACTAGACACCTGCTCTTTGGCAAGGTAAAGCTTGCTCCAGAGGATCTGGATCAACTTTCGCCCGCAAAGGTTATCGACCTCTGTAGGAGGCTGGATTTGTTGGGCGAAATATAGACATTAGGCGTGAGCCACAATAGACCTTATGGTCGCGGTGGAGGGACCGATATGGACCACTCACAATCTAACCTAACCTAACCTAACCTAGTAAGTTGAGTTTGGGTATGTAGTAAGGGTCTGTCCCGACGCTATATATGCACCAAATTTCATTACAAGAGATTTGTAATTTTCGGAGAAAAACTTTTTTTTCGAAAGAAAACTCAAAATTTTCGCGGAAAATCTTGTTCGATTTTCTTGGCTAACGAACTCATCCAAGCCATTAATAAAAGAAAGGCACTTGCCAAGTTTCATCGAAATCGGTTAGTTACTTTTTGAATTAGCGGTTGGATACATATACATATACATATACATGCATACATACATATATATATATATATATATATATATATATATATATATATATATATATATATATAAGCATATAAAAATTGAAACTGATCCCGAATATGGGTTCTAGGTGTCCTACCTCGCGCTCATTTGAAAAAAAAATTGTCTCACCATCGATACCTCTCTATTAGTGAATTTTTTTAAATAAAAATTCACTGAAAACACATGTTTGCTATAAAAAATATTTTTTTATGAAAATTCACTACTATAACACACTTTCTGCATCCATACTTTTCATTACAAAAGAACAACAAAATTATATATATTATCTGTTGTCACTCGCTTGGCAAATTTATATAATTTTTTTCCTTCAGCATTTATTAAGTGGCCACAATCCCTCAAATCAAGCACCCAACTAAGCACCCTTTCAAGTGTTACCGCTGACTGATCGCCGTAAACTGCACAAGTAGGGTCTTAATACCGTTATTATTATCTCACTATAGCACATATAATTGAGTCTGTCTGTCAGTCATATCATAAATATAATACAGGGCAATATAATGTACGTGTATTATATCTGGTTGCATCTCACCCCATGCGGATAACAAATAGTTAAGGGCGAAGGGACCCCTCTCTTACCGGCAGACCATATCATAACTCTATTGTACCCATTGTTAAATGACAAGTGCATATCTGACTCTGGATAATGCAGAAGTTTATCGCTCATTTCATCACAATTGACTACGTTCATGTATACATAATGGGGAAATATTCAATTGAATAATGAATACACTAAACTAGAGCTTTTTCGTAAAAAAATAGTGCTGCAATTTTAATTATAACTTCCACATAGCTGTGATAATCTACTCTCCTCGGTAAAACATTCTCATGAAATCAATTTTGGGTTCATGACTTGACCACAAAGAAAATATTCGTATTCCTCTACCCATAAACTTCTGAAACGTTATAAGACTCGAGTTTTAACGAAAAAAATATGTCAATTTTCACCAAATCACCCCTCTTTATCCCCTACCCCCTGACGCGATCTTATCCAAAAACAATTCGAAGCGTTTCTCTGTCAGGTGCTAACTGGGTACCCAATTTGAAGATGATAACTCAATTCGTTCGAAAGTTATTGCGCCTACTAACAGGGAGACTTACAGGCAGACAGACCGAAAGACATCAGAGTCACCAGAATCAAGTTTTCTATTTGTTTCGTGATTTTTACGCAGTTTTAGCAAAAAAAATGCGAAGCTTCTGTCACCGATATTCCACCCCACACATTAAACCCCTGATTTAATTTCAGCACAGAATTCCACATGTTTGATGAAATTGAAAGTTTTCTAATTAAAAAAAACCCTAAACGATAATATTACTCGAGTTTCAACGAAAAAAGGTTAGTTTTCGCCAAATCACTCTCCATTCATCCCCTACCCCCTGGAGTGATTTTACCTCAACAATTCGAACCGTTCGTTCGTCGAGTGCTAACTGTATACCAAATTTGAAGACGATTTCTTAATTGGTTCTAAAGTTATCGTGGCTACATACAGACCGACAGACACAAAAATTTTCGTTCCCGAATCATGTTTTCTATATGTTTTGACACTTTTTAAGACGTTTAAGCGGAAAAAAATGTTATTATTGACGATGTGGAAGTAATGCAGACATCCAGGTTTCTGCTCTGACTTCAGAAATGTATGTTATCTCTTCGGCTTTTACGTCTACCTGACGATGACGAAAAGCGAAACCGGTTTCCAGAAAAGTAACAAGGATTTGTGAAGACAGAGAAAAAGTCTATTGCCTAGTTCCCCAAAGCTCGAATAAATAACGGACGGTTAGTTAATCAAGGCTTCAGGCGACCAATCGCAGACCATGATTCGGGTTTTTTCCATGACAATCAAATATTTTGAAGCTGTGATTGGTTGTATTAAGCTTTGATTCACTATATTAATTTTTAGATTTCGATTTTAAATAAAGAATTAAATTATTTTCAAATTTTTCAATATTTGCACATTTTTTAACAGTCCTGATTGCATACGTACTGTTCCTGTGCGAAGGAATTAATTTAATCACATAACTTATTTTATCGGTTAGGGTCTTGGACAACTAATATGATCAAACCATCTTTTCGTCAATGATTTAGTTCACAATATTTTCATATAAACTAAAATTATTAATCGAAAAACAGCCTATTAACTAAGTCTCATTAACCTAAAATAAAAACAATCACTTGGCAAATTTTTAATTTCATGTCGTCTGTCATTTTCCATAATTGCGGCCGAGCTTTCACGACTGTCGGTTCGGGTAGTATGTTTATGCCTGGTATATATTTAGTTTGGTTAGCGTTGATCTATGGTTTATACCTGTTGTATGAATCAATATACGCGTGGCAGTTAACTACACTGTCTGTCAGGCATTGGACTTTACCACTAAGTAGTCACAACGCATGTCTTTGGGATTTTATTTTTAATTTGAAAGAAACTAAATATATTGTGTACCAAATTACTTAAAATGCACAACATAGGTTTATTTACACTATTTCTAGCCACATGTAAGGTATCATTCGAGTTACTCTGATACTTACAAAAATATAGCGTTTTTCAAAAAGTTTTCCCCGATTTTCCACCGGAAAAACTTGAGCATAAGGGCTCATTAATGTACTGGACCTCGGTTTTCGCCCAAACAAGATTTTTGACAAGTTTGTCATTTTCAAGAGGTAAAGGAAATATGTAAGGAAACTCTAAGGCCTCAATCTGCCTACTCCTTAGAGTGGTGCACAAAGGTGGGTAAAGGAAATATGTAAAGACACTCTAAGGCCTCAATCTGCCTACTCCTTAGAGTGGTGGACAAGGGTGGGTAAAGGAAATATGTAAGGACACTCTAAGGCCTCAATCTGCCTACTCCTTAGAGTGGTGGACAAAGGTGGGTAAAGGAAATATGTAAAGACACTCTAAGGCCTCAATCTGCCTACTCCTTAGAGTGGTGGACAAAGGTGGGTAAAGGAAATATGTAAGGACACTCTAAGGCCTCAATCTGCCTACTCCTCAGAGCAGTGGACAAAGGTGGGTTGGGTGGTTGTAGCTCGATTACTGGGCCTCAATCTGCCTACTCCCCAAATCGCCGGAAATCGTCTGTGAGGTCTCAGTGTGTTCAACCCATATATATATATATATATATATATATATATATATATATATATATATATATATATATATATATATATATATATATATATATATATATATATATATATATATATATATAAAAAATTTAATGGACCTTGGTTTGGGTTCTAGGGACCCAAATTCCCGTTCGTCTGAAAAAATCTTTTCAAAAGTTTTTCATCGTGACCTCTCTAATGGCGAGCTTTTCTCAATGAAAACTCGCTAAAACGACAATACAATAAACATAACCACATCAATAAATCAGACTCTGACGGGACCACCATTTTGGAGAAAAGCGATTTTTTGTGCAAATAACAAATGTAGCGCTGAACGAGAGTAACTTACAACATCTGCTTTTGTTTAATCTGCGTTTCATGATTGCAAGTAAGATTAAAAGAAAAGCTCCTTTGACATTTCTACTAATTAAGTCAATGTTATACATGTATTTCTTGTTTTTTCTTTATATAACAAAAATTAAAGATGACAGTAATCTTAAACGTTATTGTACCCTGATACATGCATATGTGACGTTAATTGATTGAAGCAAAGCATGAAAGCTGATACATAATAACTGTACTCGTCAACGAATTACTAAAAAGGAATAAAAAGACCGCTGGCGAACCTACAACATCCCAAACGTCGCTTATTTTACATCCAACGAAAACAACACGACCATGTTAAAAGTGTCTTGTTGGGACAGATACGGGTATCATGAAATACGGCCGAGTTTAAACAACTATAGTTGTTGCTGCCTTCCTTCTTGGTGGACCAACTATGTTGCCAAAGTTAACCAGCCTCTACTGTCTAGCTCACTAGAGCTCTCTTCATATATTAATTGTATTTTGTTTGTTCAAGTCGGTCCATTTCTTCAATTATGGGCAATCGACGACGCAGGAATTAGTTTCACCCCATTATCCTGTAAGTAGGGTTGGTATATCTAACGTTCTAAACATCGCTGAAACAAGAGGCCGACTGCTTTACGCCACGCTCGAAGGGTGGAACTTGCAGACACTCAAGTTTCACAAATAGAGTGCCACATTGTTTTAGTTTTACAGCATATACTGAAAAAATTAAATATCGCTTCTAATAGGGATCAAACCACGCAAAATTTGTTTATTTTACACGCACAAGTTATTGGTTGATCAAAAATAATAACTAAATTGGCTGACAAGAGTTCCGATAATGTGTAACAGGTCTCCCTACAAAATGAAGATTGAACTGTAAGCCAATATCCTGTTAATTTTAGGATGGAGTTACACAAATAAGGAGTCCAAGCTTAATTTAAAAAAAAAATCAAAATAATTGTAACATAAGGCAGGCTTTTTGGAAGCCAGCCTGGTAAGCGAAAGGTCTTGGTGCCGATTACAGGCGGTCTAACGAAAAGTTGATAGGGCCTGGGAAAAATGTCCTTCCTCTAATGACCAAACAGATCGTAGGTAGAAATGAAGAAATTTAAAAAATCTGGACGCAGCAAGTGCGTTATGGAAGTGAATTTTCATAAAAATGTTTTTAATAGCAAATGCGAGCAGGCATCAATCTGATTACCGGTATAGCCTATGTAGTAGAAATAATGTACTATATTTTATCAGAATTACTTTGAAAATGTACAAAAAAAAATTATTTTTTAATACCAGGAAAGCATCTGGCCTTGACGAGATCCCAGCAAGTGTTCTCAAAAAATGCGCACCAGAGCTTGCTCCTGTCCTGACTGGTCTTACAATAGAGGCATATTCCCTAGTAACTGGAAAACTGCTCGAGTAGAACTCGTCCCCAAGAAAGAATCCAAAGCGCTTCCTAGCAATTACAGGCATATTTCTCTTCTTTCAGTTGTCTCTAAAGTGATGGAAAAGTATATAAGCACCGAATTACTAAAACTTATTGAAAAACACAGTCTAATCCACGACAGGCAGTATGGATTCCGTCAGCGCAGATCAACTGCCGACCTTCTTTCCTTTGTCACCCATTCTTGAAGCAAGTCTATGGAACTACACGGTGAATCCCAGATTGTAGCTCTAGACATATCCAAAGCAGTCAACCAGGTCTGGTACGCAGCGCTGCTTAATAAACTTCCGGCATATGGCCTACCACCATAACTCTGTACCTGAACAGCAAATTTCCTCTCCAACCGGAGCATTTCTGTTGTCGTAGATGGTCATGCCTCTAAACTGTATCCAATTAATGCAGGATTTCCTTAACGTTCAGCTTTAGCCCCTACTTTGTTTCTTCTCCACAACAATGACCTCCTCTTTAGCACATCCAACCTAGTTCACAGTTACGCGGATGACAGCACCCTCCACTCAAATATACAATATTCTAAGCCTGTCTCTTTAGCCCAATTATACGAGGATCGCAGACTCATGGAGGGTTCTGTTTCTGTGGATCTCCAAAAAATATTAGACTGGGGAAGTATAAATCTTGTACAATTCAACTCCACCAAATTTCAGTCTTGCTTTTCTATCTCATAAGAGATACACCAGCATTAGACCCATCACAATGAACAACCAAGTTATTCAAAGTAATGAGTCCTTTTCACTTGTTGGTATTTCTGTGGTTCGAAATCTCAATTGGCACCAACATGTCACATCAATTGTAGAAGCGGCTGCTAAGAAATTAGGTTTCCTCTTCCGGGCTCGCAAATACTTTTCACTAGCTAATCTCTATACCTTATATATTACACAAATAAGGCCAATCCTCGAATACTGCTCCCACATCTGGAGTGTCGCTGCCGCTTCTACACTCGCTATCCTGGACTGCATTCAGAAGAGAGCTATACGTCTCATCGGTGATCCTACCCTCACCCAAAGGCTACCATCCCTTGCCCACCGACGTGCCGTTGGTGACCTCTCTCTCTCTTTTATTTATATATATATATATATATATATATATATATATATATATATATATATATATATATATATATATATATATATATATATATATATATATATATATATATATATATATATATATATATATATATATATATATCTGCACGGACGATGCTCAGGGGAGCTTTCTTCCATAGTTCCTCCACCTGTCGCCCCTAACAGATCTACCAGGGAAACAGAGCGAATGCGCCCTTTTACTGTCCAGGTCACCAGAAATAGAACATCTTGTTATGCCCGCCCTTTTGTCCCGAGGACTTCCAAGTTGTGGAATCTCTTGCCGGCACATGTTTTCCTTCTCCTCCGAACCTTCAAACCTTCAAGTCCAGAATTAACAAGTTGCCTCTTTCCTCCTTGTCGACACCCACGGTACGATTGTATTTAGGCTGTGAGCCCTCGTGGTGTGTTGTTGGAAAAAAATCTATGAAATGTTAGGCAACTTAAATTTTTTCTTGGCACATAGAGGCATGATTTTCGTCAAAAATTGCGTAGATAATTTCTAGAAAATTCACTACCATAACGCACTTGCTGCGTTCAGACTTTTTCTTTCATTATTAACTAAGCAAACTAACTAAATTACAGCTAATTTCCTAAAATCGGATAACCTAGTTAAAAGAAACTGCAAACTAATCCTCAAAATATCACCTTAATAATATTAGTATATTATTAAGGTGATATTTTGAGTATATTATTAAGGTTAGTAACTTAACCAAATCAGCATAAATTAACATATTTAATGGCAATGTAATTATTCATCGGATATAGAAACACAAGAGGTAAAGACATATGCATCAACAAATGAACAAATGATATCTGTCAAGAAAAATGAAATCCTCATCGATTCGGCAACGTCGCAAACGACATCTCGTTGGTTCTGCAGCGTTAACCGATTATTTATATGGCTGGCCGAATATTAATACAGGCCGTTCCATAAAATCCAACAAGCGAACGAAGTAAATGTGTAAAAAGAACCATAATCACGAGCAGCTAACAACCTGAAGATAAATAAATAATGACTGGGCTGTTCCTGCACGGTTCTGTGGCCCATGAAAGTTTGTGGACTCTTTCTTCACTCTTCTGTCTTGTTTCTGTGTTCCTATGGTGTCCGATGGTGACCCCCCAAACCGGTCCTCTCGTTAACTGATTGTTGTCCAAGAACTAAACAACACTCCGCCACACTCTTTCTTCTTCGTGGTCAGGTTTTCGGTTGCTCTATTGTAAATTGTGAGATTAAGGAATTATTGCCACAATATTGGTTTGTAGTTAAAAAGTCCGAAAGTTAAAATAATACAAATTATCGGATTTTATATATCTCATCGAAGGCCAGGTATATTCTTATTTTACAAAGTACACCAATTAACAAAAATTCAAGCTAAAATTTTACAGCCTTTAAGTACTCAGTATAGAACATTTTCGTATATTTCTTCTTTTTAGTCACTAAATAAAATACGGTTTTGCGCAAGAAATGTGCTTAAATGTAGAGAAGCAAGCCTGGACGCAGCAAACACGTAATCGTAGCGAATTTTCATAAAAATATTTAAAATCCCGGAAAACAATGCAACTATTAGGTCCGTAAATACAAATTTGTTAGTTGTTAATCATCTCAATTAAACCAATTTTTCTTGGATAATGTTACGTTCTCTTCCAGAATTGTTTTTGTATCTTTTCAAATAACGAAGTTATTTTGGTAAAATTCTGAACACAAGTTGCCTTCATAAAGATTAATACGTACAAAATTTCAAGTTTCTAGCTTTATAAAAAAATTGAGTTAAAAGCATTTGTTTTACTTTTTATCGTCACGTGCGGGGGCCGTATGGTATCGGTGACAGAAATGTCAAATCTTTTTTGTCAAGACGGCGTATAAAATCTCAAAGCATATAGTAAACATGATTTCGGTACGAATTTTTTTGCCGGTTTGTCAGTATGCACGATATTTTTCAAATAAATTGAGATATCGTCTTCAAATTTGGTATATAGCTAGCAGCCGACAAACAGTTCGGATTGTATTTGGGTGAAATGGCTTTAGAGGGTAGGAGATAAAATTGACATTTTTCGTTAAATCTCGAGTAATATAAAGTTTCAGGGTTTGTTTATTAGAAAAGTTAATATTTCATCAGAGAATACGAGATGAGTGATGAAAGTTCTATAATAAAATTATTTTTATCAGTTATCTGGTATTCTGTGATTAAGTTGAAGTAGGGGTTGAATTTGAGAGGGTGGAATATACATTTATTCGATTATTAAGAGTACCTAAAGTAGTTGTTTCTCTTATTCTTTCCATCGTAAAATTCACATTTCATCATGTAATTGCATTTTTTAACACTTTGTGTTATTTGGAGCTGCCGTGACAACATACTACTAGGTTTCGCAACTAGGTGGCGGCACGTGCTTCGTGTTGCCACTCACTTAGTGTGTTGTAAGGCTGGCTACCATAGACGTATTACTTTATAGGTGTATTTTCACTGCAATTAGTATGCCGTACTGACGAGCTCTGATTAGAGCGAAACCGGTCTACGGTTCTAATTGTGGTGAGAATGCATTTAGCCTTACATACTTTGTCCCTATATTAGGGTAGAAATGGGCCAGGGCTGACAATTTACTAAATTGTTAGTTGGTTGTATACAGTCTCTATTTTTTAACACTTTGTGTTATTTGGAGCTCCCGTGACAACATACTACTTGGTTCTGCAGCTAGGTGGCGGCATGTGGTTCGTGTCTTACCACTCAGTGTTGGAAGGTTGGCTACCATTGCCGTATTACTTTTTTAGCTGCAATTAGTATGCCGTACTGACGAGCTCTAATTAGAGCGAAACCGGTCTACGATTCTAATTGTGGTGAGAATGCATCTAGTCTTAAATGGGGTTGATGTTGATAGTGTGAATTTAGCACCTGTGTAGTGTCCCAAAAGTAACGGAATAGCAGAATAACTAGAACAAAGTTCAAGTCGCAGAGAAAAAAGTTGCAGACAAGAGCTCGGGGATTTTATATTTGTACTCGAGTCTTCCGTCCGAAATTCAGTGAATGAGAAAGTCTTTCTGCGAAGAGACAGATTTTTCAAATTTATCTAGTTAAACAATAAATACAATACGTTTAAATCACAAAGTTGGTTATAACAGCTTTGTTATTTCTAAAGATACAAACATATTCCAAAAGCTAACGTAATATATTCCCTGAAAACTCGGTCAGATTTTCATAGCTAATGAACTTATCCAATCTATTTACTAAAGGAGCGCGGGCGCAAGGTTTTATAAAAATCGGTATATTATTTGACTTATCGTGGTGTCATATAAAGTCTGAAACTGGTCTCGGACTATTTGTGCTCATTTTTTTTAATTTCACAATTCAAAAATTGAGTTTTTTTTAAAGAAAATTTGTTAATTAAAATCGGATATTTGAGATATATTTGAAGAAACACAAATAAATAATTTTATCCATAATAATGAAAGTCTGGACTTAGTAAATGCGTTATGGTAGTGAATTTTCAGTAAAATGTTTTTAATAACAAATAAGTCTTCTTTTTTTAAAGAAAGCAGGCATGAAATTTCTTTCCCAGTATAACATATATAGTTTAAACAATGTACCATATTTCATCAAAATGACTTTATTGTTTGGAAATGTACAAAAATTTTCCGAAAATAAACTTAAAATGTAGCAAATTGATCTATTGAGATTTGAAACTTAATGATAATTCGCTACAATAACGCACTTGCTGCGTCCAGTAAAAATTGAAATCGGTTGCAGAAACGAACAAGCACTTGTGAAGCCACGGGAAAGTCTACGGCTGTATTAAGTATGGAACAGTTTCACTAAGCTAGGGCAATAACAAACAACCAGATGCGTGCTATTCAAATTGAATAAGTCTTAAAAGTTTTCGGCTCGTCCTAATTGAATTGGTCATATAAAAACTCGCTAAAAATCAATCGGAATTACACAATCTGATCAGATAACGATAAAATGAAATAAAAGATTCAAAAAATTTAAAAAAAGTGAAGCCACTAACTGGGATTAGAACGCGTACTTTAGGAGTCCATTGTGAAATCTACCCTACTCCCTTGACCACTCGGCTATTGACGACACAAGAGTTCTATCTACTAACAGGTATATACACTAGTAGGTATATTAATTTTTTAACGTATTGATTATGTACACGATACAATTTTTGTTTAAAATGGATTTTTTTCTCATATTTTAACGAAATGAAGGTAATGACGACTGAGGCACATATCTAGGGGCTTGTTAGTCATTTCGAGCCGTGTTTTAACTCACAAAGTGCTAATGCCCACTAACGTACGACTACCAGAATTATCAATTTTGACGTTTTAACTTTTTTTAATCAGAGGCTTGTAATTTCTTGTCTAGAGATCTGAATTTTGGTACAAAGGATACTCTTTATGACATAAACCAGCGTGCCAAATTTGGTTACCGTAGCTTTTTAATTTTCGGAGATATGAATTTTTCTCGAAAGAAAACCCAATTTTTTTCTGGAAAACCTTGTCCGATTTTCCTGGCTGACGAACTTATCCAAGCCATTATTGTGTAAAATACTATATTTTGTTAAAATACAATTGACAAACGTACTTTACATTACAACCATTAAGTTTACTGTCGGAAAATGACGTTTAAAATTTTCAACTCCTAGGCAACCTCATAAACTGACTGATAATTATTTCTTATCGCAAATATGCCTCGAAGTGACCAGTGCAAATTTCGAACATTTATTGTGAAGTGATAACACACAAATCTCTTTGTTCCCTAATAATGCTTTACTCTTATGAAATTTTGGACGAAACACTCAATTCTTAGAAATTTTTTGGTAGTATTCTGATCATGTATCGAGTGGATCTGTGTTTATGGAAAAATCTCTTTGCAACCAGACATCTTCTGATCTTCTGTTAATAATTCAATTAAACTCCTCGTAAATAAAAGTTATATTCAAAAGTCGTCGCATATTTTACTTATGTCGGAAGATGACGTTTAAAATTTTCATCTCCTAGGCAACCTGATAAACTGACTAATAATTATTTCTTATCGCAAATAATGTTTGAATATCTTCAAATCGGTGGGACTTAGGTATAGGGAATGCTGATACCAATCGGAGGAACAATAAAAAGTACATGAACTAATGTTATATAATATAGGCTGTTCTATTTGAAATAAGATAGTTATTAGGTTTTAAGCTTGTCACGATTGATCGATATATTTCGGACATGCTGTCTAACTTGTAGTAGCTTTAGTAAATTCCAAATATTTTGTACTTTAGAATTTGCACTTTTAGAATTTCAACTCTTCAGGCTAAAAATTAAGAGAGACACAGGTGTGTACATGTGACAATGTTTTTTAAGAAATTTTTGAAAGAATTCAAATATCTCGAAAATGGTTGAGAAAAATGACATAACATGTTAGTAAAGCCTACTATAAAATTTGACGAGCAATCTAGAATCTTCCATTTGAAATAAGAAAGGTGACGTCTCCTTCCGGTATAACCGGAAGTTCCATACTAACGTCAATATTTTCAGTGAACTGGAAATTTTGAGAAACCCACGTGCGTGAATTTTCAGAATTCAATTGTGAGCCGTACTCCAGAAACGGCTAATGGAAGATCTACGTGGGACAGCTTATATATATATATATATATATATATATATATATATATATATATATATATATATATATATATATATATATATATATATATATATATATATATATATATATATATATATATATATATATATATATATATATATATATATATATATATATATAAACTGACCCCGGATATGGGTTTTAGAGGTCCTAATTCGCGCTCAGGTTTTAATAATTCGAAAGTTGGGATCTCCCCATTAGTGAATTTTTGCTAAGAAAATTCACTAAAGGTAGCTCAGGCTCGCAAAAACCGCAAGGTTCTATCATTACTGATAACCGAAATACTTAGCAATTGCAAGCAAAATGGGACCCCCTGTATAGGCAAGTAAATTTCAAGATTGGCGACTATCTATCATAAGTAATATGAGATAAATTGTTGCCTAAACAAAATGCTACACACGACACAGATAAGTCGCCACAACAGTTCTCGATATTGGCAAATAAAAGTTTCCTTATTACAACTATTATTAATACGGTTAGACGTACGTATTCTGTTTCATGTACTTATTGAAAAAAATAGTTTCCAAGAAAGGGAAATCCATGACATCAGTTTACCCATTCAAAACAAGGCAGCTTTTGTGTGTGTGGGTTTTATCTCTAACGCTTCCAAAAAGGCAAGTTTGCGCTTGTTATTACAAAAATGTTGGGGCTCTATGATGTTATTTACTTTAGACCTATGTTAAGTACCCATAATATGTTTTGCTAAGATAGATTTCTCAGTCTGCTTATTTATACATGCAGAAACATGTTCTTTGTATCGGGTGTCAAAGCTTCTAGACGTTTGACTGATGTAGACTATGTTACAATGTGTACGAGTTGATTTATAAATTATAGCTTGTGACAAAAAAAGATGTTTTTTTTTCGCGTTAAATGGTACATCACGTATCGTGTTGTAAGATCTAAACTTCCATCTCTCCCAAGCAACATTTAAAGTCAAATTGACGTAAAGTCGCACTAACAGTAGGTCGGCGACCAAATCACCTCAGGTCATTTTCAAATAAAATTTAAGTATATTTTACCAATGTGGGGAATAAACCAAAAGTAATAGGGAAGTCGATAATAGGTCCAGCATAGCATTTTGACCAACGCGTTTTAGTTATATCTAGAGCATTTTCATTCCATACGTTTTACTTGAATGCGACATCTGGGCGCAAGTGCAGTGACATTCTTAACAACGAACTGCGCATTTGACATTATTCTGTAAGATCTGTGGTTATGTATGTATTAACAAACAGTAGATATTAGCAACTAGGTATTTCCATCTTTGTTAAAAAATGACAACATGTTGAATGATCAACGAAGATACTTTAAATATTTGGATAAAGTTAATTCGCACTGTATAAAGAAAAAAAAAACTACTGCGGTTATATTTTTTCTGTTAATATGATTATGAAAGTTTGATATAATTCAAGCACCTCTGTAAAAAGTCAAATTAGTTAAAGTTAAAAACTATTCAAAATTCTTTAAATTCTGATTTTGAGGATTAGTGGATGTAAACAAGACAAAAATATCCTACCCTCATTGTATACAAACATTATTTTGTTTTTTTCGAGTTAAAATTTAATTACACTAGATTCAACAAAAAATGGTTTTTAGTTTTTCAATACAATCAAGATGGATGGATACCGCAAGCATAGTATAGTATATTTAATATGGCTGCCGTTGTAACATTATTACATTTTCAAATTTGTAGTGATTATAACAATCAAGCCAACACTTTGGTTAATTATAACTAAACTATAACTTGGTTAGGTTATTTGGACTCGAGTGCTGGTTAACATGCCTTAACTTGTTGCTTGGGCTATCTGTACCGGCATATAAAATTTCAGAAATATTTCCAAAATAAGTTATCAAAACAATTTGTTGTCTTTTTTCTCTAATATTTTAATAAATAAAATTATGTGCTAATTCATATTATTTTCTGTCTATCATATTATTTACTAAGATCTACGAAAATAAAGGAGTCCTCTTGATGAAACTTTGTATAAATTGTGCTTTTATAAAAAGTTTACTGTGAACCAAAATTGAAGTTTCTATGATAATAAAAAATTAAGTGATTAGATTTTGAAAGATTTTTTGAAAATTCGCTACCATAACGTACTTACTGAGACCTAACTTTTTTAAGCCAACTATGTTGTTTGTATATTCTTTCATTGTCAAGTAAACCTACCTAGTCGCCACAACAGTAAGTTGGTTCTCGATATCGGCAAATAAAAGTTTCCTTATTACAACTATTATTAATACGGTTAGACGTACGTATTCTGTTTCATGTACTTATTGAAAAAAATAGTTTCCGAGAAAGGGAAATCCATCACATCAGTTTACCCATTCAAAACAAGGCAGCTTTTATGTGTGTGGGTTTTATCTCTAAAGCTTCCAAAAAGGCAAGTTTGCGTTTGTTATTACAAAAATGTAGTGGCTCTATGATGTTATTTACTTTAGACCTATGTAAGTACCGATTATATGTTTTGCTAAGATAGATTTCTCAGTCTGCTTATTTATACAAGCAGAAACATGTTCTTTGTATCGGGTGTCAAAGCTTCTAGAAGTTTGACCGATGTAGACTATGTTACAATGTGTACGAGTTGATTTATAAATTATAGGTTGTGTCAAAAAATATGGGGTTTTTTTGGCGTTAAATAGTACATCACGTATCGTGTTGTAAGATTTAAACTTACATCTCTAATTGTACCGGCATATAAAATTTCTGAAATATTTCCAAAATAAGTTAACAAAACAATTTTTTGTCTTTTTTATCTAATATTTTGATAAATTAAATTAAGTGCTAATTCATATTATTTTCTGTCTATCATCTAATTTGCTAAGATCTAAGATCTTAGAAAATAAACGAGTCATCTTGATGAAATTTTTTATAAACTGTGCCTTTATAAAAAGTTTACTGTGAACCATAATTGAAGTTTCTATGATAATAAAAAATTAAGTGATTAGATTTTGAAAGATTTTTTTGAAAATTCTGTACCATAACGAACTTACTGCGACCTAACTTTTTAAAGGCAACTATGTTGTTTGTATATTCTTTCATTGCCAGGTAAATCTACCTAGTCTCTTTAGATAAGCAGCTCGCTAATTCAACACAATAGGAGAAGAAAAGGGGCATGTATCACCCAGTCGGAGATATCAAAAGAGACACAGTAGATTATGCGGACACACAATTTACGGATTGTGGATGGACGTCTTTAGCAGGTTCATTGTCAAGTGTATGGTAAAGTCCGCTCCACATGGAACGAGAAGAGTACAGCACTAGGTGAAAGAGCTGCCTGGTCTGCACACGAGATGAAAGGCCGTTATGAAAGGCCGTTAATAAGGAGCGTTTACGAGTTTGCAAAATCAAAGTTTGGCCCCAGGCACTTTTCGTGCCATGCCGCAGCCATCTCACTCCCCCACATATACACCTGCCACAGCACAGTGCCGGCACTCCGTAATTTTGGATACAGAAACCACAAAAATTATCGAGAGGATAAAATATCATTTCAATATTTAAATCATGGATTAAATACTCAGCAAACAATTAGCATAACCCGTCAAAGGTATTTTATTTAAATGCTTGTCGTTATTGTACAGTTAACCCTAAAGGAATTAGGCAACCCTGTTGATATATACAAAGATACCAAAAATTAGTTTAAAAAAAACGTTGTTTGTTTACTGTATTTACATCTTCGTAGAAAAAGTTCACTGAAGACGAGATCTGACTTCAAGACTTTCTCCGCGGGTTCTGGCGTGATCGTCTCTTTCCCATCTTCAAACGATTGGGCAGGGAAATGTGCTAGGGTGTGTTATGCTACTAAATTGTAGCACACAGAAGGAATGACAAACATAACCTAACAGGAGCTAATCCCGGAAAAAGTTAATCCATATCACCTATCCATATTTAATTTATTCTATATCGCCCACCCGGTGTGTTGTCGGGAAAGACAAGACGAGAATACGGAACCTTGGTGTTCACGGAAACCTCCACGTGTCACTGGTCTAATGAATCTGCGCATTAAAACCAGCACATAAGAGGCGAAACACAATTTACAATCAGAGTTTATTCATCCCTCTGATGACGCTAACTTCGTTAGCGAAACGATCGTCAGGTCTAAAAACTTTATTGTGATGTATTGGGTTCTCCAATTGTACTCAGTGCTTGTCAGAGGTACCAACATTGACTCATTATAATCGGTTTCAATCTGTACTATGCTTTTATATAATGGAAGCGTTTCTGATAATGTATGCTCAACTAACACCTGAGCCACTTGGGGGAGGTACTCGATATATATATATATATATATATATATATATATATATATATATATATATATATATATATATATATATATATATATATATATATATATATATATATATATATATATATATATATATATATATATGGGGGGGGGGTTCCATTTGGAAAAACCGTTGACTGTTGCCAAGGTGACAATTTATGCACAATAAGCCAAAGGTTGCAATGCTATCGGGGCGGCGAAGCCGCGGACAAGCCCTGAGGAAGGAAAAAAGGTGTCGAAAAATGTCAAGGTCACAACTATATCAAAATGGAACAATTTATATTCGAAATATATTTTGATCGTTTTTTTTTTCGTATTTATTATTTACTCCCATTATTCCAGACAGATGCCTGACCTGTATAGGCCTATTTTTTAAATTTATTATCTTATGAATCATTCTGCAATTTATGCTCCAGGTTGACTGCAGCCTGAAAGGCTTATTGCGCTGATCCTTATTCTATTTGCGTTTCACGCCCAGGTGATGAATGAAGCAGCCTGTACTAGTTTGTATACAGGTTTATCCATATGCTTGAATTATAAATTTATTGGTGCCATTACTGGTCTCCCGAATAATTTTTGGTATCCATTCAATTTAACAATAACTGAAACTAGGAAATTCCAATTTGCACCTTTACAATCGGTCTTCTAAAAACTTCTCTGTTTGAACATCTACGACACGAACACACCCATCGCAACCTGGATACAAAGCTCTTTTTTGCCACAATGGCCATCTATTTCTTGGTGAGTTTTCATTATATTTGCTATCTGGTAAAACGATGTCTTTCTGTAATAAGCCGATTTCAAAACCATTTCCTATTCTATTACTGGCATTTTCCATAAATTTTTCAGATATGACATCTTCAGCTGACAGTGTTTGTTTGCTATTAACCCGCATTCCCAATGCATCAATGCGGAACTCATTTTTCACCAACTTTTCTAGCGCGTCATCTTGATTTTCTGTACAATGTGAGTGAAAACTAATATTTGTATCTTTTTTATGATTATAGTGGTGATTTACTCTCCCATTAACTACCCAGCCTAATCAAATAGTTGATAAAGTTGGAGATTTTTACTTCCATGAGTCACTTTTCTTGCTATTAACTGACTTATTTTGTTCAGAGAGAAAGGAGGTTTAGCATTGTCGTACGGTAATAGAGGGTAATATATTTAAATAAGAATATGCTTTTCTAAGCTCATTGTTACGGTCAATTTTGCACTATTTGGTTTATGGAATAAAGCTCAAATTTTGGTTAACTAAATTAATGATATCTCGTATATAAGTTACCGTAGTTTTACATTGCTTTAAATAAAACAAGTAAATAACTATTTGAATTGCCTATTCTAACATTTTTGGCCTAACACTAATTCAAAACTCTAGGAAATAACACAGAGAATCATTTTCGCGTTCCTGAATTATTGTTTACATTAAGTTGCTGGTATCCTTAGTAGATATTTTGGTGATAACAAATGCGTCTAACGTAAGCTTATGACTGGATCAATTGCAATAACGTATCTTGGCAATAAATGGAAATTGACTTTTAGAAACACATGGAATTTGCATCAAGTTAACTGAAAATCTAAGTCCAACTGCTAGAATCACTTATTATCAGTTAACAATAACATACTGTGCTTAAAGTGCCAGGAGATTTGAAATTAATCGCAGAGTTAAATAGGTTGAAACAATACCCGCCGCTGGAATATTACTAGGTGGTTCAGATGTTTAAAATATAGTGGTCCAAGAGCAGGCGACCAATTTAGAATCGGTATTTTATGGACTTGGAATACTTAAAAAGTACAATTTTAATGTTAGTGGCTCTGGACGGGAGTCAGGAAGGGCATTTACGGTTATTATGAAGACGGTTTTGAGGTGCGACCAGACTGCCCCGAATTTATTTTATAAGGATACTAAAAAATACATTTTAGGCAATCTGACGTTTTTATAGTATATTTATGACACAATTAATATTAAAAATGTGCCAAAACAAGACAAATGCGACGGTTTTAGATTATTACCTGACACGAAAAAACTTTTAAATGAATGCGAAAGAAAGCCTTATGCGTAAACACCTAGACCAGAAAGACTGGTAACATCATCATCAATATTACAATTTTGTGAGGAAAGTGCAAGATTTTTTGCAGTTCTTACACTATGTATTTGGAATTCCTTAGCTTTCTCAAAAATTCCAGATATATTAACGCTCACTTGTCTTGAACCCTATTGCGTTTTGTGACTTCATTTGTCCACTGAAATCACAGTGATGCTATTGAACCTCTACGACCTAAGCTGCTTGCAACATCTTCCTCCAGTAAAGTAACTGTACATGCTTCATCAAACAAAACAAAGACTGTCATCTCCTCTCTCTGACCTGTCAACTTGACAGGGGCAATCCGCAGTAAAGCTTCGCATTGTGTATTTACATTTTCCATTTCATGCTGCCGCATATAACTAGTTTCCCTACCGGGAGATTCGATTTTGATCTTAGTTACACTCTGCTACGTGTGCAGAAGAAGCATCCACTACACCTTTTCTCTGATTTGAGCCTATAACCTGAGTGGTCCCTTTTCAGGCAAAGGAAACCAATTTTCAATATCTTCGACTTTGCCCAGCGATCTTCTTTATACCTTTAGTTTTTCAAGAACTTTACAAAAACTAATTTTAGGAAATTTGGATTAGGAGAAATAAATCAAGATGGGAAACTAATGGGTTTCTATCAGGAAATGGCCTAATTGTAAGGAGCACAATGTTAACGTATCAAAAAGAAGAACACATACATCGAAAGCACATGGGATTTGTATCAAATAAATTTTATCATTACCACGAATTGCCACAGAAATTTTCTTAACTCCAGCCACGCATAGCTTGGTGCAGATATAGATAGTGACTATAATTTGGTACCAGCAAAGTGCAAAAATGCGTTCACAAAGAATAAAAATAGTGTAAAAAAGAAATGGAATTTGTACAAACTAAAATATGCAGAGCAGCTGGGGATGAATAAAGAAGAAACCAATAAGACAAACACAAAAAACGATTTAGAAATCAAATTTACTTTAAGCATATTTCTTTGACATTACAATTTAAAGACAGTAACGCTCTCAACAAGGTGGAACTGTATCTCATAATTATTTTTTTTTGAGGAGACATGTAAAGAATTGAGCAAAATTTCTAATCTTAGGATGAAACTACTTTCATTCGTGTTGTGGTCATATGTTAGATCTTGGTATTAAATTTGGCTTTACTCCATCCTGTAATTCCTTCAACAACTGTACCAATCCACCCCTGACTAATCCATCTCCCCTATAACATCCCACTACCCAAGCATCCTCTAACGAATTCCTAATTATCGGCCTTTACATGGTGCCTCGCTCAAAACTACTTTAACACCACTTCACAACCGGAGATTTTGTTCCTATTTGTGAGTCGAGCGAGTCCCAACGCAGAGTACTACAGCTCACGAAAAAAATCTCCCACAATAATTAATTTTGTTGACGAGTGCCAGTATATGCATGCTTCTAGAGAACAGAACAAGGACAGAGAACACGTGAAGCCGGGACAAAGAGAAGGATAATAAGAGAGGCAGAGCCAATTGCGAGAAAATTTTAATTGACTTCTTTGACTTAATCTGGTCTGGTATGGAAGCGAACGCGCTTTAAAGAGACATGCTTGTATTATAGTATAAAATGAGCGACATTGCTGTCGTGGTTTTATTATTCAATCAAAATACAAGAGCAGAAACGAGAACAGACGACGACGCGTTGCAAGAGCCAATTAGGGGGGTGGGTGGGTGGTGAATTGGAGGTAACCATTTAGATGTTTTACCCTAATTGTCTGGATTTTCTCCGATTCTTTTCACCGTTACTGTGGCTAGAAATAACAATTATTTATGTTAGATGTACAAATTTCTAGGAAGAACACTGGTGTCTTTTTATTTTAAAATTTCTTGTAGGTAGCGTTTACCTTTAAATTTGCGAATTTCTCGCACTAATGAGGAGATCTGTATGTATGTATATATATATATATATATATATATATATATATATATATATATATATATATATATATATATATATATATATATATATATATATATGTATATGTATATATATATATATATCACATCGATAACTAAAAAAATAATGGGCCGATTTTAATAAAATTCGGTATGTACTTTTCTTTTGTAAGTGGCTTGGATACGTTCGTTAACCAGGAAAATCGGACCAGTTTTTCCGGAAAAATTTTGGGTTTTCTTTCGGAAAATTTGTGTATCTCCGAAAATAACAGAGCTATGACAACAAAATTTGACATGTACGTTTCTACTATCAAACTTACACTACACAACAACATTTAGATCTCTAAGTTGGAAAGAAAAAGAAGTTATAGGCATTTAAAGAACAAATATATTGTGGGTACCACTGGTCATCAGAAGATAGCACAAAAACAAAATATTTTGTGTGATCAACAAAGCCATTGAGTATTATATACAAAGGTTTAGTTTTCTTGGCGCAAAAACGCCAAGAAGTGGCAGAAAAAATATTTTGAAAATTTTATAATTTTTCTTCTTGAAACGTCGCGATTTGGAACGTCAAAATTTGCATTTTTCAGACAACGAGTTTGAAGAAAATACGGGTAGAGGCATTCTCACTACAATTAGAACCGTAGACCGGTTTCGCTCTAATAGGTATGTCGTACTGGCAAGCTCTAATTAGAGCGAAACCGGTCTACGGTTCTAATTGTGGTGAGAATGCATCTAGCCTTACATACTTTGTCCCTATATTAGGATATAAATGAGCCAGGTCTGACAATTTACTAAATTATTAGTTGGTTGTATAAAGAAAATACGGATTATGTCGAAAAAATGTCGTAATAAGTGTGTTTCACAAAGCCTTAAGTTTCAGCTTCAACGATCATTGTGCTTCATTTTATTAAAATATTTTCGGAAAATGATTTCAATAGACCCTATTTCTGATGCTTCGGCAGTAGTTTCCACTGTAAAGTTTATGGTTTAATATAGTCTATATTTTAGCAAATGTTAAATAAAAATTTCAATGGAATAGTAAGTATAAAGAGCAAATAAAAAAAAACAAGACAACCACACCGATTACTGCCAAAATTAAAAAGAACCATAATATATAACAACAGGCTAAGCTATTTAAGTTTTTATAGCATTCGTAAGTTGAACATTAATGGTTCTCGTTAGATATTTTTTTGCTCTTTTATTCGTGCAAAGGTGTTATTAGTATAGTTGTTTACAAAAATGAACCCAAAGGAAGACAACCATCAGCACCTGTGGTCACGCCTTAATTCCGACTCATCATCTCATTATGCGAATCTTTATGTGCAAATGGCTGATCAAGTGATTACTGGATTTAATCGCTGAAGATATCTGCCCCGTGTACATTCAGAGAAACACCTTTACCCAAATAAAAATTAGCTGAAAAACCGTTGCAGTATAAAACCCAAACCATTATTATGGACTATTTTGAATATATTACTGCTTCTACGCTCTACAGGTATAAGCCAATGCCAGTCTGCTTGTTTGGGCTAATTATTAGAAATTAGGGTCATATTTTGATGATTTTCAATACTTAAATTGTACGTTAGTAAGTTATAAAAATTCTGGACGCAGCAAGGGCATTATGGTAGTGAATTTTCGTAAAAATGTTTTTAATAGCAAATATATCTTTGTTTTTAAGAAAGCTGGTATCAAATTTTGTTACCAGTATAACCTATATAGAATTAACAATGTACAATATTTCAAAATAACTTTATTGTTTGAAAATGTTCAAAAATATTTCGAAAATAAACTTAAAAATCTTGCCGAAAACACTGGTTTCCTAGCCAACGAAGCTTAGGTTAATAGCAAATTAAGCTATCGAAAGAAACATTTTATGAAAAATCTCTACAATAACATATCTTCTTACAAACATGCATTATATTTCGGTAGAAAAGGCAAAAAATGCAATAATATAAGGCGTGTTCGATTAAGAAAAATTGTATCATGAGCAATTTATGGGCCACCTGTGATTTCAAAAATAATTTTATAAGATGCAGCTCCTCCAGACACCGTATAATTAATGTATATAATTTTTGCTCGTATCTTGTATAATAATGGATATATTGAGTTTCACCATAGAATGCGTCAGCCTGTATATATGAAAAACAGATAAAAACTTAAGTTAACCCGGATATGGGTTCTATTGGGCCTAGTTCGCGCTCATTTGAAGAAATCTTTTCAAAATTCAAGTCGCTAAAATTATATCCAACTCTATGTGTCAAATTGTGATGGTCAAAAATAAAGGTGAATGTAAGAAGAAGAGTATGACTATATTTCTATTACACATGTCAGAAAAGAAAACATTTATTTACATGTCACTTTGAAAGTAGATCTGACATTTGTCAAAATAATTTGTCAGTTGAATATGACATGTATTGTTGCCATGGACTATTATTGTATTACGCTTTAGAAGAATCTTGGTTTTTTGGAACACGAAAGCTTATTTTACTGTTTTAATATTTTTCGACCACTTAACCCTAAATATTTTTGTTTGTCTATAAAATTACATCAATTGTGTTTAGCATACAAAAATATTTCGTCTTGTGTCCTTATTTGGCCTCCAAAGTAACCGACATTTTTTGCATTAAATGCCTATAACTTTTTTCTTTTAACTTATAAATCTAAATTTTGGTACATAGTTTAACTTTAATGATATTAACCCGCGTACCCAATTTAAAATACTATAGTTTTGTTAGTTCCGGAAATATAAAAATTTTCCGAAAGAAAACACAAATTTGTTTTATTTTTTGGAGATAAAATGTTTGTTTGAAAGAAGAAACAAAATTTTCCCAGGAAACCTGGTCCGATTTTCTTGGCTAACGAACTTATCCAACCTATTTGCAAAAGAAAGGTATCCACCAAATTATGTATATATATATATATATATATATATATATATATATATATATATATATATATATATATATATATATATATATATAAAAAAATATATATATATATATATATATATATATATATATATATATATATATATATATATATACACTGTGTCCCAAACTGGATGGGAATGTATTGCTATCTCCATTATTATTAGAGATAGGGAGACAGTTAAATTAGCAATGTTCTGTAGAATTTCATGCTTGTTCCAAATATGACTTGTATTTTGCCCTGCCTCTTTTCGTTTCGAGTTATTTTGAAAAAAAAACAAAATTTGTCGATTTATTTTTTCTTCACTATCTAAGTAGGCGTTGATCTGACATGTCTAAGACTTGCACATTATCAGGACACTTTTTACAGGGCAATCTTTTTGTGCTATTCTCAACTTTTGATTGTCATTTGTTTTTGAGCTACAGGTATCAACGTTTGTTTTTATTATGGCAGCCATATTGGATTTTTGCTCATGTGATAGCCTGTGAAAAGAGCCTTTCAATGATATACAACATGCTTGAGAAATCTTGTAGTTGCACTGACAATTTTGAGAAAAACCGTTTTGAGGATAGTAGACTATAAAAGCCAATGCCAGAAAACAAATGACAAAAAAAAGTATACAAAAAGCAGTAGGTCATGCAGTCTAGCAATAGATTTCTCCTTTTAACTTAATTTTTCGTAATGATTCACGATAAAAAATATTGTGATTTAATTTACAATACTTAATTCAGTAATAATGCTAGGTAATATTATGTGAAACAGTTTAATAACGAAACCCGGCAATAACAAATAGAAACTTGAACTCCACAAAACAACACAATTAGAAAGGGAACTCAACAAATAATAAAATATGAACATAACTTAATACACTAAACAGAAAATTGTTCAATATGGCCACCGTTCTGTTCAATGCACTTTATACACCTTTTTGAAACATGCCTGCAAACTCTTGCGAGGGTGTTTTGCTTAATATAATTTATAGCTTCCCTGATTTTCTTTCGCAATTCATTGATATTTTATGGTGGATCAAATTTATACACATCATTCTTCAGAGTACCCCAGAAATAAAAATCCATGGGTGTTATATCAGCACTTTGAACACACCAATAAACCGGCCCATTGTTACAAATGATACGATTATTAAAATTTTGGTACAAAAACTATTTGACGATCCTAAGCCACAGCATAGTGAACAGTTCTTATGCTGTGCCTAAGCATTGTGAGCTGGACAACCGTCTTGTTGGTACCAAATCTCGTCTAAATTATCATGAACTTTTCTAATTGTTGGTAAGATATCATTTCTCAATAGATTAAGATACCTTGCCCCAGTTAAATTATTTTCAAAAACGAACGGACCAGCAATGAAGTTACCTGAATTTTTTTTAAATTAACTGTCTAATCTACAAATAAAAATAACAATTTTTTACCTAATAAGCCGCACAAAACATTAACACCAAATCTGTCTTGCAATCGTCTTTCTTCCTTTAGATGGGGTTTTTCATTTGCCCAGTAATGCCTATTATGGCGATTATACACAGCACAATTTGTAAATCTGGATTCATCAGTCCATATTATTTTCAAATGAAAATTTTCATCTTGCTGACATTGTCCTTGATACCATCTGAATTGAAGTCGCTTAGGGTAATCGTCAACATTTAAGCCTACGATTGTAGGTTTCTATGGATGGTAATGACTTTGCTTTAATACACGGTGTACCGTACTTTTTGGAACGTCAATTTGTTCACCATGAAACCAAACAGATTGCGGAGGGTTTTCGTTTGAAACCCGTAAGACGGCATTATTTCTTTCTTCATTTCTAGGCATTGGTAGTTTCTTTGCGTGGAAGCTACCGTCGTTCAATAGATTGGTCACTATACTGCGAAATATTTTGGTGTTTGGTTGTCGTCTTTCTGGGTAGTTGTTTTGATATGAATTTGCGTACCAAATTTGGTTGCCACTACTGTGGTATTTTTGTAGGTACAAAAGTGTTCCGAAAGAAAACTCAAAAATTTACCGAAAAATTACTCCCATCATTCTGGCTAACAAACTTATCCAAACAATTTACAAACTTTTACTCACCTAACTTTATCACAATCGACATATTATTTCTTGAGTTTTCGGTCTGATACATACATACTACGTATAAAAAAAAATGAAGGCGACCTCAATTATAGGTTCTCGGGTTCTAGTTAGCGCTCATTTGAAGAATGTTTTCAAAATGAGAAAGTCGCGATATCCTTATTAACGAATTTTTTTAAGAAAATTCGCTAAAATTAAAATTTTATTGCACTAATACGTCATCAAATACGCTTATAGACAGACCTGTCTTCAGTTTATGGTGAAAATGCCAGTTTTGTGTAAAAAACATTAGATAACCATAATTTATCAATCGATGAATGCATTAAGTATGCATTTATTAATAAATTCAATAAGTTGTGGTCATCAGGCTTGCACAAGGAAATAATAAATATTCACAGAGTTCATAATATCAAGATTGCAGACCTATTAAGAATAAGTAAGCAATTATGCTCTGGCGTCATGGAGAAATGCATGAGGGAGCTCGAGGTGTAGATTACTTGATACTAACGCAATGTTGTCAAATTAATTAATACATGCATTTACATTTAACTCTCCGATTCCTCGTTTTCTTTATAGGGATTTTTGTAAATAGACATTAATTGTATATGAAATTTAATAAAGAAAATTTGAAGTCGTGGTAGTCAGATTTTTAGAGAATATTTTTCTATAAACAATAAATAAGGCATGCTAGACTCCTAGGACTATGTAATTAATTAAACGACTCCTTTAGCCAGTTCCACCATCGAGTTTTCTGAAAAAATATTTACTTATTACTATACATTTTATACTTATTACATCCTCAGTGTACTGGGCAAACTATCCAGGGCTCAGACATGGGAAGTCAATAATTGACGGACCCTGTTCAAAGAGAGCTGTGGAGTTGCTAAATCTTAGCAGAGGACAACTCAGAAACACAACAGGTCTCTTGACGGGACACATGGCCGTCAAGAAACACCTGCATAAAATGGGGCGATTCGAAGGGGACCACGCATGCAGACTCTGCGGCGAGGGGGAGGAATCAGCCCAGCACATCTTGTGCTAGTGTCAAGCTCTGGACCGCAAAAGACAACTGATCTACGGTCAGTCTAGACCGGAGACAGAGCAATATAAAACTTCACCCTACCAATCGCTGTGCAAACTAGTTCAAGGCACAGTGAGTTTGGAATGGGTGGAGTAAGACTAAGGGTATGCACAATCACCCAAAGGTTGCAGTGCTATCGGGGCGGTAAGGGCGCGGACGAGCCCTGAGGAAAAAAATTACATCCTCAATACGTGTGGAAGCTCCCTTCGGGGGTTACGGGATAAATGGGGGGTGATTTGGTGAAAATTGACATTTTTCGTTAAAACCCGAGTAAGCTAACGTTTCAGAAGTTTATGGGTACAGGAATACGAATATTTCCTTGGTGGTCAAGTTATGGACCCTAAATTCATTTCATGAGAATGTCTTTCTGCGGAGAGTAGATAATTACAGCTATGTGTAAGCTTTGATTCAATTTGCAGCACTTTTTTTTTCTGGAAACTGGTACAGCAATGTTACTAAAATTTTACAAACATACCCGTTTTAATGGAAGCAACAGAACGTACCAAAATCTCCATCTATTGCAAGCTGGAAGATAGAGCTTTCCTTCTAAGAAAAATCGTAAATAAAAATTAAGCCAGTAGAAATCAAGTCCAGGTACAGATTTATTTCCAGATGTTTAAAAACATAATTTTATTTATACTAATCGCTACCGTAACGTAAATTCTGCACCAAGCATTTCTCAGTAGGTTATTCTTGGTAGTCTCTGAAACTTATTTTTTTACCACTTGGTTTTGAAATTACTCTTAAAAATTTAGAAGAATCCAAGTTTTTGGAATAAGAAAACAATTAACACTTTTATTACACTATTATTACACTAGATTTTAATTGGGAATACATGTGACGTATTCCCGCTACATTCTCTGATTGGTTGAGAGTTACCATGCAAACCTTGGTCACAACCGATCTAATGACGATATTCTGACCTACGTCATCCATCAGGTCAAAAATTTGCGCACAGATAAGGGCTGTGTGAACAATGGCGTTATCGAGGTGAAAAAAAAAACAGTCGTCAGACTGCCAAAAATCAGGCCTCCACCGCCCAAATTGTTGAGCAATATTTTCAAAATTTGCAAGTTGAAAGGCTAGTTCACGGTGGAACAAACGATGAATAGACAGCCCCTCTCACATAAAAAACAAGTCACCATTGTTTTGACGTTTGGTTTCACTTGAGGAGATTTTTTGGGGCGGGGAGAACTTCCACTAGCTTAGTTGTTGCTTCGTTTCAGGGTCGTAACTGTAGCGCTATAATTCGTTACCTGTGATGACTTTGGAAAGAGTTTGGACCATCTCGAAGCTCTTCTATCAAAGCGCACCATGCTTCCACGCGACGACCATGCCCTAATTCAGCAGTCAGCAGTCGAGGTACGAATCCCCAAATCTTGTGTTAAAATTCGCTGAACT
The DNA here is from genome assembly GCA_964006375.1 of Tillus elongatus. NCBI lineage: Eukaryota > Metazoa > Arthropoda > Insecta > Coleoptera > Cleridae > Tillus > Tillus elongatus. Next base: position 218,870,785 of record OZ023263.1, read on the forward strand.
GAACTCCAAGTCACTCCAGACAGCTCCACAACTTCGTCAATGGTGCGAACTTTAATCGACATACCCGTTTTAATCGAAAAGCGCATGCTTCTAGTGACAAATTACCCACCTGTCTAACAGTTCGCTACGAATCCTTGTTATTTTATAGAGCGTATAAACTTTGTAACGCCAAGTTAATAATCTCTTAAGACACATACGCTTTGCCTTGAATTGACTAAACTATTTTATTTTGAAAAACACATTGAGTCAAAAGTATGCTTCAGGAGTAACCACTAATATTCAGTTTTCGAAAAATGAAAGTACCTAGTGCTAATCTTAACCTTTGTAAGAGGAAGCTGATGGGTAGCAAGAGCTTTGATATAACCCTAAAACGTCTAAAAACAGCCTTCACAATAATGGTAATGTTTGAATACAGGAACAATCAATAGACATATTAGTGCCTAGGAAAATCATTACTCCACATGAAACCAAAACTAAACTAGAATTTGGACTTACCGCTGTGAGCAAAGTTCCAATAAACACATCGACAATTCGATAAAGTGGTGTGCAAACTTACCTGTAACAAAAAGAAATAAGGATTAGTAGTGTCGATGTAAATAATAGACATCACCGCGTTAGTTTTCTTAGTAGTAATTACTGAACTGGATAAAATCAAAAACTGTTTGTAAGAAAATATGTATATACTCAACCAAAGTGATAATACACACGCGCAATAATCTGTAGTTAGCTCTAAGTACTAGATTTACTATTATTCCTACAATTCTTGTAATGACGACTTCACAAGTATTTTTGTAATGGACGATAGCGCAAAGCGCCATTTCTGGTGTTGTGACGCTTCTAGGTTTCCGCAGCAGCTTCCACGTGCAGACAGTACACCAAGAAGGAAGCTGTGGGAAGAAAACTAACGATCGAAAACAACTACTACCCTGGTTAATACATCGACGGGCATTCAATTACATTACTCACTAGCCACCATTACTTCAGTCCTGTCGTGACTTACAGTAAGATGAAAAGCAGGAGACACACACCGGTTTCGTACTCCAATTCTCAACTGCATATTATGGCAGTGCCTGCCTTAAGGCCGACTTGTCGAAGGGCAGTTGTGGCATACTGAAGAGTCCATAAGGGGGACGAAACCGGTCTGTCTCCTGCTTTACATGTATTTTTGTGTATTTACTAAATAAATAAAAACAAAACTACCTGCACTTATTCAAATTTCGTTGGTTTTTCAAACCTAAGCTATAACTTACGTTGAGTGTGTTGTACGGCAATGTACCCACTAACCTCTGATTTTTATAATTTCTATACAACTTGTAATTAAATATGCAAACTGTCCATCTGTTGTGTTCTAATATTTTTTGATCCCCACGCTCAATCTCCCAGAGTCCGACACTGTACATTCCCACCCTGAAAACTTCCCTCGGTGTCTACAACAACCACCAGAGGCAGTTACGACACAGTTGGAAACAACAGCAACCAAAGGCCCAAGGACGACATAGGCACCCCTGCAACAATTGGCAACAACAGCCACCTCCGGCGTACAACATTGGTATCCCTGTGACAGTTGTCATCAAGCGTCACCAACCGAGCAACGAGCTAACCTTAGAGCACTTCACTTCCATGTCATCCAGGATTTAGTGCGGTCATCCCGACCAGCTGAACCGTGAGTGTTAGTCAGACGCAGCATAGTAGTTGACTATGCTGTGTTCACACCAAAGGTAACTTCTTCATCGTCCGACGGCCAGTCAAGACATCGGTTCTAACCAAGTCCCGGTGATGATTAGTCACCCGTTCATTATATTGGCCATTTAGCGGTCCGTGAGCCTCGCGTGGAAGATCCACCCTTTCAGCGAGCGATTGATCCGTGGCGAGAAGTGCACCACGTGTTTGTGAGTCCGCGTTGTCCACGGGACAAGATTCACCCACGTGACTACCCCTGTGGACGAAGCCCCAGCTACCAGCGGCAGCTTCCGCGAGTTGGGTACGGCAACCTACAACCTATTCAGCTCCAATTGTAAGTCACCTTTTTTATTGTACATATCATTATTGGATCACAACATTCATTTCTGTTTTTAGCTGTGTAACTAGTATTAAATTATTATTAATTTTACCACGTGTATTCATAAATCTGCCCCACAAACAACAATTCCTCTGGTCCTTCACGAGTCTTAAACGGGTAATTAGAACAACTACGTTATGCTAGCCTTTTCTGAACTGTACACCTTCTATAGGGACGCTGCATAAGCTTCTATAAATCATTGAAGTTTGTTGGAGCTATTTATAAACAGATGGTGCTGTGAATATATAATGTCAAACAGTTGTTGAGATTAATACATATTGTACCTGTAAAATAATTTCTTGTGTTTTAATGTAATAAGCCTGTAAAAAATGTTTCCTTTTCATGTGACATATACAAAGGGCCGCAATCCAGCTAAGTAATGCACGGAGATTGGAATATGTGCTGAGCACTAATAAGTGCATTTTGGGAACACAATTCACCACAATACATTTTTCAGATCTGAGATTATTTCGCTAACAACGTTAGTGTCATCAGAGGGATAGATAATATAAGACCATAAAAACAAGAAACAGTATTGGAGAATTTTTATTCAAAAAAAAATTCACTAGTAGAGAGGTATCGATGATGAGACTTTGTACATATTTTTTCAAATGAATGGGAACTAGGACTCCTAGAATCCATATTCCCAAATCTATTGGGAGTAATTTCTGCAAGAGCACGTTCCCACCTCTTGTCTCAGGAGATGAAATTGTTTCTACCTCCCTGGGCAAGGCTGAACTTTTTGCCTCGTTGTTCGCCGGCAATTCTACTCTCAACCCATCTCCAAATGTTCAACCACCAACAGTCCCCAGTGTCACGCATAAAATTACGGATATCATTTTCAAAACTACAAAGGTACGAAAGATGCTCTCTTCTCTTAATACCAGGAAAGCCTCTGGCCTTGACGAGATCCCAGCAATTGTTCTCAAAAAATGCGCACCAGAACTTGCTCCTGTCCTGACTCGTCTGTTTTAGACATCTTACAATAGAGGCATATTCCCTAGTAACAGAAAAACTGCTCGAGTACAACCCGTCCCCAAGAAAGGATCCAAAGCGCAACTACAGGCCTATTTCTCTCTTTTCAGTCGTCTCTAAAGTGATGGAAAAGTATATAAACACCGAATTACTAAAATTTCTTGAAAAACACAGTCTAATCCACGACAGGCAGTATGGATTCCGTCTGCGCAGATCAACTGCCGACCTCGTTTCCTTTGTCACCCATTCTTGGAACAAGTCTATGGAACTACACGGTGAATCTCAGATTGTTTCTCTAGACATATCCAAAGGATTCGACCAGGTCTGGCACGCAGCGCTGCTTAATAAACTACCGGCCGATGGCCTACCACCAAAACTCTGTACGTGGACAGCAAATTTCCTCTCGAACCGGAGCATTTCTGTTATTGTGGATGGCCATTCCTCTAAACTGTATCCAATTAATGCAGGAGTTTCTCAAGGTTCAGCTTTAGCCACTACTTTGTTTCTTCTCCACATCAATGACCTCATCTCTAGCACATCCAACCCAGTTCACAGTTACGCGGACCACAGCACCCTCCACTCAAATATACAATATTCTAAGCCTGTCTCTTTAGCCCAATTAGATGAGGATCGCAGACTCATGGAGGGTTCTGTCTCCGTAGATCTCCAAACAATATTAGACTGGGGAAGTAGAAATCTTGTACGTTTCAACCCCACCAAATCACAGTCTTGCTTTCTTTCTCATAAGAGATACAGCAGCCCTAGACCCATCACAATGAACAACCAAGTTATTCAAAGTAATGAGTCCTTTTCACTTGTTGGCATTTATGTGGATCGAAATCTCAGTTGGCACCAACATATCACATTAATTGCAGAAGCGGCTGCTAAGAAATTAGGTTTCCTCTTCCGGGCTCGCTGTGCAGGTTGCATTTTTGCGCGTTCACTATTTGTGGAATAATAATACTTTTACATCTCATAAACTAACTGGACAGTTCTCTTGATAGCATTTTTCAATCGTTTAAAAAAGTTTTGTCTTATTATTGGATAAATAATCGATTTTTATTAAGTATCAGCAGAATCAATAGAATACCTAAAAAACACCAATATTCAAATAAGTACACTTGGAGAACACAAATGGCCACAATACATTTAAAAAGAAGATGACTAACCATGTTAGCGTCATCAGAGGATGAATACTTCTGAGAATTTGGTCAGTGAAACGAGCGTGAGGTTTTTTAAGCGGTGCGGTGATTCGGGTTCTCCGAGTATGCTCATCGCCGGTTCCAATCTTTACTTACTACCAATAGTCAAAAATAAAATGAAAAACGAATAAAAATTTCAATAGCTTTACACTAAAATTGGCGAAAACTGGATAATTTAAAAGCCGCTGATCAGACTTTTCTTAATTAATACTCAACGCAATAATAAAAAAACACAATCAATCGTGTAAGTTATTCGTGAAATCGCAGTACATAATTAGACAGACAATGCAAATTATTATACAAAAGATATGCATGTATACGACATAAGCTTGGCAACAATGCGCCGATGTGAATGTCGTCGGTCGCCACACGTCTAAAGGTCGGTACACACTGGATTCACAAAGCGCGGCTACTGGTCTTACCCATCGCCAGACTGGTTAGCTTCAGAGTACTCAAGCCGTCTGAACATAGGTGTGGGTCCAGCTACTGGAATTCCACAATCATGTCTTATCTTACACGTTCACTTACCACCTGAATAATATCTATCATTTGACTGGAAAGTCATTTTTTATTCATGTCTCACCTCCGCGCCGAGTAATTTGTCGCTAGTCTATCGATGCATGAAAGCTAACTACAGCGTTTAAGAAAATTAACTGCAGAGGAGGAGGAAACGGAGAATGAATTTATTTACTTTATTTGTTATTTAATTAGAAGAGCTTCTGGGTTTTGTTATTATAATGCAATTTACACTGCTAATTGCGACTATGTATTTTTATTAAATAGCAAAGAAGACAATAGGAAAAAAATATGTGCATATAATGTTAGGCATCATCACATATCTTCATTAAGCGATATGATCTATAATTCCGGTTTTCATTACAATTGCTGTTTTTTTTTTTTATTTCAACAACACACCACGAGGGCTTACAGCCTAAATACTATCGTACCGTGGGTGTTGACAATGAGGAAAGAGGCAACTTGTTAATTCTGGACTTGAAGGTTTGGAGGTTCGGAGAAGGAAAAACATGTGCCGGCAAGGAATTCTACAACTTGGAAGTCCTCGGGACAAAAGAGCGGGCGTAACAAGATGTTCTATGGCTGGTGACCTGGACAGTAAAAGAGTGCATTCGCTCTGTTCCCCTTGCAGATCTGTTGGGGGCAGCAGGTGGAGGAACTATGGAGGAAAGCTCCTCTGACCAGTGCCCATGCAGATATCTATAAAAGAGAGAGAGAGAGGTCACCAACGACACGTCGGTAAGCAAGCGATGGCAGCCTTTGGGTGAGGGTAGGGTCACCAATGAGACGTATAGCTCTCTTTTGAATGGAGTCCAGGATAGCGAGTGCACAAGCGGCAGCTGCACCCCAGATGTGAGAGCAGTATTCGAGGTTTGGCCTTATTTGTGAAGTATATAAGGTATAGAGATTAGCTTGTTAAAAGTATTTGCGAGTCCGGAAGAGGAAACCTAATTTCTTAGCAGCCGCTTCTGCAATTGATGTGACATGTTGGTGCCAATTAAGATTTCGATCCACAGAAATTCCAACAAGAGAAAGGGACTCATTACTTTGAATCACTTGGTTGTTCATTGTGATGGGTCTAGGGCTGGTGTATCTCTTATGAGAAAGAAAGCAAGACTGAGATTTGGTGGGGTTGAATTGTACAAGATTTCTACTTCCCCAGTCTAATATTTTTTGGAGATCCACGGATACAGAACCCTCCATGAGTCTGCGATCCTCATCTAATTGGGCTAAAGAGACAGGCTTAGAATATTGTATATTTGAGTGGAGGGTGCTGTCGTCCGCGTAACTGTGAACTGGGTTGGATGTGCTAGAGAGGAGGTCATTGATGTGGAGAAGAAACAAAGTAGGGGCTACAGCTGAACCTTGACGAACTCCTGCATTAATTGGATACAGTTTAGAAGAATGGCCATCCACGACAACAGAAATTCTCCGGTTGGAGAGGAAATTTTCTGTCCACGTACAGAGTTTTGGTGGTAGGCCTTAGGCCGGTAGTTTATTAAGCAGCGCTGCGTGCCAGACCTGGTCGAATGCTTTGCATATGTCTAGAGCGACAATCTGGGATTCACCGTGTAGTTCCATAGACTTGTTCCAAGAATGGGTGACAAAGGAAAGGAGGTCGGCAGTTGATCTGCGCTCACGGAATCCATACTGCCTGTTGTGGATTAGACTTTGTTTTTCAAGAAATTTTAGTAATTCGGTGTTTATATACTTTTCAATCACTTTAGAGACGACTGAAAGGCGAGAAATAAGCCTGTAGTTGCTAGGAAGCGCTTTGGATCCTTTCTTGGGGATGGGTTGTAATCGAGCAGTTTTCCAGTTACTAGGGAATATGCCTTTATTGTAAGATATCTGAAAGAGACGAGTCAGGACAGGAGCAAGTTCTGGTGCGCATTTTTTGAGAACAATTGCTGGGATCTCGTGAAGGCCAGAAGCTTTTCTGGTATTAAGAGACTATATAAAAATATTAAGCTATTTTTAAAATAGTACTAACGATCCATATTCCATAACCGCCCATTTTGAAAACTCATATAAAAATAGTGAAAATGCGCCTCGTCGAAAAAACTTTTGGTCCAAAATTTCACTAAACATTCACATTCGTACCCTTCTTTACAGGCCATGGTGATCAACAGGTTAACTACATCTTGCCTTCCTTTCAAAATGATCTTGCTATTTTGCCTACCGGTGAGGTGGGTTCTTCAAACACAATATTTTTCTCTTATTTTATTTCTTAACTAAACGAGTGGCCAGTATCTGGGTATTGTTACAACTATGAAAATCAAAACAATTATTTCTGTGTTCCAATGCAATTTGAATACTGGCTTCTAAAGCGTAATTGTAATTCAGTTTAACTACAGTATTGAGGTATTGAGAGTGTTCACGCAAAATACCTACCTACCTTCGTCAACTTTCCAAGGCAAGTCTGCTTTCCGCTTACTAGATTAGCTGATCATCTCGATTCATTCATTGCAAAGCCTCTCATTCTTATAGCCAAGGCACGAAACTCATATCGTGCCGTTTGAACTTAGCAATAATAAAACCAATTTGATTTTTCTAACGTACTTACATTCCTCGTGGAAAAATTTCACTACCTACCTACGTCATTTCTAACAATAATTAAATTATAATGTGTGATGGGGATTAATCGGAGAGCGCGATGAGAGGGGAGAGATTAGTGGAACTATACAAGAGAAAGAAATGGTAGTAACAAATACACTATACAAACTTCCACCCAGAAGACTGTACACTTAGAAGTCGCCCCAAGCTACGGAAAATAAAATAGTAAGAAATCAAACTGACTATATTATGATCAGAAAAGACACAAAAACAGCATAAAATCAGCCAAAACATCCCCAGTTACAGACATTGCCTCTTTCAGACTAACCCTAAAACGCATTAACAAACGTGAACATTAAATGAAATAACATTAAGAACACAATGCTGCCGATAGGTAAACCAGAACTAAACCAAGAAGCTCAAAAGAATTAAAAAAAGAATGGATGACAGAGCAAATTTTGGAGTTGATGAAAAAAGAAAGAGAAGCTAAAACTGTGAGCAAGCAAAGATACAGGGTGCTACGTCGACAAATATAAAAGAAGGTAAGGGAAGCAAAGGAGAGGTGGCCGAACGAGAAATGTAATGAAATTGAAAGGCTGAAAAAGATATAAAACTATTTTAACATACATAAGAGGGTCAAAGAAATGAACGGAGGCTTCAGAAGGTAACAGAACAACATACCGATGGATGAGAATGGAGATATGATTCTAGACCTAAAAGACAAACTCAGAACATGGAAGGAATATACTGAAAGACTGTTTCAAGATTATCGAAACAGACCTCAGTTAGTGAAGAATGTAGAAACAGATAGCCCAGAGATAACAAATGAAGAAACAGAACTAAACACTGAAATAAAATGCAGTATACTACAATACCTAGGCCACATAATGAGAGGGATGAGATACCAAATACTGCAAGTAATCATACAGGGGAAAATCATTGAAAAGCGCAGAGTAGGAAGAAGAAGAATGTCGTGGCTCCGAAATCTGAGAGGGTGGTTTAGCTGTTCATCAAATCATCTTTTCAGAGCAGCAGTCAGTCTAGCTGCAAATAATCATGATGATCGTCAACCTTCGACAAAAAACGGCACCTTAGGTAGAAGAATCGGAAAACATATCGTAGGTCCCTATGATATACCACGAAATCTGAATAGAAATAATTATCTGTTCAAGCGCGACACTACCGAAATGAAAGCTATCCCCAAATGTGTATAGGCCGTGGCAGCCTAATTCCTTCTCCAGCTTGTAGCCCGGATTTTAACACACTCGATTTTTTTCTTTGGGGTTATGTTAAACCATTTGTCTACAGCCACTTGATTATCTTGACTATCGTATACGTTTCTTGATCATAGTGATCTTAACCATTTTCTGTTACAAATTTGTTTATATGTTTATACATTTTTAATTGTACTTTTACAAGCATATGTTTAGGCTTTTCGTACAACACACTGTATAGTTATATACCAAATATTACTATTACATATAATGCAATTATATCATGGGTTTGTAAGCTTGACGATAACGACTTCGTTTAGTTATAGTCTTAGATCCTGGAGCAACACTAAACCGATTCTGAATATTACTAATGTGCAATATAACGCTTAACATGGCAGGAACCTACTGATATACTGTTAAATTGCTACATCGTTTAGTAGCAAAGTAACGACATCCAGTTCATCTATTTTACGCCAGACTGCAACTGAATACACAAGACTTAAATTTATTGCACTTCTACAACCTATGCATCATGGTTGACATTGAAGACAAAATCTATAAGTCTTTATCAAATCTGCAAAACGTGCTCATAAAATCTGCTTAGGTTTTAACTTACAAACGACGTTTTATACACCAGGAGTGATCAATAATTTCTGTCGTAAATAAATTTTATTTTTCTGATTTTATACATAGTAATTCTTGTTCATGAAATCTTCATTAGTTGGGGAACTCGCCGTGTAAGTCGACCTTTCTCTACCTAGAGAACTAAACGTCCACTGAAAGAGCAAACTGGAAACACTTGGCGGGAAATAAAAAAGCTAGCTCGAAATCAAACACAATATACAATCTTTCTAGATATAGATTTAGTCCTTTTGGTGGTGATAATCTGTGGTTCGCTAGTCTTGGGGCAGTGTAGGCGCCTGTCTTGCAGGAAAGAGAGGGAGAAGGATGAATTGTAGTCCTGGGGATGGGGGGCATACAAGCATTGCTTTATAAGACCTTCAATCCCGGGGATTATACTACATGCCAGGATTATGCGTCTGGTTTTATATGTGTGTGTATATATGTCATACTTTCTTCGCATCACGCGTAGTTTTTTTTTGTTTTTGTTTGTTTTAATGTGTTCTTTGTTTAATAAGACTTAGCACAGTTTTGTAATTTATTTATTTGTCCATTTTCTGATGTATGCTTAGTCTAAAAAGTTGTTTTGTGATACCTTTACTATTTTGTACAGAGAAGGGAGTAAATAAATATTATTATTATTATTATTATTATTATTATTATTATTATTATTATTATTATTATTATTATTATTATTATTATTATTATTATTATTATTATTATTATTATTATTATTATACGAGGTGATTAATCGAAACAGTCTACTAAAAATATTAGGAGTTCTGTTCATCATAAAGTGGGCCATCTAACGTTTGGAATTGGAACTATAGGTTATTTTGAGGTTGGAAGGTTTGATGACATTTCCGATGTGACAGAAAGTTAGTTTTATGTTTGACATTTATGAAATGGGTCGCTTTTCGCTTGAACAAAGTTGGGAAATATTAAAAACTTATTTCCAAAGTGTTGAACCTTCTACTCAACCCGTAAGAAATTTACGGGAAAAAAATAACAAAAAGGACGTGCCAAAAACGCCGTTTGTGGATCAATTTGTGAAGAGAGTTCGTGAAACTGGATCGTTGTTGGATAAAACAACCCGTGTACGTACTCGTCCAGTGCGCTCAACCGAAAACATCGCTGCTGTTGCTCAGAGTGTGCGTGAACAACCAGCAAAATCAACTCGTCATCGTTCTCAAGAATTGAACATTTCACGCACTTCTTTGAGAAGAACGTTGCATAAAGATCTCGGTATGAATGCGTACAAAGTTAAATTAGTGCAAGAGCTGAAGCCGCATGACCATCCGATGCGTTTTCGGTGCGCTCAATGGGCCGAAGACCGCTTCTTGATTGAAGATGAGCATTTTTACCGAAAAATCATCTTTTCAGATGAAGCTCATTTCCACCTCGGAGGATACATCATTAAGCAAAATTGTCGTATCTGGTGCTCAGAAAATTCACACGTTATCGTGGAGAAACCAATGCATCCACAACGATTGACTGTCTGGTGCGGATTTTGGTCTGGCGGCATTATTGCGCCATTTTTCTTTGAAAATGAGCAACGAAACGCCGTTACGGTGAATGAAGATCGCTACCGCGCCATGCTAAGAGATTTTTTGTTTTCCAAAATTGAAGAGTATGACATAGACGAAGTGTGGTTTCAACAAGACGGCGCAACGTGCCACACAGCCAACGTAACAATCGATGTTTTGCGCACTGTTTTCGAAAGTCGCATAATCAGCCGTAATGCTTATGTCAATTGGCCACCTTGAAGCTACGATTTGACTCCGTTGGACGATTTTTTGTGGGGAGCCGTTAAGGACAAGTGTTACGCTAACCATCCAGAGACGATTGACGACTTGGAAGATGAAGTCAAAGTTGCCATTGACGAAATAGAGGCCCAAACAATTGAAAATGTACTGAAAAATTGGACTGTTCGAATGGGGTATTGTAAGGCTAGCCGTGGCAGTCATCCATTTCTAAATGGAAAGGTTCAATCTTTCTAATAGACTCATAACATTGAAAAAATATTCAGTCGTTTTTTTTATAGCCGATTCAAATTCCAAATCTTAAATGGCCCACCCGTTATTACTAACACTAACACCTTCCACTTCGGTTGTCACCCATCACAAAACAAATAAAACAAAACAGTTTGTTTCTTTTAGAAGATCCACATAGCCACTTAAAACTGTAGTAGACAATAAAATTTTCGTAAAAAACTTCGCGATTTTCCTACGACTGTTTTGAAAATAATCACATCGGGTATCGGCCTTCCTAATCGTTTAATTTCCGTTCGGATCTCGTACGTTATGTCTTTATTCGTCAATAAAAAGTCCACCGAATTCAGTTTGAAACGTTTCACAATTAAAAACAGTAAAAACACTTCTCAGCGAAGAAAAAAAAACTTAAAACGGTCACAGAACATGTGTGACCCATTCAGCCGATTTTACGATCGATTTTAACGACATCCTCGACGTGTTCGGTCTGCACGCCCGGTGACAAACGAGGGCTGGATAACTATGTGCCCACGCCCTTGAAGGCATATTCATATTCGAAGGCGCAAGTACGCGTAATGCAACCACGGTGTCCGGACGCAAAGTCAAAGTACGCTGGCGCGATGCTGAGTCAATAATATTTAGAATATGGATAGTTTGTCGTATATAATAATTAGATATTATTGTAACAGTATAACAGTCATTTATAGTAAATGAAAGAAAACGAAATATATTTGTTCTATTGAAATTTGGGTTGGGCACGTGCCTCTGTTCCCCTTATCACCAGCCGCCACTGCATAAATGCTGGTAATAATGTTTGTAAACTTGAGTTATAAAAACGAAGCCTTAGAAGCCTGGTACAACAATATCGAGTTAGCTTTACTGACTACCATTCTCAGATAAAGACGAGACAAACAGCACAAAGATCTTTCATAAAAACCAGGAGCGAAACTTACTATATCATCCTTATACGTTCATTACTGGAGTCTTGGTAACGCACTTATGCGGGTTAGAACATGTGCATTTAATTAATGAATACCAGGATGCATCCTATCTTGAAAAGATAGCACAGCGCAGTAATATGCTTGTGAGTTATTCTTTGTTTTTATGTTCTCCCCTTTAAGGTTTATAAGGTTGCATGGTGTTATAAGAATTGTAAAGTTAAAGGACAGAAACGCAACAAAAACACTACATATGCATGGTGTTTTCTTAATAGCTAAAAGCCTAAAGGAGCGATTGCTTGCCAAATAATAATACTTATTGCAGTTAAGTCTCTTTCGAGGGGTTAAATAAAACTGGGTGTTAAGATTATTTCTCAAATTTGCAACTTTAGGTTATCAAAGGCTTTTCGTGGTCTCAATACACTTTGGTTGCGGTGGCAAAGGTTGAATGACCAGCTTCCCTCTTAATCTTAATCCTAACAAAGGCTTTTTTCCTATGCCAATTCTTTTAGTGAATTTTCTTTAAAAAATCACTAATGAGGAGGTCCCGACTGTTGAATTTTGAAAAAGTTTCTTCAAATGAGCGCGAACTAGGACGCATGTCCGGGGTCAGTTTCAATTTTTATATGTTTATAACTCAAAAAATAAGGTGCCGATTTTGATGAAATTTGGTAGGTACCTTCCTTTTGTATATGGCTTGGATAAGTTCGTTATCCAAGAAAATCGGACCAGGTTTTCATTCAAACAAAAATTTTATCTCCAAAAAATAACAAAGCTACAACAAACAAATTTGGTACGTGGGTTTATGTTATAAAAAGTAAACTATATACCAAAATTCAGATCTCTTTGTTAGAAGAAAAAAATTAAAAGTCACTAACATAACGCACTTGTGCGTCCAGACGTTTCATCATCTGCTACCCTCAAAAAGGGTTGAAAATTGCAACCCATAATGGTTTTTTTATTTTATCTTTATAATGACTTGAAAACTTGAAATTTAAAAAATTGACTCACTTAGAAACTTTTCGGTCTCCTGCCTTAGTTTTTCGTAAGTGTACCGTTTTCGAGTAAAAAATAAAGTACATATCTTGCAATACTTAGAAAGCATTAAAATAGCCAGTGTACAGTTTAATGTTTATTTTAGATGACATATTTTACTATTGTTTTAGTGCATTTTCTTAGAAAAAATTCACTAAAGGGGAGATCCCAACTTTTGAATTTTAAAAATATCTTCCAATGAGCGCGATATAGGACCCCTGGAACCCATTTCCGGGGTCAGTTTCAATTTATATATATATATATATATATATATATATATATATATATATATATATATATATATATATATATATATATATATATATATATATATATATATATATACATATATATATATATATATATATATGTATGTATGTATGTATGTATGTATGTATGTATGTATCACACCGATAAATATAAAAATAATGGACCGATTTTGATTAAATTTAGCATGCACCTTCATTTTGTAAATGACAGAAAAATAGAACCAGGTTTTCCGGGAAATTTTTGTGTGGTCTTTGTAAAAATTGTTAATTATCAATTAATACAGGTATTTTCGAAAACATCTGACGCGCGCGCGTATTGTGTGTGAGAGAGAGCTAATAATTCTGACAGACCTTTTGTTATAATTTTTTATGAAAATGCATTTCATAACACCTCCTTGGTTTTTACCCCCAAGTCGACAATCGTGGTGCTAACTCGCCGAATATTAGTGGTAGAATAGGAAGTGTAGTCATATTCCCTTGTAAATGAGATGATTTTGCACTTAGTAATATTCCTGTCCAGATAATTATTTTCACATAATCTATGTAATTTATTTAGTTTAACTTGTGTTGTGTTCTAATAATGTCAAATCCTCACACCTAACATCCCCGAGTTCAAACATATTCTTTGTTGCGGTAGATGATGATTTTCTTTCAATTAGAAAACAAGGTTAATCACCTTGGGTTGCACTTTTTGATAAACACGCAATGTGTTAAGATTATAATAGAGTTAAAAACACGTAATGTGTAGAATGTGAGTACATCTCCATCTCTGCCAAAGTTCGGTCGCTGGTGCAAGCTTGTAACGTGTAACAAAAATGTAAATATACTCACATTCTACACATTGCGTGTTTTTAACTCTATTATAATCCTAACACATTGCGTGTTTATCAAAAAGTGCAACCCAAGGTGGTTAACCTCGTTTTCTAATTGAAAGAGAATCACCATCTACCGCAACATCCTTGTTATCCTGCAACTTTCCTTAATGCCTACAACAGCCACCAGAGGCGCAGGTACCGATAGTGGCCCCTGTGGCAGATGTCAACAAGCGGCAACAACGGAGAGAAGCAGCTACAAGAGGATCCAAGACTCGATCACTTCCTCCTCATCGAGCGTTCAGTAAAGTCGTGGCAAGACCGGCTGAACCGTGAGTGGTAGCCAGACACAGCATAATAGTTGATTATGCTGTGGTCATACCAAAGTTAGCTTCGTCATCGTCCAGCGGTCAGGGAGCATCATAGGAAGATCGCCTCACCCCCGACACGTAGTCAAGGCATCAAAACCGACGGTTGTCACTTTGAAACGTGGATAGGTCAGCAAGCCTCCTTATGGGAAGAACCAATCTTCCGACGAGCGACTGACCCGTGATTAGAAATCCCTTCAACCCATCAACACACCGCAATTCACAGCTGTCACCTGGACACGTGAAACACCTCAAAAAATAATTAACCGATTTTGATGAAACTCGGCAAGTGCCTTTCTTTTATCAATAGCTTGGATGAGTTCGTTAGTCAGGAAAATCGGACAAGGTTTTCCGGGAAAATTTTGAGTTTTCTTTCGAAAAAAAAATTTTATTTCGATGAAATTTTGTGCACATGTTGCTTTGGGAATAGACCTAACTATGTACCAAAATTCAGCTTTCTGGGTTTACAGAAAATTGGGCTATTCAAATTTGAAACATTTATTTTTAATATCACCGCGTTTCATTGACAATGGCCAAAAATGGCTTATAGGTATATGAGATCTAGTATGTCTAAGCCGTTACCTGGCAACGGAACATTTGATATTATTGCGCAGGTCAGTTACACGCTGTATCTGACGTTTATCATAATAGTATTAGATTGTTTATCTGTTTTAATTTCAGTAGACAAATTATTTGTGTTATTTGGGAATTTTAATATACCAGTGCAAATTATTCATTTGCGATTTTATTAATGTTAGTGGGTGGACTAAACAGTGTTTGTTATGTTTTGTCAACACATATAAAGGATCGAAGTTTTACAAAAGGGGCTGATATGCAACAGGTTAGTTATTTTCTCTCTGATGCTTTGGGGGTAGTTTTAGTTAAGTTAATGGTTTAACGGTCCATAATTTTTAGCTAATTTTCATACAAAAAATTCCTCAATGAGGAGACCGCGACTTTAGAATTTTAAAAAGACTTCTTCAAATGAGCGCAAACTAGGCCCCCTGGAATCCATATCCGGGTTTACGTTTAGTTTTTATCTGTTTACATATATACAGGCTGACGCATTTCTACGGTAAAGCTCAATATAATTATTATTATTATACAAGAGACGAGAAAAAATTTTATAAGTTAATTATAGGGTGTCTTGAGCTGCATCTTATAAAATTATTTTGACAATCACAGGCTGGCCCATAAGTCGTTGGTGATCCCTAAATTTTTTTTTCGAACAGCCTTATTTTATTGCATTTTTTATCGAAATATGTTTGTAAGAAAAAAGTCGAGACGCAGTAAGTGCGTTTTGGTAGCAAATTTTCATTAAATGCTTCAAATTTCAATAACGCAATTTGCTATTAACCTAAGGTTTGTTGGCTAGGAAACCAACATTTAAAGTTTCTTGTCGGAAAATTTTTGTACATTTTCAAACAAGAAGTTATTTTGATAAAATATGGCACATTGTTTCTACTATATCGGTCATACCGGTAACCAAATTGATGACTGCTTGCATTAAAAAGACATATTTGCTATTCAAAGCATTTTTATAAAAATTCAGTTCCATAACGCACTTGCTGCGTCCAGACTTTTTATTGTATTCGTCATTATTGGATCACAACTCGCTCATTCGTTTTGTATGTAGATTTGTAACTTTGTCATATTAAATTGTTATTGTTTTACCACGTGTACTCATTATAAATCTGCACACACAAAAAACGATTTCTCTGGTCCTTATCGAGTATATAAACGGGTAATTAGAACCACTATGCTAGTCTTTCTAAACTAATAATGTTAATGCAGGCACTTTAGTTTAATTCAAGCGCTTCCGTGGCTGTGCGGGAAAGTCGATCAGACTTTCCAATACGGAATCGGGGGTCGACGGTTCGAGACTCCCCGGCGGCAGGTGATTTTTCAAATCACTGTCGTCGTTGAGATCGAGCTCAAGGTGGAGGGTAGTTTAGTTTAGATGAGCAAAAAGGGTCAGCAATGGCCTAATTGCCAGTAAGCACCTTACCTTTACCTTTACCTTTAGTTTCATTCAAACATTTAGTATTTCGCGTCACTACATTTACCCCCTTTGTGCTTCGTACGTCTTGGGAGTGCAATGCAATCACACTAAGAATCAAGCCGTGTAAATATCTTCAGATTCACGACAAAAAGCACCTTGCCGCGCCAGATTCACGACAAAAAAAATCTCTTCATATCATCAGGGTTCAGTGTATCACAGCCATTGAATATCCACTTACAATTATCCCGTTTTAATATAAATGTGAGGCAGTTGCAGTATTGTGCCAGCAAATTCTATTATATTTGTCTATTGCTGAGAACATGGGAGTCACCTTCTGTGTATGTTGTGAATCTAGGGAACCTGTCAAAACTGGCGAGGATCAATTGAGGGGAAGTCTCTGTATTATTAAACGCTCAGTGTCCTATTCTGTGTATCCTGTGTCAGTACAATAGAACGGTAATGTGACCTATAATACTGCAGGTAGAAAATGCAACCAGAGACAGTAAGCACTTCTGGCAGGTTATTTTGGACGTGCAAAATTAAATATGGGTTATATTAATGTTGCGTCTTCATCTAACCTTAATATTTATGCTTGCGAAGCACATTGATGAAATGTTTATTAGCAATGTTCAATCATACAGAGTGGTCCCAAAGTAATGACACACAGAGAATAGATTCTTGCCTTCAAAACATTACAACTGCCCAAGTCCAACAGTCGAAGTTAAACTAAGTGAATATTGGAACCTGTGAAAAGCACTGATATGTACACATGGAGAACCCAAATCACCATAACAACACAGTTTATAAAAACCTGACGATCTAACCAAGCTGGCATCATCAGAGGATCAAAAATTCTAAACGTTTGGCGACTAGAACTGTTAGTGAATGTTCTTTAAAAAATTCACTAATGAGGAGATCGCGACTTTTGAATTTTGAAAAAAATCTTCAAATGAGCGGCAACTAGGCCCCCTAGAACACACATCCGAGATCAGTTTCGATTTTTATATATGTATATATGTATATGTATATATATACATATATATATATATATATATATATATATATATATATATATATATATATATATATATATATATATATATATATCGAATTTCATCAAAAAAGAAGAATTATTAACCATTTAAGAGAAGTTTATTTGTTTGACCCTTCCAGTATGGAAACACCGCTGTAACTTTTGTATTTATTTATAAGGCATTTTTTTTACGAGATCTCAAAAGATAGAGAATGAAGAAGTCTGTAGACCCTATGAAAATTGTTTCCTATGCCAACCGATCACAGCCTACTAAAACTATTTTGATGTGTCATCGCATTTATTAACTCTTTTCTTCAAGTTTTGAGATGTTATTGTTGACTTTCATAGTTAGTCATAATAGTTATTTTTTGGTGAAATTTGTTAGATAACACATTTAAAGAATGGTGAATGGTGTACTTAGTTTTTTCCCAAAACCAACCCTAAAACTTTGTTATATATTTGAAAATAATTTTAGTAGGCCGTGATCGAATGGTATAGGAAACAATTTTCACAAGATCTATAGACTTCGTCATTCTCTATCTGAGATCTCGTTAAGAAAAAACGCATTATAGATACAACAGTTATAGGGGTGTTCCATATTAAAAGAGTCACATAAATAAATTTCTCTCAAATAGTTAATAATTCTTCCCAACAAGGGTCATTTCTTGTTTACAATTGACGACAAGTCTGCCAACCTATCTCAGGCAGATAGCGTAGGAAAATTCGATATTCATTCAAAGCAGTTATTCTATAGACTCCACACAAGCAACACGCTTGTGATAGCATAATCACTAATCATTTCGTAGAGTTCTCATGGACTCTAAAGCATACCATAATATAAGTAATTTTGTATAAGTTTACAATTTGTTATTAAACGTTAAGTGTTACTAAAATCAGCGTTTAATTTAACAAAATATAACCAGGTCCTTCGAGCTATCAAGAAACAAAAACAAATAAAATGTGGTACATCAGTACAAAACGTAATTAAACATATATATTGTGAAAATTGTTATAACTCAAAAACTAATGGGCCGATTTTAATCAAATTTGGTAAGTGCCTTCCTTTTGCATGTCGCTTGGACAAGTTCGTTAGCCAGGAAAATCTACTCAGGTTTTCCCGCAAAATTGAATGTTTTCTTTCAAAAAATTTCTTTATCGCCGGAAATTACAAAGTAAGGGCAACCAAATTTGGTACGTGTGTTTATATTATAAAAAGTAAACTACGTACCAAAATTTAGGCCTGTAAGTTAAAAGAAGACAAAAGAGTTATATGCATTTAAAAAAAAGGGGGGTTTCTTCAAAACGTCAAAGTCGCGATTTGAACCGTCAAAATTGGCAATATTTAGGCAAAGACCCTGAAACGAATATGGGTGATGTAAAGAAAATGTCACAAGAAGAGAGTTATACAGACCCTTAAGTTTCAGTTTTATCCGTCACTGTCCTTCATTTTACTTATATATTTCCAGAAAATTCAATTCAAATAGACCCTTTCTCTGATGCTTTGGCAGTAGTTTTAGTTAAGTTTAATGTTTAAATTATTTTGATAAAATATGGCACATTGTCTCTACTATATAGCTTATACTGGTAACCAAATTGATGCCTGCCTGCATTAAAGAGACATATTTGCTATTAAAAACATTTTTATGAAAACTCACTTCCACAACGCACTTGCTCCGTTCAGACTTTCTATATTCTGTACAGGTACTCGGCCTTAGACGCCTGAAGAAGGTTCAGACAAACAAACTTTCACTGCTTGTTTACCGGAAAGTCCCTCCGAATTTCGTTATAATTATTCCCAGGTTTTCGTCCACATCTTTTGTAAAGTGGTCGATCAATAAACTATACATAGGCGGAGGTGCATTCATAAAAGTTTTATCATTACTACATTTAGTGATATATATATATATATATATATATATATATATATATATATATATATATATATATATATATATGTGTGTGTATTCGAAAGCCCTCAGCTGCACTGTTTTTTTTTTTATTAAGAAAATTCACTAAAAATAAGCCAGGAGCCTCAGTGGTCTAGGGGTAAGAACGTGTGCCTCTGAAACGAAGGGTACTGGGTTCGATTCCGAGGATTTCCCTTCCACTTTTTCAGTACAAACTGTAATAAATTAACATCAACGGAGGTTCTGGCATGGTATTTGAGCAGGTTGAATGTCTGCACGTTCGGCCCTTCGGAGGCGGCCTAGAGCCATCGGTCCCGCGTCTATGGGATGTTGGACACGTTAAAGGTACCTACCCTCCTTACAGAAAGAGAGGGGTTCGGCAAAATTTCCAGGATAGTGAGGTGAAACTGCTCCCTGGCGTCGGTGACTTGCCATAGTCGCGGAAATAGGACGACGTTACAGTAACAAAAAAGAATAAGCCTAGTATACAAGCAAATGTACACTATATCGGTAATAGAGCAAGATGATTTTCATTCATTGCGTAAAGTACCAACATTCGTGAGTTAATTGGCTATTAAAATGACGAATGTAGCATTTATAGTTGCATAGTAATACTTCAGACATGATTTATTACAATACAACATGTTTAACATCAATAATTGTTTGGATTTCATACATTTACATACCATATCAGAATAAATTAAAAGCTGTCACAAATGCAAATAGAATAAAACACTATCGTATTAACTTAAAAGTGCCATGTAACAAACCACACTGCGTAGCACCATGCAATAGGAGACCAAAAAATAATACAAAAGTTCCTATACACTACTGTCTGATCGCTTTTTGTTTTCAAGTTACAGGCTGAAGTTTTTTTCCTAAATTTTTGAGTTTCTTGCAATTGTAACGAGATAATTGAACCAAAATTACTGCACAGTATACCTTTGCATTATTTTGTGTCAGAATATGAAGTCTATTTCGCATCCAGTGGCAAAGTTAAGAGGATTTGCGTCTTTAAATCGAAAAAGTAACATTGCTTCACCCTGCAATGAGGAAGTTCCATATAATTTACTTTTGATGAAAAACGTATTTAAACTACAGCAAAATACTCTAAAAAAATATATGTCTATAAGTAAACCCCCCTTAAAGTGAACCACTAATTAGTAATTAATTATTGAAATATTGAATATAATTCTAAAAGACAGGGTGGGCGAAAACGCGATCTGATTGGTGAAGAGGTTTGTGACGTCACGATCCGGTACATCTGCTGGTTTTCGTTTGTGTTTGCATCGAATTCTGGGCAGTTTTATCATGATTTTGAGTAGTTTTGGTGTTTAGTGTATAATATAGGTTCAAAGGTAGTAAGTTGTGTGTAATCTAGTTTAGTGCGTGACTCTGTGATGGCTTCAGCAGATTCAGAATCACAAGACGAGAATGCGAAAGGCATAACAGTTCGTGGACATAAATATTATAAGTGCTGTATAGTGACCAAATGTACTTCCACAACAATAACTACCCCTAACAAATTATTCTTTAATGTACCTAAGGATGAGAAAATCAGGAAGAAAATATATTTTTCTTGTAGATTATTTGAATGGACAACATTTTGAGGTTATGCTTTTATTTACATTATATTTTATAAGAAATTACTACATAAAATCCAACAAAGATATTTGCAGGATAAAATAAGGTACATATCAGACACGTACCTCCCAGCTTTCACTCCTTTTAGCTCAGCACCCATTCGGGTTGTTTTCTAAAAACGCAAACATTGCTAGTACATAAATTTTTGGTAAATTATCAGATTGTCCTTGAACAAATCCAACTTCTGTAGTCATACTATGAGACTGTACAAATTTTAAAACAATTAATGCGAGTATATAGATATTAACAATAATATAAGTTGATAACAATAACTATCCGGCACACGTAAGTCGCATAAACACTAGTGGTGAGATGGGGATCTCTGTGTGAGTAAGCGAGACTCGTTTGGCCGATACCGGATCGTGACGTCACAGTAGGCTGTCTTTGTTTACGGCTGCGTTTTGGCGCGGAGATAATTATTTTGATTTTCTATTTTTTTACAGGAAAACTATTGGTTAAAAATTTAAATTTTATATGGCAATTTATTTTATACAATGTGGGGAATTGAATAAGATGAGAATTAAAAAAAATGTGCAAATTCCTCATTGTTATATGACAATATTCGCGTTGGAAAAGGCTTGCCAGTAGTAGGTAGCAAGCTATGATTTTACGAAACGAAACAAATTAGGTAACTGTCAAACGAATAATGCAAAGTTGGTCATGTTCCTGATTGCGTACGTATTTAGTTAACTTCTTTCTCGGTTTTAGTGAATTTTCTTTTAAAAAACACTAATGAGGAGATCCCGACTTCTGAATTTTGAAAAAATGTCTTCGAAGGAGTGCTACCGAGTAGCCAGACAGCTTTATCTCTGTCCGGCCCCTCCACGAAGTCCCTCGCCTGCCTACAGCCACCAACCAACCCCCATGGAAGATATAGTTTACAGAAACAAATCCAGGTATAGCTAAGAACAAGGCCGGCCATTCAAGTATATTATGATAATGAGAGCGGGATAGCAAATTTTGGCAAGATGGAGCTGCCCCGCACTCTGGTGAAAAATCCTCAATCACACTTGAGAAATAGGCATATAGTATTATGATTTTTAGTACCTCGTTTCATCAGTTTTAACACAAAACGATTAAACATTAGCAGTATGCACATCCACCAAGAGTGTTTATCTGATGTTTAATTGTTTTTACACCCTACATTTTTGACAAACGTGGAAAAAAACATTAATTAATAAAATTTTAAGTTAAAGAGAGTCCAGATATTATTTTAAAATTAATCTCTGTATTATTTACAAGAGTTCAATTCAAACTGAGCTCCGCTATACTGAACAACCTGAAAACGTCTGGCCAGGCCAGACTATAGAGGAAGAGGCGGTGGCTCTACAACTTAGCCTATTGCATAAATTACCAGTTGCCGAGCCAAAGCCACTGAGCCCTGATTTAAATCAATCTCACACGCTAACTTCGCTTACTGCACCTTCTGTCTTGTGGCTTATTCAGCCGATTACGAGGGAATTCTATCTGATATATGATATAACAATACATGTACATTTCGACTTGTCCAGGGTAAATAAATAGTAATAAAAGATTATTTCTCTAGACGAAATCGAGGAAGACCTAAAACCAATTAACCAATTTACTAAACCTAACAGTCCTTAAAAAATAAGCATATCTTATTGTTTACGAAAAGTAATAGTTTACTTCAGTATCTCCTTAAGAACATAATCAATATTTTCATCCTAAACATTAAGATACATAACAGAATTAAATCAGGCAGACATGTGATGTGTTACGATGTTATAAAAAAAAGCGAAGTGCGAAAAGACCATGTTAATAAAACGTCAGGTCTCAAAAAATGATCAAGACTGTAAAACCAGTTTTTCTCTCCTTCCCGAAGACTAGTCAAAGTGTTGAAAATTTGTCTCTCAAGAACAAGGAAAAATTTGTAAATAATTGGACTAAGTTCCAGACAACAATAAAAGAAATTAATAATCGGATTGTGTCGAGTATATTTTAAAACAATTTTATCGCGTTAAAAATAATTTTGAAAGGGTATTATTATTATTGTTATTATTTCGTTTTCCACAATTCTTTTAAAGAAGTAAGCTTGAGCCAGTAAGATTTCGCACAAGATGGCCAGTTTGATTGTACGTTAAAAATACTGATCGGTTTTACCCATTATTACCCTCCAAAAGAGACTGCGAGCATCCAGTACAACAGATTTCTGAGTGGGTGGTATAATTCCCATTCTAGGCCCATCTGTTCAAGGCTTTTTTCAGAGCTCTTGGTATTTCGTCTATGAGCCCGATAACAATAGAGACTACTGCAACTATATTCATATGCCACATCTAGAGAATCTCATCACAGAGTGGTAAGTATTTATTGACGTTCTCCAGCGAGTGGTATCGCGAAGTCCACCAAAAACGTGTTTTTTTAACTTCAGAACGAGATCAGGTTCTTTTTCTGGTTTGGTCGATCGGTTTGTATTTTTCCTCTTCCCATAAACACGGATTTCCTCATCTTCGCAGATGTTTGCCAGATCATATTGGTAATATGAAACAGTATTTGTAAGGCCCATGTATACCTGCAAAAAATTTCTACAAACATGCATCATATTTCGATAAAAAAATGCACAAATGCAATAATATAAGGGATGTTAGAAAAACATTTGTAGGTATCACTTATGGGCCATCCTGTGATTGGCAAAATAATTTTCCAAGATGCCGCTCAAGACACCCTCTAATTAACGTATACAATTTTTCCTCGTATCTTGTATAATAACAATTATATTGAGCTTTACCATAAAAATGCGTCACCCTGTATATATGTAAACAGATAAAAACTGAAACTAAACCCGGATTCTAAGGGGCCTAGTTTGCACTCCTTTGAAGAAATATTTTTAAAATTCAAAAGTCGCGGTCTCCCCATCAACGAATTTTTTCTGTGAAAATTGGCTAAAAATTATAGACCGTTAAACCATAATCTTAACTAAAACTACTAAAACTACTGCCAGCATCAGGGAAAAGGTCTATTTGAAATGAATTTTCTGGAAATATTTTAGTAAAATGAAGGACATTGACAGTTGAACCTGAAACT
Organism: Tillus elongatus; assembly: GCA_964006375.1. NCBI lineage: Eukaryota > Metazoa > Arthropoda > Insecta > Coleoptera > Cleridae > Tillus > Tillus elongatus. The sequence goes on from OZ023263.1 coordinate 218,894,969, forward strand.
TATGGATCTGTAAAACACTCTTAGTGCACCATAATCCATATTCGTTTCAGGTTCATTGCCTAAATGTTGCCAATTTTGACGTTTCAAATCGCGACTTTGACGGTTTGAGGAAAACCGCAATTTTTTTGTCTTTAAATGCCTATAACTTTTTTGTCTTTTAACTTACAAACCTAAACTTTGGTACATGCTTCACTTTTTATAATACAAATACGCGTACCAAATTTGTTTTTTTTTTGCTCCCTCAGGGCTCGTCCGCGACTTTGCCGCCCCGATAGCACTACAGCCCTTGGCCTATTGTGCATGTCCAAATTTGGTTGCCCTTGCTTTGTTATTTCTGGAGATACAAAAAAGTTCCCAAAGAAAACACAAAATTTTCCGGGAAAACCTGGGCCGATCTTCCTGGATATCCAAGTCACTTACAAAAGAAAGACACTTACCAAATTTCATAAATATGTAGGGAAACATGTATATCGAATATCAGTTTTCACTGTAAAAGTCACACTTCTCTCTGATTTTCTATGTTTCATTATAAAGATAACGAAGAACGATGGGATAGTATTTTCGAAATTGAATTAGAAAAATCTGTGGCTAATGGACTTGAGCTTCCGAGGCCATCTAATCCATTTTAACTAACTAACTAACCAAATTTGATTAAAACCTGCCCATTATTTTTTAATTATCGCTGTTATATATAAAAATTGAAACTGACCCTGGATATGGGTTCTAGGGAGCCTAGTTCGCATTAATTTTAAGAATTCTTTTCAAAATTCACAAGTCGGGATCTTCTCATCGGTGATTTTTTTTTTAAAGAAAATTCCCCAAAAAAACAAGACAGTTTTTAACGTCTTTATGTTTACATAAAAGCCTGGACCTTAGTCTACTTTTCAACATAATTGCTACCTATCTCAAGACGCTTATCTTACCGACTTCTGAATTCTATCCCCATAGAAACCTGTCGGCTGATTTGATAACTACTCCAGTAAGGCCGTTTTGTGTCATCTCCTGGGGTTAAAACCTTATGTTTCTTAAACAAACTACACTAAAATGACCAAAGTTGGAATTTCATCTATTGTCTTCCGTGCTCCAGACAAGGGCAATAGCAAAGGACAACATATCAGCAGCTGCAGACTTGTGTGTGTGTGTGTGTGAGTGTGTTTTGTTTCTTTAACGTCGGCCTATTTCCGCGACTACGGCCAATCACCGACGCCAGTGAGCAGTTTCACCTCACTATCCTGGAAATTTTGCCGAACCCCTGTATTTCTGTAAGGAGGGTAGGGATCTTTAACTGCCCGAGATCGCATGGACACGGGACCGACGGTTTTACGCCACATCCGAAAGGCGGAACGTGCAGACATTCAACTTGCTCAAATACAATTCCAGAACCTCGGCTGATGTTAATTTTACAGTTTATACTGAAAAAGTGAAAGGAGTACCCTGGGATCGAACCCAGTACCCTTCGGGTCAGAGGCACCCGTTCTTACCCATGAACCACCGAGGTTCTAGCTGCAGACTTGAAACAGTAAAAGGACCAATATTAAACGGCGAGTTATTTTAAACAGCCAAAATGGACGTCCTGTGCATAGCTATAATGAAATTTGCAAATTGCATTGTTGTTGCCATTGTCTGGAGTACGGAATAAAATAGATGAAATTCCAGCTTTGTCAATTTCTTATACAGTGTAGTTTGTGCAAAATCCAGAACGTTTTAACCGCTGAAGATGGCCCTATGAAGCTGGAACGCGCAGGGTTTTTATAGTAAAAAATCTGTCTAGATTTAATCTTCAGAGATTAAAGTATACAAACTGGCAAAAGGAAAACAAACAAATTTAGGAACATATATGACCTGACCTGACCTGACCGTACGATATAGGAACCACATCTCCAATGTTCATCTCATCTTTCCTCGTGTTATCTTACAAAGTTTAATAGTATGACAGTGAAGAATTTCATAGTATCAGTGCCTAGTCATAGGAAGATGGATAAGAATATTGTGTATCATGACTACAAAAAAAATAATTGATTTTTCTAACATCGACACTCAGAACAATTAAGTCATAGTAACCTATCATTTCCTCACTGATTTTTATAATTTTGTTACAAAAAATAATGAAGCAGATGTGTATCTCAAAATGACTATTAGTTCGTTGGTTCAAAATCAGAAATCAATTGCCTCAATCTTAAGTGTAACCAGAATAGTAGCATCATATGTATAAATATAATCAGATGTCTTGTGGAGATTATAAAAATATCCTCCGATATAATAGTACAAATATTAAGGGGCCAGAGATAGAGTCCTGCGGACTACCCACAGTAACCAAAATACATTCTGAAGAACTATCTAGCAACGAATGACCACTAAACTGGAAAAATGATACAATAATCACCCCTCGTACAGCTCTTTAAGTTGGTTGTCTTCTGTCTTTAGCAAGCTGGAATCTCATACATTCACACAAGGTAGTTAGCGACCCGACCACGCAACTTGCAGTACCGTACCCCACAACTCACTCCATCTGGATTATGAAGCGTGACACTACACTTCACATTAAACCATGGACAATTAGATTTACGTAATACGCTCGTTATAAAACAGGTAGACTTTAATAAATCTTAAAACTGGTGCTATATTGGTAAATATTTCATTAATTCAATACGTATGACATGCGAGGTGGTCAACATTTCGCTACTCACTACTCAAATCTCAAATGACGCAAACCAAGTTACATTAAATTTGCTTTTATGACAAGACGGATAAAATGCATCCGTAAAGAAAGCTGCCAGATAAAAATTTAAGAAACAACAGTTCCACTATATAAGGTAAATACCACGGGACAAAGAGAGAAAATTGCAAAGGATGCTCAATGTACTAGATATGTTAAAAAGAATTAAAGTCTGGATGCAGTTCGTTATAATAACAATGTTTTATTGTCATCAAAAAATAGTGCTGCAAATTGAGTCATAACTTCCACATAGCTGTGAACATCTACTCTCCTCAGAAAGACATTCTCATAAAATGAATTTGGGGTCCATGACTTGACCTCAAGAAAATATTCCTATTCCTGTACCCATAAACTTCTGAAACGTTATACTCCTTGAGCTTTAACAAAAAATTGTCCATTTTCACCAAATGACCCATCATTTATCCGCTACCCCTTGAAGCGATCTTACCCAAAAACAATTCGAAGCGTTTCCTTGTCGGGTGCTAACTGGATACCAAATTTGAAGATCATACCTCATTTTGTTTGAAAGTTATTGCGCCTAACAGACAGACGTACAGGCCGACAGACCGCCCGACCGACACAAAAAAATGTCATTCCAGAATCAAGTTTTCCATATATTTGGAGACTTTTTTACGCCGTTTTAGCACCAAAAAAATTGCGACAATTCTGTCACCGATAGTCCACCCCCACACACTCAACCCCTAATTTAATTTCAGCACAGAACACCAGATGTTTTATGGTATTGAAAGTTTTCTAGTAAACAATCCCTACAACGTTATTTCTGGAGTTTTAACGAAAAATGTCAATTTTCATCAATTCATCCCTCCCCGCTGGAGCGATTTTACCTAAAAACAATCCGAACCGTTCGTTTGCAGGGTGCTAACTATATACCAAATTAGAAGATGATATCTCAATTCGTTCTAAAATTATAGCAGCCACAAACAGACAGCATACAGACAGACAGACAAAAAAATGTTCTTTCCCAAATCATATTTTCTATGTTTTGACACGTTTTACGACGTTTAAGCGACAAAAAATTTTTGAAATTTTTGTCGCCGATGCGATACTTCCACACGTATTGACGATGTGGAAGTAACACAGGACATGTCACAAAGAAAAAATTGTAATATCAATTACCAATAATAGAAATATAAACCTTGGTGTATAGTTTCCTTTTAATATCATAAACTACGTACCAAATTTGGTTACCATAGCTTTTTTATTTTTGGCGAGATTTTTTTTTCCATATAGATAAACATAAAAATTGAAACTGATCCCAGATATGGGTTCTGGGGGTCCTAGTTCGCGCTCATTTGAAGAAATTGTCTCAAAATTTAAACGTCGAGATCTCCCCATTAGTAAAATTCACTAAAATGCGAAGTTATACACATAAATAAAATTCTGCAAGGTGTGTAGGCAAGGCAACCTATGGCATCTACCAACAAAAATAACTGTATAAAATAAAGACAACAAAGACTCCAAACCAGACAAAAAGTCTGGACGCAGCAAGTGCATTCTGGTAGTGAATTTCAATAGAAATGATCTGGCATATATATATATATATATATATATATATATATATATATATATATATATATATATATATATATATATACTTTATTTGTTTAATGTACTTTTTGGGATTTTTTATTGGTTTACGTGGACTGCAGTTTCGAACCGTCCCGTCATCATCAGCACGCTACTGAATGTGAGCGCTCCTGTGTGGTCTACGTCTGAGATTGTACGTGGCGCCTGCGCGTTGAGCTTCTATTGGTCGGTTTACTGTTCTCTGATTGGTTGTACCTTCGGACTATGTCGTGTGTATCGGTCTCCTGTCTTGATCACTGTGGTTTGATAATTTGTCTATTTGTATGGCCTTTATTAGGTTTTGTTTAAATGTTTGTACTTTGTTCTTATTGTTTAACAATAAGAAAGTTAATGTCAGAACAAATCCAAGTACAAACATTTTAACAAAATTTTATTAAGTTTTGTTTAAATGTTTGTACTTGGATTTGTTCTTATTGTTTAACAATAAGAAACAGTTAATGCCAGAACAAATCAAAGTACAAACATTAAAACAAAACTTAATAAAGGCCATACAAATAGACAAATTATCAAACCACAGTGATCAAGTCACGAGACCGATGCACACGACACAGTCCGAAGGCACAACCAATCAGAGAACAGTAAACCGACCAATAGAAGCTCAACGCGCAGGCGCAACGTAAATCTCAGACGTAGACCACACAGGAGCGCTCACAGTCAGTAGCGTGCTGATGATGAACCGGGACGGTTCGAAACTGCAGTCCACGTAAACCAATAAAAAATCAACAAAAGTACAGCAATCAAATAAAGTATATATTTAAAAGTGATTACAGTGTAGTGCAACATTCCAATATATATATATATATATATATATATATATATATATATATATATATATATATATATATATATATATATATATATATACATATACATATACATATATATATATATATATATATATATATATATATATATATATATATATATATATATATATATATATATATACATACATAACATTGGAGTTATACAAATAATATGTTATTTTAAGAAATACGTATAACGATCAGCTTTTGAATGTGCTATGTATATAAATTTCTGTTGTATCTCAGTTTTATCCAGTAGTCTCTGATGAAGCTATTGTAACAGCGAAACTATAGTCAGATTAATAAAGTTTTTTAGTGAAAATCGAACCATGTGTGTTACTCAACCAATTGTGATAGATGGTCATCAAGTATCGGCAAAATCAATTTAAGGAATTTGACCATCTAATTAAAACAAAGCATTGTTTAATCTATTTGAACTGAGCAGATTTTCCTGGCTAACAAACTTATCCAAACCACTTGCAAAAGGAAGTTATTCACCAAATTTGATCATCATCGGCGTATTATTTTGATGTATGTGTATGTATAAAAACATATAAAGTCTGCAACCGACCTCGGATTTGGGTCCAAGGGGTCCTAAATCGCGCTGATTTAAAGAAATGTTTTCAAAAGTCGCGATCTCGTCATTAGCGTATGTTTTTAAAGAAAATTCACTAAAATTAGGACTTCCAGAAATACGAATTTTTTGATAAAAAACTTCTTTTTCGGACAACCAGCCTGATTGGATTTGTACACGAACTTATCCAAGCCTTTAACGAAGTGAAAATTATAAACTTGGTAGATACCTTTCATTTTATAAAGAGCTTAAATAAGTTTGTTAGTCACCCCGAACTCGAAAGAGTTATTCTGGGAAAATTTTACATTTTTTTCTTCAGAAAAATGTGTGTTTGTGTCTTGGAAAGAACAAAGTTATTTTAGTAAAATCCAAGTTGCGTTTATATAAACTAGTAAATACCAGACTTATTTAATAATTTGCTCAATTTCACCGACCCACAAACATTCAGTAAAAATTATGGTTTCCCAAAAAGTCGTAAAAAATTTTTTTAAGAAGATTCGCAACCTTTTTTGACGAAAAGGCGCAACAAAAATTTTAGGCAAATAAGGTAAATTTTTCTGTACAAAATTCGTGAGCCTTTTGCATACACCATACAATACTGACCAGGATAACACGCTCAAAAAACAATTAAAATGAGTGAACACAATAATTAATTGCCATTTTAATCATATAAACGAATTAATTCGTTTTGAAATGTGACATTCAGCCGCACTGAGCCAATATTATAATTTTTCTTATTATAATAATCTAGTAATTATTCGTATTATCCCTAACTCTGTAATAACAATATAAATTCTAATCCTCCAAGCTAGATTCCACTTTCACATTCTCAAACCAACAATGCTGAATATATAATTAATTATAAATTATCATAATGTGATTTAATCATAAAAATAAACAAGAACATAATCAAACCGTAAGTGATGGCTTATGCGATACGGTTTCCTTTAACCGGAAAACTAACAAACGCCGGTAACAATTTGTTTTTTAACGAGTGCCGTCTCACGTCTAGTGTGCTATGTGCTATCTATAGACCTCAAACCAGGAGTCAGAAGCATTTCTTTGTTGACAATACAATTTCCGGCTGTGTACTTGATGCCTTATGTCTTCTCTACTGTGTACATTTAACTCGAAACGATTCAAACTAAACGAATAACCCAATTATCAGAAAAGAATACGAGAGTACAACTGTCTCAAACGTAATAGCTATAACTTATTTCTCAAATTTAATAACTAATAGATTAATAATCCAGAAAAATGAAACCAAAGTAAACACGTTTAAAAAATCACGTATCGCTTTCAGTTTGATAGCTTTACGAACTGATTGGTTAATTGCTTTAAAAGTTAAAAGTACGTGTCTCCTTTTGAATTATGATGTATTTTGTTTGTTTAACGACGGTCTGTTTCCGCAACTATGGCCAATCACCGACACCTGGAAGAAGTTTCACCTAACCAGCCTAAACATTTTGCCGAACCCATTCTATTCTTTAAGAAAAGTGGCGGTATTTAACTTATCGAACATTACATGGTTTACGGAATGGACGCGAGGAGGCAGTTTCATCTCATCATTTTGAAAATTTTGCTAAACCTTTATGTGGGATGTAACGTGCCCAACATCGCATGGTACACGAAACCGCCGCCAGAAACTCACCGTCCTGGAAATTTTAATGAGCCTATTTCGTTCTATAGGGAAGATAGGTGTATTTAACGTGCTCAGCGTCGCATAGGATACAACACCTACGACTTTACGCCCACTCCAAACATTTCAGCTTACTCAAACACAATCTCGCGCCTTGGCCGGTGTGAATTTTACGGACCGTACTTTAAAAAATTCTGAACGCAGCAAGTGCGTTATGGTAGTGATTTTTTATTAAATGCTTCAAATTTGAATAACTCAATTTTCTATAAAGTTAGAAAGTTGAATTTTGGTGTGTAGTAAGGTCTTTCCTAAGGTAACATATCCACCAAATTTCATTAAAAAAACTTTGTAATTTTCAGGGAAAAAATTTTTTTCGAAAGAAAACTCAAAATTTGAATAACTCAATTTTCTACAAACTTAGAAAGTTGAACATTGGTACGTAGTAAGGTCTCTCCTAAGGAAACATAGCCATCCAATTTCGTTGGAATAGCTTTGTAATTTCAGAGAAAAAAATTTTTTTCGAAAGAAAACTCAAAATTTTCCCGGAAAACCTTGCCCGATTTTCCTGGCTAACGAACTCATCCAAGCCATTAATAAAATAAAGACACCTGCCGAGTTTAATCGAAATCGGTTAATTATTTTTTGAGTTATCGGTTGGATATATATATATATATATATATATATATATATATATATATATATATATATATATATATATATATATATATATATATATATATATGAAACTCACCTCGAATCTGGGTTCTAGGGGTCCTATTTCGCGCTCACTTGAATTTTTTTTGCCAAGTCTCACCATCGATACCTCTCTGTTAGTGAATTTTTTTAAATAAAAATTCACTAAAAATTAACTGACGCCTCTACTGAGAATCGAACCCACAACCCTTGGCTTCAGAGGCATATGTTCTTACCACGGAGCCACCGAGGCTGGACACCCAAATTCCCTAAATGAGGCTAGGATTCTTTCTTTCCACCGATCTGTTTGGTGTATTTAAATACATTTTAGAAACAGGGAATTTACGAAATAAGACGAAGGTTCCTTGAAAAACTAAAGAGATACTCTTTGCTCTCCATTTCTTTATCATCAAGACCATTCAATAAGAGAAGAAAAAAATCATACAACCAGCATACAGGTGTCCGAAAATGATGAGCAAAAAACTCGGGAGGTGATTATACTTTAACAAATGATGCCCTACGTATCAAATCTGTCTTGGAATTGCCTTTCTTCCTTTAGATGGGGATTTTCATTTGCCCAATAATGCCTATTATGGCGATTATACACATCACAATTTGTAAATCTGGATTCATCAGTCCATATTATTTTCAAATGAAAATTTTCATCTTGCTGACATTGTCCTTGATACCATCTGCAGAATTAAAGTCGCTTAGGGTAATTATCAACATTTAAGCCTTGTATGTTTGTAGGTTTGTATGGATGATCATGACTTTGTTTTAATACACGGTGTACCGTACTTTTTGGAACGTCAATTTGTTCACCATAAAACCGAACAGATTGCTGAGGGTTTTCGTTTGAAACCTGTAAGACGGCATTATTTCTTTCTTCATTTCTAGGCATTGGTAGTTTCTTTGCGTGGAAGCTACCGTCGTTCAATAGATTGGTCACTATCCTGCGAAATATTTTGCTGTTTGGTTGTCGTCTTTCTGGGTAGTTGTTTTGATATGAATTTGCAGCAGCCTCAGTATTTCTGTTAGAACGAATATAACATTCCAACATGTCAAAATATTCTTCATTACCGAACATATTGTTGAAAAATATTTAAAATAAACAGGAAACAAACTATTTAGTACAAAATTGAAGCAACCTAAAATTGTTCAGATGATTAAGAATGACAGTATTTTTCACTGTCGCGATTGTGTTATATCCATAGCAACCTTTCTTCTGCTGTTTTTCAGTTGACTTACGTTTAAAAATAAAACAATTTTCAAAGGCGTCTTTGTAAATCGTTAATCTGCTTTTTATTGAGCTCTGTTATTAAATTTAGTTATTTACTAGGTTTACCTATTTAATTAAATTATAACAATTTTTTAGGATAATTTTGTAATGTAAAATATCCTTTGTAATAATGGGCCGATTCATTGGTGTGTTCAAAGTTCCTATTTTTTTATCGTGAATCATTACGGAAAATTATGTTAAAAATAGAAGACTATTGTCAGACTCCATGGCCTACTGCTTTTTGAACACTTTTTTTTGTCATTTGTTTTCTGGTATTGTATTTTATAGCCTACCATCTTCAAAACGGGTTTTGTCAAAATTGTCAGTGCAATTACAAAATTTCTCAAGCATGTTGTACATCATTAGAAAGCTCTTTTCGCAGGCTATCACAAGAGCAAAAAATCCAATATGGCTGCCATAATAAAAACAAACGTTGATCATGTAGCTCATAAACAAATTACAATCCAAAGTTGAGAATAGCACAAAAAATTACTCTGCAAAAATGGTCTTGATAATGTGCAAGTCACAGACATGTCAGATCAACGCCTATTTAGATATTGAAGAAACAAGAAATCGACAAATTGTTGTTTTCTTCAAAATAGCTCGAAAACGAAAAGAGGCAGGGCAAAATACAAGTCACATTTGGAACGAGCAAGAAATTCTACAAAACATTGCTAGTTTAACCGTCTCCTTATCTCTAATAATAAAGGAGATAGAAATACATTCCCATCCAGCTTGGTACACACTGTGTGTATATATATATATATATATATATATATATATATATATATATATATATATATATATATATATATATATATATATATATATATATATATATATATATATATATATATATATATATATATATATATATATATATATATATATATATATATATATATATATATATATATATATATATATATATATATATAAAAATTGAAACTGACCCCAGATATGGGTTCTCGGGGTCCTAGTTCACGCTCGTTTGAAAAAAATTTTGCAAAGTCTCACCATCGATACCTCTCTATTAGTGAATTTTGTTTAATTAAAATTCACTAAAAACGGAGAATCTACAAAAAAGTTCATCTTGCATTGCGATAAAATGATCCGTTTTCCAGGGTAACGCTTTTAAAAATTATCCTTCTATTCGGGTATGCTTCCGCATACGAACGCTTTGCTGCAAATGCATTTCCGCCATTTCCGTCAGGCAAACGATAATAATAATGCATGTCACGTAGTTCGACGTTAGAATAACTATTATTATTCATCTTATATTAATAATTTCAATCTTCACAAATATAAACTCTTTCAATAGTCTCCCTTTTATGCTATGTGTCGCAACTTGAAACTTATTTACGGTTCCGTAATTATTTTTTAAACATCTTATAGAGATTATGCCTGCTTTCTTCGGCTTTGCATTGGATCTTTTTTGTTTTATTTCTATTGTTGTTTTAATTTTAATATATGTTCTTCTTGTGTACATTTATTTTTAATTTTGTCTGTATTGTGAATTATATGTATGATTTTGTTACACTGTATATTATCGCCCTTAAAAACGGCTTGGGTTGTTGGGGTTCAGTACTAATAAGTAAGTAAACAAACAAACAAATAAATAAATAAATAATTATATAAACAAACAAACGTATAAATAAATAGTTACATAATAAATAAACAAATAGTGATTGGGGTTTAGTTTAATTTTTAGTAGTGAAATGCTTGCAATCTTTGGATCTCTGAAAATGGTTATTCGCTCATTTTACAACGTGTGTTTCCTTGACTATTTATATGTCTTGGCCCTTAACATGAGATACACAAATCTCTTTTGGGATCATTAACTCTCATTAATTCAAATCAATAAAATTAATATTAAGGTCCTCGTAAGTTTAAAGTATTAATTATAGTAATATGCCCTATGATAATAGTGTAAAATTCGTATAGTAATTTACTACTATAACGCAATTGCTGCGTCCCGAAATGTTCTCTTTTCTTGTATACTGACCTCCAGAGGTTAATGTGATTTTATTTTAAGAATGGCATATCAAAATACACCAAATCGGCATCACCGTGAGGTTAGCTCCAGAGGATTGAATTTCAGATCTTCGTCTGCAGCAGAGCATGGGCACGTATATATACCCACACCCGCACAAACCGCAGCACACTGAGTAGACACTGGGCGAGACGGAAGACGCGGGTTATGCAGCACACGATAGTCCAAGCAAGCCATTGAAATGGGACTCATCCGGCCAGGAGCAGTGTACACCTGGACCGCAACGTCATGGGAAATAATAAACAAGACCCGTCGTCGTCGTCGTTCAGTTTTAAACCAGAGGAGAGAACAAAACACTGTTAGTGGGTCCGCAGGTCCAATGTATGCCTAAAACAAAGACCACGGACGCAGCTCTGTGTCTCGAGTCCCAACAGAAACAACAGAACTGGTTGTGTAAATTAATTTCTGTGGAATGACTGAGATGGAGAGATAAGAGGGAAGAGGAAAGGAGATAATCACATATGTGGACACAGTTCCCCAGTTACATGGGTGAAAATTATAATCCTTCTCAGTCATCGTTAGCGCTGGAGCTAATATAATATAGTAAGAGTAGGTACTTTAGCGCCAGCGCCAATTACTTTAAAGACGTTGACCGCCTAAAACACACATTCTTATGGAAATCATGTCCATAAGCAGTAAGACAAAAAAAGGTTTCTTAAAAAAGATATATTTACTTTCAAATACATAAGTGAAGCATGAGATAAAAAATTATACCTATATAATTTTTTTGTAGGTGCTATGTACTAAAAATATTCTTTTTAGTGAATTTTCTTTTAAAAAAAAATCACTAGTGAGGAGATCCCGACTTTTGAATTTTGAAAAAATTATTGCAAATGGGCGCTAATTAGGCCCCCCAGAAAACATATCCGGGGTCAGTTTCAATTTTTATATGTTTATATATATATATATATATATATATATATATATATATATATATATATATATATATATATATATATATATATATATATATATATATATATATATATATATATATATCACACCGATAACTCAAAAAATAATGGGCCGATTTTGATTAAATTTGGTGAAAAAATTCCTTTTGCAAATGGCTTGGACAAGTTCGTTAGCCAGGAAAATGTGCCCAGATTTTCCCGGAAAATGTTGTATTTTCTTTCGAAAAAAAATTATATCTCCGGAATTAACAAAGTAAGGGCAACCAAATTTGGCACGCAGGTTTACATCCTTATAGGTAAGTTACCTACCAAAATTTAGCTATGTAGGTCAAAAGACAAAAAAGTTATAGGCATTTAAAGAAAAATAAATTGGGCTTTTCCTCAAAACGTCAAAGTGACGATTTAAAATGTTAAAATTGGCAACATTTAGGCAAAAAACTTGAATCTAATACGGACTATAGAAATAAAATGTCTCAAGAAGGATGTTTTACAAACCCTAAAGTCTTAGTTTCAATCGTCATTGTCCTTCATTTTACTAAAATATTCCCTGAAAATTCATTTCAAATAGACCCTTTCTCTGATCCTTGGCAGTAGCCTTAGCTATAGAATTTATCGTTTAATGGTATATAATTTTTGTGGAATTTTCGTAAAAAATCAATAAAGCTCAATATATCCGTTATTATATAAGATATAAAAAATTTTTGTATATATTAATTATATGGTGTCTTGAGCTACATCTTAAAATAATATTTCTACAATCACAGGGTGGCCCATAAGTCGTTGGTGATACAAATTTCCATTTTTTGTAATCAAACACGCCTTATGTTATTGCATTTTTGCATTTTCCATCGAAATATAATGCATGTTTGTAAGAAAAGAAATTCTGGACACAGCAAGTGCGTTATGGTAGCGAATTTTGATCAAATGTTTCATATTTGAACAGCTCAATTTGCTATTAACCTATAAGGTTGACCAAGAACGTGTTTTTTCGGGAACACTTTAAGTTTACTTTTGGAAATTTTTGTACATTTTCACACAATAAAGTTATTTTGATGAAACAAGGCACATTGTTTTTACTATATAGGTTATACTGGTAACCAAATTTGATGCCTGCTTTCTTAAAAAACACAAATATTTGTTATTAAAAACATTTTTCTGAAAATTCACTACCATAACGCACTTGCTGCGTCCAGAATTTTTATTATTCTCGCTTCTTAAGATATGTTTCTGATTACACAAGCATTCGTTAACAACTATTTTGAATAGCACGTCTGTACAGAGTGTATATATATATATATATATATATATATATATATATATATATATATATATATATATATATATATATATATATATAACACTTATGAAATAAAATTCATTATTCAGCAAAAAATAGTTTTTGTGGAAAAGGCTGAGACACGTGAAGTTTAATTGGTCGAACATTATCTTATAATCATGTTTAAAAAAAATAAACTCCCACCACTTTATCCTTTTTTTTTAATAGCAACCCTACATTTTTTCGCCACAACTCGATGGATCACATTTTTCTGAATGCGGAGATACCCCATATGTATGGTCTAATATTAGTTTTTCAATACAAGGTGGAAATTTAATACGGGAATATTTAAACTAAACAGTTTACGCTGAAATTGAAATTTCGAAAAAACTTAATAAAACGCCCCTTTCATATAATAAATGTTCCAAATGTTCTCCATTTACTTGTACACAACGAAATAATCTGCTCTGGAATTCTTCACTGACTCTTATCTTAAATTTCTTATCTTGTCTTTTATCTAAAACGTACTTGGTATCATTAATCATTTCTTATTAACTACCAATTTTTGCAGTGTGAAGGGTGAAATTTAACAGTTCTGTTTTATTTTGTGGTGTATTGTGTCGAATGCACGGTGTCCTAATAAATTGGTCGTAATTTTGTTCCGATAATTTCAATTAATTTTTGGTCTAATAATGCGATACTTAACTGAAACTCTGCGAACAGAAATATTAATTATGGTTGGGTATTGTGATATGTGTAGAACACGGGCACAAGTTGTTCATCTATTTAATGAAAAACATCCGGATTTGCCTCCACTAACCCAGGGAACTGTGTCTAAGATACATTCACAGTTTCGTGATTATGGACACGTTAAACCACTGCCTAGGAGACCCAAGTTTGTTGAAGAAGATAAAAAACTCAATATTCTTTTTGGCTTTTCAAGAAGAACCAACAATTTCTACCCGTCAAGTTGCACGTGAAAATAATGTTAGTCAATCAACAGTTTTAAGGTGTCTCAAAAACGCCATGCATCGCTATAAACTACAACACGTTCAAGAGTTGATTGACGGCGGTTCTGTTAAAAGACTGCAATTTTGTGAACAACTGCTGGACATGTTACATAGAAATGTTATTATATCCTCTGCTGACGTTCTGTTTTCCGATTAAGCAACATTTCTTTTGAATGGCGATGTAAACAGGCAAAATTTCAGATACTGGGCTGCCGAAAACCCCCACTGGATGCGACAAACACACACTCAGTGTCCTCAGAAGTTGAACGTTTGGGCTGGTATCATTGGTGATCACGTAGTTGGACCTGTTTTTATAGAAAACCTAAACGGTCCAGGATATTTAGAAATGCTAAAAGAACAGGTTGTCCCAATGTTGGTAGAATTGTATCCAAATGTAATGGAACCTAATATTCCCCATGAAAGGATATGGTTTTAACAAAGTGGTGCAACGCCCCACTTTGCTCTTCAAGTACGGGACTATTTACACGAAGTCTTTCCACAAAGGTGGATTGGACAAAGAGATTTCGTAGAATTGCCCGCTAGATCACCAGTTCTTACACCTCTTGATTTATTTTTATGGGGGATGCCTTAAAAACAGAGTGAATAAAACGCAACCTACTGATTTAGATGATTTGAAAATGAAAATAACAACAGAAATTAGGAACATAACGCCTGACGTGTTGAACAGAGTTAGGGAAGAATTCCAGAGCAGATTATTTTGTTGTGTGCAAGTGAATGGAGAACATCTTGAACATTTATTATAAGAAAGGGACGTTTTGATTCAGTTTATTTTCGAAATTTGAATTTCAGGGTAAACTGTTTAGTTTTTATATTCCGGTATTAAATTTCCACCCTGTACTGAGAACTGTAATATTAGACCATACATATGGGGTATATCCGCATTCAGAAAAATGTGATTCGTCGAATTGTAATGAAAAAATTTAGGATTGCTATTTTAAAAAAATTGATAAAGTGGTTGGGGTAAAATGGTGGGAGTTTTTTAACTGAGATTATAAGATAATGTTCGACAAACTAAATTTCACGTGTCTATATAAACCAATTTAACTCGTTATCACAAAGATGGTCGACACCTTTAAACATTTTAAAGACCGTTCGATCCAAGCCCACTTATGTCCTCTGTTAAATGTCATAATTAGCGAATGATGCTTAGCCAAAAAAGTTCAGATTTTAAATATTTATTGTCTACAAATTTCTCTTGCGTGCAATTCTTCTGAGAGGTAAACCAACATCAACAGCAAAACTAGTTCAATATGTCTTAGATATATTCCAATAAATGTATAATCCCATAGGGTAGCCTCAGCCACAGGTCAAAAAGATAAAATTAATACAACTGAAGTAAAATTAAAAGAATTGTCAAACCTCTCACTGGACAGTGCTATATATGTAGGTACAAAATTACTTTTACGAACGGAAACGTAGGATTATTATTTCCTAAGATAAGGTAGCTACATAAGCAAGGTTTTGTGTTTTTTCCAATATATTTTCAAAAGAAAACTTAAGTAGGCAAAGCACGTCAAAAAGACTGCAAAGGAACATTGCTTTTTCTAATGGAACAGCTCTTTTTTATGTAATAATTTAATTCTCCTGGAAATTCTGAGCAAAAGTTTATATTACAGGTTACGTTGCTATTACACCTGACCGTTTTCGAGATATGAGTTTTAAATAAAATGTTTAGCTGCAAGTATTACATTAAAGAACCTCGAATGATTTATCACCATAACAACTCGGTCGTTCTTTTGTTGTAAATAGTTAATCTGTAAACACGAACGCGTTAAAGATACTTTTAACGTGAACAAATGCGTATTTTTGTTTTAAAATGGCACGTTACAGTAAAACTGAGCGTATCGAAAATTTTATGATGATAGGGTATGGTGATATAACACGAAGTTGTGCATAAGTCATCAATATTTTTTATGAGTCGCATCCGGATAGAGAACCTATCTCTTAATCAACCGTTGCCAAAAACAGGAAGTGTCGAAGAACAACCAAAAAGTGGAAAACAGATTAGTGTGACAAGTGAAAAACTTCGGCAACACAGACGGCTATCAATCATATCCTACATAAAATCTTAAAACGGGAAAACTTTCATCTATACAAAGCTGGTTATAAGAATTAAGTAGGGACGAATAGAATTCTCCGAATTTATTATGAATAGAATTTGGTTAATTCTATTGCCAACTAAGTCGATTAATTTTTCTCTGGCGAATCAACTTTGTGTTTAAATGGAGACGTAAATAGAAAACTGTAGGTAGTATTGGTCAGATCAAAATCCACATTGGAAGGAGCAGTTTATACTCAATGGCCACAAAAAAATCATTGTTGTGAATTTGTGGCGGAGACGTCACAGTGACTCATTTTATAAATGTCATACATACCTTGACAACACTTAAGAAAACCAAAACACACACGCACATACACATATACTCGAAAACCGTTAGACTTTTACTAAACATACTTTTCACTATTCTGATGAACCAAACTATCAGCACCCGGGCGTTTGGGCACTATTTACGGAACACCTCTATAAGTACAAATTCATATGAACACGTGGTATGCATCCCACAAAATTATTATACAAAAAAGTGTAACTTACTGTCCCAGGGCGGAGTTCAGCTAATTCTAGTCTTGCACTGAACCCTGGTGTCGACAGCAAAAATTGTAAAGGTATTTTAGCACTAAGATTAATCACATTGCAAATGTATAAAAGAATCACATCCAACAAGCAGTCGAACAATCAACACAGACACAAAACAAAGACACAACCCAACCAGCCAACACAAGGAGTCCCTTAGGCGTTAGAATGCGGTAACAAATATAAAATAGGTTTTATATTGATATTTAAAGTTTCCAGAACTCAATGCGTCCTTCAGAGTTGCAAACTAATTGTACAGTTTCACAGCGCTGTAAGTGAAACCTCTTTTAAACGAAGATGACGAGTGCGTGGGAATAGCTGATGCGTCTGAATGTCTGAGAAACCCTTCTTACTAACTTATTTTTTAGGTAAGTTGGGGTGGCACTGATAGTGACATTATGAGTGAAGTCAACAAAATGTAACTGTCTACGATCGATCATTCTGAACCACCCCAACTCCGTTATCTTGGACGGTATGTGATCATATTTACATTAGTTCGAATCGACAGCAACAATTCTGCACATTTTGCACAGTGTACTGATCGCTACGACTGAAAAACTGCCAGACACAAAGTCACAGTAACTGAAATGCGACCACACCAAAGACCCGGTCAGGATAATTTTCATATAATCGCTCAATAAATGACGATTAGAGTACAGTGTCCCCACAGAACGATATGACCCTTTTAAAACAAAATTCAGCTGATCTCTAAATTTTAATTTGGAGTCTATATATATACGCACAGGCTCTTTGTGGTTTCAACTACTAGTAGCTTCACGCCATCCAGCATCAAATTAAGGTCACAGTTAGGTCCGCTAACATCCACAAAAGTAAATTACCCACGACTTGCTAGCATTTAATTTAAGAATGTGCTGAGATAAAAGCGCACGTATTTTCTAAAGATCTGCATTAACAAGATATTCGGCAACGTGGTATTCACAGGCCCGTCAGTTTAAATATAACTATGTGTCATCAGCATTACATCGAATGGAGCAGTGATGAACAGCACGCAGGAGGTCAGGGGGATACATAGTAAATAAAAGAGGACCGAGTATTGATCCTTGAGGTACACCCAAAGAAACAAGCTGAGGCGATGACATAACATTGTCAATAATAACTCTCTGACATCTACCATTCAAGTAGGATCTTATCAAACGTCTATTAAAAACCCATAATATGTAAGTTTAGAGCACATTAGCCGTAAATGATCGTACATGAATTTAATTTGCCAGTTATTAAAATCCTGTTCATAAACAAGCACAAGTATTGGCTTCTTTGTATACACATTGTAAAATTTTAATACCAAATGAAAGTATAAACAAAGCTGGCGTAAGTATATGATTTTGATTATATAATTGACACGAAACTGGGTTATATGTTAAATGATTATTTTCACCGCGAAATGTTTGGGTCAAGGTTAACGGACGGCAAAATAAACGAATTACAGATTAGAGTCCACAGGAATTTGATAGATACCAGATGAGTGGCAACACTTCTCTTATTCCAAATATAATATTGCAAAATTAGCTTGCGAATTAACATTCGTCTGTAATTAGTCATGCGGCATTTTTTTGTTCTAAGAGTATAAGTTAATTATTACACCAGGCACGTATCACTAAATTCCTTTGAGAATTCGCTATGTAATCTAAAAGCCAAAGCAACAAGTGGCTAATATTTTTTATATTCGTTAAAAAACTATTGTCAAAAGTTACCGAATGAAATACAGTCTGGGCGCAGCAACTGTGTTATGCCAGCGAATTTTCCAAAAATGCTTCAAGTTTTAACAAGTTGCCATTATTCTAGAACCCTTAGTGTTGTTATGTAGTAAAGTGTCAGGGTAACATGTATACCAAATTTATTGAAAATAACTATGCTACTTTCGGAAATATTTTTTTTTAATAAAAAAAAACTGGTCCAGTTTCGTCAGTAGCGGCTGGTGCCTTAGTGCATTGGGGGTGCGCAAGAAAAAAAGTTCAGGACGCAGCAAGTGCGTTATGGTAGTAAATATTTATTAAATGCTTCGAATTTGAATAACTCAGGTTTCTACAAACTTAGAAAGTTTAATTTTGGAGTATAGTAGGGTCTTACCCTGGGCAACATATCCACCAAATTTCATCAACATAACTTCGTAATTTTCGGAGAAAAGTTTTTTTTTAAGAAAACTCAAAATTTGAATAACTCAATTTTCTAAAAATGTAGAAAGAATTTTAGTGTGTAGTAAGGTCTTTTACAAGGCAACATACCCACCAAATTTTATTAAAATACCTTTGTAGAAAAAGATTTTTTTTGAAACACAACTCAAAATTTTCCCGGAAAACGTTATCCGATTTTCCTGACTAACGGACTCATCCAAGCCATTAATAAAAGAAAGACACTCGCCGAGGTTCATCGAAATCAGTTGCTTATTTTTTGAGTTATCGGTTGGATACACACATATATATATATATATATATATATATATATATATATATATATATATATATATATATATATATATATATATATATATATATATATATATATATAGAGAGAGAGAGAGAGAGAGAGAACATATGAACATATAAAAATTGAAACTGACCCCGGATATGGGTTCTAGGGGTCCTAGTTCGCGCTCATTTGAAAAATTTTTTGCAAAGCCTCTCCATCGATACCTCTTTATTAGTGAATTTTTTTAAATAAAAATAAAAATTCTAACTAAGCACATTATTAGCTTAAAACGCAAATACACGGGATGCAGATTTATTTATTATTTATATACATACTTGCAAATAACGTAAATATGACTAAAAACCTAACTGCTGTTGTAATAAGCACAATGAAACCGACATTATAATCGTCATTAATTTTTCTAAAATAAACGATGAAAAATTTCCGGAATTATTTGAACGTTAAGAATTAAATAGCTAATTTTCTAGGAAACATAGGCAGATTCAAAAAATGATAACGAGACACATTCATGGGCTTAGGGGAGTGTTTATTACTGTACGAATATTCGAATACTCTGCTAATATTCCACGAATATTCGAATACTCTGCTAATATTCCACGAATATTCGAATACTCCACGAATATTCGAATACTCGAATAATTCGAATACACAAAGGGATAAATTCCCAGCACCAGTACGAACTACATTATATAATATAATATTTTAGTTATCACAGGAGATACATTCGTTCCTTCGCAAGTGAAACCTAATTCTGTTAAAAAACAAATCACATGGCTCCCCATTAATCAGTTTGGCTTTTTATATGACAAGATATCAAAGATAATAAGATCCAGATTGAAATTTCTCCACAACACATTCAACTCGGTCAATAAACTATCGGATGAAGAGAGCTTATTATAAGAAGCAGCTGAGGCCTTGAACTTGTTTCGAAAAGCAAGATGTGTATGAAAGAAGTCAATCTTGGTGCAATCACGAGGATATCGTGGCACCCTGTACATGATTAATGCTATCTCCGACTGATTCCAATAATAAGCACGTTCAACTCGCAAGAATCACGATCCGTGTTGTGTGCTTGTGGCCCTTCCCCATGCCAACGGATCCGTCAGTCTGCAGAAGAGGTGTTGAAGTCTCTATCTCTCTTTTTAAACTAACTGAAAAGGAGAGAAAAGACCCACCAGACATTCACCTGTTCTACTGTATAGATAGCAATGTGGCATGCAATTCAACTATTGTGAAATTGAAGGGTATTATCTCAGTTTATGTGGTAATTCATCTGACGTTCGTTTTTCTAAGCGTTTATTTTTGTAATGTGCACCGTCTCAAAAAGATTGGTATGTTTTTATTCATCTCGTCCCTGATGATAGAGTATATATAACAGATCCCAAGGGCTATGTGCTAAAAACATATTGTATATCATCATCAATACAGTAATATACATACTTGGAGCAAAGAAAAATAAGTCAGTGGTCATTTCAAGTTAAAAAAAAAAGGTCATATACGAGGTAAACGCCAAAATTTCCTGGCCTATCATAGATTCAGGGTACCGCAGCGTGTCAAAATTGGTTCAAGTCATATTAGCCTTAGAATAAACAAAAATGGATTTTATGTCAATTAGTTTTCTTATAACTGACACTTTAGTCCGGTCAATATAAACATTTCAAATAACAAAAATTCGCACAGAACTGAAATTTGGTAGAGACCTTGGGTACACCATTACAAATAAAATACCAAATATCATCATCGATCCCATGTCTGCTAAAAAGTTATTAAAGGTCAATGGTCAACATTTTCGGTTTTTTTAATTTTCTCGCAAACGGTAAGTTATATCAAAAAAAAATAGGTGAGACAAAAATTGTAGATTATAACATTATCTACAAAACTTGTCTTTATACTTTTTTTTCTAAGAATCACCATTTGTTGTATCCTAACATTGTTAACCCTCACCCTCAATCTCCCCGAGTCCACCCTGTCCATCCTTAGTCGGCAAACGTCCCACAGCAACTAGAGGCGCAGAGTCGACAGTGGCACACCTGTAACAGTTGGCAACCACAGCCACCGAAGGCGCAGGTACCAAATTGGTATCCCTGTGACAGTGGTTATCGAGCGTCACGAATCAAGCGAAGCAGCGACGAAAGATCTCAAGACTCAATCACTTCCATCTCATCCAGCGTCCAGTAACGTCGTTCAAGACAGGCTGAACCGTGAGCGGTAGTCAAGACACAGCATAACCTGATTATGCTGTGGTCACCTCACAGTTAACTATGTGCGCGTTCCAGCGGTCAGGGAGCATCACAGGGAGATCGCCTGATCCGCGGCACGCAGTCAAGAATCACAGTTGTCTCCATAGACACGTGGACATGTTCGCCAGCCTCGTATTGGAAGAGCCAGTCTTTCGACGAGCGACGGATCCGTGCTCAGAAATCCATTCAACCACGGCATCAACACACCGCAAGCTTCACAATCGTCACCTGGACACGTGAATCACCTTGGCCCTTTGGATGAAGCCCCAGGTATCCGCGACACCACCACGTGCTGATTACGGCAAGCACCCAGCTCCAATCGTCCAATTGTAAGTCACCTTTTTCATTGGATTACAACATTCATTTCTATGTATTTAACTTGTAACTCATATTAAATTGTTATTACTTTTACCACGTGTTCATAAATCTGCTCCACAAACAATTCCTCTGGTCCTTCACAGAGTCTTAAAGGGGTGATTGGCACCACGATGCTAGTCTCTATGAACTAGTAATGTTAATGCGCGCATTTTACTTTAATTCAAACATTTTAGTATTTCGCGGCATTACATTTAACCCAAACTGCTCCGTACACCATTTCTGAAATATCGCGATTTTTAAAGTTAAAGGAGTTACATTCTATATAATCTGCATACATTTCCATGCCATCTGTGATGTAGTGTACCTGGCGCATTTTTTTAACGTTGTGGACCCGGTACTCCACGATTGCTTATGATGAAGTTTCATGGGATAATATTCTATTTACTGTATATTGATTATTGATATTGGTTGATGATATTGATGTTGATTATTGATTTTAATATTTACCACTGATATCTTAATCTGATTCATACCCTTAAAATTCGACTTCTACAGACATCTCGTCTTGGACTTCTTCTTATTCTTCTTCTTGCTGGATGTTTAAAAATTGTTCAAATGAAGATGAATCAGCTGTCTCTTCATTGACATCACATGAATTCTCGTCTATTGTATTCAATTAAACATTCGAGCAAGACTGCCCTTAAAAATTGGTACACGCTGGTGGACAAAGTAACCCTACTTTTTTACAGCCACATTTACCACTACAACCTTTTTTGCAATTGCAAAAAATAGTGTTAAGGAGTTATTCCGGAACAGGGGGGGGGGGTAAAGTTTGAATCGGTTCTAAAGTAGTATGTGTTAATTTCCAACCCCAGTCTTCAGGGTTCAGTTGATTGCCTAGCCATACCTGAACGTGGTAGTAGACTCGATAGAAGTGTTGATAAGCAGAAGCTGTTGAACAGGCACAAATAAGTACTTTAACTTACATTAAACGTCCTATGATGTATCTACGTGGCATATGCGTGCATATTATATGAATGTAACTCCTTCAACTTTAAAAATCGCGATATCTCAGAAATGGTGATTCTTAGAAGAAGAAAAAAGTATGAAGACAATTTTTGTAGATAATTTTCTGATCGACAATCTTTGTCTGGCCTATTTTTTTTATATAACTTACCGTTTACGAGAGGAATCCAAAAACTGAAAGTTTTTACATTTGACCTTGAATTGCTTTTTTTTTTGGCAGACACGGGATCGATGGGGACTTTTGGTATTTTATTTGTAATGGTGTACCCAAGGTTTCTACCAAAATTCAGTTCTGTGCGAAATCTTGTTATTTGACCACTATTTTTCTAGCTAACTTGACCGGACTACTATACATGTTGACTAAATTGAAAGAACTCTACGCAAATTTGTCTAAGCTTCATGTTTAAAAGCTCCATTCATTTTTGTGATTTTGGTTATGTTGTATTACTTAATTTTGAAACATTCACAGACTTTGGCAAGGAATACTTCTGACATATTTAAGATGTGCGATTTCTATCGTAGGTACTAAATGTATCCTGAAATGGTAAAAAAATAGTGTAAAATAGAAACTCTAGTATAAGAAAAAAAGTTCGGGACGCAGCAAGTGCGTTATGGTAGTGAATTTTTATTAAATGCTTCAAACTTCAATAACTCAGTTTTCTATAAACTTACAAAGTTTAATTTTGGGACGTAGTAAGGTCTCTTCCAAAGCAACAGATCTGGTAAATTTTGGGAGAAAAAATTTTTTTTCGAAAGAAAACTCAAAATGTTCCCGGAAAAGACTGACCGATTTTCCTGGCTAACAAACTCATCTAAGCCATTAATAATGGAAAGGCGCTTGCCGAGTTTTATCGAAATCGGTTAATATATATATATATATATATATATATATATATATATATATATATATATATATATATATATATATATATATATATATATATATATATATATAAACATATAAAAATTGAAACTGACCCCGGATATGGGTTCTAGGGGTCCCAGTTCGCGCTCATTTGGTAAAATTTTTGCAAAGTCTCACCATCGATACCTTTCTATTAGTGATTTTTTTTAAAATAAAAATTCACTAAAAAAAACAAAAGATAATCGAAAAATTGAATGAAATAAGTTGTCAATGAGTCTGCCTGTTCTGTATCAAAAGAATACTCGTTTACCCTGACTTTGGTGAGAAATACTTTTAAGATATTCAGGATTTGCGATTTCTGTAGTAGGTACTAACTTAATCATTTAATGCTAAAGAATATTGTAGAATAGAAGTTTTGGCGTAAGGATCAAATAGACGGGGAATCAAAGGCTGGAAGCTGGATTGAAATAAGCTGTGAGTCAGGCTATCTTTCATAAACACAAAATTCCTTTAAAACGTGCACTGACTTTGGTGAGGAAACCTTCTAACATGTTGAAGTTTTGTGATTTCTATTGTAGGTACTAAATTAAAGCTGATATGCTAAGACTATTATAAATCGGAAGTTCTGTTTATTAATAAAATAGGAAACTGAATTAAATTAAAAATTAAATTAACCGTCAATGAGTCAAACTATTAATATATGCGTCTGCTATAAGAGAAAAAAAATCTGGACGCAGTAAGTGCGTTATGGAAGTGAATTTTCATTAAAATGTTTTTAATAGCAAATATTACACTTTAATGCAAGCAGACAACAATCTGGTTACCAGTATAACCTATATAGTAGAAGCAAGGTACCATATTTTATGAAGATTACTTATGGTTTGAAAATATACAAAAAAATTTCGAAAATAAACTTAAAATGTTTGAGAGAAAACTGGATTCCAAGCCAACAATCCTTGGGTTAATAGCAAATTGAGTTATTGAAGTTTGAAGCATTTAGTAAAAATTCCCTACCAAAACGCACTAACTGCGTTCGACTTTTTTCTTTCAAACATGCATCATATTTCGATAAAAAGTGCAAAATGAAATAGCATAATGGTGTTCGAAAAAAAAATTGTATATATCACCAACGACTTATGGGACATCAGTTGATTGTCAAAATAATTTTATAAAATGCAGCTCAAGACACCCTATAATTAAGGTATGCAACTTTTTCTCGTATCTTGTATAATAACAATTATATTGAGCTTTACCGTAAAAATGCGTCACCCTGTATACATGTAAACAGATAAAAACTGAAACTAAACCCGGATATGGATTCTAGGATTCCTAGTTCGCGCTCATTTGAATCATTCTTATTAAAATTCAAAAATCGCGGTCTCCTCTTAACGAATTTTTTCTACGGAAATTAGCTAAAAATTATAGACCGTTAAACATAAACTTGAGTAAAACTACCGCCAAATCATCAGAGAAAGTGTCTATTTGAAATGAAATTTCTAGAAACATTTTGGTAAAATGATGGACAATTGAAGCTGAAACTTAAGGGTTTGCAGAACACTTTTCTTGCGACATTTTCTTTTCATTCGTATCTCTTTCAGGTTCTTTGCCTAAATGTTGCTGTAAAATGGCAATAACAAAGATTATTTTTTCATTTGAACATCGTCCAGGGATCTCTACGTCAGATTCATTTTACGGCAACCATATTAAAAAAATGGCAATAATAAAGATTTCTTATCTTTTCAACTTCGTCCAAGTATCTACGTCAAACTGTTTTTACGTCAGCCAAATTAATTTTTTTAGAAGAATAACAGCAATAAAGATTTCTTTTATCTTTTCAACTCCGTTAAAGCAACGATCCACTGTATAACATGTAAATTTGAGATTTTATCTTACTTCAAAAATTACAGAACGACTCTTGGATTAGGAAAAAAAAAGGTAAACCGAAAATTCCTGCAACCTAAATTGCTTCCTGTAAGCAATTAAGGCTCGCATTTCTTTGCTACTCACCAATGACAATTAAGAGAAATAATATTCATCACGTCATCCATCGCAAACGTCTCTTAAAAAACATGTCATAAATTCGTTAATTAAACAGAAACTTTTAATGTCCATCAAGTGGTCGAGACGACAGCATAATCAACATATTTCTTCGGAGGGCTGATTGGTCCCCATTTAGTTTCCAGGGGTTGTTGTATAATAAGAATAGTCTTAAGTAAGGTAAGGTAAGCACCTGACCTGGTCCTGACGAGTCATCATGTACAATGACCCAAGGAATGTGGCTGCCATTCAACCATACACACAACCTGCATCGTTGTTATTGAGTTGGCACCGGACACCCCAATTCTATATATGAAATACTACCTGTTCTCTCTCTTCACAGTTCCACGCCACTTCAATACTCTTCTTCTTTTTTTTACCTTGGGAGCCTCAGGCTATGTGGTTTTAGATGTGTGTGTATTATTTTTCTCGTTATGTTGCCTAACATTCCAAACACAGAACACGAACGTAGCCTGGGTACGCTGTTCTATAACTCAAACATGTTATTACTAATTTGTGTGGTTAATTCTTGCTCGGTTTCCATTCACTAATATCGTGCTAATGGATCACATTCCGGGAAGCGTATTTATACGCTCACAAATGTGATAATTATACGATGGAAAAATCAGCATTTACTTTAGAATTAATCGCATATAAACATGTTATTATATATTTTATCACAGTGACTTTTCTTTGGAAGTTGGTAGTATTTTACACAAAAGTAGTCGCCATTCAGTGTGATATAGTGTAATAACTTTAATTCTTGTTCTATCGATAGCTGTAAATATGAAGCAAACGATATTGCCAACAAGATGGTGTTTAACCGCATTATGCGAAAACAAAGGGCGCTTGGTAAACTTTGCACATAACGTTTTGGCTTCAAGACTTCGTCATAAGAAAGTAACTAATATGGTAAGGTAATGTACAACGAATGGGGGAAAAACGACGACCAAAGCCATCTGCATCATATCCATCCTCGATTTTTTGGAAAAAACACATTTGACCAATGATGTTCACTCCTCTAGGAATTCCATGATGAATTTTCATAACAATCACATATGGACTTATAAAAATCTACATTAGATGTCATAAGGCCTTCATTAACACCAGTTTTTCCTTAGTGTATAGGTGGAAATTATTGGCTCGTTTTTTCTGCGCCAGGCTGACTGGATAACTTTATCGCAGATTTCTTTGCTAAAAACTTTAAAAAGTGCCTATTCAGTCAAGACCACAAATGCTGTTTATGAAAGACGTTGCTCCAGCGCATTTCACATTACTTGCTCAGTAATATTTGGATATCGCATATATTTGAGAGCACAACCTTGACCTCCACGGTTGCCAGACTTATATCCTCTAGGGTTCTATTTCTTTAAATATCCTAAACAATCGGTTTATGCGACTCCAATTGAGAAGCTTCTGGTATTTTTGAATATATTTGCCAATGAATGGATGGCAGGATCAAAGGCAGCCATTTCCAACGGTTCTTGTAAATGTATTGGCATTTTTTTGAAAAATTTGTAAAAAAAGAAAACTGGTTCTTATAAACGGGAAATTTCTCGAAACAATGCTGGGAGGTAGATATGTGTCTGAGTGAGCCAAGCATTAAATGACACTTTTTTAATTGCAAATTGTCAACTCCGTGAAAAGATACAATCAAGAAACCATTCAGCGTTGCAAGTTTTAACCCCTTTCGAGGGTAGCAGAAGATCAAAAATATTGGTGTAGCAAAGCTTTTGATAAAGCAAAGTTACACCCAAAATTGGAATCTTTTTTCTTCAAATTTGGAAAAAACTGAATTGCATTAAAACCTACCTCTTGGAAAGAGCGTAATTATAATCTACCGCTTGAGAAGATCGTAATCCGACGTTTGACGATTGTTTTAAGGAATATAGCTTTTATTGCTTATTTTTTGTTAAAGTCAATACTATTTTATCGATGTTAAGATATTATAAACCGATTATTGATATTTACTGCCCTTTTTAGCCAATTTCATTCATTTTTCTTTAAAAAAAATAAGACAGTTTCCTTCTGCCCTTCCGAGTGGCTAAACACAGATGTAACTGGGTTTGCTCTTACACGCAGTTCAACTTGGATGACTGAAAATTGTACGTTTATATTAGGTGTTCTTATATTGCTAATAACTAATTATCTCTCATTCTTGCAGGTATGTTTGAGTGATGAGTCTACCATACAAATACTAGATAATCGAGCGCAGTTTGTCAAAAGAAGGAGTGAAGAATATACTACCAAGAGGACAGTCAAGCACTCAGTATATCTAATCATATGGTCTTCTATCAGCATCAAAAGGTTAGGGAGGCTGTATGTTGTACGATGGCATTATAAGAGCAAGACCAGTACAGGAAAGTTTCGGGGACTAAGCTGCTTCCAAAACTGGCTGAATTTTTTGGAGGTTCCCGTCGTCTTCATGCATGATAGGGCTTGTTTTTTCCCAATGAGCGAGAGCAAAATGCACCTGCTCCCGCTTGTTAACGATAGTTGATAAAAAGCAATAAACCTTTTTCGAAGGACCATTTACTTGCGCTGGATTCCAATAAGTCCCAGAATGATACCACTTGATTCAGTCTGATAATTTATTTACACTACTTACACTGGCACCTACACAGTAACATTTGGAAATTTCACATAAACAGGTTTATTTAGCAGTTTCACATTCCTGGTTCGTTATTAGCGTTAACACCACACTTTTTATTCATTGGCGTGGTACTTAAGAGATAAATGTTGATATTGAACACAGAATGTATGGTTTGAAACGTGCGATTTCACAAAAGTATAGAATAATGCTGCACTGACTGTTTCGAACCAACTATTTTTCAAATGTTTAACTTTTGGAAGGACTGTCGGAATGAACTGAACTTATCTCAAATGAACTGAACTAAGAAGGGACTGGACTAAAACTAGCGAATGTTCGGCGAGAGGTAGGTGTATAATACCGTTTCCTTCACCAAGAAGTCGACGTAACGTCACGTATATTCTGTAGACGATTCCTCGTCATCGATTCTCGAATAATACTTGTATAAGTATTAAAAAATACATCTAAACGCAATTATGGGATGAAAGAAACCAGCAAAGTTAATATTTACTACCGATTTTCTGGTAGTACTTGGGCGTGTATTAAAAATACTTTATTATTGATCTAAAGGCGATTAAGCAACAAAAGATAACCAGCAACCTAATAGGATCGGAATGTCCCAAAGGAATTAAGTAGAAGGTTGCCAAATGTAAAAAGTGTCTGGTAAGATATGAACGGAGTCAAGTTCATCTTTTGATAAGACCAAATCCATTACAACATTCCTAAATGATCATATGACTCCCATACTACGTTGGCCGAGAAACTCTCCTGGCTTGAACCCATTTAAGAAGATATGGAAGTTTTCCTAAAAGTAGCTGGCTCTGGAAATTATCACAAATATAATGTAGTTAATTGAAAGGATCATATAACATTAGAACCGCGACACCAGCCTGAAACAAATTGCTTTGGAATGCACTAAAAACATGCCACGCCGAATGAAGGCACTAGTGCGCGTAAAGGAAAGCTCAACAAAATGTTAGAAAAATGTTTTCCCAATTAAGATAGTGTGTGTAATATAAAGAGTGGAAATAAAACGCAATGTAATAGTTTTCGTGAATACAAACACACTTCTTGGATACATCTGCCAAAATTATGAAGAGAAAAAGGCAAAACCCCATGTTAAGTCTAATAAAGTATCCGCGGACGGTACATATTGCAAAATTTAGTTATTAGAAGTGTCAGAAAATAAAATGAAAAGTGACGGTTTTCGGTAATCTTAATATTTTAGGAATGGCATAAAACAGATCGTTAAATGAAAGGAAATACTTAATTATAAAGCGTTAAAATGTGACAAAGAAAACCTCATAAACCTTTAGGACTACAAGATATTCATTTAAATTGAAAATGCCGCCTGTTGCAATTTGTATGGTCTCCGGTCTAGATAATTTTCTTGTGGAAACTGAAGCCGTTGCGGGTGCCTATATGAAGCAAGTTAATGCAGTAGGTGCATTAGGCGAAATGCGGCATGTCTGTGCGTTCTTTGTCTCTGGCACACATGTAGGAGAGTTGAGAGCCTAGCAGTAATTACAGAAAAAGTACATGAACAAAGCGACGGTAGCGTCGCGACGTTTTGGAGTGAGTGAGTGAGCCTTGTATACCGGCGTCCTTCTAATGTGTAGGTGTGTTGTACGTCCTACACTATAAAACTCCCTTAAAGAGTAGATGGGAGGTACTGCATGAATGCTGCATCCCTCTAAATGCATGCTAGATCGTTACTGAACCATTACTGATGTACTTTCTAGTAGGTCTAATGTTGGAACAGTAATATATGACGCTGTAGACTATCTCTACTCTGTAAGGTTTATGATATTATTTGACAATTAAAAAAAAACTAGTGGGGTATTAATAGGGTTGAACTTGATGTTTTGATTATAAAGATGAGTTCAGGAATATGTAAGCTGAAAATGTGATATCATTATTTCTACATTAATTTTTTTTTCATC
This sequence comes from Tillus elongatus, assembly GCA_964006375.1. Taxonomy (NCBI): domain Eukaryota; kingdom Metazoa; phylum Arthropoda; class Insecta; order Coleoptera; family Cleridae; genus Tillus; species Tillus elongatus. Next base: position 218,925,657 of record OZ023263.1, read on the forward strand.
ACCACCACAGTCTAAAGGGGATGTGGCCCTTTCCTCGACACCAGAACTCTCTGCCTCCAAGCAGCTCTCCTAATTTTATTGTAGCTTCCACACTTCAATTGTGCCAGGTTTTCCAGAAGTTTTGTCCGTTTTTTTTTCTTGCCTTAGGGCTCGTCCGGGTCTTTGTCGCCCCGATAGCACCGCAGCCTTTGGCTTATTGTGCCTGCCCTTTGTCTTTTCTACTCCACCCATTCCAAAATCACTGTGCCTTGAACTAGTCTGCACAGCAATTGGTAGGGTGAAATTTTATATTACTCTGTCTCCGGTTTAGGCTATCCGTAGATCAGTTGTCTTTTGCGGTCCAGAGCATTACACTCGCACAAGATGTGCTGGGCTGTTTCCTCCCCCTCGCCGCAGAGCCTGCATGCCAGGTCCCCCTCGAACCGCCCCATTTTATACAGATGTTTCTTGACAGCCATGTGTCCCGTCAAGAGTCCTGTTATGTTCCTGAGCTGTCCTCTGCTAAGATTTAGCAGCTCGGCAGCTTTCTTTGGACTGGGTTGTCCAATTAATGACTCCCGTGTTATAGCCACCTTTTATAGACAATCTGCCTAGTATGCCTTATGCTGGCTGTTCCCTGAGCCAGGACTTGATGGTTCCCCTGGCCGTGGCTTTCGATACGTCCAGGACCGGTTCTGGGGCCATAAATGGTTCTGCTGATCCTGTCAGCTTCTTCATTGCCTTTGACCCTCGAGTGACGCAGCACCCAGATGAGGGTAACCTCATTCTTCCCAGTCAGGTCGTTCGTCTCGTCTCAGCATTCACTTACCAGCCTGGAATTTACCCGGGGGTACTTAAGGCCTTAAGGGCTACCTGGGTGTCTGTGGATATAAGGATCCGCTTGTTGGTGTAGCCTCTCCTTTTGTTCTCTCGCAGGCAGTGCAAGATGTCGTACATTTCGGCCTGAAAGACCGTTGCATGAGCCTCCGAGGGAAATACTGTGGCTTACCCTCGGTCCTTCCGAATAAACGCCTGCCCCGTCACATGGTCCCCGCCGGATCCATCCGGGAACCAGACGAGCGCGTCCCGTGGTAGGCCCGGCGTCTCCCTGGTCTATCTCTTCCCTTTTCCCCAAACATGTGTCCTTGAAATAAAGTTGTCCAATAAATTTTACCATTTTCCTCTCAATTTCGTTAAGCAAGGATCTTAATTCTCTCACCTCTTCTAGAACAATTTTATTGTTCCTTCTATCGGTGTACAATGCCTTTGTCGTTTGTCTCCATGTCCGCATTTCAAAAGCTTATAGTCTCTCTTCACGTCTTGCATAGCCAAAGTTCAATTTTTGCCCAATCCACTACCACACTCCATAAGTGTGACTCGATAAACCTCTTCCATGCCAAATACAAAATCAAATTTACGACGTGTATTTGGTCAAACTCGAGACTGATATGACTCCGTCCACCTTGCAAAATTTTGCTGCTTACTAGGAAACAGATAAATCGTCAAAACCAAGAAAACTTTATATTTAACCAAGAGCCCGAGAATGAACCAGAAACTATTCGCCAAGTAAGTAGGCTATTACGGCCGATGCAATATAAAATCAAATTTACGGGTTCTAGGCTCTTACGGCCGATGCAATAGAAAATCAAATTTACGACTTGTATTTGGTCAAGCTAGAAATTCATAAGGTTCCGTCCACCTTGCAAAGTTCTGATATATTTTTTACAAAACAGGCAAGACGCCAACAATGGATAAAACTTATTATTGAACCAAGAACTCGAGAGTCAATCCGAAACTAGACTCGTATTTGGTCAAATTAGAAATTGATAGGATTCCGTTTAAAATTTTAAAGTTTTAGAAAACAGATATTTATCTGGTCTTTTGCCAATAACCAAGAAAACTTATTGTTAAGCCACGAACTTGAGAATGAACCAAAAAATAGCAAAGTATAGACTTTGCCAAATAAGTAGGCTCTTACGGCCCATGCACTATAAAATCAAATTTGCGGCTTGTATTTCGTCAAGCTAGAAATTGAAAAGACTACGTCTACCCTGCAAAATTCAAATATATTGATCAGGCAAAACGCCAACAATCCAGACAACCCACTATTGAGCCAAGAACTCGAGAAGGAATTAGAAACTATGCATCGCAAAGAAATGGGAATAAACAAATGAACTGTTGCTTTAATACGAAAGAAAACAGAGAGAGCTTCGAACAAGTGAACTCAAACGTAAAAAAATCAAAAGATCTTGTAATTTAGAAGTTGGTCAAAATCTGAAGAGCTTGGAAGTAAAGTATTGAATGCTCCTTAATGTGAATTATTATTATTATTATATACTATTAGAAGTTAGATTGAGAGATTCAAGAAAAGGACATAGCATCATCACCAGTTGAAAAATCGTAGATTTTGACAGGATTCAATTTAATTTCGTTAAATCAAATTACTTATCAATAAGTAATATTGACCAACTTGAGGATTCTTTGATGTTATGGCAACATAATAAGTGCAATTTTACAATGCGTTGGATTTTGCCCGCTACCTAAAGATGCACCATTTTGAGCTACATAACCATGAATTCCAATTATATTTAACGTCATAGAAAACGAAGCATAATTTATTTTCCTCATTACAAGGCTGTTAGAATATTTAATTACTAATTCTACTGTTTGATAATATAAAATTTAACATCTGAATCAAATTAGACTTGACTTGACATCTGTGGTATGTCGAGTATCACAACAAGTTCGAATATCAATAAAATTTCTTTCTCCTAGATAAGTGTTTCTACTTGTTCAACATAGCAGATTGCAAATCTCAAGACACAAGTCAACACGAACGCTCCAACACCTTCAGAATTCTTATTATAGTAAGCAGTAAAGGCTGGTTTACATGAAGCAAATGTATAAATGTAACAAACTGCAAACTCAAAAGGAATTAATAATTTAATAAGTTAAGAAAAAATAATCGTTGTAACAAACAATCACATCAATTTAAAAAACAAAAGTCTAATGACTTAACTTTCAGGTAAAATGACAAGAAAACACAGTGTGGTACCTTTAGCTAAACACGGATATTCACAACAAACTGACATTTTTTTGCCGACTAATTACGTAATACTAACAACCGATTGTACTAAAATCTTTCAAGGGCGGAAATAAGTTTGCGATTGTTGAAAATCTATTGGTAAAGAATAATATATAAGTTTTTGTTGGGAAATGATCAATTCACAGAATTATATTCTTTAATTCAAAATGCACAAGGTGGCTTTTCCCATAAACAACAGATCCTGCACACATTTTGCTTTTGTTTTTAATATTCATCTAGAATATTCGACCTGGCGAAATATTTTGTTGATCAACTGTTACAACCAGAGCCTGGCAATTCATTCCGATATTTTAGTTGCCTTAAAGCCTTGCTCAAAACAAGAAGATGGGGATAGTTATGGACAACCCACTTGGTATTCCATTATCAGAAATATTTTAAAAAATACTTCACGGTCAGCCTTGTAATAAAAATGTATCTATTAGTGCAGATATAGTTATAGTTAGTTATTGGGACAACAATAGTACAAAGCGCCTCAAGCAGTGAAACTAGTCACAGAAACGTTGAAGAACATCGTAGAACATCCAGAATTCATAAGGGCCACTTGCTCCAGTTAGCTTACGCGCTGGCTACGTCCTTCACATACAAAAACGAAAACCAACAGTGAAGCCCGAGAAGTAGTCTCCAAGTCTATATGTAGTATGGACCAGTTTCACCAAGTAAGGGCAACAACAATCAATGAATTTTACTTGTGCTTGCAAACAGCGCAATTTGGTCAAGTTTTTATCAAATCGTTCACATATTTCTTGACAATGACTTTCCTAATTTGGCAAGCTTCAAATTTTGATTATTATACAATAGTTTACTTTAAGATATTCTCTCTTTCTGTCCTCCAACTAAAACCAATCAATTTCCATCACTCTCTATTACACCGTTATTCTTTCCAAAACTTAAATATAGAAGATATTGTTTGCTCCATTGGAAAGTTGCATACATTTTAAAAATATATACAGCCAACAGGCCCAAAGATGAGGATCAACCATGGTAAACATATCTGTTTGAAAAAAACAGCGAAGATGGTGGTCAAATGCACCGTGGATACAGCCTGAAAAGAAGGCATAATCACCAAAAAAAAAAAAAAAAACACAAAAACATTACGAACAGGACTGGGTATCCCACTTACATATGAACTGCATCCATCCGAGATCCCACCATGGAAATAACACCAACCAAAAATTCACTTAAAGAGTGTTGTAATTATAAAAAAGAAGAAATACCAGCCAATATATACAGGATTCTATTTGATCTTATCTCACATACATACATGGACTATAAGATCTTGTACACAGATGATGCAAAACTTCCAAGAAGGTGTGGGTTCTGCATTTTTTGACGGTACCAACAACTTCGCTTGGAAGCTACCAGAAGCATTTATACTGACGAACTATACGCGATATGACAAGCATTAAAATATGTCGACATAGAACATGAAAGGGTGTTAATCGTATCGGACTCACTTAGTTCCATAACACACCTCAACAATATCTAGAATGCGTAACCCCTGGTTCAAAACATTCTGGCCTTGTTGCAGTGCCTCTAAGAGCATAATATAGACAATCACTTCATATGGATTCTGGTCATGAGGGTATTTTAGGGTATGAGATCGCAGACGCTGAAGACAAAACTCTTGCAAGAAGTAGCTTAAGAAATGAGAATCCAGTTAGAGGGAAGGATCAGCTAAACCTTTTGAAAAAAAGAAGTACAGAAACTATGGCAAGCAGAGTGCGACAATCAAGGAGCAAAGTTATCTTGTTTACTAAATAGAACAGAACAGGTAGATATAGGGCATCTTAGAATAGGGGGCACACATCTCACACACTCATATTAATTAACCGGAAATGATCAACCTACTTGTGAAACATGTAATTCACCACTGATTGGTAGATTGTCGGAGAGTTTCGCTGACCTTGAGAGGCCGAGGGCTGGACGTTGGGGTGACGGGGGCTGTCCTCAGGGCAGCTGCCTTTCGCCTCATCTGGTCATGGACGGCCTCTTGGTGCGACTCTCTGAGAATGGCTTCTACGCCCAGGCGTACGCTGATGATGGGCTGGTCTTATAGTCACCGGCAAATTCCTCGGCGTCGTCTGAGTGTATGCAAGCTGCCTGTAGCATAATCGAAAGGTGGTGTGGTGAGCAGGGACTCTCCGTAAACCCGGCGAAGACGAAGATGATCCTATTTACCAAGAAGAGGAAGGTAGAGGAGTTCAGGGCGCCCGTGATGTTTGGAAAACCTTTAGCTTTAGTGCGGGAGGTCAAATATCTGGGGGTGATCCTGGACCCCAAACTAACATGGGGGTCGCAAATAAAACGAGTAGTGAGGAAGGGAGTAGCGACCCTCTGCCAGTTGCGTCGCCACCGCTTCCCATCTGTATCAGAAGAGAGGCTATGGCGTCGCATCTTAGAATGCGGGACTCATGAAACTGGTGCGGAGATGGAGCAGTAATAGGGCATGGAAGAGTCGCCAAGGAGGTGGAAAAGGAAATTCCGATTTCCGCCATAAAGATGCGGGATGTCGAGGACGATATTAGGTTGACTAGGCCATACACCCTCAGGATCCCCAGTAGGGATCAGTGGAGGGAAAATGAGGTTGCATTCCAGCCCGCAAGCCTGGTCTGTTTCACCGCCGGATCGCGACTGGAGGACCAAAAATCCTCCGGGGCAGGAATATATATCGAGCGCCTGGGGGTGCGCGAGAGCTATGCTCTTGGCGCATATACCACGGCATTCGAAACAGAGGTGTATGCTATCCTGTCTGTGGCCAATAGACAGGATGTGAAGAGGAGTCCCGAGAAATGTGTGTACATCTGCTCGGATAGCCAGGCGGTCCTCCGGGCAGCCTGCGCGGCCAGAATCAGGTCAACACTGGTTCAGGAGTGTGCTGACGCCCTCAGAGGACTAGCCAGGACGAAGGAAGTGCAACTGGGGTGGGTTTCGGGACACTGTGACGTAACGGGGAATGAGGTGGCGAATAATCTCGGTTCCCGGCGGCCGTTCTGTGGCCCGGGGCCTGCGATAGGCATAAGTAGGAAGACAGTCTCTGTCGCCAGGTGGACCGAGGAAGCGATGGAGAGGCACTGGGGGTCGGTTGGTGGCTGCAGGCAGGCGAGGGACTTCGTGGAGGGGCCGGACAGATATCAAGCTGCCTGGCTACTCGGAAGGAGTTGACATACGCTTCGCCGCATCCTTGGGGTGCTGACACGCCAGTGCGCCCTTAGATGACACCTCACATTGATAGGCGCAGAGAGGGATCCCATTTGCCAGGAATGCGGCGAGGGTGAAGAAACGTCCTACCACTACCTGTGTGAATGCGAGGCTTTTGGGAGTCTTCGAGCAGAATTGTTCGGATCGAGGACTCTGCAGAGGAATCAGGTAAGTACCGTCCAATTGAAGACCGTCATGGCTTTCATCTCGAGGTCGAGGCGGTTTGGCGACGGAACCGAGGAAGAGTAGACCATGGTTGCTGGGGTTGGCAAAAAGGGCCCATTGTGGCCTACTTTCTTGGCGTTGGCCTCCCCACCACTGCTTTTACTAGATTTTCAACTTCACACCAGCTTCAGGCAAAGCTTACAAATACCACTGAATTTAGCTACCTACTTATGGGAGCACATTTACACTTTTAAATCGACCATCCTTGATTTAAAGGAGCTTAACCATTACATAAAAATATGATATATTACAACGGATGTAACTAATAATAAAATGACTAGTGAACAGCTATCAGGAGTAGGGTTAATGACTTTAGTTGTCGATGCCCGGGAAAAAAGGGAATTATACGTTAGATACGTATTTCGACAAATTAGTTGTCTGCATCAGTATATGCTACTTTTGTTTTTTTAGGTGTGTGCTGGTAGCTGTTTCAGATACTAAACTATTGGTAAAATATTAATTCCATAAAAACATTATTTGTGATTTTTTTTAATGTTTTTTTGGTTAAACAACAGATGAAAACATCAAAGCCATTATTGTCCTGCTTTTTACTTAATGTGAACCAGCCTTAAATGAACAACCATCGCATGTAGGTGGTTAAACTTCTAGATGTGTAATCGTTTGTAAACTTGACATGCTCCTATGACGTATTCTGCCAGCGGGTAAACGGCGTATTACCAGAAAGCGGATCAATCGTCACAAGTGCCACGGGTAATCGTTATTTGCACTGATAATTACAACCTATCAGCTTTTCACACACATCTTGTGTGTCTTGTAAGAACGCACGGATCATTTGCATGTGATTATCTTCTTGGACATGTATGTCGAAAACTTATGCGAATGCTATCTGCCTTAAGTTCACATGAAAAATTATTTCAATCACGGTATTACATGGTTTTTTTTCGCTCAAGTTAATATAAAGTTTGGTTTATCAAAAAGAGATAATATTTTTAGTAAACAGCCAGTTTACAGGGGGATAAAAGAAATAAGTTAAAAGAGCTTGTTAGATTAGCATTCATAGGACAGGTTTTGCCATTGTGAAAAGCAAGCTCAAATGCATCTTTGTTCATTTTAAAGATTGACAGTGACTGAATGAGCCAATTCTCAGTCACAACTCTAATTAAAAAAAAGAGACAAGTATAGCTATGTTCAGCAAAAATTAGTATTTATGTTTTTAACAGACTTCAAAAAAAGGAGAAGGTTCTCAATTCTACTGTATTTTTTTATGTGTGTTACGTCAGAACTTTTTTCGAGGTGAACCGACTTTGATTATTCTTTTTTTTTTTCTTTGAAAGCTGGTACTTCCCATGTGGTCCCATATAACCTTGATCAAGATGTGACCAGTAGTTTTTGAGCTATCCTTAATGAAGTCGGTGTTCTTTTTTTTTTCAATTTTTACTTGTTTGGTGAATTTTCATTAAGAAGATCCACTAATAGAGAGGTATCGATGGTAAGACATTCGAAGAATTTCTTTAAACGAGCGCGAATTAGGACCCCTGGAACTCATATCCAGGGTCAGTTAAAAAGCTTATATATATATATATATATATATATATATATATATATATATATATATATATATATATATATATATATATATATATACATATACATATACATATATCAAAGACATTAACAAAATAATGGTAATGGTAATTTCCAAATTTGGTCCAGGTTGGATACATATATATATATATATATATATATATATATATATATATATATATATATATATATATATATATATATATATATATATATATATATATATATATATATGTATCCAACCTGGACCAAATTTGGAAATTACCATTATTTTGTTAATGTCTTTGAGTTCGTTCATCAGATCTTAACACCCAATTTTTTCTTAACAAAACATTAAAAGTTCGGGAACCAGCAAGCGTTATGGTGGTAAATTTCCATAAGAATACTATATAATATATTATTGATTTAGCCTTTTATTAAAAGTTATCAAAAATTACTTTTTTAATTAGGAATCGTAAAAAATAAGGTAAAGAAAGGCAAGCAAAAACATGGTCTCTAACATAAATATTTATCCCGTAATTTGGAAACAAAACTCAACCAAGAAATTGATAAACAGGAAATATACTCAATAAAAAATAAAATAGAAAGCTGAGCTTAAAAAAGTCTGGACGCAGCAAGTGCGTTTTAATAGTGAATTTTCATATAAATGATTTGGCACCAAATATTTTTATAGCTTTTTTTCCTTTAACATAGAAATCTAAATTTCGGTATATGGTTTCTTTTTAGTGACATAAACTTGTATACCAAATATTTGATTACCATAGCTTTTTTTATTTTTGGAGATACAAATTTTCTCCGAAAGAAAACCCAAAATCTTCCCGGAAAACCTGGTTCCATTTTCCTGGTTAACAAACTTATCCAAGCCACTCAGAAAAGGAAGGTATACGCCAAATTTTATCAAAATCGACCATTATTTTTTGAGTTATCGGTGTGATATATATATATATATATATATATATATATATATATATATATATATATATATATATATATATATAAACGAATAAAAATTGAACTGACCCCGGAATGTGGGGTGATTGTATACACGCAGAAAGGAAGAAGAACCTCCAGGACGAAGAGGGTTTCTGTCCCCTTACCCAAAAACATGGGGGGTTGCCCTTGTGCATGCATACAACCACCTTAAAAGCATAAAGCACAAGAAAAATTTCTTGGGAGCAATCCCCCAAGAAAGTTACGGACCTGGGGCGAATATGGGTGTTGTGCGGGGTAGACAGGGTTTAAAGGCGGTATTGCTGCAAAATGTAAAAAAAAAACATATTTTCAAAGTCTGATTAAGTAGTTTTTTTAGCATTCTCCGCTCATATTTCTTCCCCACCCAGCATCCCCATTCATTCTTGATCCTTTGACTTTCGTTCTCGTTTAACTGCAAATTTATCGAAATTACATTCTTCGTTGCCTATGTCTTTTTCAGATATTATAGAATACAACACTAAATTAAATAGGGTCACTTTTTCTATATTACATATATAAGCACAAGATCAGTATAATTAAGGGCGGGGGGCTTAATTAGCATTGTAGCATTCCAAACTTGGACAGTATAGAAGTTATTTAGAGCGCGTTAACGGTCATAAATTCTGATTATAAAAAATTACTTGTAACTGTATGCACACAAAAATTTGTTAAATACATTTAAAAAATCTAATAAAGAACAACAATTTCGTAATTTGTTAAGAGGTTATGAGACGTGATGAAACGTCAAACTCACTGTTCTGCAGCATTAGCATAATATTATTATGTCGACTATACTATGTTTATGTTGACAGTTGTATTTGAAATTGTATTATATGCAAGCCTTGCTTTTATGTATGATACAATGTATTTGCAGATAATATATGTGTGTGTTGGCTTTGTTCATGGCTGCGGTTGTCAGACCATTCGCACATCTTTTCCGGCTTCTTGGTTGGGATCCCATCTGTATCCTACTTTTCTTTTGATATATACATATATACACATATATACATACATATATAACAGAGATATTAGTTTACATTTAGTGATACTTTTTATATATTTTCATACAATGCTTCTGTGTTTTTGTTTGTTTTAAATATGACGGATATTCTTTTTTTGGGCTTTTTTTTTAATCTATTTATTAGGGATTATAAACGGGGACACTTGGACCAAGGGGTCTGTCATGGCCACTTCTAGACACACAAGACGGACCACGGATTCACAGGTATAATCACAGTGGGGTAGACAGAATGAGTTAAATTTAATATTTTAAAGTTATAAACGCATATACATTACACATTATTATTTCTTATTTCTAATACGATGCAGACAATTTCATATTTTTATTCTAATTTCTTTTATCAGTTCTATTAACAATTTGTATATGTTTAAGTTTCTTCCCTGTAGTAAATTCATTAAATTGAATGGTAGTTGTACTGTTTTCATTTTATAGATATGACTTACATAGGCATTTATCTTGGCAAGATTCAAGGCGCAGATAATATATTACCATATTATGCATCCCATGTTGTATGCGTGTGATAGTGCAAAAATAGGTAGCCGCATTATCTTATCTCTCTAGTAATTGTATCATGTCTCAAACCTAAATTTGAGGCTAATTTTTCAACTTGATATTAACAATTGACAATAAATGGCATTACCACAGAATGACAAATGACAGCTCCAGCACGAACGCAGTCTAACAACGTTGTCAGATAGAGTAAATTAGGATTGGAGGGATAAGCTAAAAATCATGAGAAATAGGTAATTCGAAATATGCAGGTATTAAATATAGCTATGGATTAGAGTATTTTTCAACTAACTGATAAAATTAAATTTTATAGTATGTTTTCTTTATCAGAAGTTATGAAAATTTGAGATGTTTATACATTAAAGGTGTAACTACATGAAATTTCTGAAGATCTGGCAACCCCGGTAAGAAATAGCTACATTTTCCACAACAACTTCCATTGTTTAGATTTTTATCTACGATTTATTTAAACGGTATAGCAGTTCAGGTAATGTCATCTGTCTTTGTCCAACATTGTAGATATTGCATTACAGAATGTGAAGTGATGTCGAGGATTATTTTAATATTAATTTCAAATCATTTTATTTTTAGTGAATTTTTATTTAAAAAAATTCACTAATAGAGAGGTATCGATGGTGAGACTTTGCAAAAAAAAAATTCAAATGAGCTCGAATTAGGACCCCTAGAACCCATATCCGGGGTCAGTTTCAATTTTTATATGTTTATATATGTTTATATATATATATATATATATATATATATATATATATATATATATATATATATATATATATATATATATATATATATATATATATATATATATATATATATATATATATATATATATATATATATATATATATGTATGTATGTATCCGTCTGATAACTCAAAAAATAATTAACCGATTGAAATGAAACTCGGCAATGCCTTTCTTTTATTAATAGCTTGGATGAGTTCGTTAGCCAGAAAAATCGGACGGGGTTTTCTGGGAAAATTTTAAATTTTCTTTCAAACAAAATTTTTTGTCCGAAAATAACAAAGCTGTTTTAATGAAATTCACTACATATGTTGCCTTCAGAAAGGCCTTACTACATACCAAAATTCAACTTTCTAAGTTTATAGAAAATTGAGTTATTCACATTTTAAATTTTCTTTCAAAAAAAAATTTTTTCTCCGAAAATTACAAAGCTATTTTAATGAAATTGGGTGGATATCTTGTTTATATTTGGTTACCTGCGACTTTGACCCTTAAAGGCTTTATCTATGGCTAAAATCCTTTACATGTACTATTTTAAGATTTCTCGCATTGTAAACTGACGTCCAAACTGCAACACATTACATAGAGCAACACTTATAAGAAGTAACACAATGGTTTTATATGTTGTGTATTGTGTGTTGCCTAAGATATCATACTAAGTTCAGCAGGTGCCGTTCCAACACTATAGGATTAAAAATGCATTGCCAAAAAAAAATTGCTTATCCTTTAACCAAAATATTAGTGCATTTTTATTTAAAAAAATTCAGTAATAGAGAGGTATCGATGGTGCACAAATTGTTTCAAATGAGCGCGAATTAGGACCCAGATATATATATATATATATATATATATATATATATATATATATATATATATATATATATATATATATATATATATCCGATAATTCAAAAATTAATTAACCGATTTCGATGAAACTCGGTAAGTGCCTTTCTTTTATAAATGGCTTGGATGTGTTCGTTAGCCAGGAAAATCGGAAAGGCTTTTCCGGGAAAAATTTTTTACCCGAAAATTACAAAGCTGTTTTAATGAAATTTAAAGGGTATGTTGCCCTGGGAGAGACCTTACTACGTATCAAAATTCAACTTTCTAAGTTTATAAAAAATTGAGTTATTCAAATTTGATTTTTCTTTCGGAAAAATTTTTTTTTTCAAAAATTACAAAGGTATTTAAATGAAATTTGGTGTATATGTTGCCTTAGGAACAACCTAACTACATACCAAAATTAAACTTTCTAAGTTTATAGAAAATTGAGTTATTCAAAATTGAAGCATTTAATAAAAATTCACTAACATAACGGACTTGCTGCGTCCCGAAGTTTTCTTTGGTCAAAAGACTTGAAAATTGGTATACAACCACGTCTATCTATTAGTTCTTTTAACTTGTAAATTTTCGTTTCAATCACTTGAAACAATTTTAAAGATATTGCGTTTTAAAAAATATTTTTAATTTTTTTGTTCAGAAAAATTGGGCATTAAGATCCGATGAACGAACTCATCCAAGCCATTAACAAAGTGAGGGGAATTCCCAAACTTGGTCCAAATCAGTAAAGTATTTTTTGAGTTATAAAATGAGTTATAAACTTTTTAACTGACCCTGGATATGTGTTTCAGGGGCACTAATGCGCGCTAATTTGAAGAAATTTTCCGCAAGTCTTACCATCGATACCTCTGTATTAGTGAATTTTCTTAATGAAATGCCATAATCAAAAATTAAAATATGTAATCTTGTCCATGGGTGTATATTATCCGCCAACAAAAATTAATATCATTAGAAACACAGTAGAGGATTCATCAAAACAAAATTAAATTGCCTTGCATTAAATAGTATGTTACTCAAACCTATATACTATCATGACCGATATCAGATTCTGAAAAGTAGAGCGGAGAAACCTATTACAAACTTTGGACTCTTATTTAATGGTCACCTTCAATTTTATTGAATTTAAGCGTCACTTTAGAGACACATGGTATAGCTTGATATCTAACTTCATATTTCGATTTGTTATTGTATCACTTCGTATATAAATAGGCATGATATAAAGTATGTACACTGATCTAAAGTACTCACCATCGAGACAGGTATGGGACCAGCTGCTCCGTTGGCGTAGCTGTAGGGGGACACGAGGTATCCCATGTTGAATGAAGAGGTGTGAGGCACAGCCTCCACTTTACCTGTAACACACAATATGCTGTCATTAACATTTGAATAACGTAAACTAATAACAATATATAAAGATTAAACCACAGAAATCTACTGAATTACGACACCAACGCATTATAATATATGATCAGTAGAAAAATCAAAATCATACAATTTGTTCGACGTAAAGGCTCTTATTGCATAAGGAATAGTATATGGCATTGTCACATGTGATAATAAAAACCATATAACTGACTGTAGTGTATTAAACAGATTACAACAGAAGAAACAAATTTAAAAATAAGAAATGTGATCATTCCTGGATTGTATATTCTATTTCCCATCTTGAGACATCTATGCTCAATAGAGGCGAAAAATCACTAGTTCTGCAATATAACAATCAATCGTTGAAAATATAAAGCAAAGTTTTTTTACATTTTACATAAATAACTTTTTTTCTAGACCAATAATTTTCGAGATAAATGCGTTAAAGTGTAGTATTTTATACAGTTTGTCGAAAATATTTAGAATTTTGCAGAAATTTAAGTGGTTCTGTCGTTATTAGAGATGTCAATTAGTCTCACTACACCTATTTTTCAAAATAGACCATCCACCATGTCGATATTATTTCATCTATTTCTGCGAGTAATAAAGTCTAAGGTACCAAGTAAGACCACCAAGGCTTTTTTTCATCGACCTCGTCAACGATAAATGGTCATGTCGGACCAGATTTGAAAATCGTCTAAGATCGTGGGATACAGTGGTGTCACCATGTATTTATTAAGGCTGACCCACGACCTGGGAATTGTGTTTTATTCATATCGTTTTCTCTACTTTTCTTTTACTGCTTTTGGAAAGTATTTAACAGTACCACGAGACCTCTATCCTTTTAGTGAATTAAAAAAAATATTCACCAATGAGGAGATCTCGAGTTTTGAATTTTGAACAAATTTCTCCAAATGAGCACGAACTAGGCCCCCTAGAACCCACATGCAAGACCAGGTTGAATTATATATATATATATATATATATATATATATATATATATATATATATATATATATATATATATATATATATATATATATATATATATATAATATTATTATTGTTATTTATTGTAGTAAGGTAATCAATCATACATTCATTGTGTCAATACAAAGAAGTAGAATAGTGCTTGTAATATAATTACACAGTTTTGTTGTAATAATGTTTCAAAATAAATTCGGCTGGTACATTTGACAGATTCATAACAATTTTGACATTTTATAAAAGCCATTTACAATTTCTAGCAAAACTCCATCTTATTAATATTTTAAACCAAATCCATCCTCTCACAGCTTCTAACGTTATTGCTTTACTCACCGATAACTCAAAAAGTAATTAACCGATTTTGATGAAACTCGACAACTCCCTTTCTTTTATTAATAGCTTGGGTGAGTTCATTATCCAGGAAAATCGGACAAGGTTTTCGGGGAAAAATTTGAGTTTTCTTCCGAAAAAATTTTTTATCTCCGAAAAGTACAAAGCTATTTTGATGAAATTTGGTAGGTATGTTGCCTTGGGAAAGGCCTTACTACAAACCAAAATTTAACTTTCTAGGTTTATGGAAAATTTAGTTATTAAAATTTGAAGCATTTAATGAAAATTCACCAGCATAACGCACTTGCTGCGTCCCGAACATTATTTTTTTTATATTTCACAGTTAAGTTCGGGAAGATTTCCGCGGACTTTAATGTGAGACGTATTTGGTTCTCTAACTGCTAACTCCTAACTGCGACGGTGTGTTCATATATTCTATTGTGGATGCGTCTATTTGTGGGTTCACCACTGTCTCCTGCATTGGCTAACATTTTCATGGAAAACTTCGAGACACAAGCCTTCAATTCATCCCAGCTTAAACCAACCTGCTGGTTAAGATACGTTGACAACATTTTCGCTGTCTGGCCACACGGTAAAGAACCTCTAGACGAAATCCTTTCTTACCTAAATAACATCAACCCCCAAATCCAGTTCACCATGGAAATAGAAAATTATTTTTCGTTGCCTTTTTAGATGCACGCATCACTAGAAACCCAGTCAGAGGATTTTATTACACTGTTTAACGAAAACCAACCCACACTAATCGTTATCTTAACGCCCAATCTCACCATCACCCATCGCAACTAAATTTCGTGGTTCGGACACTAGTAACCCGATTCCTCAGACTAACGAACAACAACAATAAACAGACAGAATTAAACTTTTTAAACAGACATTGCTAGAAAACGGATACGACAACAATCACATACCACGAAACAATAGAAACGCACAACAAACCACTACACCACAACAAGAACAGACAGAGTCCACACAACAACGCACAGCGTTTTTACCATACATTAAAGGTGTCACCGACAAAAACAGCCGAATTTTTAAAACTTATAATATCAAAACCATATTCACAACAGAGCAAAAACTGTCAAATCTGATAAAAACTCCCAAGGATACGATTCCAAATGAATCCCACGGAGTTTACGAAATTCCTTGTTCCGACTGTTCCCGAACTTATGTAGGACAAACAGACGCATCCACAATAGAATATATGAACACACCCTCGCAGTTAAAAAATCCGACCCCTCATTGGCACTGGCCATGCATCATATTTATACAGGACACAAAATAGACTTCGACAATTCCAAAACAATAGCCCCGGTTTACAACTTCAAAACCAGAATTATCCGCGAAGCAATCGAGATCGAAAAACGTCCCGTTTGTTTAAATAAGAGAGGTGATGGTATTCGTCTTCCGATTACTGGAAAGCTATTACATCCTTATTACAAACACACAAAAAGACAATAAATTCAATAGACAATTTTATTTCCCCATTACCTAACTCCTCTTAATCCTTTAAGTACAATGACGAAAGCACCTGACTCAACAAATACCTCCAATCATCTTAATCCTTTAAGTACCGTGACGAAAGCCCCTGACTTAATTGACCGTAACCTGACTTAGTACACGGATAACGAAGAAGGTAGACGAAACGATACATACAATACAAGACTTGCAACGAACTGCCAGATATCACTTAGGCCTAGAGTTGAACACACTGAGACCTTAGAGACGATCTCCGGGGAGATTTGGGGAGTAGGCAGATTGAGGCCCCGTATTCGAGCTACAACCCAACCCACCTTTGTCCACTGCTCTAAGAAGTAGGCAGATTGAGGCTTTAGAGTTCATGTCCTTACATATTTCGTTTACCTCTTGAAAATGGCTCCGAAACGGGAGCCGAAACATCGAGTTTTAATAAATAAATTCTGGACATATATATATATATATATATATATATATATATATATATATATATATATATATATATATATATATATATATATATATATATATATATATATATATATATATATATATATATATATATATATGGCGCATTGAAAACGAAACAGACCGATTTGCGTCCAGAGATTTTCTTTTTTGAGAAACTCTGAAACACGTCAATTTTAATATTGAGGGGGACATGTTTTGACATAAAACTCAACTTTGTCACATCAACCCCTTAAAAGTGGTGATAACAACCCTTATATTTTAAATAGGGAACATGGGCCGAGTGTTACATCATTTGAAAGCCTTCTTTTCTGAATTCAGCACACTAATTTTTTGGAAGTTTTATCAACTCGTTTAAAATATATTCACAGTTGAAGATGCAAAAACGCATTTCACTCATTCCGGTAAGAAATGTGCTGATAGTCAATGTTTTGTTGGTTTGTAAACAAAAAATTGACTATCAGAACATTTCTTATCGGAATGAGAGAAATGCGGTTTATTATTTCAGTTTATCTTTGATACTTGATAGTACTACCGAAAATTAATTTCACAATGGTGTATTCTGTAGAAGAGAATTGAAATAATTACTGTTTTTTTTTCAAAGACGCTGACTGTGCCAACCGTACCGCAAATTTGTTTAATGAACGACATCCGAACAGAGATGTTAACAGAAAATACATTTTGAAGTTAGTTGCAAAGTTTCGACAAAGCGGTTCAGTAGCAAACAAAAAACGGAATCCTGAACGTGAATTTCCAGTTAGAAATGAGACTACTGAGATTGAAGTTTTAGGAGAAATTGCTGCAGACCCAACTTAGAGCACGAGAAAATTGGCCACTGTTTCAAACATCAAAAGAAGAACTATTCAGCGAATATTGAAGCATCATACATTTCCCCGTATAAAATTCATCTTGTACAACAACTGAATGAAGATGATTTTGATCGAGTTTTGTGAAGTTATGACTGCACGAATAGCTGATAACGGGAACTTTCTGTTCAATATCTGTTTTTCAGACAAGTGTACGTTTTTATTAAACTCTACAGTCAATCGTGATAATTGTCGTTATTGGGTGGATAATAATCCAACAAATTTTCACGAAGTCCACACTCAAACTCCACAAAAATTTAATGTCTGGACTGGCATTTTTAGAGACCGTTTAATCGGATCAATTTTTCTTGATGGCAGTTTCAGTGGCGAAACGTATTTGGAATTACTAGAATATATCGTTTACCCTCTACTAATTGACATTGTTGAAAATGATGATCGCTATCAAGAAAATTAGTGTTTCAACAAGATGGAGCTGCTCCGCATTTTTCACAACGTGTTAGGGAGTTTTTGAACAGAGAGTTTCCAGGACAATGGATTGGGCGTAGAAGTGCTATTGAGTGGCCCCCCTAGATCACCGGATTTAACTCCTTTACACTTCTTTCTATGGAGCCATTTAAAGAGTAGAACTTACGCAACAGAACCGGAGTCTCTGGAAGAATTACGACGACGCATTGTTAAAGAATGCCGTCTAATAACTCCACAATTGCTCCAGAATGTCAGAGCTCGTTTTGAACAAAATTTGTACTTTTGTATGGAAACTGGTGGTCAACAATTTGAACACTTACTTAACTGAATAAACATTTTTGAACGTTTGGTTTTTTTTATAGTTTTTTTTTTATAGTTTTTTTTAACGAAAAATTGACTGATCAGTGCATTTCTTATCACAACGAATGAAATACGTTCTTGCAACTCCATCTGTGAATAATTTTTAAACGAGTTGATAAAACTTCCAAAAAAATTAGTGTGCTGAAAAGAAAGCTTTCCAATGATGTAACACTCGACCCATGTTCCCTATTTAAAATATAAGAGTTGTTATCACCACCCTTAAGGGGTTGATGTGACAAAGTTGAGTTTTATGTCAAAACACGCCCCCCTCAATATTAAAATTGACGTGTTTCAGCGTTTCTTAAAAAAAAATTCTCTGAACGCAAATCGGTCTGTTTCGTTTTCATTGCGCCATGCGCCAGCCTGTATATATATATATATATATATATATATATATATATATATATATATATATATATATATATATATATATATATATGATCTCCCCATTAGTGATTTTTTTCTAAGAAAATTCACTATAATACTACAGACATTTACTAAGCAAGTACTATCTGTAAATGATGCACAATCAACCAAGGGTTGCGGTGCTATCGGGGCGGCAAGGCCGCGGACGAGCCCTGAGGGAACTATCTGTAAATACTGACGAAAATACGTAGAGTATTTTGTGAGATAGCGTATACCGTAGAGAATATTGAGCTCGAGCTGAAAACCGTGTAATTAAGATTATTACAATGTGTTTTAGTCATCATGTGCTAGTCTATAATTTTGTCGTTTACATTAATTGGCTAATGTACGTTATTATAGTATATCTACTTAAATTATGTTATGCTTCTCTTCACATTTATATAGTACTTATGGCAGTGTATAGAATATTAGCTGCATGTAGATGAACCTAAACATCCTAGACCATTATTCTCCGCGCATTCTAATGACACCATTCTGTTAGATGGTAATTGAGAGCGTGACAATTTAACATTACACCATAATTCACGGACATATTTGTTTATACTGATGTTCACAATCCATGAATTACGAAAATAAGAGAACCGTCGTGTTTAAAGTGAAAATGGTAAGCGCATGGCAAGAATCTGCCTTAGTCTTATTAGAGAGGTCATGAATGCTAAAAAAAATTCGGGACGCAGTAAGTGCGTTATAGTAGTGAATGTTGATAAGAATTGCACACTATTATTATACGGCATATTACCTAAAAAAATTAATATTTTAAACGTTCACAGACCTTGAAGATCGATTTTAGGGGTCCTAGTACGCGCACATTTGAAGAATTATTTCGAAAGTGTTACCATCGATATCTTTCTCTAATAAAAAAATCCTTTGTTGTAACGCCTTTTGAGAAAAATGGCCAAAACTCAATTTTTTATGAAGCTAAGGAACTAAATTTTGCCATATCTGTAGTTAGTGTAGGTCTCTTTAAAAGAAACTTGTATTACAAATTTCATTAAAGTTATACCAAAGATTTCCAGAAGGAAACTTAATTGTATTTAGAAAAGTAAAGTACCTGCCAAATTGTAAAGGTAGCAGTTATTTTTTCTTATTAATCGCCTGAATGATTTCGTTTTACTCAACCTTATCAAACCAGTTTTTTCAATATTAACAATAAAAAAATGTGTGCTGAAAAGTATAATTTCAGACTTAAAGGCGACAAAGTTATTTAGGCGTTTTAAACAAAAATTAGATCTTGTTTAAAACGTATGTGTACATTATTGTACTGTACACTAAGTGAAGATTGGAACATGTGATAAGCACTCATAACTACACTTGGAGAACCCAAATCACCACAACACATCTGTTTAAAGACCTGACGATCGTTTCACTAACAAAAGTTGAACATTTCTTTTGAATGGCGATGTAAACAGGCAAAATTGCAGATACTGAGCTGCCGACAACCCCACTGGATCAGACAAACACACACGCAGCGTCCTCAAAAATTGAACGTTTGGGCTGGTATCATGTAGTGATCACGTAGGTGGGCCTGTTTTTATAGAAAATCTAAACGGTCCAAGATATTTAGAAATTCTAAGAGAACAGGTTGTTCCAATGTTAGCAGAATTGTATCCAAATGTAATGGAGCTTAATATTCCCCATGAAAGGATATGGTTTTAACAAGACGGTGCACCGCCCCACTTTGCTCTTCAAGTACGGGAGTATTTACACGAAGTCTTTCCACAAAGATGGATTGGACGAAGAGGTTTCGTAGAATGGCCCGCTAAAAAACCGGATCTTAGACCTCCTGATTTCTTTTTATGGGGAGACCTTAAACACAGAGTGTATAAAACGCAACCTGCTGATTTAGATGATTTGAAAATGAAAATAACAACAGAAATTAGGAACGTAACGCCTGAAGTGTTGAACAAAGTTAGGGAAGAATTCCACAGCAGATTATTTCGTTGTGTGCAAGTGAATGGAGAACATTTATTATAAGAAAGGGCCGTTTTTACTAAGTTTATTTTCAAAATTTGAATTTCAGGGTAAACTGTGTAGTTTTAATATTCCGGTATTAAATTTCCACCTTGTATTGAAATCTGTAATATTAGACCATACATATGATGTATCTCCGCATTCAGAAAAATGTGATCCATCGAAATGTGATGAAGAAATATAGGGTTGCTATTTAAAAAAAAAGATCAAGTGGTGGGAATAAATGGTGGGAGTTTAATTTTTTCACTATGACTATAAGATACTGTTCGACAAATTAAACTTGACGTGTCTCAGCGTTTTCCACAGAAACAATTTTTTGCTGAATAATGAATTTTGTGTTTCACACTGTATATATATATATATATATATATATATATATATATATATATATATATATATATATATATATATATATATATATATATATATATATATATAAGGTGGCGCATTGAAAACGAAACAGACCGATTTCCGCCCAGAAAATTTTTTTTAAGAAACGCTGAAACACGTCAATTTTAATATTGAGGGGGACATGTTTTGACACAAAACTAAACTTTGTCACATCAACCTCTTAAGGGTGGTGATAACAACCCTTATATTTTAAATAGGGAACATGGGTCGAGTGTTACATCATTTGAAAGCTCTTTCTCTTACGAGTTTTATCAACTCGTTTAAAAATTATTCACAGTTGGAGTTGCAACAGCGCATTTCATTCTTGGTGATAAGAAATGCACTAATTAGTCAATTTTTCGTTAAAAAAAACTAAAAAACAAAACCAACCGTTCAAAAATGTTTATTCAGTTAAGTAAGTGTTAAACTTGTTGACCACCAGCTTCCATACAAAAGTACGATTTTGTTCAAAACGAGCGCTGACATTCTCGAGCATTTGTGGAGTTATTAGACGGCATTCTCCAACAATGCGTCGTCGTAATTCTTCCAGAGACTCCGGTTCTGTTGCGTAAATTCTACTCTTAAAATGGCCCCATAGAAAGAAGTCTTAAAGGAGTTAAATTCGGTGATCTAGGGGGCTACTCAATAGCACCTCTACGCCCAATCCATTGTCCTGGAAACTCTCTGTTCAAAAACTTCCTAACACGTTGTGAAAAATGCGGAGGAGCTCCATCTTGTTGAAACACTAATTGATTTTCTTAATAGCGATCATCATTTTCAGCAATGACAATTAGTCCAGGGTAAACGATATCTTCTAGTAACTCCAAATACGTTTCGTCGCTCAAATTGCCATCAAGAAAAATTAGTCCGATTAAACGGTTTCCAAAAATGCCAGTCCAGACATTCAATTTCTGTGAAGTTTGAGTGTGAAAATTTCTTGGATTATTATCTGCCCATTAACGACAATTATGACGATTCACTGTAAGGTTTAATAAAAACGTACACTCGTCTGAAAAAACAGATATTGAACAGATAGTTCCCGTTATCAGCTATTCGTGCAGTCATAACTTCACAAAACTCCAGCCACCGATCAAAATCATCTTCATTCAGTTGTTGTACAAGATGAATTTTATACGGGTGAAATTTATGATGGTTCAATATTCGCTGAATAGTTCTTCTTTTGATGCTTGAAACAGTGGCCAATTTTCTCGTGCTCAAAGTTGGGTCTGCAGCAATTTGTCCTAAAACTTCAATAGCAGTAGTCTCATTTCTAACCAGAAATTCACGTTCAGGATCCCGTTTTTTGTTGGCTACTGAACCACATTGTCGAAACTTTGCAACCAGCTCCAAAATGTATTTTCTGTTAACATGTCTGTTCGGATGTCGTTCATTAAACAAATTTGCGGTACGGTTGGCACAGTGATCGTTTTTGAAAGAAAGGTTAATTATTTCAACTCTTTCTTCTACAGAATACACTCTTGTGAAATAAATTTTCGGTAGTACTATCAAGTATCAAACTAACCGATAAACTGAAATAATAAACCGCATTTATCTCATTCCGATAAGAAATGTTCTGATAGTCACTTTTTTGTTTACAAACCAACAAAACATTGACTATCAGCACATTTCTTATCGGAATGAGTGAAATGCGTTTTTGCATCTTCAACTGTGAATAATTTTTAAACGAGTTGATAAAACTTCCAAAAAAAAAATTGTGTGCTGATTCAGAAAAGAAAGAGCTTTCAAATAATGTAACACTCGACCCATGTTCCCTATTTAAAATATAAGGGTTGTATTCACCACCCTTAAAGGGTTGATGTGACAAAGTTGAGTTTTATGTCAAAACATGTCCCCCTCAATATTAAAATTGACGTGTTTCAGCGTTTCTTTAAAAAAATATTCTCTGGGCGCAAATCGGTCTGTTTCGTTTTCACATACATACATACTTTGGAAAATGTAACATTCTGAACCAAAAGTGTGTTCCTTCAACATGTATCGTTAGAGATAGATAACATCTTACAGACATAAGCAAGTCAATGGATGACACATTTGTTAAATGAAGAAGAATAAAAAGGTCCATTCATATATGTATGCAAGAAAATCTTCAAATCGATCCTTATTATAACTTAATGGCTAAACAACAAAACAGTATTTAAATAATCACACCAGTTTTTCAGGTAAAAACCGAAATATCATATTTTCCAAACATAGTGATAGCACAGCATTCTATGCTGTGGTGATAGCTGAAAGGATTGCGTCCTGTTTTACAAAGTGACATTATTACAACACAACTCAACTACCTTACATTAATCAAATAAAAAACTTATAGAATAAAAAAATGCCGTAAATACAAAAATAAATCGAATGTGAATATAATAATCAAAATCAGTCAAATTATTATCTTGCGTGCGTAAGCGGCAAAGTTAAGACGTATGAGAAGCTGCACACATCTCGTGGAGTAATGTTAACATAAAGGCTGTAGTAAATCAAACGCTAACATCTGTTAGTTATTTGTAAATAAGGAGAGCAATTAGTGCTACGACCCCAGATATAGCTTTACTTCCACACATCAAAAGCACACGTTTAACTACAGAGGAAACATTTATTGACATGTCTGGAGATTCAGCATATTCAATAGTTTCTACCAAAAATGATGAGATAAACTAATAAGCAAAAGAAACGGTTATGTTGATGAATAAATCATAAAAAGTCTGGACGCAGCAAGTGCGTTATGGTAGTGAAATTTCATATAAATGATCTGGCACCAAACATTTTTTTCTTGTAACATAGAAATATAAATTTTGGTATATAGTTGACTTTTTATATCATAAACCTACGTACCATATTTGGTTCCCATAGGTTTTTATTTTTGGAGATAAAATTTTTTCCAAAAGAAAACCCAAAATCATCCCGGAAAACGTGGGTGATTTTCCTCGATAACCAACTTATCCAAGCCACTTACAAAAGCAAGGTACGTGCCAAATTTTATCAAAATCGGCCCATTATTTTTTGACTAATCGGTGTGGTACATACATGCATCTATCTATCTATCTATCTATCTATCTATCTATATATATATTATATATATATATATATATATATATATATATATATATATATATATATATATATATATATATATATATATATATATATATAATAATAGCAAAAACAATACAACCTGATATTACTGAAATAACAGTAAATAAAACGAAGTGTACATGATTAATCATTTATTAGTGAATAAATTCACTAATGGGGTGGCGCATTGAAAACGAAACAGACCGATTTGCGTCCAGATATTTTTTTTTAAGAAACGCTGAAACACGTCAATTTTAATATTGAGGTGGACATGTTTTGACATAAAACTCAACTTTGTCACATCAACCCCTTAAGGGTGGTGATAACAACCCTTATATTTTAAATAGGGAACATGGGTCGAGTGTTGCATCATTTGAAAGCTCTTTCTTTTCTGAATTCAGCACACTAATTTTTTTGGAAGTTTTATCAACTCGTTTAAAAATTATTCACAGTTGAAGATGCAAAAACGCATTTCACTCATTCCGATAAGAAATGTGCTGATAGTCAATGTTTTGTTGGGTTGTAAACAAAAAATTGACTATCAGAACATTTCTTATCGGAATGAGAGAAATGCGGTTTATTATTTCAGTTTATCGGTTAGTTTGATACTTGTTAGTACTACCGAAAATTAATTTTACAATGGTGTATTCTGTAGAAGAAGAGTTGTAATAATTTTCTTTTCAAAAACGATGACTGTGCCAACCGTACCGCAAATTTGTTTAATGAACGACATCCGAACAGACATGTTAACAGAAAATACATTTTGGAGTTAGTTACAAAGTTTCGACAAAGTGGTTCAGTAGCCAACAAAAAACGGGATCCTGACGTGAATTTCCGGTTAGAAATGAGACTACTGAGATTGAAGTTTTAGGACAAATTGCTGCAGACCCAACTTTGAGCACGAGAAAATTGCCCACTCTTCAAACATCAAAAGAAGAGCTATTCAGCGAATATTGAAGCATCATAAATTTCACCCCTATAAAATTCATCTTGTACAACAACTGAATGAAGACGATTTTGATCGGAGGCTGGAGTTTTGTAAAGTTATGACTGCACGAATAGCTGATAATGGGAACTTTCTGTTCAATATCTGTTTTTCAGACGAGCGTACGTTTTTATTAAACTCTACAGTCAATCGCCATAACTGTCGTTATTGGGCAGATAATAATCCAAGAAATTTGCCAGAAAGTCCACACTCAAACTCCACAGAAATTTAATACCTGGACTAACATCTTTGGAGACCGTTTAATCGGTCCAATTTTTCTTGATGGTAATTTGAGTGGCGAAACGTATTTGGAGTTACTAGAAGATATCGTTTACCCTCTACTACTTGACATTGTGGAAAATGATTATCGCTATCAAGAAAATCAATTAGTGTTTCAACAAGATGAAGCTCCTCCGCATTTTTCACAACGTGTAAGCGAGTTTTTTAACAGAGAGTTTCTAAGACAATAGATTGAGCGTAGAGGTGCTATTGAGTGGCCCTCTAGATCATCGGATTTAACTCATTTAGACTTCTTTCTATGGGGCCATTTAAAGAGTAGAAATTACTTAACAGAACCGGAGTCTCTGGAAGAATTACGACGACGCATTGTTGAAGAATGCCGTCTAATAACTCCACAAATGCTCCAGAATGTCAGAGCTCGTTTTGAACAAAATTTACTTTTGTATGGAAGCTGGTGGTCAATAATTTGAAAACTTACTTAATGAAGTGAATAAACATTTTTGAACGTTTGGTTTAGTTTCTTATTATTTTTTGCGAAAAATTGACTAATTAGTACATTTCTTATCACAATGAATGAAATACGTTCTTGCAACTCCAAATGTGAATAATTTTTAAACCAGTTGATAAAACTTCCAAAAAAATTTGTGTGCTGAATTCAGAAAAGAAAGAGCATTCAAATGATGTAACACTCGACCCATGTTCCCTATTTAAAATATAAGGGTTGTTATCACCACCCTTGGGGGTTGACGTGACAAAGTTGAGTTTTATGTCAAAACATGTCCCCCTCAATATTAAAATTGAATTTGAAATTGAAACTGAACCCGGATATGGGTTCTAGGGGTCCTAGTTTGGAAAAAAAAATCTCAATATTCAAAAGTCGAGAATTCCGCAACTTTTTCTACGAAAATTCACTAATAAATGAATAATCATGTACACTTCGCTGTATTTAATGTTATTTCACTATTATCAGGTTGCATTGTTTTTTGCTTTCGAACCACAAAAATATCTTTCTTATGTCTCGTAATATACTGACTTTCCAAAATGTCCGAACACCCAGTAAGAGTCGACCAATTGTAATGAAATTTTCTATACTACCCTGTTTTGTCCCTTAGATAAATATTAACAGGTGTACACTTCTTAAATTTTCTTTTCTCACAAAATTATCTCTTTAAATTTGCGTTTCCTTCAGTTTGAAGCAATATTTCGTATCGTTTTGTGCTTAATTAATTAATTAAGTAATTATGCGCCGTTCACGAAACAATTACAATCATTTAAGTGAATTCAGAAGGGGGCGAGGGCCTCGGTGGTTCAGTGGTAAGAACGTGTGCCCCTGAACCGCAGGGTACTGGGTTCGATCCCAGGGTACTCCTATAAGTTTTTCAGTGCATACTGTACAATTAACATCAGCCGAGGTTGTGACATTGTATTTGAGCAAGTTGAATGTATGCACGTTCCGCCCTTCGGAGGGGACGTAAAGCCGTCGGTCCCATGTACATGTGATGTTGGGCACGTTAAATAATCCCACCCTCCGTACAGAAAGGCAGGGGTTCGGCAAAATTTCCAGGATAGTGAGGTGAAACTGCTCCCATGGCATCGGTGATTCGCCATAGTCGTGGAAATAGGCCGGCGTTAAAGAAATAAAACACAGAGTAGGGGGCGGAATTTTCGGTATGCGGGAAGCCGGTTTTTAATCAGACATATTTCCGACCGCATAGGACGCGGTGTGTCATCAGTGTTACTGTGTTGGTCCAGGTAGTCTGAAGAAGGAATCCATAACCGTCGTCATAGATCCGAACGACCTCGAGGAAATTCAGCACAAGAAGATCGTTATTTGAGGATTACGGCTTTACAAGACAGAGTTTCCGCACCACGGTGGATTGAAAATGTTTGGTTAGGAGTTTGACAACAAAGAATCTCTATGGCAACAATATGTCGCAGAATACGCGCTTTTGGACCTCGTTCGTAAATACCATTTTTATGTCTCTCACTGACACCTCGACATCGTGCTGCTTGGCTTGAGTGATCAATTTGGGATGGTAAGTGGAATCGTGTTGTGTTCTCTGACGAGCAAGACGATTACTTGGAGAACACAGAAATTTAGAATTTGCTGTGGAACGGCATACGGCCCTTACACTGGGGTGCGATAAATAAGGTACCAAGTCACCTCTAGTTTTTATTGACAGAAATTTGAATGCATATGATTATATACGAAACGTACTGCAGCCTGTTGCACCTACGAGGGTTAATTCAAACCATTTTCCAACCAGACAACGTACATCCTCATTTATTTCTTTTAATTTCAACAACACACCACGAGGGCTTACAGCCTAAATACTATCGTACCGTGGGTGTTGACAAGGAGGAAAGAGGCAGCTTGTTAATTCTGGACTTGAAGGTTTGGCGGTTCGGAGGAGAAGGAAAAACATGTGCCGGCAAGGAATTCCACAACTTGGAAGTCCTCGGGACAAAAGAGCGGGCATAACAAGATGTTCTATGTCTGGTGACCTGGACAGTAAAAGGGTGTATTCGCTCTGTTCCCCTGGTAGATCTGTTGGGGGCAGCAGGTGGGGGAACTATGTAGGAAAGCTCCTCTGAGCAGTGCCCGTGCAGATATCTATCTATATCATACAGTAAGGGGTCATTACAAGGTTCGTACAAGAAAATAACGTGACCCTGCTTCCATGGCCTTTTCGCTCTCCAAACTTGTTACCAATCGAACATGTGTGGGATATGATTGGCAATCGACTGGGTAATTTACGCCAATCATCAAATAGCCTAGTTGACCTTTGTCACTGATTTTAAGATGCCTCGAATTACATCCTTTAGGATACCATAAATCATTTAATTTCAAGAATGCCTCGAAGAGTTACCGAACGAATTCGAATCCGCGGCGGGCTCACTCATTATTAAATAGCTTTGTAATTTTTTTGTGAGTTTTATTTAAAAAATTCACTAAAAGAGAGGTATCGATGGTGAGACTTTGCAAAAATCTTTACAAATGAGTGCGAACTAGGACCCCTAGAACTCACATCCGGGGGCAGTTTCAAATTTTATGCGTATATATATATATATATATATATATATATATATATATATATATATATATATATATATATATATATATATATAGATGTGTGTGTGTCCCCATACGATAACTCAAAAAGTTATTAACTGATTTTGATGAAACTCGGCAAGAATCTTGATTTTATTAATAGGTTGAATGAGTTCGTTAGCCAGGGAAATCTGACGGGGTTTTTCGGGAAATTTTTGAGTTTTCTTTCGAAAAAAACCTATCTCTGAAAATTACAACGCCATTTTGATGAAATTTGGCGGATACGTTGCCTTGGGAGAGACCTTTTTTTTTCCCTCAGGGCTCGTCCGCGGCCTTGCCGCCCCGATAGCACCGCAACCCTTGGTTGATTGTGCATACCCCTAGTCTTACTCCACCCATTCCAAAATCACTGTGCCTTGAACTAGTCTGCACAGCGATTGGTAGGGTGAAGTTTTATATTGCTCTGTCTCCGGTCTAGAGTGACCGTAGATCAGTTGTCTTTTCCGGTCCAGAGCTATACACTCGCACAAGATGTGCTGGGCTGATTCCTCCCCCTCGCCGCAGAGTCTGCATGCGAGGTCCCCTTCGAACCGCCCCATTTTATGTAGGTGTTTCTTGACGGCCATGTGTCCCGTCAAGAGACCTGTTGTGTTTCTGAGCTGTCCTCTGCTAAGGTTTAGCAGCTCCACAGCTCTCTTTGAACTGGGTCCGTCAATTATTGACTTCCCATGTCTGAGCCCTGGACAGTCCGCCCAGTACACCTTGTGTTGGTTTCTGACCCAGGACTTAATGGCTCCCCTGGCAGTGCTCTTTGACACGCCCAGAGCCGGTTCTGGTCCCATAAATGGTTCTGCTGACCCCCTCTTTGCGAGACTGTCAGCTTCTTCATTGCCTTTGACCCCCGAGTGACCCGGCACCCAGATGAGGGTCACCTCATTCTGCCCAGCCAGGTCGCTCGTCTCGTCTCGGCACTCACTCACCAGCCAGGAATTTACCCGTGGGCTACTTAGTGCCTTAAGGGCTGCCTGGCTGTCTGTGGCTATGAGGATCCGCTTGTTGGTGTAGCCCCTCCTCTTGTTCTCCCGCACACAGTGCAGGATGGCGTACATCTCGGCCTGAAACACCGAGACCTTACTACGTACCCAAATTCAAGTTTTGAGGTTTATAGAAAATTGAGTTATTCAAATTTGAAGCATTTAATGAAAATTCATTACCATAGCGCACTCGTTGCGTCCCGAACTTTTTAATACTTTAGTTTGTGTTTAGGTTATGGAATGTTGCAAAATTGACGAGTAAAACTTCACTTTACATACGGCTAAAGCTACTTTATACGCATATATAAAAAAAAAACTTTACGTCTAAATGAAATCAAAAATTCCCAAATAAGGTAGAAATGAAAAAAAAGACTAAGTATTTTTCTAAAATATGCCTTAGAACAGGCCACTAACTAAGAGAAAGGCTAACACACATCTAATTAAAAACGCCATAAACTAGGATAATAATAGTCCAAAAGCAATTTCAATGCAAAGATACAAGAGATATACCCCTTTATTGCTGTGAATTAACTAATTAATGGTTGGATAATAAGCGGAGAAAAACAATAAAGCTTCACGGTAATTATCGATAACAAGGCAACAGTTATAATTCACTAGTTATTCTGTGACTGTGGCAGCAAACTCGTACACAAATAACAAGCTTATAGCAGCCCGTACGTGAATTTATTTCAGAAGACGATACGGCAACAATGCTGGTATAAATGTGAACTGAAATAAGAAATAAGCAGTAGATAGCAAAGGAAGCAGCATACCATAATGCATAGAAAACAGAGATTAACAGAAAGGCAGAAAGCTCAACGTTGCCAAACGGACATATTGTAACACAGGGAAAACATTGGAAAATACTTTCCTTAATGAAGAATTTGCAGATTTTTTTATTCTCCTCTTATTCAATTCCCCACATTGTATAAAATCAATTGCCATATAAAATTCAAATCTTTAACCAATAGTTTTCCTGTAAAAAAATATAGAAAATCAAAATAATTGTCTCCGCGCCAAAACGCAGCCGTAAACAAAGACTGCCTACTGTGACGTCACGATCCGGTATCGGCCAAACGAGTCTCGCTTACTCACACAGAAATCCTCATCTCACCATTAGTGTTTATGCGACTTACGTGTGCCGGATAGTTATTGTTATCAACTTATATTATTGTTAATATCTATATACTCGTATTAATTGTTTTAAAAACTGTACAGTCTTATAGTATGACTACAGAAGTTGGATTTGTCCAAGGACAATCTGATCATTTACCAAAAATTTTTGTACTAGCAATGTTTGCGTTTTCAGAAAACAACCCGAATTTCATGGGTGCTGAGCGAAAAGGAGTGAAAGCTGGGAGGTATGTGTCTGATATGAACCTTATTTTATCCTGTAAATATCTTTGTTGGATTTTATGTAGTAATTTCTTATTATATATAATGTAAATAAAAATGTTCCCCTGTTCAAATAATATACAAGAAAAATATACACCATTTCTTCCTGATTTTCTCATCCTTAGGTACATTAAAGAATAATTTGTTGGGGGTTGTTATTGTTGTGCAAGTACATTTGGGCACTATACAGCACTTATAATATTTATGTCCAGGAACTGTTATGTCTTTCGCATTCTCGTATTGTGATTCTGAATCTGCTGAAGCCATCACACAGTCACGCACTAAACTAGATTACACACAACTTACTACCTTTGAACCTATATTATACACTAAACACCAAAACTACTTAAAATTATGATAAAACTGCTCAGAATTAGATGCAAACACAAACCAAAACAAGCAGATGTACCGGATCGTGACGTCACAAACTTCTTCACCAATCAGATCGCGTTTTCGCCCACCCTGTCTTTTTGAATTATATTCAATATTTCAATAATTAATTACTAATTAGTGGTTGACTTTAAGGGGGTGGTTACTTGTAAACATATATTTTTAGAGTATTGTGCTGTACTTTAAATACGTTTTTCATCAAAAGTAAATTATATGCAACTTCCTCATTGTATTATATCTAATCCTGCAATACCGTTCTTGTTTAGTTTGCCTGTACGTGCTTATCATTCTGTTAGTTAAAAGTTTTGGAAACTGGCACGTAACTTAGAAATATAAATCGCTAAACAACAAAACAAAATACAGACTTAGAGACTACTGCTCTGGCTACACTATTGGTTTTCTTTTCCGTAAATTAAGGACGTAGCCAACACGTAAGCTAACTGAAGTGACCATTCTGAATTCTAGATGTTCTAGAATGTTCTTCAACGTTTCTGTAACTGGTTTCGCTGCTTGACATCATCCTCGGACAGGAAAAAGAAATACTCCCTCCTTTGAAAACACGGGAAGAAAGGAGCTGGTGGTTAAATTTCTACTTACAATTTTTGCCATAGACAGGAAATGTCGGCATTGTTTGGACATGAGATGACTGTCTCTTATTTATTGGTGGGAGTCATTTTTGGCTTGATCAATTATATGCTTGCACCTTTTCCTTGTTCATACAAGAACGGCGAAAACTTTGCTGCTAGGGTTTCTGCGCCAAAAATTGGAGGCAGCATTTTTGGTACCGCTTTTCGGCCAGCTTGATTAAACCATTTTAATTCGGAGTTGACATGTTGCGCTGAATGAGAAATATAGGTTCCTTGTCTAATAAGATAATTTTAGTAATGGAGTTGGCGCAGGCTGTGGGATTATTATTAAACGGGGAGTAAAAATTAATACTTAATTATACCCAAAAACATATATGAATCTGCAAAGTGAACACATAAAATTGAGAAAATCGGTTTAGAAATATTCATAAAAGTAGATCTTTGTTCAAGCACAGATTTGTCAAAAACTAAGCATTTTAGGATAAAGCTTCATTAAAACTTTTTTTCAATAAAGAAATATTAATGAATATAAAGTCGCATATTCAGTTAATATAGCAAAATAAGCAAAGCTAAGAGAGTGCATGTACTTACATATTAAAAACAAGTTTTTTTTTTGTTACACAACAGTGGATCGGTTTTGAGGAAAGTCGCATTGGCGATCACCTAAGATGTTTAATACTTCAAGGTATCTTACAGGCTCTGCAGATCTTATTATCTAGCCTTACTGCTTTAAAAAACACGTTCAGAGTGCAACGCTTTCATCCCACACAGAATTTTAAAGTGTTACAAGGTAATGTCGGAAAAACTGATCAGAATATTTGAACAGGGGCATTGGGATGTAAGGATACATATTTTATTATACTACTTTTGAGATTTACTACCTCCTCACGTTTTGAGTGGCGGGAGGCAACTTTAAAATGTGAATTGAAAAGGTATCCTTTTTTCAAAAATTCGATCTTCAAACAATACGTAAGTATGTCGAAAAGTGTTATATATTCTTTATGTGGACTTTTAAACCAGATATCAAAACAATGGTTATGTAGCTCCTGAGAACATTGGTGGTCAATTAGAGAACAAAGTTATTTGTAAGGGTTTATTGTTTTCACCCATTAAGATAAGAAAACATAAATATGTAACAAACAGTATAAGAAGTTACCTATCCGATGTTATACCAAATCTAATTCGTTTTGTCACTCAATGCAGACTTTGAACCTTAAAGACTACGGTAAATTTGCGCATTAGCTCCCGAACGCTTTTCAAAAAACTGTTTTCAGAAACCTGTAACAAGAAAAATTTCTTGTTCACACCCCCCAAGGAAGTTACGGGACCAGGAGTGAATAGGGGTGCTGGGCGGGGTAGGTAATAAAAAAGAAATATGAGCAGAAAATGCGAAGAAAACGGGCTTGAAAGCTGCCTTTTTCAGATCTTGAAGCCATATCCCCTTAAACCCTGCCTACCCCGCACAGCACCGCTATTCCCCAAGGTGCCGTAACTTCCTTGGAGGGTATGAACAGACATTTTTCTTGTGGTTTATGCAACCAGGGTGGTTGTATGCACGCGAGAGGGGAAAGAAAATCCCCACGACGAAACATACGCCACCCACCCACCCACACCCCATACACAAGAGAACTGGGGGGGGGGGCGTTGGGTCGTAGGCATTTTCCATTTTCCTTCCCCTATCGTGTGCATACAACCACCCTCGTTGCATAAACCACAAGATACAAGATACCCTTCAAGGAAGTTACGGAACCTGGGGCGAATAGGGGTGCTGTGCGGGGTAGGTAGGGTTTAAGGGGGATATGGCTTCAAGAGCATTTTCTGCTCATATTTCCTGTTTACTACCTACCCCGCCCAACACCCTTATTCACACCTAGTCTCGTAACTTCCTTCGAGGGTGTGAACAAGAAATCTTTCTTGTGGTTTGTGCATCCAGGGGGGCTCCCCTGGCGTTCGAGAGCTAATCTGCAAATTTACCACGACTAATAATAAAGACTCTTACCGACTGGTTTTTTACTTAATTTAGGAAATTGTCTACAACATTAGCTACATCAAACTCTTACTACAAAAAACGAGCCTGACCCGAAAACGTGAGGGTGGGGGCGTTTAACAGCCGAAGGAAATTACAGTTGCTTCCATAGTTCTTGTAACAAGAGCTTCATCAACTGTGAATCTGATGCACTTTAAGTGGATCTGACAACAGGGCACACAGATACAAGAGTCATGAAACACGAGGAGACAGGGGTTAGTGCGGGGGAGCATTAAAAGACCGGCCTGGCTGAGTAGCGACCTTCACATGCCAGCACACTGAGCCAGAGCCAAAGCATCGACACCAGCCTAAAACTACTGTTGTCTTCGTTCTCACCACTGCCTCTACTTGCCTGCTTGATCTGATTTACTTTATATTACCTCTTTCGGAAGCTATTTGTAGCAGGAAAATGGATATGAGTATCAAAATAACTATAATAATCAACTATTATTCCAATTAAACTAAAATCCGGGCAAGAGTGATCTCCGCACACCAGGGATTTAGTAAAACCAAGAGATAAATGTAGATTTCCAACTATTTTCTTTCATTTTTCGTTTTAAATATACTTCAAAAGTTTGAATTATAACTAAGGACAACACCTAAGAATACCAACCCAAATAAGAAATGTACACTTGGAGAACCCAAATCAGAATACTTTTTATTTAAACCTAACGATAGTTTCACCAACCTAATTAGCCTCATCAGAGAATCAAACATTTTCAGAATGATTGGGTTTAGCACTTACCAGTGTTCATCACAGGTTCCAATCTTCGCTTAAAATGGCTGGAGTTGTTTCCTGATTGTGAAAGGGTCTTTATACTTACACCGTACTGGCATACGATATTTTATTAAGATAGTTACTTCGATTGTATTGCAAATTTATACCACTATTTTACCAAATAAAGTCATGGGTAGTAGGAATCAGGGCCAACTTATCCAATATGAAATTAAAAACTTATGGAAGGTGTTCGTTCTATGAGCAACAGGCGTTACATTACCGTCTTCCTTTCCTTCTTTCCTACCTAAGCTGTTGCTTCATGTTATGTTATTCAATCAATCAAAAAGGCAATCTGATTCTTAATTCCTTTTCACCCTCATCAAATAAAGAAGGAAATCATAATAGAAAAGCAGGTAAACATTTAACAACAGTTTGAATAACAGTTCGTTATGGGCTCATTCAGAATCTGTTGATTCAATTCTCAAACTAAGCTAACAAGTATAAACAGGAAGTCAAGATCAAAATACAGAGAAACGGGCAGATAAAAAATTGTAATCCAAACGTGTAGACACAATAAAAAAGTCTGGACGCAGCAAGTGCATTATAGTAGCCAATTTTCATACAAATCTTTCAAATACGAAAAATCCTCGAAAAGCAACAAAAAAGAAAACTGTTCTATAATAACAATAATATTGGTTTAATGAAATTCCGTACACATGCTGCCTTTGTAAAGTTTTTACTACATACCAAAGTTTGATTCCCTTGATTGAAAAAAATCAGTTACTAGAATTTGATAGAAGTTGATCAAAATGCGCTACCATAACGCACTTGCTGCATCTGAATTATCACCACCAGTTGTATATACGTAGTTTGCCCGTTTATCGATCTATTTTCCAAATTTATTTTCTTGAATGAAAATTTAAAACACAAACTATATAATTTAACCTACTGGTATAAAATCTCAGAAAGGGTCTAGTTCAAAATACCTGTATACAGGGTGAAATTAAGGTTATTTTGATAAATTTGTTTCCGAGATACAGGATATCCGAGAATGATAAATAGAATCGATTTATAATTCACAACTTTATGAATTCATGACTTACAATGTTAAACTTATAATAATTGTTGAAAATGGCCACCTTCACACACAATACAGGCTTCACATATTTTTCTTATACAGTCTCGAATGCGTGCAAAAATGCCAGCGGTGGCTCTCATAATATCACAACTAAATATGATTCGTTGTCGTAGTTGCTCCTCATATTCATAAGGATCTTGGAAAACCAATGTTTTGAGATTCAAGGAGAGAAGTCTGTGGGATTTAAATCCGGTGAGCTAGGCGGCCAAGGTTAACATACGTTGACAGATGACTAATGTCGAAATGGGGATTCTCTTATCGCGTGAGGGTTTTCATCGTTCCAAACATGATTGTTATGGAAATTTGTAACAGCATTTCTAAAAAAAGTAGCTTCATCTGTAAATAGTATGTCAGCGGCAAAGTGTACGTTTTGTTCAATTTGCTGAAAAATTCACGGACAAAATGTAAGCGAGCGGGGTAGTCTTGAGGCAGTAAAACTTGAACTTGCTGTTTATAATAGCACTGAATTGTTGATCTTTTAGCATCGAACATACTAATTTGCTGCTTATGTTAAAATTTCTGGCTATTTTTCTGGTGCTTGTCTGAGAGATTTCTTCGATTTCCTGTAATACAGCTTCTTCTAATTCTAGTGTTATAACTGTCAAAGAACGTCCCGCATTTAAGACCTTTTTGAATCCTCCTGAGTCTGAAAAACGTTGAAAAATATTTCTAAAAGTTTTGGGATTTGGAGTTACATCGTTTGGAAATCTTTCATGATGAATTCGCCTAACCTCATAACAATTATTACCATGAGCAAGGCCATAAACCAATCGTTCAAAATTAAAAAGAAACATGATTGCATAGAGAATGAAAACAGATTCAAAATAATTTTTCGCAAGAGGGGTAGAGTCACTTCGACCCCTCTTGCCATTTAATTTTTTTCTGAATGGAGTCCAGGATAGCGAGTGTAGAAGCCGCAGCGCCACCCCAGATGTGGGAGCAGTGTTCGAGGTTTGGCCGTATTTGTGAAGTATATAAGGTATAGAGATTAGCTGGTGAAAAGGAAACCTAATTTCTTAGCAGACGCTTCTGCAATTGATGTGACATGTTGGTGCCAATTGAGATTTCGATCCACAGAAATGCCAACAAGTGAAAAGGACGCATTCCTTTGAATAACTTGGTTGTTATTTGTGATGGGTCTAGGGCTGGTGTATCTCTTATGAGAAAGAAAGCAAGACTGAGATTTGGTGGGGTTGTATTGTACAAGATTTCTACTTCCCCAGTCTAATAGTTTTTGGAGATCCACGGAGACAGAATCCTTCATGAGTCTGAGATCCTCATCTAATTGGGCTAAAGAGACAGGCTTAGAATATTGTATATTTGAGTGGAAGGTGCTGTCGTCCGCGTAACTATGAACTCGGTTGGATGTGCTAGAGAGTAGGTCATTGATGTGGAAAAGAAACAAAGTAGGGGCTAAAGCTGAACCTTGAGAGACGCTTGCATTAGTTGGATACAGTTCAGAGGAATGGCCATCCACGACAACAGAAATGCTCCAGTTGGAGAAGAAATTTGCTGGCCAGATACAGAGTTTTGGTGGTAGGCCATAGGCCGGTAGTTTATTAAGCAGCGCTGTATGCCAGACCTGGTCGAATGCTTTGGATATGTCTAGAGCGACAATCTGGAATTCACCGTGTAGTTCCATAGACTTGTTCCAAGAATGGGTGACGAAGACAAGGAGGTCGGCAGTTGATCTGCGCTGACGGAATCCATACTGCCTGTCGTGGATTAGAGTGTGTTTTTCAAGAAATTCTAGTAATTCGGTGTTTATATACTTTTCCATCACTTTAGAGACGACTGAAAGGAGAGAAATAGGCATGTAGTTGCTAGGAAGCGCTTTGAATCCTTTCTTGGGACGGGTTGTACTCGAGCAGTTTTCCAGTTACTAGGGAATATGCCTCTATTGTAAGATGTCTGAAACAGACGAGTCAGGACAGGAGCAGGTTCTAGAGCGCATTTTTTGAGAACAATTACTGGAATCTCGTCAAGGCCAGAGGCTTTCCTGGTATCAAGAGAAGAGAGTATTTGCTGTAAGTAGGTAAATATTCGTATGTACTGTTTTTATATTTAATTGTTTAGGGCTCAAGAATTTTTGTGGCTTTCTTTTGGATTATTTTTAATTCGAATGTTAAATTCTACATCGTGAAATTCCTATAATAAATGTTTGTAATGTTTATAACTGGATGCATTATTTTTTATTGAGAAACTAAGGTTAATTATTTAGTCATATTTTACACTTCATTAATCTTTTCTTATTTCTCAATGGCTTACTATTTTACTTAGTATTGGTCTTATAAATCATGGTATGAGAATATAAATGTAAATAATATAGAAACTGGCAGTTTTTAACATATTGAGTACTTAACAAAAGCCGAAGTTAAAGATGAGGCCTTGCTTTTCACAACATACCATATAGGCTGTTCCATTTGAAATAGAAATGAATTTTCGGACTCATGATGTGTCCAAATTTAATCGAATTTTACGAACAGTCTGTATAAGTAAACACATCGTTTATATTACAACAATGTGATGTTATCTGTGAACGAATAGCATGCCAAATTAACGTCTCTAAGTTTAATAATCGGTAAAATAACGACATTTACAAGCTGCAGGTGAATTTTAGTTTTTTTTTAAATAAAATGCAAAATATCTTTAAAACCAAGCACTGTAGCTAAAAATATACTTCTACAAAATTAAAAAAGAAGTCCAAAAATTAAGAAATATACAGGGTGTTGTATTTTTTTAAGTATGTTTGCTTTGTCCTGCAAATATGGCACATCCTGTATAATCACAAATAATTTTAGAAGGTGCGGCCTGTGATTCTCCATAATTTTTGATTACATTTGTTGTATTGTGATACGCAGAAATGCGTGTGTATATATATATATATATATATATATATGTATGTATGTATATATATATATATATATATATATATATATATATATATATATATATATATATATATATATATATATATATATATATATATATATATATATATATATATATATATATATATATATATATATATACAGTGAGGACTTAAAGTCCCCCCCCTCTAATTTCTAAACCGTCCAGTATATGATGAAATTTGGAATGATAATATATGAGCAAGGTCTGCATTTTCTGACATATAAATGACGGCTTTAGATGTCAAGGTGACAGCTGCGCGCGCTTTTTGAATATCTTTTTAAATGGAAATGGGGGTCGAGTGGTACCTCATTTTGAAGGTCTTTTTATGCTCAGAACATTCTCCAGTTTTGAAAACATTTGGTTCAGTATTTTCCAAATAAGAATCAATAATATCGGTTTCTGCGTTATGACTACCCTTGTTTATAACACACTTTTTCTAAAAAAGATTACTACTATTCATCAGTAGCAAATTATGCACACATTTGCATGTTGTTTGGAGAACAACAGAGGCTATTTAGTTCATCTGTGGTTTCTCCATTTTCTACACTTCTCTACCTATGACATTTCATTATTGACTGTTCCTGTCATACTGTTTTTAATATCTCGATTTAGTGTTGACAGAAAGTATTAGTTCGAAATTTTTTCAAATGGCTCGTTCTTTACAAGATAAATTTGAAGCGGTTATTATTTTTGGCAAAGCTAAGCGAAATTACCATAATGCTGTTCGTATGTTCAATGTACGCTATCCGGAACGCCAAATATACAGAAAATTTTCACGAAAACTAATTTCAAAATTTCAAGAAATGGGTACGGTGAAAGACGCTCCAAGGTCTGGGAGGCCTAAAATTGTGGAAGATGTAAAAGTCCAGGTCTTAGCTGAAATGATTGTGAATCCCCAACAGCCAACGAAGCACGTTGCTTAGGCATGTAATATTTCGTGTACTTCTGTTAAAAGAATTTTGAAAAGCCATAAGTTTCACCCATATAAAATGAAAATTATACACGAAATCACAGAAGACGATCCTGCTAGACGACTCGAATTTTGCGAACTTATGTCAGGAAGAATCGTAGGGAATCATAACTACTTGCGGAATATATGTTTCAGTGACGAGAGTACTTTTTTTTACATGGGAAAGTTAATACCCAAAACTGTAGGTACTGGAGTGACGAAAACCCCCATGTTTTCCGGGAGGGACACACACATAAAATAAATGTTTAAGCGGGCATTTTGGGTAATCACATGATAGGTCCCATTTTTGAGGAAGAAAATCTTAATGGCCCCAGATATCTGGATATGCTGCAAAATACAATTACTCCACTTATTTATGATGTTGTTGCCCAAAACCCACATGAATTTCAAGAGGTTATATTTCAACAGGACGGAGCCCCACCTCACTATTTTAGACAAGTCAGAAATTACCTGAATGAGAGTTATGAAAATAGGTGGATTGGTCGTCGAGGTCCTACGGAATGGCCAGCTCGATCCCCAGACCTCACGCCTCTAGATTTTTTTCTTTGGTGATACGTTAAATCTGAGGTTTATAAAACGGCTCCCGGCTAATTAGATGAACTTAGACAACGAATTACAGATGTTTGTTCAAGAATAACGCCACAGACGCTTCATAATGTCAGAGAAGAATTTACCCGTAGAATATTTATTTGTCAGGAGGTCCATGGTGGTCATTTTCAACATCTGTTAAAGTAACCACATCAACAGTTTGTGGCTTTAGATTTTATTTGAGTTGTTTTTCAATTTTCCCAATTAGGGTTAATTAGTTGTTATTTGTTTACTGTTAAATTGTGTTTTATTAATTAAACATAAATAATTTACAATAATATATGTCTACTTTACTGGGGAAACAGGAACAATCAATAATGACATCTAATAGGTAAAAAAATTGTGTTATACACAAGGGTAGTCATAACGTAGAAACCGATATAATTGATTCTTATTTGAAAAATACCGAATCAAATGTTTTTAAAATTGGAGAATGTTCTGAGCATAAAAATACCTTCAAAATGAGGTATCACTCGACCCCCGTTTCCATTTAAAAAAATATTCCGAAATCGAGCGCAGCTGTCACCTTGACATCTAAAGCTGTCATTGATATGTCAAAAAATGCAGACCTTGCTCTTATATTATCGTTCCAAATTTCATCACAATATACCGGACGGTTCATAAATTAGGGGGGGGGGGGGACTTTAGGTCCTCACTTTACATATATATATATATATATATATATATATATATATATATATATATATATATATATATATATATATATATATATATATATATATATATATATATATATATATATATATATATATATATATATATATATATATATATATATATATATATATATATATATATATATATATATAAAACAAATAATTTAAATGCCAGTGAAAGTGAAAGGGTTATCAGACTACAACAACTGACAACTGGCCCATACAACTTATCAAATTGACGTTTTAATTAATTAGTATACAACATCCTCTCTTTTCTGGAAATTGGCGTCTATTATAATGTCCCTTTTACAATTGGTCGCCAGCATTCAGCCCATTATGTTTTAAACCTCTCCGCACCCCAATTAAGCCCGGGTTAATTCCTCAGTTACATAGCAATTGCTAAATTATAGCTTTGCAGGTTATAAACAGGATTTTAATGTCTACTTGCATGAGTTTCACATGATTTTCAAGCTGACTTGTTTCGACTGTGTTCTGTTGTGTATACGGGTGTCTATAAAATGTAGAGAGAAGGTTTTACCACAGACTGCTGGGACAAAAATATAACAATTTACAGTCGAATTACCCTTACCCAAAAATGCACCACTTCCTAAATACAAATTGTTTGACGTGTAACATTATATAATTTAACCAATGATATGTAAGGTGAAACGTTACATAATGTTCTAGTGTTTGTCGTTTACCTACAAAAAAATTATAGTGCTTAAAACTGTTACAAACATTTATTCTGAGAAAATTCGACATGTACCTTCCATTCGTCAGGGTACCCGGCAGAAATCAAAAATCAAATTCCCTGACATTTCCAGGCCCCTCGAGTACATTTTTTATAATACTCGAAATTAAAAACACACATACCTGAAGACTTTTTTTAAGAACAAAATAAATAAAAATTACGAACAAAAAACTTACATAATCAAAAACATAAGTATGCTTAACTCTGTTAAATTTATAACATATAGCATTTTAGAGACGAAGATTTGCAATTTTTCCTGGAAAAACTTGACATTCATGACTAGCCGACCAACTTAGCCTCCGAAAATAATTTTCGAGTGTGATGGATGTGATGGAACAAACCAGAAGTCTCTAGGTGGCGTAGAAACTTTGCAAACCAATTTTTATATATATATATATATATATATATATATATATATATATATATATATATATATATATATATATATATATATATATATATATATATATATATATATATATATATATATATATATATATATATAAATTTAAATAAGCCTGGGAAATGGGTTCCAAAAGCTCAGATTCGCGCCCATTAGTTTTTTTTTGAAAGTTCGAAAGTCGTTACCTCTCCAACAGCGAAGTTTTATTTATGAACATTTGCTGAAAAAATGAAACAAAGATACTGTTTACATGCGCCACATACAAATGCCAAATATTTTGCAACTTTCAGCATGATCATAAAGGTTAAAATAGAATAAACACATTCACAGCACAGCTGTACCCGACCAATACCTTAAACGTATTTTGCATTCTATGCATTCAAGGAAGAACATGCCAAGTGAGATGTACATATGCTATGTTTGAGATAGACGAAGACGCTATTTATATCGGCGCATGATGTGGCAGACAATGGAATTAATTGATATTGGTACCAAAGGGAAGCCGCATTGTTATCAGATATATTTTCCTAGGTATGAGAAAACTATTTACGTTAGAAAATTCATATAATATATATGAAATAAAAATAAAAATGCATCTGCTAGTGACAAAATTTTACAAGTACATAATTTCCAGGTCTACTGAATGATTTCCATGACATTTGAGTAAAATTGCAAATTTCCCCGACATTTTAGGGGGTATTTCACATTTCCTAATTTTTCCAGGTTGCTGGGTACCCTGGTTCGTTGCTAGCTAGATGAGCTCGTTAATTTCTACACAAATCTTTATAAATGTCAATAATGCCAGAAATGTAATGTCAAATTTTTGTCCTAGAAGAATTAAAATTTTTGAAGAGATATAGTTGTAGAAAAGTAATTATTTTTGTACCAAAGTAAATTTAAATATAAAATGCTACAGTGGCTATATTGGTGAGATTTTGGATTGCAGGGGAGAGAAGTTCACAGGAAATTTGGAAAGTGACAGAATAAAACCTTTGACAGTTTGGTTTTTTTGGAAGAAGTTTAAAATTATGTCATTTTGCAAGCACAAGCTAAGCTTTTTTGTGAGACACGCTGTATAATTAAGATAACAATAAATAAGTATAAATAAAAGCGATTAACTTAAGTTCGCATTTTTCCTTTCAGAGGCCTTATTATATGCCAAAAAATCCAGCTTAATGGGAGCTGCGTTATGAAATTTTCAAAAATTGTTATGAAAATTCGCTACCTTAATGTACTTGCTGCGTCCAGTCTTTTAGTGAATTTTCTTAGAAAGAATTCACTAATGGGGAGATTCCGACTTTTGAATTTTGAAGAAATTTCTTCAAATAAGCTCGAACTAGGACCCCTAGAACCCATATGCGGGGTCAGTTTCAATTTTTATGTTATATATATATACGTGTCACACCGCTAACTCAAAAAATAATGGTCTGACTTTAGTAACATTTGGCATGTGCCTTTCTTTTGTAAGTGGCTTGGATAAGTTCATTAGCCAGGAAAATCGAACTAGGTTTTCCGAAAAAATGTTGGGTTTTCCTTCGTAAAAAAAATTTCTCTCAAAAAGTAGAAAATCTCTGGTAACCAAATTTAGTACGTAAGTTTACGATATTAAGGGGAAACTATATACCAAAATCTATATTTCTGTGTTAAAAGAAAAAATTTTAAAGAAATATTTGGTGCCAGATCATTTCTATGAAAATTCACTACCATGACGCACTTGCTGCGTAATTTTTTTTTAAATTCTTCTACAAAAGGGGTCTATTTCAAATGCATTTTCTGCAAGTGAAGGCAAGTAACGAATAGCAAATTGCAGAATACATTTCATTCAATATTTGTTCTCTATAAACCAAATTATTTTCAGAATCTTCGTTTGAAAATCATCAAATGTGACACTCCAACTTCGTCGCATTTCGAACTGCTGCCAAAACATCGCAGGAAAGGTGTATTTGAAATGCACTTTTTGCAAACATTTTAGTCAAATGAAGCAGAATAACATTTGATATAAATGTAAGACGTTGTTAAAGACATATTAAGCAACATTTGTTCTACCAGTTCCAGGCTATTTGTTTAAAAATCATTAATTTCGACGAAACAAGCATTTGCTTATCACTTTGTAATTGATTCAAATATGTCGATTCACAGTCTATTCCAAAAAAAAAATTTTTATTTTCGGTTGGACTACCTTGTGAACTATTGTTTAGAAGAGGTGTTAAAGTCGCGATCTCATAATTGGCAAATTTTTCCAGCGAG
This sequence comes from Tillus elongatus, assembly GCA_964006375.1. NCBI lineage: Eukaryota > Metazoa > Arthropoda > Insecta > Coleoptera > Cleridae > Tillus > Tillus elongatus. The sequence continues at coordinate 218,970,095 of OZ023263.1, forward strand.
AATTCGCTAAAGAACTACAAAAAGTTAAGCAAAGTTTTATTGTAAGTATATTGCAGTGCTATCGGAGCGGAAATGACACGGACGAGCCCTGAGGGAGAAAAAAAAAGGGTAAGGAGAAATCACTACATCGAAAATCTTACAAATTCTGCAATGGTTGTCCCATAGCATAAAAAACTCGGGACACAGCAAGTGCGTTATGGCAGTGAATTTTCATAAAAATGTTTTTATTGGAAATATGTGTTTTTCTTTTAATTTAAGAAAAGAGGCATCAATTTCGGTTACCAGTATAACCTATATAGTAAAAACAATGTGCCATGTTTCATAAAAATAACTTTATTGTGTGAAAATGTACAAACATTTCCTAAAGTAAACTTAAAGTGATCCCGGAAAAACTCGTTTCTTGGTCAACCTTATAGGTTAATAGCAAATTGGGCTATACAAATATGAAGCATTTGATCAAAATTCGCTACCATAACGCACTTGTTGCATCCGAAATTTCTTTTTTACAATCATGCATTATATTTCGATGGAAAATGCAAAAATGCAATAACATAAGGCGTGTTTGATTAAAAAGAAAAGAAAATTTGTATCACCGACGACTTTTGGGCCACCCTGTGATTGTAGAAATATTTTTTGAAGATGTAGCTCAAGACACCCTATAATTAATGTATAAAGATATTTTTCATATCTTGTATAATAACGGATATATTGAGCTTTATTGATTTTTTACGAAAATTCGACAGAAATTATATACCATTAAACGATAAACTCTATAGCTAAAACTACTGCCCAGCATCAGAGAAAGGGTCTATTTGAAATGAATTTTCTGGAAACATTTTAGTAAATTGAAGGACAATGACGGTTGAAACTAAGACTTCAGGGTTTGTAAAACATCCTTCTTGAGACATTTGATTCCCATAGCCCGTATTAGATTCACGTTATTTGCCTAAATGTTGCCGATTTTGACGTTTTATATCGAAACTTTGACGTTTTGAAGAAAACCCCAATTTATTTTTCTTTAAATGCCTATAACTTTTTTGTCTTTTGACCTACATAGCTAAATTTTGGTAGGTAACTTACCTATAAGGATGTAAACCCGCGTCCCAAATTTGGTTGCCCTTACTTTGTTAATTTCGGAGATATAATTTTTTTTCGAAAGAAAACACAAAATTTTCCGGGAAAACCTGGGCAGATTTTCCTGGCTAACGAACTTATCCAAGCCATTTACAAAACGAATTTATTCACCAAATTTAATCAAAATCGGACCATTATTTTTTGAGTTATCGGTGCGATACATATATATATATATATATATATATATATATATATATATATATATATATATATATATATATATATAAACATATAAAAATTGAAACTGACCCCGGATATGTGTTCTGGGGGCCCTAATTAGCGCTCATTTGAAGAAATGTTTTAAAAATTCGAAAGTCGGGATCTCCTCATTAGTGAATTTTTTTAAGAAAATTCACTAATAGAATATTTACATAGGGTAAGGCGATACCACCAACTCTACAAATCCTAGAACAACAGCATAAATAAAATATTTATATGACGCTTTTACAGCATCATCTAATGTGAAACCGGTTGTGGCGAAAAACCCCATAAGTCTCTATTTAATATGGAACGGTTTTGCCAAGTTAGGGCAACAATACCAATGATTATTACTTCAGTACTTTTAGCAAACTTAGGGAGACCATTGATAAAGAAAATGGTCCCAAAAAGTGACTACCACTTTTTCCTAAGCTGAAACAACATTTGGCCCGAAGGCGCATCAGCGACGATGACGATGTAAAAAAAATAAGGTCCAATGCTTCATCAATGACATGGCGACCGAAACGTTTCTTTATATTTCTAGCAAAAAAAGCGACACCCCTTTGGGAACACCACCGCAGTCTGGGAAATAAGCTGAGTTAAAGCATAATCTTGTGATAGGATGAACTAAACTATGGATATGTCAACCTTTTGAGGACACTTGTATAACAGGCAAATGGACATTTCCTCAGTGATGTTATGAAGATGCAAGATGGGAGGAGGGGTAGTGGCGACACCCCTTTGGGAACACCACCGTAGTCTGGGAGATAAGCTGAGTTAAAGCATAATATTGTGATAGGATGAACTAAACTATGGATATGTCAACCTTTTGAGGACACTTGTATAACAGGCAAATGGACATTTCCTCAGTCATGTTATGAAAATGCAAGATGGGAGGAGGGGTAGTGGCGACACCCCTGTGGGAACACCACCGTAGTCTGGGAGATAATCTGAGTTAAAGCATAATATTGTGATAGGATGAACTAAACTATGGATATGTGAACCTTTTGAGGACACTGGTATAACAGGCAAATGAACTTTTCCTCAGTGATGTTATGAAAATGCAAGATGGGAGGAGGGGTAGTGGCGACACCCCTGTGGGAACACCACCGTAGTCTGGGAGATAAGCTGAGTTAAAGCATAATATTGTGATAGGATGAACTAAACTATTGATATGTCAACCTTTTGAGGACACTTGTATAACAGGCAAATGGACATTTCCTCGGTGATGTTATGAAGATGCAAGATGGGAGGAGGGGTAGTGGTGTTAAAAGACGCCTCTTATGACTGTTGATTACAGATATTTGTTTAAGTTAACTACAGGGAAACATTATTATTGTTGTTGCTGAACGAATATAACAGCAGTCTTGCGTGGGAAAATCTACACATACACTACATAATGAGATGTGAATTATAATATCAGTCAGGTCATGTCTCGACTTATCGAATTGTGGCGAAGAAAGGATCACTAAGTGTGATTATTTTAAACATAAGATTCGGTCACGATAATCTCATTGAAAAGCTGGCTCGTTATGATCCAGCATGAATTTGTTGGATTCATATAGGTATATAAAAAATCTGGACGCAGCAAATGCGATATGGTAGCGAATTTGTATTAAATGCTTCAAATTTGAATAATTGAATTTGCTATTAAGAAAGGAAAGTTGAATTTAAGTGTATACTAAGGTCTTCCTCGGGGCAACGTACCTACCAACTTTCATCAAAATAACTTCGTTATTTTGAGACACAATTTTTATTTCCAAAAAAAATATTAAAAAATTCAAAAAAAATGTTTTTCTAAAAAAAAAATTTTATTAGAAAAACGATCGGGCTGTCTAACGCACTCGGCCGCGGTCTTAACAAAATTAAGACATTTGCTAAGTTTAGTTCAAATAAGTTTGGTATTTCTTGAGTTATCGAACCTTAGTTTCGGATTCTACGGGCACAAATTCGCGCTCTTTTGAAATTTTTTTGCAAACTCTCACCATCGATATTGGCGATTTCTTAACTAAAAATTCGCTACAATATTGTTAAGTGAGTTACAGCAAAAAAACGAAAAGCTGGTCGATAATAATTAGGCCATGGGATAATTTTTAATTCTAGACAAAATAATAATGATATCTAGCCAAGGAGCCAGGAAGAAATGGAAATTTAATTTTCTTCTGCAGGCAGCTGTTCAGAAACGAGGCAAACTGATGCGCGTCTTCCTTTTTTTGCATGACAATGCGCCTGCTCATGGTCCTGAAGGACATGGGCTTTATGAAAATTGACCACCCACTCTATACAGTCCAGATCTGTCCCTCAGTGACTTCTTTCCTCTAAGTTGAAAAAGGAGTTACGAGGCTAGAGATTAATCGATGAGTATGAGATAAAGGCGGCCGTGGCATTTTGAAGAGGATAATTTTTTTTGTATTAAGGCTCTCAGCGCCCGATGTGAAAAATATATTTCCCATGGTCAGGGGGAGGGTATATAGAACAATCATATATTAAACTTTTTCTTTGCTGAATGCCCTAGGCCACGAATATATCAGCAGTCCCTTGTATATAATCAAAAAATGTTCCCGAAACATAGTTTCCGCTCTACGAATTTATTTTGGTTAAGCAGGAGATGGTGCGTTATTAACAGACTTCAAAAGGAGAAGGTGCTATATTCATCTGTATGTGTTTTTATGTATAGTTTTGTCAATTGTGGACCAATTTTTAAACATGTATTTTTGTCTGAAAGGGTATGCTCCTGAGATAATCCCATGTTCACCAAGTCAGAATCTGATGATGAGGTATCAGGGAAATCGAGGGAAAGCCTCTTATAATCCATGTAACTTAAAGTTATACTGTAATACTGCACTTTGATAATATTATAGCAGTTTTCTAATACCGTACCCAATACGTACGTATATCTACACTAAAAATGAAAAAATAAACTAACAAACAAATAATAACTAAACCGTCTTCAAAATAGACACTAAAAAGCGAAAAATAACTGGATTACAGGTTTCATTCAAAAGATAAAAACTCATTTCAATGAAATATTATTTTATGCGCTACCTACTTATCTGTTTGAAATCAGTGCCAAGCCCGAAACACAATAATACTTAGCGATATAAACAACTTAATAACGGATTATAATTCTAATGAAATAAATATGTTGTTAATGATCAAAGACCAATCTCATTCCCGCATTCCGTCGCGTGCGCGGAGAAACTTGTGATATGGCGGGACTGGACCTGGCCTACTACCTAATAGGCTCGGCACCGATTTTAAACAGATAACTAGGTAGCGGATATAATAATATTTCAATTAAATTAATTTTTGTCTTTTGTAATCCAGTTATTTGTCGCTTTTAGTGTCTATTTTAAAGTGAGTTTATTATTTTTTAAGTTTCTTTATTTTAAACAATAAGTGATGCCATATTGCATACAAACATCCGCCCTGTATCGAGTATCGAAAAGGATGCTCTGCGTAATACACATTTTCTGTTTTTTTGTTTTTAGTGAATTTTTATTTAAAAAAATTCACTAATGAGGAGATCCCGACTTTTGAATTTTGAAAAAATTTCTTCAAATGAGCGCTAATTAGCCCCCCCAAAACACATTTCCGGGATCAGTTAAAATTTTTATATGTTTATATATATATATATATATATATATATATATATATATATATATATATATATATATATATATATATATATATATATATATATATATATATATATATATATATCTATCACACCGATAACTCAAAAAATAATGGGCCGATTTTGATTAAATTTGGTGAATACCTTGCTTTTGCAAATGGCTTGGATAAGTTCGTTAGCCAGGAAAATCGGTCAAGGTTTTCCCGGAAAATTTTGTGTTTTCTTTCAAAAAAAATTTATATCTCCGGAATTAACAAAGTAAGGGTTTACATTCTTATAGGTAAGCAACATACCAAAATTTAGCTTTGTAGGTCAAAAGACAAAAAGTTATAGGCATTTAAAGAAAAATAAATTGAGGTTTTTCACAAAACGTCAAAGTTGCGATTTAAACGCCAAAATTGGCAACATTTAGGAAAAGAACTTAAATCTAATACGGGCTATGGAAATAAAGTGTCTCAAGAAGAATGTTTTACAAACCCTGAAGTCTTAGTTTCAACAGTCATTGTCCTTCATTTTAATAAAATGTTTCCAGAAAATTCATTTCAAATAGATCCTTTCTCTGATGCTTGGCAGTAGTCTTAGCTATAGAGTTTATCGTTTAATGGTATATAATTTTTGTCGAATTTTCGTAAAAAAATCAATAAAGCTCAAGATATCTGTTATTATACAAGATATGAAAAAAAAATGTATATATTAATTATAGGGTGTCTTGAGCTACATCTTACAAAATTATTTCTACAATCACAGGGTGGCCCATAAGTCGTTGGTGATGCAAATTTTCTTTTTTTTTTAATCAAACACGCCTTATGTTATTGCATTTTTGCATTTTCCATCGAAATATAATGCATGTTTGTAAGAAAAAAAAATCTGGACGCAGTAAGTGCGTTATGGTAGCGAATTTTGATCAAATTCTTAATATTTGAATAGCTCAATTTGCTATTAACCTATAAGGTTGACCAAGAAACGAATTTTTTCGGGAACACTTTAAGTTTACTTTCGGAAATTTTTGTACATTTTCAAACAATAAAGTTATTTTGATGAAACATGGCACATTGTTTTTACTATATAGATTATACTGGTAACCAAATTTGATGCCCGCTTTCTTAAAAAAAAACACACATTATTGCTATTAAAAAATAGTTTTATGAAAATTCACTACCATAACGCACTTGCTGCGTCCAGAGTTTTATTTTGTTTTTGTAAACACCAATCGATTATTTCATTATTTATTTTATTTCATTTCAAGTCTTTGCCTATGTTAGTAAAAAAAGTAGAAAACGTCATAGTTTTGACACCAATAAAAATATATTTGGTGCTATTTTAAATACAGGGTGTTTAAAAAATGATAGTCATGTTACAGGTGCACATTCAGCACTAAAAAATAAGACTATTTTTTCATATAAACATGGGTCCGCAAATGCTTAGTTTTTTTAAATACAGCGTGTTAAAGTTATTTGTTTTTGTCAGTTTTTCACGAATAAATCCGAGTCAAATTAAAATTTTGGCGTATAAGTTGGCATGCGGGGGTTTTTGAGGGCAAGAAATTTCAATATGTTATTGTTAATAACACTGCTGGTAGAGGGCGCTACCTGTAAGACTATGCTTGCATTCAATTGGCTATAATTTTTTGACACCCAGTAATATCGACCTACTGTATAGCTACATTGCAGCCTCGATCAATTGTAAGCAAAAACTGTATACTTGATTTAAATCTCTCAGGCACACAATTTTCGAGATATATCAAATTTTGTATGTCGATGTCGCTCAAAAATTAATTTTTCTCAAGTAATTATTGTATAAAACAACAAATAAAAAAGTTTATAACATTTTATGATACCTGACTACAACAGATGTTCAAAATGGCCACCCTCCACTTTAATACACTTTCGTATTCTGCGGAGCATACAACGTCTTACTGTGAAATATTTCTGGTGTATTTCTAATTTGTTCGCATCCAAGTACAATTCTTTTCTGTAGATAATTAAATTTTCAACATTTGCTTCATAAACAATACTTTTGAGATGTCCCCCCCTATAAATAAAAGTCCATAGGATTTAAATCAGGGGATCGAGCCGGCCATGGCTGAGGTCCACCGCGTCCAATCCATCTGCGTCCAAAAGTATTGCTTAGGTAATTTCTGAGATTTAGCGCGAAATGTGAGGGCGCTCCGTCATGCATAAACCACAGGTTCTGTCTTATGTCAAGAGGTACATTTTCTAATAACCCATTTAGTTGGTTTTGCAGGAATTCAAGATAAGTTGTAGCATTAAGTCTGTGAGGTAAAACAATTGGTCCTATCAAATTACACCCTACAATTCCAGCCCATACATTTAAGAAAAATTGCTGTTGACGTAGCCTTTCAAAAACTGCCTGGGAATTTTCGTCAGCCCAAATATGGCTGTTACGAAAATTGACGATCCCGTCGCGCCTAAATCCAGACTTGTCAGTAAACAATACACAACTCAACAAGTTCTCTACATTATTATGTTGAAGAAACCATTGACAAAATTGTAGGCGAGGTATAAAATGTCTTGGCGATAGTGTCTGCACACGTTGGATGTGATATGGACGCAATTGTTGCTCGTGAAGAACTCGCCATATCGTTGCATTGGATGCTCCCAGATGGTTGGCCATTTCCCTAGTACTTATTTTTGAATTTTGTTCATCCAGAACAGCCTCTTCAAAATCAGGATTTCGTGCACTTCGTGGTCTGCCTCGATCAGTAGTAACTTTATTAAGGGTACCTGGTAAATATATATATATATATATATATATATATATATATATATATATATATATATATATATATTCGAAAGAGACAGATCGATGTGTTAGATAATGTAAGTATGTACCTGTGTCTCGCAGACGGATGTCAATCCGTTGAAACATCCTTCTGCCTGGAATTTTCCGATTTGGGAAGGCTTCTTCATACAGTCGTTTCGCCTCATAAAAGTTACCAAAAGCCCGTGAATACATAACATGCATGTCTGTTAGTTCATTGTTGGTAAAGACTTCCATATTTAATTGGAAAAATTACGGACAATACAATTAATTAAATGGTTTGTTCAAAGTTTCTTATCATGGCTTTTTATTTTATCTTCATGATTATGTCTTGTCAGTTCTTTTTTCTGGTAAGATTTAAATTTTTAACTAGAGAATAAGAAAATTAAGTTTATACATACTGATAGCAATTAAAAGGTGAAAATGTATTCCTATGATTTGTCGCAGAATTAATTTTTGAGCGACATCTACATACAAAAATTGAAATATCTCGAAAATGGTGTGTCTGAGAGATTTAAATCAAGTATACATTTTTGCTTACAATTGATAAGGGCTGCAATGTAGCTATACAGTAGGTCGATATTACTGGGTGTCAAAAAATTATAGCCAATTGAATGCAAGCCATATCTTACAGGTGGCGCCCTCTGCCAGCAGTGTTTATTAACAATAACATATTTAAATTTCTTGCCCTCGAAAACAACCCCCACATGCCAATTTTCACGTCAAACTTTTAATTTGACTCGGACTTATTCGTGAAAAGCTGACAAAAACAAATAACTTTAACACGCTGTATTTAAAAAACTAAGCATTTGCGGACCCATGTATATGAAAAAATAGTCTTATTTTTTTGGGCTGAATATGCACCTGTAACGTAGACCATCATTTTTGAAACAGCCTGTATAATACACATATAGACGAACAGTAGGCAAGGGATTTATGACAGATCTTATTAAAATCACTGGTTACTGGCTAATGCAGATACAATGACGGGCTGTTCACTTCTTTCTAATAGGTTAGAAAACCTATAAGTCATATCAACCGGCGGCCGAGTTCGCAAAGCATCTTAACTTTAGTTCGTAATGCCGCAATTTAGAATCTCGCAGTCACCCACTAGGTTGGGTACTGTATATAATATTTGGTTGGTGTGTCTTTCAGTTAGCAAAACACAAAAATACTTACCGAACACTGGACTGTGGTCTGGCCTAGTTGCATGTTTAGTGGATGTGTAATTGCTACCAGATTTTTCCTTAAAAAAAGATAATTATTATTAATACTAAATTTAAATTGGCCACAACAAACATAAAATATAAAGTAACATTGGAACATAATATTTAAGTAAAACAACAATTCATTAAACGCATAATGAGATCAAATTGAAGCTGAGATAACCTAAACTTGACCTATGCTCAATCAATGTTGTTTGATACGCAAGCTATGTGTTAAGAAGGCCAAATCGACCACTTTTGTGTCAAAATAATGCCTGTTCGAATATTACCCGAACTAGAGTGTCTACAAAAAAATAATGGCGTATTTACACGACCTCCTAGCTCACCCGATTTATCACTCCTAGAATATGACCCATTGAGAATGATTGGTATTGGCATTCAACCTGGTAATTTACCTCATCCCGCGAACACCTTACAGGAACTTGTAACAAAAACCTAAAATATAATTAAACGCAACTTACATATTGTGCCCCTAATGCTACATAAGGGTTTAAATCTCCCCCGAGAATTTAAATGTTCACAGACTAACTTTAAAAAAGATAATATTAATGTTATTTTATATACAATCTTTTTTTTTTTCAACAACATACCACGAGGGCTTTCAGCATAAATACTATCGTACCGTGGGTGTCGACAAGGAGGAAAGAGGCAACTTGTTAATTCTGGACTTGAGGGTTTGGAGGTTCGGGGAAGAAGGAAAAACATGTGCCGGCAAGGAATTCCACAACTTGGAAGTCCTCGGGACAAAAGAGTGGGCATAACAAGATGTTCTATGTCTGGTGACCTGGACAGTAAAAGGATGCATTCGCTCTGTTCCCCTGGTAGATCTGTTGGGGGCAGCAGGTGGAAGAATTATGGAAGAAAACTCCTCTGAGCAGTGCCCGTGCAGATATCTATAAAAGAGAGAGAGGTCACCAACGACACGTCGGTGGGCAAGGGATGGCAGCCTTTGGGTGAGGGTAGGGTCACCGATGGGACGTATAGCTCTCTTCTGAATGGAGTCCAGGATAGCGAGTGCAGAAGCGGCAGCAGCACCCCAGATGTGGGAGCAGTATTCGAGGTTTGGTCTTATTTATGAAGTATATAAAGTATAGAGATTAGCTGGTGAAAAGTATTTGCGAGCCCGGAAGAGGAAACCTAATTTCTTAGCAGCCACGTCTGCAATTGATGTGACATGTTGGTGCCAATTGAGATTTCGATCCACAGAGATGCCAGCAAGTGAAAATGACTCATTACTTTGAATAACTTGGTTGTTTATTGTGATGGGTCTAGGGCTGGTGTATCTTTTACGAGAAAGAAAGCAAGACTATGGGGGGGTTGAATTGTACAATCTAATTTTAAAAGTGATTTTCGGTCGTATAGATTTTTTTAAATATCATGGTTTTCAAGAAAAACTGGAATAACTGTAGAATGTCTCCCATTATTTTCAATAATTTTATTATAACTGAGTTCTAACAGTATTTATCAAAGAATGGTCTGGATAGATTGTGTTTTAATTTAAATTATTCGGGTGATTCTTACAGAAATTTCATACATTAGCATTAAATTGTAGCTTCTGAAACGTTCAATGTGTGAAGATTGGAACCTGCGATGAGCACCGATAAGTATAATTCATCACAATACAGTTTTCTGACCCGACGAGTAAACTCAGTTTACTCATCTCCTTGATGACGCTAACTTCGTTAGCGAAACGATCGTCAGGTCAGAAAACTGTATTGTATGAATTGGGTTCTCCAAATTGTACTTATTCTGAAACGTTAGATCATGAGAGTAACAAAAGTTTTAAATTAAGTACTGCAAAAATTTATATAAGTGGATTAATCGACACAAAACACAATTTACCCAAACCATATTTCTTTTTTTTTAAGTGCGACGAAATTCTGGATCTGCTTTGTTTAAACGAATTTTTATCGAAAATCTAGAGGTTTGTAAAAAAATAAACATAATAAAAACGTTTTAGAATTAAATTGGGCATACAACACCATTATTTTTAAGACCAGTCAACAGATAAATCATTTAATTTATGGGTGCTTCATCCCGATCGACCCCTTGCATCGCCTAAATTAGTTTTATCTTACGATTAAGAGTCTCGGTGGTCCAAGGGTAAGAACGTGTACTTCTGAACCGAAGCGTACTGAGTTCGATTCCCAATGTTCCCATTTCACTTTTTCAGTACCTACTGTGAAATTAACATCAATCGAGGTTGAGGCATTGTATTTGAGTGGAATGTCTGCACGTTCCGCCCTTAGGAGGGGGCGTAAGTCCGTCTGTCCTGTGTCCATGCGATGTTGGGCACGTTAAAGATCCCTACCATCCTTACATAAACGCAGGGGTTCGGCAAAATTTCCAGGATAGTGAGGTGAAACTGCTCCCTGACGTCGGTAATTGGTCGTAGTCGCGAAAATACAGCGACGTTGAAATACAAAGAAAAATAAATCATATGGTCTGTATGAACACTTAATAATAGTAACTTACGTACTAAATTTGGCTCGTGCAAATTAAACCATTTAATAGATATTAAACTGCATCAAGGTATATTTTCTCAAGAGGTATAACATGGTTTTGGCGTAAACTGCCTTAAAAGTTTACACTTTGGGGTCTCTACACGTACCTGCTTTATGTGCCGGTCCTTAGGCGCAACACCCTGTATATTTGATTTTAAAAAAGAAGGATAATTTTTTGTCTTGTCTCCTCATAAAACTGTTTTTATTTTAAAGCAGGTTTAAACAACTGATAGACAAATTAAAAAAGTCTGGACGCAGCAAGTGCGTTATGGTAGTGAATTTTCATAAAAATGTTTTTAATCACAAATATGTCTTTTTTTAAAGAACGCACGCAGAAATTTGGTTACCAGTATAACCTATATAGTAGAAACAATATATCATCAAAATGGCTTTATTATTTGAAAATGTACAAAAATGTTCCGAAGATAACCTTTAAATGTTTCCGAAAAACTGATTCCTGGCCAACGAACGTTAGGTTAATAGCAAATTGAACTATTAAAATTTGAAACTTTAATGAAAATTCACTACCATAACGCACTGGTGCGTCCAGTTAAAATTGAGTCTACTTGAATTAAGTCTTAAAAGTTTTCATATCGTCCTAATTGAATTTGTCATACAAAAACTTGCTAAAAAATCATCGGAATTACAGAATCTGATCAGATAACGGTAAAATGAAAGAAGACCCAAAAAAAAGTGAAGTCACTAACTCAGATTAGATCGTGTGTTATAGGAGTCCATTATTAAATCAACACTGCTGCCTTTACCTCTCGGCCATTCTTGACATGACAGATGTACCTACTAACAGGTATATACTCTAGTATATTACTCATCTAACGTCTTGATTATTTACACCATACAATTTTTGTTTAAAATTGATTTTTTTCTCATGTTTTAACGAAATGAAGGAAAATGACGGCTGATACACAGATCTAGGAGCTTGTTAGTCACTTCGAGTCCTGTTTTTAACTGACAAAGCGCTAATGCGTACTAATGTACGACTACCAGAATTATCAATTTTGACGTTTTAACTTTTTTTAATCAGAGGCTTGTACTTTCTTTGTCTTTTAACCTAGAGATATAAATTTTGGTACAAACGATACTGCTTATGACAGAAACCAGCGTACCACATTTGGTTACCATAGCGTTTTATTTTTCGGAGATTTTAATTTTTTTCGAAAGAAAACCTAAAATTTTCCCGGAAAACCTTATCCGATTTTCCTGGCTAACGAACTTATCCAAGCCATTTACAAAACATAAAAATTGAAACTGACCCCGGATATGGGTTTTAGGGGTCCTAGTTTGCGCTCATTTGAAGACATTTTTTCAAAACTCGGGATCTCCTCATTAGTGATTTTTTTAAAGACAATTCACAAAAAAAAAATAAAGCAGAAAGATGTTGGTCATATTTTTTTCTCCACTTGATAAGCTACCAATTTGAAATCACAATTTCTATTCAAGATAGTGAATATTATAAATAATAGGTTTTTTAATTTGTATTATATTTCCTTACTTAACAATTTCTCAGAAATCAACCGAAAACAATCAATTATTCAGTTAATTAATATTTCTGTCAATTCCTTCGAACAATCTATGACGCGAACACTTCAGTGATAGTAACTTATCAATACTAATAACAAATATTGAATATCTACAAGATTTTTAGTGCATCAACTTTTAAATTGTTAATAATATATGTTTGTGCCTATAAAATAAAGCTATATTAATATCATTAACTAAACATAATTATACGCCTGAAAATCTGTTATTTATGCAAACAAATGGTAAAATTAGTCTACAAATTATTTATATAAGATTATTTTTTAACTGTTTATGAGTAAAAAAGTTTTGCAGTAAATAATTTATTTTGGACTTTTTAAGATAAAAATTCTGACCGGAGTAAGCTAGATGTCAAATATTCAACGAAATTTTTTTTGGCAAGACAAATTTAACAACCAAATAAATTTAGTTCTAAAAAGATTTTCAAATTAAAAACAATGCAGATAGGCATGGACGCAGCAAGTGCGTTATGGTAGTGGATTTTCATAGAAATGATCTGACACCAAATATTTTATTATAACTTTTGATATCGTAAACCTACCTACCAAATTTGGTTATTATAGCTTTTTTGATGAATTTTCTTTAAAAAAATTTCTTCAAATGAGCGCTAATTAGGCCCCCAGAACACATATCCGGGGTCAGTTTCGAATTTTTATATGTTTATATATATGTTATATATATATATATATATATATATATATATATATATATATATATATATCACACCGATAACTCAAAAAATAATGGGCTGATCTTGACAAAATTTGGAGAATACCTTCCTTTTGTGTTTTCTTTAGAAAAAAATTCATATCTCCGGAAATAACAGAGTAAGGGCAATCAAACTTGGTACATCGTTTTACATCGCTATAGGTAAATTACCTACCAAAATTTAGGTCAAAAGACAAAAAAGTTATGGGCATTTAAAGAAAAATAAATTGGGGTTTTCCTCAAAACGTCAAAGTGACAATTTAAAACATCAAAATTGGCAACATTTAGGCAAAGAACTTGAATCTAATACGTGCTATGGAAAGAAAACGTCTCAAGAAGAATGTTTTACAAACCCTGAAGTCTTAGTTTCAACTGTCATTGTCCTTCATTTTACTAAAATGTTCCCAGAAAATTCATTTCAAATAGACCCTTTCTCTGATGCTTGGCAGTAGTCCTAGCTATAGAGTTTATCGTTTATGTCAAATTTTCGTAAAAAAATCAATAAAGTTCAATATATCCGTTATTCTACAAGATGTGAAAAAATAGTTTACACTAATTATAGGCTGTCTTGAGCTACATCTTAAAAAATTATTTCTACAATCACAGGATGGCCCATAAGCCGTTGGTGATAGAAATATTTTTTTGTAGTCGAACATGCCTTATGTTATTGCATTATTGCATTTTCCATCGAAATATAATGCATGTTTGTAAGTAAAGAAATTCTGGACGCAGAAAGTGCGTTATGGTAGCGAATTTTGATTACATGCTTCATATTTGAAAAGCTCAATTTGCTATTAACCCATAAGGTTGACCAAGAAACGGATTTTCTCGGTTACACTTTAAGTTTACTTTCGAAATTTTTTGTACGTTTTCAAACAATAAAGGTATTTTGATGAAACATGACACATTGTTTTTACTATATATGTTATACTGGTAATAAAATTTGATGCCTGCTTTCTGATAAAAAAAGACACACATATTGGGGGGATTGGCTGCTTCGTCGTGGGGATTTTCCTTCCCCCTCGCGTGTATACAACCACCCTCGCTGCATAAACCACAAGAAAAATGTCTTGTTCCTACCCGCCAAGGAAGTTACGGAAACTGGGGGGATAGGGGTGATGTGCGGGGTAGGAATGGTTAAGGGGGATATGGCTTTAAGATGTAAAAAAAGACAGCTTTGAAGCCCGTTTTATTCGAATTTTCTGCTCATATTTCCTTTTTACTACCTACCCCGCCCAGCACCCCTACTCATTCCTGGTCCCGTAACTTCCTTGGGGGGTGTGAACAAGACATTTTTCTTAGGGTTTGTGGATCCAGGAGGGGGGGAGGGGTAGGTTTCTGAAAACAGTTTTTTGAAAAGCGTACGGGAGCTAAACTTCAAATTTACCGAAAATTCGCTACCAAAACGCACTTACTACCTCCAGATATTTTTCTTACAAACGCATCATATTTCGATAAAAAATGTAAAAATGCATTAACGAATTTGTTCTACGAAAATTAGCTATAAAAATTATAGACCGTTAAACCATAAACTTTACTAAACCTACAGCCAAAGCATCAGAGAAAGGGTCTATTTGAAATGAATTTTCTGTAAATATTTTAGTAAAATGAAGGGCAATGACGGTTGAATCTGAAACTTATATATATATATATATATATATATATATATATATATATATATATATATATATATATATATATATATATATATATATAAACATAGATCTCATTAGCGATTTTTTTTTAATTCGCTTAAACTGAATTTGTTTGTTTACTTTAAATTTAAAGCAGTCTCTGTGTTTTAAAGCCATATAATAAAGATTCAAGGAAGAGTTAGTTGGCTGGTGATAAGTATCTTACCGCATACCACAACAAAGAATTTCCGGTTTAAACTCTAAGCAAACAAAAGATAATGTAAAACGGGCTTGTAGCAACAAACAATACAAACCAAACTTATAAGCTGCGTAAAATCTGTATGTTTGATTAGTGCAACTTATAATTAAAAAACTATTTTCTGAATAATTAAATCACAAATTACGTGTTTCAGCTAAGTAACCAATCAATCAAAAATTAATAACAGGATACACTTTATATCTCTAAAAATATGCTTTAAAATTAGATTAATAATACGAGGTGTACTTTTTAAAATTCAACATAAGGGATGTAATTCAATCTATGAAAGAATGTGCTCGTTTGCTGTTGGAGTTTCTGTCTTAATAAAAATGGTGACTTACCTTTGTCAAAAAGCGGAAAAAAACAAAGAACTAGAATGTTGTGATAAACCGAATGACTCAAGAAAAGGTATAATATTAAAATTTTGTGTCTGGCTTGCAACATTCTTTGATAAGCCTTTGCTTTTTTTACGTCGGTCTATTTCCGCGACTATCGCCAATCACCGACGCCAGGGAGCAGTTTCACCTCACTAGCCTGAAAATTTTGCTGAACCCCTGCCTTTCTGTAGGGAGAGTAAATGCCAGAACCTCGGTTGATGTAAATTTGTACAGTATGTACTGAATAAGAAAAGGGAAACCCTGGGAATCAAACCCAGTACCCCCTGGTAAAAAAGCACACGTTCTTACCAGTGAAGCACAGAGGTTCTAAAGCCTTCGCTTCAAGTACTAGTGTGATTCTGATCAAATTATATCAAAATTTATTATTTGTAGAAAGACACGGCTTTATTAGAAGAGTTTGGTTGACTTTACCAAAATACTAATGGGTAAATAACAAATATATTTTATTTTCAAGAACAAAAAATAAATAAATGGAAAAACACACAAGTGAAAAAAAGAATTATCGCAATGGTGCTATAAAATAGTGCTGCAAATTGAATCATAACTTCCACAGAGCTGTGTTTTGCCCTGCCTCTTTTCGTTTTCGAGTTATTTTGAAAAACAAAGTTTGTGGATTTCTTCAATATCTAAGTAGGCGTTGATCTGACATGTCTAAGACTTGCACATTATCAGGACACTTTTTACAGAGTAATCTTTTTTGTGCTATTCTCAACTTTGGATTGTCATTTGTTTTTGAGCTACAGGTATTAACGTTTGTTTTTATTATGGCAGCCATATTGGATTTTTTGCTCATTTTTATTTTTGGGGTACTCTGAAGAATGATGTGTATAAATTCGATCCACCACAAAATATCAATGAATTACCAAACAGAATCACAGAAGCTATAAATCATATTAACCAAAACACACTCACCAGAGTTTGCAGGCATTAACAAAACGGTGGCCATATTGAACAATGTTCTATTTAGTGTATTTTTAAGTTTCTATTTGTTATTGCCGGGTTTCGTTATTAAACTGTTTCACATAATATTACCTAGCATTATTACCTAATTAAGTATTGTAAATTAAATCACAATATCTTTTTATCGTGAATCATTACGGAAAATTGTTAAAAGTAGATGTCTATTGTTAGACTCCATGGCGTACTGCTTTTTGAACACTTTTTTTTGTCGTTTGTTTTCTGGTATTGGATTTCATAGCCTACTATCCTCAAAACGGTTTTTTTTCAAAAAAAAGTCAGTACAATTACAAGATTTCTCAAGCATGTTGTACATCATTGGACAGCTCTTTTCACAAGCTATCACATGGGCAAAAAATCCAATATGGCTGCCATAATAAAAACAAACGTTGATACCTGTAGCTCAAAAACAAATTACAATCCAAAGTAGAGAATATAACAAAAAGATTACTCTGTAAAAAGTGTCGTGATAATATGCAAGTCTTTGACATGTCAGATCAACGCCTACTTAAATATTGAAGAAAAAAGAAATCGACAAATTTTGTTTTTTTCCAACATAACTCGAAAACGAAAAGAGGCAGGGCAAAATACAAGTCATATTTGGAATGAGCATGAACTTCTACAAAACATTATTATTATTATTTATTTATTATTTATTCATTGTTAAAAATTATACAGTATGCCTATACAATAAGTCTGAGACTTGTGGTGTACATTTGCATAATTTTAAAAGTTATATCTAAAGCAATGTGACAATTATATATCAAATTCAGCAAACTTCAAATTTTGACAAACCAGGTAAAAAAAATTATTCACTTTTATTTCTTCAATCTAATGCTTCACCCATTGCCCGCACTTATGATAGATCTAAACCACTTCAATACACCATCTTAACTATCACTCTATCGCCACATACCATATTTTTGCCAAATTAATAATTTTATATAAGATCAAAACTGACATTAAACGTCTCCCTATCTCTAATAATAACGGAGATAGCAATACATTCCCATCCAGTTTGGGACACACTGTATATATGTGCAGAAACTATTATTATACAGTTTTCCTAGACCTGTCTATTAGTGAATTTCCTTAATGAAAATGGACTAAAACTATATCCAGACCAAAATATGTCAGAAAAATGCATGGACCAACAAATTTTAGAAGCATGTAGATATTGGCAGTTTAAGCGTTGTGCTGTTAATCAAAATCACCACGTTTAGTTCCTTGTAAACTTGTCACTTCCTGAAGTAAAAGGGGGCAACACTAGATAACAATTAATTGTAATATTACTTCTTCCTCAGAATTGTACGTACTAAAAACGAATAATACACTGTTGTTATTCATGATTATTTTGGTTGGGGATAATTATCCATTAACCCAAATAATTTTATTGGAATAGTGTTTTTGATTAGCCAGGGTACCCAGCAGAAACCAAAAATCAAATTCCCTGACATTTTCAGGCCCCTCGAGTACATTTTTCATAATACTCGAAATAAAAAACACACATACCTGAATACTTTGCTATGAACAAAATAAATAAAAACTTTGAGTAAAAAACTTACATAATCAAAAACATAAGTACTTAACTCCGTTAAATTTATAATATATGGCATTTTCGAGAAGAAAATTTGCACTTTTTTCATGGAAAAACTTGACTTTCATAACTGGCCGACGCACTTAGTCTCCAGAAAGAATTTTCCACTGTGATAAAACAAACCAGAAGTATCTAGGTGGCGTAGAAACTTCTCAAACCATGTTGTTCGTATATATAAATTTGGATAAGCCCCGTAAATGGGTTCCAAAAGTTCAGATTAGCGCCCATTAATTATTTTTTTGAAAATTATAAAGTCGTTACCTCTCTAAAAGCGAAATTTTATTTATGAAAATACGCTGAAAAAATTAAACAAAGATACTGTTTACATCCGCCTTGTACAAATGCCAAATATTTTGCAACTTTGTCATAAAGGGTAAAATAGAATAAACACATTCACAGCACAGCTCTACCCAGCCAATATCTAAATCGCATTTTGCAATTTATGCATACAAGGAATAACATTCCAAGTGAGATGTACATATGAGACATGTTTGAGATAGATGAAGAAGACGCTATTTACATCGGCGCATGATGTGGCATACGCTGCGTTCATTCACAGATTTAAGTGATATTGGTACCCAAGGTAAGACGCATTGTTATGATGATATATTTTCCTAGGTATGAGAAAACTATTTACGTGAGAAAATTCATATAATATATATATATATATATATATATATATATATATATATATATATATATATATATATATATATATATATATATATATAAAATCATAATAACAATGCATCTGCTGGTAACTAAATTTTACAAATATATAATTTCCAGGTCTACTAAATAATTTCCATGACATTTGCATAAAATCACAAATTTCCCTGACATTTCAGGGGGTATTTCACATTCCCTTATTTTTCCAGGTTTTC
This sequence comes from Tillus elongatus, assembly GCA_964006375.1. Lineage (NCBI taxonomy): Eukaryota > Metazoa > Arthropoda > Insecta > Coleoptera > Cleridae > Tillus > Tillus elongatus. Next base: position 218,989,569 of record OZ023263.1, read on the forward strand.
CAGGTCGCTGGGTACCCTGTTAGGTACCAATAAACGTTTTAACAGTGATACTAAATCGTCATTTATTTTTTCACAGAAATTATCAAATACTTTATTTGATAGTGATGAAAACCATTTCATTTTTCCAAGTAAACTTAACTATTTACATGCAACATAACGTCGGCTATTATTTTGGTCTACAACTTGTCAAGATGCGTCCGAGAATTATAAATTAATTCTACCTGAATAACAAGAGACATATATTACAAACTTTTCAGATATATCTAATATGTTATCTATTTATGTTTTGTGTAACGCCAAGGTGTATGCAGGTATATTTTACGACTTGCCAACAGGATTAATTCCCCATGCGATTTACACAGCATTTCCTATTGACGTTTCCTCTGTTTTATGATGTTTCTTTTTCCAGCGTTTTATTGGATTCATGTTCGCTTGAAATTAGATTGCAACGGAAATTAGAGTTTTCTTTCAATTCAAACTCCTCCAATAATAATTAAAGGTTTTTATTTTGCAATTTTTCGTTAGGAAATATTAGCAATCCAAGGAAAACGTGTACACTTATTTAACGTTTACAAGTTTTACCTCGCAATTATCGGCATTTAACGCAAATTTTAAGTATTCACCACTGGTATGAACGTTTGCCTCACTTGAATTAACTCTCAAACAAATGTAAAATTAGCGAGGCTGACTTGAAAGATTTGAAGAATTCTTGACCACACTAGTTGGTCGACCACAGGGTTAATATTGATACGCTCTCACTGTAAATTTGTAAGTACCAAAATCTCTTTTGGTAATCTTCAAGAAATACCTAGGCTTAATTCTTGCAGATTATCGATTGTAAATATGCCTTAGAGCGTGTTATTCTTATCAGATTTATTAAACATATTGTGGTAAAGGTAAATCTTACGATTATCGACAAACTTCTTAGAATATACCTACTTAGCAAGATAGTTTACAATTCAAGCAGAAACGCTTGAAAACATTTACACTCAAAAATTGCGCAAAGCGATTTTTAGTTAACGACAAAATTAATGTTTGCTTCGCTTCTCCTGGTGGAGCATTTTTCTTGCAGATTATTAACAAACTTCTTAAAATATACTAAGCAAGACGGTTAAGAATTCAAGCAGAAACGTATGAAAACATTTGCAATAAACAATTGTGCAAAGCGATTGTGAGTTTACGATAAAACCGAATCATTGCTTGGCTTGCGGTGGGGCACTTTTATTTGTGATTATCGGCAAACTTCTTTGAATCTACTAACCACGAGAGTGTAGGATTCAAGCAGAAGTGTTTGAAAATATTCACGCTCAAAAATTGCGCAAAGCGATTTTTTGTTAACGACAAAATTAAATGTTTGCTTGGCGTCTCCTGGTGGAGCATTTTTCTTGCAGATTATTGGCAAACTTCTTAGAATGTACTAAGCAAGACAGTTAAGAATTCAAGCAGAAACGTATGAAAAAATTTGCAATAAACAATTGTGCAAAGCGATTTTGAGTTTACGATAAAAGTGAATCATTGCTTGGCTCCTGGTGGGGCATTTTTCTTTAAGATTATCGGCAAACTTCTTTAAATCTACCAACCAGGAGAGTGTAGAATTTAAGCAGAAGTGTTTGAAAATATTTCGTTATGCGATTTTTAGTTAACGACAAAATTAAATTTTTGCTTGGCTCTCCTGGTGGATCATTTTTCTTGCAGATTATTGGCAAACTTACTAGAATAAACTAAGCAAGACAGTTAAAATTCAAGCAGAAACGTATGAAAATATTTGCAATAAACAATTGTGCAAAGCGATTTTGAGTTTACGATAAAAGTGAATCACTGCTAGGCTACTGGTGGGGCATTTTTCTCTGAGATTATCGGCAAACTTCTTTAAATCTACTAACCGGGAGAGTGTAGAATTTAAGCAGAAGTGTTTGAAAGTATTTACCCACAAAAATTGCGTAAAGCGATTTTTAGTTAACGACAAAATTAAATGTTTGCTTCGCTTCTCCTGGTGGAGCATTTTTCTTGCAGATTATTAACAAACTTCTTAGAATATACTAAGCAAGATGGTTAAGAATTCAAGCAGAAACGTATGAAAACATTTGCAATAAACAATTGTGCAAAGCGATTTTGAGTTTACGATAAAACTGAATCATTGCTTGGCTTGTGGTGGGGCACTTTTATTTGAAATTATCAGCAAACTTTTTTGAATCTACCAACCAGAAGAGTGTAGGATTCAAGCAGAAGTGGAGCATTTTTCTTGCATGAGATTATTGGCAAACTCCTAGAATATACTAAGCAAGACAGTTAAGAATTCAAGCAGAAACGTATGAAAATATTTGCAATAAGTTATGATTTCTTTGGTTAAAATTAAGACGAAAGTATATTCTCTCAATAGATGTAACTTTAGATTTAAGAACAATATTGTAAACGTCTAACATTAGCGGCCTTGGTAACCCAGTGGTAAGACCTGTGCCTCTTAGGCCAAGGGTAATGAGTTTTATTCTACCTTTTCAGTACACAGTATAAAAATTTACATCAACCGATGTTGCGGTATAAATTGATATATATGTTGAGCAAGTTGAATATCTGCACATTCCGCCCTTCGGAAGGGACGTAAATCATGAGATGTTAAGCACGCTAAAAACCCCTTTCAGGGTGGTGAGATTAAATTTCTACCTGACGTTGGTGATTGGCCAAGGTGGCGGAAATAGACCGGTGTTAAAGAAACAAAAGACAATATTATACAAACCCCTAATATGCAGAGATTTAGCTAAAGGTGATATACAGCCGGATACACAATTACTGTTATATATTTTAAAAAAGATAACCATCACTTAAATATTTACAACGCCCTCAACGACAAACCTGCCGTAATTTATGGGCAGGTACGGCATGAAAACGGCTTCATAAAAATCTTTTGTGGGCCCAGCGGATTATGACAGGTTATAAAAGTAGACGGGCAGACAAAAGCTTTTGTTGAAGTTACTTGTGAATTTTCACAAAAGGTAAAGTTATGAAGCTCCTGTTTCTTTGAAATGCCCTCCAGGAAAACTGACAGTTACAAGAAAAATATATAATTTAAGAAAAAGTTACTAAAGTGTTTTTAAGAAATGTAATACTTAAAGTTGAGTAAATATTTTTTAACCAAGTCGACTTCTAGTTTGTTTTCCAAATAATACAGGGTGTCAGGCTATATTTTAACACATTTCGACAGCAGAAATGTTATACTTGAAATTTAGGAGTAAAAAGCTTGTTAACTAAGTCCTATTCTAATTTGATTTCCAATTTCCAAATAATGTTATATTTTAAAACAATCCGATAGCTGATACCGATGGAACCGTTTGTGATATTAACATGCTGTTCTCACCAATTATTATCATTATTACTATTACCATTATGATTATCCATTGCTGGTTATAATTACAATATATGCCTTATACAAAAAATCAAATGACTTGCACAGTTTGGGTTGACGGAATTAAATACAATTTACTTCAAAAATATTTTTAATCACATGCTTATGGCAAGTGTTTCTTACTATTTTAATACTCATCGTCTACTTCCGGTTTATTATTACCATTATTATTATTATTATTAGTTTTTTGGAATATAAAATTTGCAATGCATTTTACAAGAAACTTGTGAGTGCAATTGATACAATTTTGATTTGAGTGTAAAGCAAAATAGAATTGACGCTGTCAATAGGTACTTCAAGATTTTAGTATTCCAAATTTTATTAACTGTCGATAATATTTTGTTGCACTCAATATTAACTTCACTTTCGTAGAATTTGTAGATTACTTTACTCAAGAAAAATAGTTTTGTTTTAGCTTAGTTTTCAGATCATTTTGAATTTTTAACCTCCAAATTTTTAAAGCCTATTTACAAGAGTCGTATCAACAAGAGAAAATTAATTGCGAAGAGAATTATTTAGAAGAGACAGGAAAGATAAACTTAAGGTGATCTGGGCCCACCCATTTCAAGACAAGGTTTTGAAAAGCCTTTAAAAAACTGGGACAAGGAAAAAATGGTGTAGAAAAATTAACAGTGGAATATCACCCGGCCGAAGAAGTTTTCAGATCAGTTTAATTTTTTTACCTCCAAACTTTTAAAGCCTATCTACAAGAGTCGTATCACCAAGAGGAAATTAATTGTGAAGAAAATTATTTAGAAGAGATAGGAAAGATAAATTTAAGGTGATCCGGGCCCACCCATCTCAAGGAAGACTTTGAGAAAGCCCCTAAAAAAACTTGGGTATGGAATAACTGGTGTAGAAGAATTAACAGTGGAACTTTTAACAGATTCTGGTGGAAAAAAGGAAGTTCTTTCAAGGGACTGCAAAATGTTATAAATCGGATCTGTCAAGTTAACTAATGAAGAGTTGAAGGATAACTATTGCAAAAAAGGTGAGCGCGCAAAAATGCAACCAGCACAAGACAATTAGTGTAGAGAGTCATGTGGAGAAGATTCTGCGAATCATAAAAAAAGGTCTGGACGCAGCGAGCGTATTTTGGTAGTGAATTTTCATTTAAATGTTTTTAATAGCAAATACGACTTTTTTTAAAGAAAGCCTGCATAAAATTTGGTTACCAGTATAACTTATTTAGTAGAAACAATGTACCATATTTTATCAAACTCAAAAATAACTTTATTGTTTGAAAATGTAAGTTTAAAGTGTTCCCGAAACAACTGGTTTCCTGGCCAACCAACCTTAGATTAAATAGGAAATTAAGGTATTGAAATTTGAAGCATTTATTGAAAATCGCTACCATAACACACCTGCAGCGTCCTGGTTTTATTTTACAAGAATGCATTATATTTCGATGCAAATGCAAAAATGCAATAATATAAGGCGTGCTCGATTAAGAAAAAAGGAAATTTGTATCACCAACGACTTATCGTAAAAATAATTTTATAAGATGCAGCTCAAGACCCTATAATTAACGTATATAAACTTTTTCTCGCATATTCTATAATAACGGATATATTGAGCTTTATCGTACGAAAATTCTACGTAACTAAAACTACTGACAAAGCATCAGAGAAACGGTCTATTTGGAATGAATTTTCTGGTAATATTTTAGTAAAATGAAGGAAAATGGCGGTTGACGCTCAAACTTAAGGGTTTGCAAAACACCCTTCTTGCTAAATTTTCTCTGCATAACCCGTATTCGTTTCAGGTTCTTTGCCTAAATCTTGCTAAACTTTGCCGTTTCAAATAGCGACTTTAGCGTTTTAAGACGAAAATCCCTTTTTTTAAATTTAAATGCCAGTAACCTTTTTCTCTTTTAACTTACAGATCGAAATTTTGGTACATAGCTTACTTTCTATGATATAAACCCGCAATCAAATTTGGTTGCCATAGCTTTGTTAACTCCGAAGATATAAAATGTTCAGAAAGAAAACGCAAAATTTTCCGGGAAAAACTGTTCCGATTTTGATACTCGCCAAATTTAAACTAAATCGGGCCATTAGTTCATTATTTTTTTTAGTTATCGGCGTGATATACATATATATGTATCTATAAAAAATGAGACTCGGCATATGGGTTCTAGGTCGGGCACATTCGAAGAAATTTTTTCAAAATTCAAAAGTCGCAATCTCCTCACTGGTGATTTTCTTTAAAGAAAATTTACTAAAAGTAGAACAGGAAGCATCATCAGTTCGGATTTACACCCGACCAAAGAAGTTTGCAGATCAGTTTAAGTTGTTAACCTCCAAATTTTTTAAGCCCATCTACAAAAGTCGTATCACCAAAAGGAAATTAATTGTGAAGAAAATTATTTAGAAGAGATGAGAAAGATAAACCGAAGACGATCTGGGGCCACCCATTTGAAAATAAGGCTTTGAGTAACTCTAAAGAACTTGGACCAGGAAAAACTAGTCTAGACAAATTAACAGTCGAGCTTTTAAAAGATTCTGGTGAAAAAAACTTTTTTCACGTGACTGCGAAATGCTATAAACCAGGAGGAACTGCAGAGTTAACTAATGAGGACTTAAGGATAACTATTGCAAAAACGGTGAACACCCAAAAATGCAACCAGCATAAGACCACCAGCGTACAAAGTCATATGGCAGATATAACCATAATAATAATAATAAATAAATAGAACAGGAAGCATTATGTTCAGAATTACACCCGGCCGGAAATTAGACAACGAGAAGAAACGGTCCTACATGGTTTTTCAAAATATACATAAGAGATACAATAAATGGGATGAAAGAAAAGGTAAGCAGCAGGAATCAAAATAAATGGGCAAGGGTTCCATTAAGTGAAAACACTGAATGAGGATTGGAACCCGTGATGAGCACTGATAAGTTCACTTGGAGAACCCAACTCACCACAACACATTTTGAAAGATCTGACGATCGTTTCACAAAGTTAGCGTCATCGGAGGAGAAAATTTTCTACTTTTTAGAAGGGTTTCATTACATAACGCACGCAGTTGACATGGCGCTAATAGAAGAAACAAAGAAACATTTAGAAACGATGCTCAGTGTAGTGGATGGTATGTTAAAAAGATTTTAAACTGAAAATCAAGATGACGAAAACAAAGATAACGAAAACACGTAGGAATACACTTTTTAAATGCAGATGTATTTGTTTTTTCTTTCTCAGGGCTCGTCCGCGGCTTTGCCGCCCCGATAGCACTGCAACCTTTGGCTTATTATGCATCTGTAGATGTACTACTTTTTATCTGGCTTCACTATGCTTGCCCATGCCGGAGACAAAACCGGTTGTAGGGAGTTAAACAAGCACTTGTAAAGCCGGAGAAGAAGTCTCCACGTCTGTATTAAATAGAGTACGGAACGGTTTCACAAAGTAGGGCAACGACGATAGCATCCTTGTCAGAAACTAAGGCTAGGACACAGTGACGATACTTCAACATCTAGGAGGAACACCACCTCCAGCATGTAATCAGCGTTGTGTAAAACTATCAGTGTCACATTGATTCTTTTACTAGCTGACCCGACAGACGTTCTGTCCAAATTTCAATATATCAAACGACATTTACCAACGTAGTGAAATAAATTGGAGAAAAAAGCACTTTCAGTTTTCACGAGTTTTCCACTTCTCCGGGTGAGTTTTCCAATTTTTCTTTCCCTAAAAACCTTATTCGGACTATTACGAACATTTAAAAAATAAGTTTAGCCAAATAAGTCCAGCCGTTCTCAAGTGATGCGCTTAGTAACACGAACAGCATTTCATTTTTATTTTATTGATTTAGAATTTCCAATCCTTTGATGACGCTAACTTTGTTAGTGCAACGATCGTCAGGTCTTATGTGTTGTGGTGATTTGGGTTCTCCAAATGTGCTTATCAGTGATCATCACAGGTTCCAATCTTCACTTGGCGTTTTATTTTATTGCAAAAACTATGAACAAGCAAGGAACTCTACAAATACGCCTACTTTCCATCATTACTGAGGTTAGGCAGCTTGAACAAATCAGCATAGAGCGTGTCATTTGTTTTGGAGATTATCTGAACTGTTATATAGTTTATTATATTAGTAAATTGTAGGTGTCAATGACAATCATTTTTGGGACCAGTTTTTTAAATAAAAAAGAGCAAAAGTGGAAAGAATCTGAAGCTATATCAATTTGACATTTTCATTGAACTATAATTCCATTTATTACAATCATCACAAGTTTGTAATTTTGTAAGGTGCATTGTATAATTGGTGTAAAAATAAACTTAAAATAATAAATCTGAGTGCGAAAATTAATTAGGGACAAAACGACCAAACAAGTAGAAATTAATCCGGTAGGTACTGTGGAAAGATTATTAAGTTATTACAGATGATGGTAATTGTAGCAAACAAGTGATTGGAAGATTGCGGCCGCAAAGCAAGCAAAATCTCTTTTGGCTAATACACATTTAAACTTGGTCCCGAGGAAGAGGTTCATCAAGTTGTACGTATGGTGTGTTATAATGTAAGATAGACCTTTAAACAAGCAGGACATTAAGAGAATAGAAGTCTTTTAAATGTGGACATGTATAAAATTACAAAAACACGGTTCCTGATAAAAAGAAAAATTAAAATGTGAGAAAATAAAGATGCTTGTTGAAAGAAATTGAGAGGACACAGAATTTTGTTGGGCATATTATGAGACGTAGAAACTTCCTAACATTATTAGAAACATATTTGAAAAACAGCGGAGGTAGACAAAGCGGAAAAGTTTCGTAAACCTAAGGTAACTGATAAAGCTACATTGAAATGAAAAAAAAATTAGGAGAGCTGAGGGATACAGAGAATCGTGATTGTGAAAAGATCATGATGCAAGCACGAGCTTTGTTTAGCTTCTTTGGATAATAAATTATATCATGTGTATGAATTGGTAAATAAATGACGTTTGGACAGAATTTTGGCGGACAACCGCAGCATGAAAAAGTTGAAACGCATTCACAGGCGTTAAATAAAAACCATTTGCATAGTAGTGTGTTGAGTTAAAAATTTGTATTCCGTATAAAGTTTAGTAAACTTATTTATTTTACTTAAACAGAAGCTTAACCTGCAGCGAACCCGAGATTCGTTTAATAAATTTAATAAGCTAACTTGAAGCTACTGCATTTGTATTTAAGCACAAACTTTGACAAAAAGTTGTGTAATGGTAACGACACTTTAAACTGTAAACAAATAAATATGGACCATAAAAATAATTCGCTGTGGTCTATTCTTCGGATACCGTCGGAAAGAAGATAACCAGCGATGAAACTGAATTAATATCTGGTTTCACACGGCAGGTGCATCGCTCGAGACCTGTCTACTTGATCACACGACATGTAAACAATGATCAAATAACAACGGCAATAACCGCGAGTAAAAGATCCTACGAAAGGTCATATATAGATATATTAGTTGTGCAGGTATGTACCTCCGACTCTGTGAGATCGATGAGACTGCTCTTTTCCTCGGTGAGGTTCTCAGAGGATCTCTTCTCGTCCTCTCCGTCGCCCTCGTCCTTGAACACCTTAACCTCATCGGTGCTGCCGAGATCATCGCCGCCACTGGACGAGACGTGTGGCATGGTTCACGAGCAGCCACTGCGGTACCGCGGCATCACAGCTCCCTTCTCAGCTCTCCTGAACCACTCTTACATGGCCCCACTAGCTGCCGCACATGTCTTCTGCATCACTCAACTATAAACACAACACCCGCACCACTTCGAAAATACCCAAACACTCTACGGAGATGCTTGTCACTGCAATAACCGGACGAACGTCACTATTGCACGTGTTGCGCTCCTGTCGCTGTTGTTGATATCGTTACACCACGTTAGTAGATCTAGTCACCTTTGTTAAGAGGCCGCGCCGATAACGCCGTCGCAGTCTGGGTCCAGTGTTCAGCCAGCGGAGCACAGTGCACTGTGATGCGACATTCCACACATTGTCTCAACACTGACTGGCCGAATGACAGAGCGCGGCACTGTGTGTGTGTGAGTATGCAATGTTGCCGCACATGCACACGCACACACTTCTGACTTGCGCTCCCGCGCTGCAATCCACAACCAATCACGGCAAGCCGGCCGGCCAGTAATGGCAGCCCACACGACTGCGCGCGACCGCTCCCGACAGCATCCACGAGCAGGCTGTTCTAACACCTCCATCCCCGAGTGGCTGATCTGCTGAATCCGCTGTACCATGCCCGAAGCTTACTTGATCTGATGGAATGAATTTTTCTCTGTCTAACACACTAAAATGGAATGGACTGCTCATTATTCCGGTGATTAATCTGATGTTCGGTGCACCCCGTTCATTATTCTACTAATTTATGGAGTGTTGTTTGAGATGATCTACGACCAGGATAATTCGTACAGGTTTTTCATCTTTTGTTATCCAATATTAAGCTAGCACTTTTATAAAGTGCTTCTTTCAATTTTAGTTCATCTTATTAGAATAGGTATCAAGTGTTTGTTTTTATTTCTATTAAATAAGTTGCCCGTATTCTTAGATTACCGGTGACAGATTTTAAGTAGGTATATCTATCTGTTTTATTAAAGTTTTTAAGGGGTTTTTGGCAAACTGAAGCCCTTTCGTGATTTCTCCGTTTATACCTTTCTTTACTTTTCTTAATACGTAGTAGGTACATTATACGTACCAGGTACCTACCTATTTACATGGTTGCGTTCAAAAAGAGGGATTACATTTTTTATCCATTATAGGTAATATACCAATTTACCTATCAGTGAATTTCCTTTAAAAAATTCACTGACACGCAGGTCGCCAGTTTTGAATTTTGAAAAAAATGTATTCAAATGAGCGCTAGATCATTGAACACATATCCGGCGTCAGTTTCAATTTCTATATGTTATATAGGTATATGTATAAGTCGTAAGTATGCAAGTACCTACCCTCATTTTGCAAGTGGCTTGGATAAGTTCGTTAGCCAGGAAAATCAGTCCAGGTTTTCCCGGAAAATGTTGTGTGTTTACTATCAAAAAATTTTTATATCTCTAGAAATAACAACAAAATTTCTGTACGCGTGTTTCTATCATAAAAAGCGACCCATGTACCAAAATTTAGGTCTATACGTTAAAAGGCAAAAAAGTCTGGATACAGAAAGTGCGTTATGGTATTGAATTTTCATCGAAATGATCTGGCACCGAATATTTTTTATCGCTTTTTTTTCTTGTAACATAGTATATAAATTTTGGTATATAATTTCCTTTAAATATCATAAACTTACGCACCAAATTTGATTACAATAACTTTTCTATTTTCGGAGATACACTTTTTCCGAAAGAAACCCAACATTTGGTGGAACTGGGCTCCATTTTTCTGGCTAACGAACTTATCCAAGCCACTTACAAACGGAAGGTAAGCGCCAATTTTTATCAAAATGGCACCATTATTTTTTTAGTTATCGGTCTAACATACACACACAGATATATATATATATATATATATATATATATATATATATATATATATATATATATATATATATATATATATATACAGGCTGGCGCATTGAAAACGAAACAGACCGATTTGCGTCCAGAGAAATTTTTTTTTAAAGAAACGCTGAAACACGTCAATTTTAATATTGAGGGGGTCATGTTTTGACATAAAACTCAACGTTGTCACATCAACTCCTTAAGGGTGGTGATAACAACCCTTATATTTTAAATAGGTAACATGGGTCGGGTGTTACATCATTTGAAAGCTCTTTCTTTTCTGAATTCAGCACACTAATTTTTTTTGAAGTTTTATCAACTCGTTTACAAATTATTCACAGTTGGAATTGCAAGAACGTATTTTATTCATTGTAATAAGAAACGCACTAATTAGTCAATTTTTCGTTAAAAAAACTAAAAAACAAAACCAAACATTCAAAAATGTTTATTCAGTTAAGTAAGTGTTCAAATTGTTGACCACCAGCAAATTTTGTTGAAAACGAGCTCTTACATTCCGGAGCATTTGTGGAGTTATTAGACTGCATTCTTCAACAATGCGTCGTGGTAATTCTTCCAGAGACTTCGGTTCTGTTGCGTAAATTCTTCTCTTTAAATGGCCCCATAGAAAGAAGTCTAAAGGAGTTAAATCCGGTGATCTAGGGGCCCTCTCAATAGCACCTCTACGTCCAATCCATTGTCCTGAAAACTCTCTGTTCAAAAACACGTGAAAAATGCGGAGGAGCTCCATCTTGTTGAAACACTAATTGATTTTCTTGATAGCGATCATCATTTTCAACAATGTCAATTAGTAGAGGGTAAACGATATATTCTAGTAACTCCAAATACGTTTCGCCACTCAAATTGCCATCAAGAAAAATTGGCCAGATTAAACGGTCTCCAAAAATGCCAGTCCATACATTCAATTTCTGTGGAGTTTGAGTGTGGACTTCGTGAAAATTTCTTGGATTATTATCTGCACAATAACGAGAATTATGACGATTGACTATAGAGTTTAATAAAAACGTCTGAAAAACAGATATTGAACAGAAAGTTCCCGTTATCAGCTATTCGTGCAGTCATAACTTCACAAAACTCCAGCCGCCGATCAAAATCATCTTAATTCAGTTGTTGTACAAGATGAATATTATACGGGTGAAATTTATGATGCTTCAATATTCGCTGAATAGTTTTTCTTTTGGTGTTTGAAACAGTGGATAATTTTCTCGTTCTCAAAGTTGGGTCTGCAGCAAGTGTTTGAAACAGTGGCTAATTTTCTCGTGCTCAAAGTTGGGTCTGCAGGAATTTGTCCTAAAACTTCAATCTCAGTACCGTCATTTCTAACCGGAAATTCACGTGCAGGTTTTTTGTGGGCTACTGAACCACTTTGTCTAAACTTTGCAACTAACTCCAAAATGTATTTTCTGTTAACATGTCTGTTCGAATGTCTACAAACCAACAAAACATTGACTATCAGCACATTTCTTATCGGAATGAGTGAAATGCGTTTTTGCATCTTCAACTGTGAATAATTTTTAAACGAGTTTATAAAACTTCCAAAAAAATTAGTGTGCTGAATTCAGAAAATAAAGAGCTTTCAAATGATGTAACACTCGACCCATTTTCCCTATTTAAAATATAAGGGTTGTTATCACCACCCTTAAGGGGTTGATGTTACAAAGTTCAGTTGTCAAAACATGTCCCCCTCAATATTAAAATTGACGTGTTTCAGCGTTTCTTAAAAAAAATTCTCTGGACGCAAATCGGTATGTTTCGTTTTCAATGCGCCACCCTACTATATATATATATATATATATATATATATATATATATATATATATATATATATATATATATATATATATATATATATATATATACCGATAACTCAAAAATTAATTAACCGATTTCGATGAAACTCGGCAAGTGCCTTTCTTTTATTAATGGCTTGGATGAGTTCGTTAGCCAGGAAAATCGGAAAGGCTTTTCCGGGAAAAAAAATTCCCCGAAAATTACAAAGCTGTTTTAATGAAATTTAAAGGGAATGTTCTAAGTTTATAAAAAATTGAGTTATTCAAATTTTGATTTTTCTTTTGGAAAAAATTTTTTTTCCAAAATTACAAAGGTATTTAAATCAAATTTGGTGTATATGTTGCCTTAGGAAAGACCTTACTACATACCACAATTAAACTTTCTAAGTTTATAGAAAATTGAGTTATTCAAAATTGAAGCATTTAATAAAAATTCACTACCATAACGCACTTGCTGCGTCCAGACTTTTTTTTAAATATCGATATAAATATTAAGTATAGAAAATAAATATTGGACGATGGTTATAAATGAGAATTGTGAGTTAATAATGAGTTAAAACAATACAATTTTGCGTAAAATAGAAAATCAGTATATCAGTAAATCATATTCTAAGAGCAATGTTAACACTCGGTTTTTAATGTTTCTTAATTAGGCCACGAAAACAGGACCCCATAGATGTTATTATTATTGTATAATCGGGGGAAATAACTAATGCATTATGTAGTAATAGTAAGAGTATCAGCATTTTTTATAGTTTGTCTCCGTACCGAGAGACAATATTTGTTAGGTTCTTTGGGTCAACGTTAATACCACCGGTGTCAATGTTCTTCAAAATAATCTCCTAAAACTGTTGTTTTGTATTAAATTTCGTAAATGTATTTTATTAATTTTTATGTGCATACAATTAGAAGTATTTCTTATGATCACAATACCACTGTGACATGAAATCAAACTTATGGCTCTTAACACGATCAAAATGTCTTCTCTACTTTTAAGTCTTGTGTGGCCCCAATTGTAATTAAGGGCCCCCTTTATTATACTTACTTATCTTCTGCTTATTTATGTAATATAAAAATAAAAAAGGAGTGAAACAGCAAGTGAATTTATTTACTTTAGTGCATGCTGTATTCGATATTATCTGAAAAAAACATTTTAGGCGACAATCTGGAATGTAATTTCGGTAAATTTACAGTTTACTGCAAGGGTTTTTAGAAAAAAAATCAGAAATATGCTGAGAACCGCTCTTGGATGCACAAGCCACAAGCCAAATTTGTTGCAAACAACCCCCAAGAAAGTTAAGGGACCAAGGATGAATAGGGGCGTCGGGCGGGGAGGAAATCTGAGCGAAAAATGTTTAAAAAAGCTAAAAAAAGATTTATTCCGACTTTGAAAAGATGCGTTTTAGTGAATTTTCTTTAAAAAAATTTACTAAAGAGGAGATCCCGACTTTTGAATTTTGAAAAAAATTCTTCAAATGAGCGCTAATATATATATATATATATATATATATATATATATATATATATATATATATATATATATATATATATATATATATATATATATATATATGCATCACACCGATAACTCAAAAAATAATGGGCCGATTTTGACCAAATTTGGTAAATGCCTTCCTTTTGCAAATGGCTTGGATAAGTTCGTTAGCCAAGAAAATCGGCCCAGGTTTTCCCGGAAAATTTGGTGTTTTCTTTCGAAAAAAAATTATATCTCCCGAATTAACAAAGTAAGAACAACCAAATTTGGTACACGGGTTTATATCATAAGTAAGTTACCTACCAAAGCTCTGTATGTCAAAAGACATAGGCATTTAAATAAAAATAAATTGGGGTTTTCCTCAAAACGTCAAAGTTGCGATTTAAAACGTCAAAATTGGCAACATTTAGGCAAAGAACTCGAATCTAATACGGGCTATGGAAAGAAAATGTCTCAAGAAGAATGTTTTACAAATCCTGACGTCTTACTTTCAACCGTCATTGTCCTTCATTTTACAAAAATGTTTCCAGAAAATTCATTTCAAATAGACCCTTTCTCTGATGTTTGGCAGTAGCCTGAGCTATAGAGTTTATCGTTTAATGGTATATAATTTTTTGTCGAATTTTCGTAAAAAATCAATAAAGCTCAATATATCCGTTATTATACAAGATATGAAAAAAAATTATGTACATTAATTATAGGGTGTCTTGAGATACATCTTAAAAAATATTTCTACAATCACAGGGTATTCGTCGTTGCTGATACAAATTCTCTTTTTTTTTCAATCAAACACGCCTTATGTTATTGCATTTTCCATCGAAATAGAATGCATGTTTGTAAGAAAAGAAATTCTGGAGGCAGCAAGTGCGTTATGGTAGCGAATTTTAATCAAATGCTTTATATTTGAATAGCTCAATTTGCTATTAACCTATAAGGTTTACCAAGAAACGTGTTTTTTCGGAAATTTTTGTACATTTTCAAAGAATAAAGTTATTTTGATGAAACATGGCACATTGTTTTTACTATATTTATTTATATCACCTTCTCCTAATAAATGTATAACTAGTTGCATACGATATTTTAATATATGTATGGATATTTCAAATTTCCCGGCTCTCTGACTCCCACAACTCAAAGGGTAATAGTGAATTCTCCCTTTTTAAGTGAAAAAAATCCCTAATGAGGAGATCGCGACTTTTGAGTTTTGAAAAAATTTCTTTAAATGAGCACTAATTAGGCCCCCGAGAACACATATCCGGGGTCAGTTTCAATTTTTATATGTTTATATATATATATATATATATATATATATATATATATATATATATATATATATATATATATATATATATATATATATATATATTCATATATATCACACCGATAACTCAAAAAATAATTGGCCGATTTTGATCAAATTTGGTGAGTACCTTTCTTTTGCCAGTAGCTTGAATAAGTTCGTTAGCCAGGAAAATCTGCTCAGTTGAAATACATTAAACAATGATTTGTTTTAATTAGAAGGACGGATTCCCCCGGGCAGTATCAGTTCTGAGCTGACCTTAAATGTATGGAATTTCGACCACGAAATTATAATGCATGTTTTGTAGGAAAATAAATTCGGGACTCAGCAAGTGCGTTATGGTAGCGATTTTTTATTGAACGCCTCAAATTTGAAAAACTCAATTTGCTATTAAATAAATTCGGGACTCAGCAAGTGCGTTATGGTAGCGATTTTTTATTGAACGCCTCAAATTTGAAAAACTCAATTTGCTATTAGTTTGTTGGTTCGTTGGCCAGGAAACTAGTTTTTTCGGGAATATTTTAAGTTTATTTTCGACAAATTTGTGTACATTTTTAAACAGTAAAGTTATTTTCATGAAATATGGTACATTGTTTCTACTATATAGGTTATACTGGTAACTAAATTTGATGTCTGCTTTCAAAAAAAAACACATATTTGCTATTTAAAACATTTTTATGAAAATTCACTATCATAACGCACTTGCTGCGTCCAGACTTTTTCACATTTTGCAGCAATACTTCCTTTAAAGCCTGTCTGCCCCACACAACACCCATATACGCCGAGGTCCAGTAACTTTCTTGGGAGTTTCTCCAAAGAAATGTTTCTTGTGGTTTATTCTCTGAAGGTAGTTTTATGCATACACAAGGGGAAGGAGAACCCCCCGTGTTTTGGGTGAGGGGGCAGAAACCCTCTTCGTCCAGGGGGTTCTTCTTTCCCTTCTGCATGCATACAATCACCCCCAATCCAGGAACCACAGGATTTTTTTTATATTCCGCTTTCTAGTGTAATTTTTGCTGAGTATATTTCCTGTTTATCAACTATTTTGTGTGAGTTTTGTATCCAAATTACTGTATAAATATTTATGTTAGAGGTCATGTTTTTGCTTGCCCTTCTTTACCCTATTTTTTACCGTTCCTAATTAAATCAAGTAATAAGTACACATGGAGAAACCCAAATCACCACAACACATATTTCAGAGACCTTACGATCGTTTCGTTGACCATGTCAACATCTTCTGGTCAACGAAACCATCGTAAGGTCTCTGAAATATGTGTTGTGGTGGTTTGGGTTTCTCCAAGTGTACTTATTAGTGCTCATCACAGGTTCCAGTTTTCACATAGTGAAATGAAGTAATGTTTTATAACTTTTAATATAAGGCTACATCACTATAATATATTATTCTTATGAAAATTCACTATAATAACGTACTCGTTGCGTAATAAACATTTTTTTTTGATAATAGATATATCGATGGTAGCACTTTTAAAAAAATTGTTTAGGTGACGCTTATTAGGACCTCAAAAACCAACCTTCATGGTCTGTTTAAATTCACAGTATTAATTTTAGCATTATGCTGTACTAATAGTGTATAAATTATTATGAAAATTCACTACTATAACACACTGGCTGCGTCCCGAATTTTTTATTTATTTTAAGTTAAAATTGTATTATCTTCCAGCCAATACACTGATCCATGTTTTCTTTAGTTCCCTGCCCGCCACTGAACCAGCAGTTTATTTTCTCCAACCTGTGGATGTATGTTAAAGCCATCTAACATATTCTTGGAACGCAACAGTGACATGAGAAGAGGCACGGTATACGGATGACCACCCCCATTTACAATGCCATTATATGTTTGCATGGGGTGCCAGGGGTACACGTAGCTCTGTCTTGCCAAACAAATCACCCACACAAAGAACGTCACATTCAAACAGAAGAGGATAACAGTACACAACACCATGTGACCGAACACCCTCATCTCCAATAACCATAAGAAATCCTTTTATAAGTCATTTCACGGAATTCCAACTTATACAGGAAACAAGTCATTCAGACAAACAACAATAATTAAGTTAGTTTTTTTGTGAGTATGTCATTGGACTTGGGCAATATTAATCAGGGTCCACGTATTAAATTTCTTTGCTAACAATTTCAACTGTATTTCCTAACTGAACATTATCGATTTGTAATAAAAGTCTGGACGCAACAGGTGCGTTATGGTAGCGAATTTTCGTAAAAATGTTTTTAATACAACTACGTCTTGTTTTTAAAAGAAGAACATTTGGTTGGCAGTATAACCTATACAGTGTGTTCCAAACTGGATGGGAATGTATTGCTATCTCCGTTATTATTAGAGATAGGGAGACGGTTAAAGGAATTTCATGATCGTTCCAAATATCACTTGTAATTTGCCTTGCCTCTTTTCGTTTTCCAATTATTTTGAAAAAAGCAAAATTTGTCGATTTCTTGTTTCTTCAATATCTAAGTAGGCGTTGATCTGACATGTCTTAGACTTGCACATTATCAGGACCCTTTTTACAGAGTAATCTTTTTGTGCTATTCTCAACTTTGGATTGCCATTTCTTTTGAGCTATATGTATTAACGTTTGTTTTTATTATGGCAGCCATATTGAATTTTTTGCTCATGTGATAGGCTGTGAAAAAGAGCTTTCCAATGATGTACAACCTGCTTGAGAAATCTTGTAACTGCACTGACAATTTTGAGAAAAACCGTCTTGAGGATAGTAGGCTATGAAATCCACGGCCAGAAAACAAATGACAAAAAAAAAGTGTTCAAAAAGCAGTAAGCCATGGAGTCTAACAATAGATTTCTACTTTTAACATAATTTTCCGTAATGATTCACGATGAAAAAAATAGGAACTTTGAGCACACCAATGAATCGGCCCATTATTACAAATGATATTTTACATTACAACATTATCCTAAAAAATTCTTCTAATTTAATTAAATACGTAAACCTCTTAAATAACTAAATTTACTAACAGAACTCAATAAAAAGAAAAAGCGGATTAATGATTTACGAGGACGCCTTTGAAAATTGTTGGATTTTTAAACGTAAGTCAACTGAAAAACAACAGAAGAAAGGTTGATATGAATATAACACTATCGCGATCGCGACAATTAAGAATAATGTAATTCTTAATTATCTGAACAATTTGAGGTGTATTTAACACGTTGCTTAAAATTTTGTACTAAATAGTTTGTTTCCTATTTATTTTAAATATTATTCAACAATATGTTCTGTAATGAAGAATATTTTGACATGTTGAAATGTTATGTTCGTTCTAACCGAAATACTGAGGCAGCTCCAAATTCATATCAAAACAACTTCCCAGAAAGACGACAACCAAACAGCAAAATAATTCGCAGGATAGTGACCAATCTATTGAACGACGGTAGCTTCCACGCAAAGAAATTACCAATGCCTGGACATCAAGAAAAATTCTGGACGCAGCAAGTGCGTTATGGTAGTGAATTTTCATAAAAATGTTTTTAATAACAAATATGTGTGTTCTTTTAAGAAAGCAGGCATCAAATTTGGTTACCAGTATAACCTATATACTAAAAACAATGTGCCATGTTTCATCAAAATAACTTTATTGTGTGAAAATATACAAAAATTTCCAAAAGTAAACTTAAAGTGTTCCCGAAAAAACACGTTTCTTGGTCAACCTTATAGGTTAATAGCAAATTGAGCTGTTCAAATATGAAACATTTGATCAAAATTCGCTACCATAACGCACTTGCTGCGTTCAGAATTTCTTTTCTTACAAACATGCATTATATTTCGATGTAAAACGCAAAAATGCAATAACATAAGGCGTGTTTGATTAAAAAAAATCTGAAACATTTGATCAAAATTCGCTACCATAACGCACTTGCTGCGTTCAGAATTTCTTTTCTTACAAACGTGCATTATATTTCGATGGAAAATGCACAAATGCATTAACATAAGGCGTGTTTGATTCAAAAAAAAGGAAATTTGTATCACCAACGACTTATGGGCCACCCTGTGATTGTAGAAATATTATTTTAAGATGTAGCTCAACACACCCTATAATTAATATATATAAATTTTTTTCGTCTCTTATATAATAACGGATATATTGAACTTTATTGATTTTTTACGAAAATTCGACAAAAATTGTATACCATTAAATGATAAACTCTATAGCTAAGCCTACTTGTCAAGCATCAGAGAAAGGGTCTATTTGAAATGAATTTTCTGCAAATATTTTAGTAAAATGAAGGACAATGACGGTTGAAACTAAGACTTTAGGGTTTGTAAAACATCCTTCTTGAAACATTTTATTTCTATAGCCTGTATTAGATTCAAGTTATTTGCCTAAATGTTGCCAATTTTGACATTTTAAATCGCCACTTTGACGTTTTGAGGAAAACCCCAATTTATTTTTCTTTAAATGCCTATAACTTTTTTGTCTTTTGAGCTACATAGCTAAATTTTAGTGGGTATCTTACCTATCAGGATATAAACCTGCGTGCCAAATTTGGTTGCCCTTACTTTGTTAATTCCGGAATATAAATTTTTTTCGAAAGAAAACACAAAATTTTCCGGGAAAACCTGGGCAGATTTTTCTGGCTAACGAACTTATCCAAGCCATTTGCAAAAGAAATTTTTTCACCAAATTTAATCAACATCGGCCTATTATTTTTTGAGTTATCGGTGTGATACATATATATATATATATATATATATATATATATATATATATATATATATATATATATATATATATATATATATATATATATATATATATATATATATATATATATATATATATATATATATATATATATATATATATATATATATATATATATATATATATATATATATATATATATATATATATATATATATAAACATATAAAAATTGAAACTGACCCCGGATATGTTTTCTGGGGGGCCTAATTAGCGCTCATTTGAAGAAATTTTTTCAAAATTCAAAAGTCGGGATCTCCTCATTAGTGAATTTTTTTTAAGAAAATTCACTAACAAATAATACCGTCTTACAGGTTTCATACAAAAACCCTCCGCAATCTGTTCAGTTTTATGGTGAACAAATTGACGTTCCAAAAAGTACGGTACACCGTGTATTAAAACAAAGTCATTACCATCCACACAAATCTACAACCGTACAAGGCTTAAGGCTTAAATGTTGACGATTACCCTAAGTGACTTCAATTCTGCAGATGGTATCAAGGACAATGTCAGCAAGATGAAAATTTTCATTTGAAAATAATATAGACTGATGAATCCAGATTTACAAATTGTGGTGTGTCTAATCGCCATAATAGGCATTATTGTGCAAATTAAAATCCCCATCTAAAGGACGAAAGACGATTGCAAGACAAATTTGGTATTAATGTTTGGTGCGGCTTATCAGGTAAAAAACTGTTATTTTTATTTGTAGATTAGACAGTTAATTTCAAAAAATTTCAGATAACTTCATTGTTGGTCCGTTCTTTTTTGAAAATAATTTAACTGGGAAAGGTATCCTAATCTATAACAATTAGAAGAGTTCTTGATAATTTAGACGAGATTTGTTACTAACAAGACGGTTGTCTAGCTGACAATGCTAGGATCGTCAGATAATTTTTGTACCAAAATTTTAATAATCGTGTCATTTGTAACAATGGGCCGGTTCATTGGTGTGCTCAAAGTCTTGAAGAAAAAAGAAATCGACAAATTTTGGTTTTTTTTAAATAACTTGAAAACAAAAAGAGGCAGGGCAAAATACGAGTCATATTTGAAACGGGCATTAAATTTTACAAAACATTGCTAATTTAACCGTCTCCTTATCTCTAATAATAAGGAAGATAGCAATACATTCCTATCCAATTTGGGACACACTGTATAGTACTAACAATGTACCATATTTCCTTAAGATAGCTTTGTTGTTTCAAAAAGTACAAACATTTTCCGAAAATAAACTTAAAAAGCTCCGGAAAAAACTGGTCACATTTTCCTGGCCAACGAACCTCTTCAAATTATTTTACACACCTGCCAAGATATTATTATTCACAAACAGCTTTAGGACCAAAATGTTCAGTAATGTTACACTAAATTATAATTATTTTTCACAAAAATTCGACAACTTTTTTACAATAACTTACTAAACATTTATTTATTAATTAACAACATATCACAAAAATCCTACAAAAAATTATCTCTACGGAAACATTAAAAACATTTGTGCTAAAACTTTTCAAATAAAGCCACTATTTGAGAGTGCCTGTATACGGCAGCTCGATTTTTTCGGCGAGTAATACAAACAAAAAGCTGTTTGAATACTTCATTTCCATGGGACTCCGCTATCTATTGGTAAAAATGCCGTGTCACAAATGTGTGATATTTGTGCGATATGTGCCAAAAACGTGAAAAGTTGCAAAATAATTGAAATAACTTAAAAACGATGAACGATATTAATTTTTTTCCTTACAAACATGGACTATAATTCGATGGAAAATACAAAAATGCAATAACATAAGGGGTGTTTTATTCAAAAAAGAAAATGTGTATCACCAACGACTTATGTGCCACCCTGTGATTGTGAAAATAGGTTTATAAGATGCAGGTCAAGAC
This sequence comes from Tillus elongatus, assembly GCA_964006375.1. Classification (NCBI taxonomy): domain Eukaryota; kingdom Metazoa; phylum Arthropoda; class Insecta; order Coleoptera; family Cleridae; genus Tillus; species Tillus elongatus. Next base: position 219,011,691 of record OZ023263.1, read on the forward strand.
ACCCTATAATTAACGTTTGTAATTTTTTCTCATATCTTGTATAATAACGGATGTATTGAGCTTTACCGTAGAAATGCGTCACCTGTAGATATGTAAACAGACAAAAACTGAAACTGAACCCGTATATGGGTTTTAGGGGTTCTAGTTCGCACTCATTTGAAGAAGTTTTTAGTTGAATTTTATAAAAATATTTCTAGTGAATTTTTCTTAAAAAAGTTTGGAGATTTTTCGTGTTTGCAAGTTTTTTAGGCAACAATTCTTTTAGAGAATTTCAATAAACTGATATACTAATTTGTTTCTATTCTATGTGATTTTTGGGGTGTTTCTGTTTCAGTTTCCATCCACATTGTTCAGTCAGTTTCTTATTTCAAAGTCAGTTTTAATTTGAAATTCTCTTTAGGTAATTTCATTTATGAAAGGCATACTTGTGTAGAAGTGTATAATCAATCCGAGTCAGCTTGACCGATGTATTCTGTCATTAAGGACTAAGAATAGACAACCTAAACAGCCAAACAAACGCCAGAACATTTTTTTGTCAATTTTTCATTAAAGAATAAATTTTCAATTATGTAAATGATCTATAAAACCCGATGACAACCAACAAACGACAAAAACCCTTGCATGAAACACAAATAAAAGAAAGAGCTTTTAGTTTAGTCACTGAGTTAGACATTCTAGTCATTGCTAGTTTGTTTAAAATACCAGGTACCTTTGATAATTAAATATATAGGTAGATTTGTTGAATTAAAAAATTGTATACACTTCATTAATTGTTTTTCCCCTTACTTGGTGAAATCGTTCCATGCTAAATACAGCTATAAATACTGTTTCTCTGGCTTCACAAATTCATGTTTTCTTTTCTGTAAGCGGTTTTGCCGTTTATGGCATCGTCAGGCAATTTTCTTATTTTCGCAGATACAATATTTATGAAAACATTGACATATTTTGGAATATTTCTGGATTTGAATTTTTTGCCAAAAAATAACTACCAACGTACTTTCTACGTCCAGATGACTTTACGTTTATTTGTTAAACTATTTTTGAGTCCAAATACCCTAACATAATAATAGTAATAATAATAATATATAGATAGGTAGATACAATTGAATCGGTGAGTTCGAAAACCGTACATGTCCAAAATCAGCGTTTTGAGGAAATCAATAAAAACCTTTTAACTTTGAAACTACTTGTTGACATAGACTATCAGCATGCACAGAAAAGTTTTAGATCTCATGGCTTGCAACGTATGTTGAATGGTAATTTTTTAGAAAATAAAATGGACTACCGATGACAGATAAAAATAGACTTGTACGGTTTTTGAACTCAATCCTGTATATAAAAAGAAACAGGTGAACATTTTTTCATTTAATTAACATTTATTCAAAACAGAGAAAAACTACAACATTAAAACTGTTATATCAATTATCTAATCACCATTTTCAGCATTTGTGGTTTTCCATGATGTGATGTGGTAATAGAATTCCAATACTTCACCTTGGGTATAAGTCATTGCCTTCTTGATGTCCACGATTTTTTTTTCATTAATCGGAACAGGTTATTTATATGCTTTACTATTGGGCAGAGGTGGGCTGTTCTTATGCTCCTTGGGCAAGTTAAATGTATGGGAGTGTAAACCATCTATATACTCCCATGTTTTAACATATCCCGGATTTGAACTTTCATACAGGAACTGTCTATACTTTGACACTGCAAACGTTTCTTGCTTGGAACCGGTACCTCGAGTGCTACACGTTTTTTTAAATAGTAATCAGGCCACCAGTTCTTAAAATCAGTAATGTCAGTGTATCGGATTTGCTTCATAGTAAATGGTTGCCTTTTTCTGTAAGTCAGTATTAAATCCTCATATTCTTCTGGAGGATATATTCGATCATGTTTTCTGAAATTCCGTTTTGCGCAGCCAAAATGCCGGTCGCAGGGCAAAAACGAATGGCCTCATATTGAAAGATAATGATAGATTTTGTTGAATCTCTTGGTTGCCTGTAATACTAAGAGGAAACGAACCATTGTTTGGCTTCGGTTCTGCCCTGCACATCCATCGGAAAACAAATGCAGTTCAGTGATTTCAGGGGGTATATGTTTCATTATGTAGTCATTGAGGAATGTGCACATTTCATTAGGTCCCTTCTGACCTTGCCGTTCATGGTAGGTATAAAAATGACCAGTCTTCTCTTTAAGATTGTGTATTTGGAATGCGAATACCCAGAGCTGTCTAAAATAAAATGTTTCCTGGACTGGAATGCGCGGTAGTGGCATCTTTTGCATATAATCAAAAGCTAGCCCCTTTACTTCTGGTCGTTCAGTACACGGGGTTTGCACTTCTTTAATTTTATTATAAAACTTCTTCGCCCGCCTTTTATGGACCATTAGTTCCGCTGAAACCACTCTCTTTGCGTTATCGTTAAGGTTAACATCTTTAAGCCTCGTTACGCGTCTTTCGCACTCCGAGCATACATCAAATTGTGGTCTCCCAAACTTAAGATTGAAGTTTTCGTTGAAATATTTCAGATATAATTCGTATTTAACTAAGTTTTCCAACTCTGGATATTTTACGACAAAAAGGCTATGCATTTTTTTCACATTCAAAGATGCATCTAAGTAACGAATGGCTTTGGAGGAATAATGTGAAACTTTGACCAGAAACGCCTCAATGTGCTGTTTAGTTTTTTGAATCAATTCATCGCATAATGTACCAGGTCTATTATTATGCCTGCCTCTAACATCTTTTGGTGATTTAGCTGCCAAAAGAAGGGTGTTCAGGCGCTGAAATTGCTAGTGCAATATGGCATGAAGGCTTATAAGTGCCTGTTTGCACACGGAAATTCGATTTGAGCCCATCAAAACAAAGTAAGAAAAGTGTGATTTTCTTTCTTGTTTGTTTTCCGCACTTACGCGATGTCTTTGGATTGGTTTTGCTTCCCTGAGTCCTTGTAAATGCGTGTTTTGCTCGTTTTTCGACGTACGGCTGAGTAACTTAGAGAAAACCTCTTTTTTTCTTCCTGAGTAAACTGTTGCAAGCATTTTTTGTACAACTGAAAAATAAAACAGCTCTTTTAAAATTCAAGCCAAATTTATTTTTAAAACTTATTAACTTATCTACACGCAGGTCCTCTTTGCGTTAACACGTTTTCCCTTCTTAGAAACCTATGCCTGGCCGGGCAAACGTGCTGTTATTGCGTTATGTTTCCAACTACCGACATTTCTTTTTATTTTTCTGCTACAACTACTAGTTGTACTAACTCCTTCATTATCACTGGATGACATAATTTTACTTGAAAATGTTGAAAAATCGCGAATATAAATATGCGAAAAATAGATGTTTAAAATGTTCTCCATTCACTTGCACACAACGAAATAAGCTGCTCTGGAATTCTCCCCTAACTCTGTTCAACACGTCAGGCGTTACGTTTCTAATTTATGTTGTTATTTTCATTTGCAAATCATCTAAATCAGCAGGTTGCGTTTTATACACTCTGTTTTTAAGGCATCCCCATAAAAAGCAACCAAGAGGTGTAAGATCTGGTGATCTAGCGGGCCATTCTACGAAACCTCTTCGTCCAATCCATCTTTATGGAAAGACTTCGTGTAAATACTCCCGTACTTGAAGAGCAAAGTGGGGCGATGCACCGTCTTGTTGAAACCATAACCTTTTATGGGGAACATTAGGTTCCATTACATTTGGATACAATTCTGCTAACATTGGGACAACCTGTTCTCTTAGAATTTCTAAATATCTTGGACCGTTCAGATTTTCTATAAAAACAGGTCCAACTACGTGATCACCAATGATACCAGCCCAAACGTTCAACTTCTGAGGACGATGAGTGTGTGTTTGTCGCATCCAGTGGGGGTTTTCGGCAGCCCAGTATCTGTAATTTTGCCTGTTTACATCGCCATTCAAGAGAAATGTTGCTTCATCGGAAAACACAACGCCAGCAGAAGAAATAACATTTATATGTAACATGTCCAGCAGTTGTTCACAAAATTGCAGTCTTCTATCAGAATCACCGTCAATCAACTCTTCAACGTGTTGTAGTTTATAGGGATGCATTTTTTCGTTTTTGAGACACCTTAAAACTGTTGATTGACTAACATCATGTTCACGTGCAACTTGACGGGTAGAAGTTGTTGGTTCTTCTTGAAAAGCCAATAAAATATTGAGTTTTACATCTTCTTCAACAAGCTTGGGTCTCCTAGACAGCGATTTAACGTGTCCATAATCAGGAAACTGTGAATGTATCTTAGACACAGTTCCCTGGGTTAGTGGGGGCAAATCTGGATGTTTTTCATTAAATAGGTTAACAACTTGTGCCTGTGTTCTACACATATCACCATGCCCAATCATGATTAATATTTCTGTTCGCAGAGTTTTAGTTAAGTATCGCATTATTAGACCAAAAATTAATTGAAATTATCGGAACAAAATTACGATTAAATTATTAGGAGACGTTGCATTCAACAAAATACACTACAAAATAAAACAGAACTGTTAAATTTCACCTTTCACAATGCAAAAATTGGTAGTTAATAAGATACGATTAATGATACCAGGTACGTTTTAGGTAAAAGACAAGATAAGACATTTAAGATAAGAGTCAGTGAAGAATTCCAGAGCAGATTATTTCGTTGTTTGCAAGTAAATGGAAAACATTTTGAACATTTATTATAAGAAAGGGACTGTAATATTAGACCATACATATGGGGTACTCCGCATTCAGAAAAATGTGATCCATCGAATTGTGATGAAAAAATGTAGGGTTGCTATTAAAAAAATGGATATAGTGGTGTGGGTAAAATGGTGGTAGTTTAATTTTAGTAACTATGATTATAGGATAATGTTCGACAAATTAAACTTCAGGTGTCTCAGCGTTTTCCACAAAAACTATTTAACTATTTTTTGCTGAATAATGAATTTTATTCCATAAGTGTGTTTCACATATATATATATATATATATATATATATATATATATATATATATATATATATATATATATATATATATATATATCTTTTAGAATGTAGCACTACACTGTACTCACTTTTAAATATACACTTTATTTGTTTGCTGTACTTTTTGTGATTGTTTATTGGTTTGCGTGTAGGTTGAAAAAGTACAATAGGAAGGCTCTCACAACCTTCCAATTTTTTTCCAATTTCCCCAGAAAGGTCCTCGGGGTTTTCGGGGGAAATTGAAAAAAAATTTAGTAGGTTGTGAGAGCCTTCCTATTGTACGTTTTCAACCTACACGCAAACCAATAAACAATCACAAAAAGTACAGCAAACAAACAAAGTATATATATATATATATATATATATATATATATATATATATATATATATATATATATATATATATATATATATATATATGAACATAGAAAATTGACCGCGAATATGGGTTCTAAAGGTACGAGTTCGGCGCTCATTTTGAAAAACTTTTGTCAAAGCCTAAAAGTTGCCATCTCATTACCCAATTTTTTCTACGAAGATTCGTTAAAAGTGTTTAATTAAAATTCCAAAACCCACATGCTGCGTTAGACTCATTTCAATTCAGCATACAATCTGGTGGAGAAGGAGCGATGATCCTCATAATCAGACAATGAAACACTGCGTCAGAATGTTCTCTGTAGTAAACGTTAAAGTTATGTGATTATGCTTTTATTTCTTTCACGTCGGTCTATTTACGCGACTATGGTCAATCACCGACGCCAGGGAGCAGTTTCACCTCACTATCCTGGAAATGTTTGCAATACCCCTGCCTTTCTGTAAGGAGGGTAGGGATCTTTAACACGGACGGATCTGGCGGGGAGCGTGGGACGGGTGCAGGTGTTTACACGGAAGGACCGAGGGTAAGTCATAGTATTTCCCTCGGAGCCCATGCAATGGTGTTTCAGGCCGAGATGTACGCCATCCTGCACTGTGTGCGGGAGAACAAGAGGACGGGCTACAACAACAAGCGGATCCTCATAGCCACAGACAGCCAGGCAGCCGTTAAGGCACTAAGTAGCCCACGGGTAAATTCCTGGCTGGTGAGTGAGTGCCGAGACGAGACGAGCGACCTGGCTGGGCAGAATTAGGTGACCCTCATCTGGGTGCCGGGTCACTCGGGGGTCAAAGGCAATGAAGAAGCTGACAGTCTCGCGAAGAGAGGGTCAACAGAACCATTTATGGGACCAGAACCGGCTCTGGGCGTGTCAAAGAGCACTGCCAGGGGAGCCATTAAGTCCTGGGTCAGAAACCAACACAAGGTGTACTGGGCGGACTGTCCAGGGCTCAGACATGTGAAGTCAATAATTGACGGACCCAGTTCAAAGAGAGCTGTGGAGCTGCTAAACCTTAGCAGAGGACAGCTCAGAAACACAACAGGTCTCTTGACGGGACACATGGCCGTCAAGAAACACCTGCATAAAATGGGGCGGTTCGAAGGAGACATCGAATGCAGACTCTGCGGCGAGGGGGAGGAATCAGCCCAGCACATCTTGTGTGAGTGTATAGCTCTGGACCGGAAAAGACAACTGATCTACGGTCACTCTAGACCGGAGACAGAGCAATATAAAACTTCACCCTACCAATCGCTGTGCAGACTAGTTCAAGGCACAGTGATTTTGGAATGGGTGGAGTAAGACTAGGGGTATGCACAATCAACCAAGGGTTGCGGTGCTATCGGGGCGGCAAGGCCGCGGACGAGCCCTGAGGGAACAAAAAAAAAGGGATGTTTAACGTGCCCATCATCGCATGAACACGGGACTGACGGCTTTACCACCCTCCTCCTCCAAAGGGCGGAACGTGCAGACATTCAATTTGCTCAAATACAACGCCATAACCTCAGTTGATGTTAATGTTGCAGTATGTACGGAAAAAGTGAAAGAACCCTGGTATATAACCCAGTACCCTTCGGTTCAGAGGCACACGTTCTTACCACTGAACCACCGAGGCTCTTAAGTTTAAAGTGTTCATTTATGTTTAAATTTCAAACCCGAAAACGGCATTACTTTCGTTGCCAAGCCACAGCACATTGCAAAGAACTTTGATCATCAGGTTATTTAATTGCCCTACCTCGTATCTGAGTCAATCTGATCTTTAATGATGTCTCGTAAAGGTGGAAGGGTGAGACAAATCCACATAATTACTTATGCATGGACCTGAGAGGTGCGTTGAGATGGAAGAATGGTATTTTTCAGAGCAGAACGAAGACGGAAGATAAATAGAGGACCAAACTCTGGTACAGGCATATAATTAGATGAAAGAAGTGTTTGCAGTAAGCAGGTATTGATGTATGTTGACTGTTGACTGGCAGTGGAGCGTGTTGGCCAGTCGTGATGGCAATTATGGCCAAGTGAAGATTATGGCTTATAGCCTAATGTGGAGACTGGTCATTATGTTCAGACCAGCCCGGAGCCAAACGAATATTCTTCAGACTGGACTATGAACTATCCACTAAAACGAGAGAGCCATGAAATTTATTATTTCAATATGCATCATGTTACAGGAATAAATGTTAATACAGGATATTATGATTACCGCAAAGTGAGGTGACTAAGATTTTCATTTTCTATACCGTAACACTTGAGCTTCCTCACTTTTCGAGCTGAAAAAATTTACACCTATTCATTGTTATCGGAACGCGTAACATAATATGGTAACTCATTAATTGTTGTTCCGCTTACTTGGTGAACCGTTCCATACTTTTTAGTGAATTTTTATTTAAAAAATTCACTAATAGAGAGGTATCGATGGTGAGACTTTGCAAAAATTCTTTCAAATGAGCGCGAATTAGGACCCCTAGAACCCAGAAGTGCCTTTCTTTTATTAATGGCTTGGATGAGTTCGTTGGCCAGGAAAATCGGACGTGGTTTTTCCGGGAAAATTTTGAGTTTTCCTTCAAAAAAAAAATTTTTACGAAAATTTCGATAAAATTTGGTCTACATATTGCTTTGGGAAAGACCTAACTATGTGCCAAAATTCAGCTTTCTAGGGTTACAGAAAATTGAGCTATTCAAATTTGAAACATTTATGTTTAAATCATAGGTCAAGTATGTGGTTGCTGTTGGTTAGTCAATGACAGCTTCTCTTATTGTCATTGACTCATGAAATTCATTTTTAAGTTTCAGAGAAATGTAAATAATACTGAATTCACTGATTGTTAATCATTGGAAGCATTTACGATTATATATAACCCTATTGTAATTTATTATCATTTATCACCTCTGTAGTATAATTTTTTTTTCCTTACAACTCGCAGCGTTTTTAGTCAATTGTTGTTATTAATAGTCAATAGTTTCTTCCCGAATACACACGGCTTCCATTGACTTCTGCTTCTGCCGCTGTTACAGTCTTTTTAGAGGTAGAGTTGTAACCACTCATACAGCCAGTGTTTTTTAACCACGTGGCTGGGGGACTGACCGAATTCATTCCCAGTTGCTGTTGATTTACTCATATTCTCTTAATATGTTTGAAGATGTGGTGTCTACTTCATTCCAAGTCACTATTAACCGATTATTTATGAAATCAAATAAGTAAATTAAATCGATTGTCATAAAATATGTAGTGTATTAAGACTAAGGGAAAAATAAATAAAACATATATAACTGTGCACATTTTGATTATATTTTAGGGTGCTTGAGAGAGGTATTGTTACAGCATAATATCTTATTAAAGTTCATTTGTAAATAGGTTTAATTTTTATATGTTTATATATATATATATATATATATATATATATATATATATATATATATATATATATATATATATATATATATATATATATATATATATATATATATATATATATATATATATATATATATATATGATAACTCAAAAAATAATTAACCGATTTCGATGAAACTTGGCAAGTGCCTTTCTTTTATTAATGGCTTGGATGAGTTCGTTATCCTGAAAAATCAGACGGGGTTTTCCGGAAAAATTATGAGTTTTCTTTCGAAAAAAATTTTTTCTCCAAAAGTAACAAAGCTGTTTTAATGAAATTTACTATATATGTTGCCTCAACCTTACTACGTACCAAAATTCAACTTTCTAAGTTTAGAGAAAATTGAGTTATTCAAATTTTAAGTTTTCTTTCGAAAAAAAATTTTTTCTCCGAAAATTACAAAGTTATTTTAATGAAATTTTGTGGATAGCTTGCCTTAGGAAAGACCTTAATACGTATTTATATATATTTCAACAACACACCACAAGGGCTCACAGCCTAAACACTATCGTACCGTGGGTGTCGACAAGAAGGAAAGAGGCAACTTGTTAATTCTGGACTTGAAGGTTTGGAGGTTCGGAGGAGAAGGAAAAACATATGCCGCCAAGGAATTCCACAACATGGAAATCCTCGGGACAAAAGAGCATAACAAGATGTTCTATGTCTGGTTACCTGGACAGTTAAAGGGTGCATACGCTCTGCTCCCCTGGTAGATCTGTTGGGGACAGCAGGTGGAGAAACTATGGAAGAAAGCTCCTCTGAGCAGTGCCCATGCAGATATCTATAAAAGAGATAGAGAGGTCACCAACGACACGTCGGTGGGCAAGGGTGGCAGCCTTTGGGTGAGGGTAGGGTCACCGATGAGACGTATAGCTCTCTTCTGAATGGAGTCTAGGATAGCGAGTGTAGAAGGGGCAGCGGCTCCCCAGATGTGGGAGCAGTATTCGAGATTTGGCCTTATTTGTGAAGTATATAAGGTATAGAGATTAGCTGGTGAAAAGTATTTGCGAGCCCGGAAGAGGAAACCTAATTTCTTAGCAGCCGCTTCTGCAATTAATGTGACATGTTGGTGCCAATTGAGATTTCGATCCACAGAAATGCTAACATGTGAAAAGGGCTCATTACTTTGAATAACTTGGTTGTTAATTGTGATGGGTCTAGGGCTGGTGTATCTCTTATGAGATAGGTGGCAATACTGAGATTTTGTGGGGTTGAATTGTACAAGATTTCTACTTCCCCAGTCTAATATTTTTTGGAGATCCGCGGAGATAGAACCCTCTATGAGTCTGCGATCCTTATCTAATTGGGCTAAAGAGACAGACTCAGAATATTGTATATTTGAGTGGAGGGTGCTGTCGTCCGCGTAACTGTGAACTGAATTGGATGTGCTAGAGAGGAGGTAGATGATGTGCAGAAGAAACAAAGTAGGGTCTAAAGCTGAACCTTGAGGAACTCCTGCATTAATTGGATACAGTTTAGAGGAATGGCCATCCACTACAACAGACATGCTCCGGTTGGAGAAGAAATTTGCTGTCCAGGTACCAAGTTTTGGTGGTAGGCCATAGGCCGGAAGTTTATTAAGCAGCGCTGCGTGCCAGACCTGGTCGAATGCATTGGATATGTCTAGAGCGACAATCTGGGATTCACCGTGTAGTTCCATAGACTTGTTCCAAGAATGGGTGACAAAGGAAAGGAGGTCGACAGTTGATCTGAGCTGACGGAATCCATACTGCCTGTCGTGGATTAGAATGTGTTTTTAAAGAAATTTTAATAATTCGGTGTTTATATACTTTTCCATCACTTTATGGACGACTGAAAGGAGATAAATGAGCCTGTAGTTGCTAAGAAGCGCTTTGGATCCTTTCTTGGGGACGGGTTGTACTCGAGCAGTTTCCCAATTACTAGGGAATATGCCTCTATTGTAAGATGTCTGAAACAGGCGGGTCAAGACAGGAGCAAGTTCTGGTGCGCATTTTTTGAGAACAATTGCTGGGATCTCGTCAAGGCCAGAGGCTTTCCTGGTATTAAGAGAAGAGAGCATCTTTCGTACCCTTTTAGTTTTGAATATGATATCTGTCATTTTATGTGCAACATTGGAGACTGTTGGTGGTTGAACATTTGGAGGTGGGTAGAGAGTAGAATTGCAACAACGAGGCAAAAAGTTCAGCCTTGTCCAGGGCGATAGAAACAATTTCATCCCCTATGACAAGAGGTGGGAACGTGCTCTTGCAGAAATTATTCCCAATAGATTTAGCAAGAGTCCAGAAGGGTTTGCTGCCGTTGGGGCTTAAGAGGACTTTGTTTTTGATGTGGTTATTAAACGAGTTTTTTGCCTCAGAAAGAAGGAAAATGATTACCGCAAAGGGAGGTGATTAAGATTTTCATTTCCTTTACCTTAACACTTGAGCTTCCTCACTTTTCGATCTGAAAAAAAGTACACCTATTCATTGTTATCGGCGGAATGCGTAACATACTATGATAACTCATTAATGGTTGTTTCACTTACTTGGTGAAACCGTTACATACTAGATTCAGATGTAGACACTTCTTCTCTGGCTTCACAAGTGTTGTTCTCTGTACCCGGTTTCGCTGCTTGGCAGCATTATCGTACAGGAGAAAATTGAATTCATTACACGTATTCCTGACAACTACAAATAAATACTTGTTGCTATGTTATGGTGTTTTGATCAAAAAGCAAATATAAAATTTAACATGTGTATGTGATGTATGTCAATATTGACATATATGGACAACTTCAGCGGCACCCAGACGGTAGTCAACTTAGAAAATAATTTTATAGTTATAGAAATAGGCTGAACGACATAATAAGAGCGAGAAAAACAGACTTTTACCGTGAAACACTACAGAATAACAAGGGAAGCGCAAAAGGTATCTGGAAGCTTGTTAATTCTATGCCAGAAGGAAGAGAAAAAAGTTCAGGACGCAGCAAGTGCATTAAAGTAGTGAATTTTCATAAGAACTGTACACTATTATTAGGAAGGTATATTATTAAAACTAAGTCTTTAAATTTAATAGATCTTGGAGATTGACTTTAGAGGCCCCAGTAAGGTGAATTTTCTTTAAAAAAATTCACGAATGAGGAGATTCCGACTATTGAATTTTGAAAAAATTTCTTCAACTGAGCGCTAATTAGGCACCCCAGAACACATATTCGGAGTCAGTTTTAATTTTTATATGTATATATATATATATATATATATATATATATATATATATATATATATATATATATATATATATATATATATATATATATATATATATATATATATATATATATATTATCACACCGATAACTCAAAAAATAATATGCCGATTTTGATTAAATTTAGTGAATGCCCTTCTTTTGCAAGTGGCTTGGACAGGTTTGTTAGCCAGGAAAATCGGCCAAGGTTTTCCCGAAAAATTTGTGTTTTCTTTCGAATAAAATGTATATCTCCGGAAATAAGAATATAAGGGAAACTAAATTTGGTACGCGGGTTTATATGATTATAGGTCACATGCCAAAATTTAGCTCTGTAGGTTAAAAGACCAAAAAGTTATAGGTATTTAAAGAAAAATACGTCGCGATTTAAAACGTCAAAATTGGCAACATTTAGCCAAAGAACCTGAACCTAATACGAGTTATGGAAAGAAAATGTCTTAAGAAGAATGTTTTACAAAGCCTGAAGTCTCAGCTTCAACCATCATTGTCCTTCATTGTACTAAAATATTTCCAGAAAATTCATTTCAAATAGACCCTTTCTCTGATGTTTTGGCAGTAGTCTTAGCTATAGAGTTTATCGTTTAATGGTATATAATTTTTGTCGAATTTTCGTAAACAATCAATAAAGCTCAATATATTCGTTATTATAATAATAATAATAATAATAATATTTATTCTGGCAAAAATTACACAGCCTTGTCAAACAAATACCAAATATAAGACTATAGAACTAAAATTGTGAAATAAACATCAAAAACAAACAAAAATACAAAAGACAAAAGAAACAAATTTACATACATAAAAAAATGGCATCTTATGTTGTCTCTAGTGGCTCTACTCTATCCACTCAATGTCCATATTGAGGTATTCACTTAAAGAATAAAATGCATACTTCATAAGAGTGTTTTTCACATTTCTCCTAAATTCTCGCTTATGTTTTGATCTTATATTCTGGGGGATTTTATTGAAGAACTTGACACCCCAGCAATTCACCCCGGTTTCAGCTCTTTTTATTCTATGATAAGGAATGGATATGTTCTGTCTGCCTCGGGTACCATATTCGTGGTAATCACCGTTTTGGTTGTAGTCCTCTTGATGTTGGTAAGTATATAAGACACTTTCCAAAATATATGCTGAAAAGATGGTAAGTATGCCTGTCTTCGTGAATAAGGTTCTACAACTTGTACGGCTGTCTACAGAACAGATTATTCTTACTGCAGCTTTCTGTTGCAGAAATATATCAGACACTCCAGGGCTACTCCCCCATATTAGGATACCATAGGTAGCCCTACTTTGGAAACATGCATGATAAGCTGTCAACACTGTCTGGTAATTACTGATGTTCATCAGACGCCTCAACAGATACAGACACGACACCAATGTGCCTGGAGCTTTTCAATGTGCATTGACCAGCGAAAATCTGATTGTATATATACACCAAGAAATTTCACAGATTGTTTTTGTCTTGGTTGCGTTTGGTGGGAGCTGATATTCAAGACTTTTGTTTTGTTTATACAAAATACGAAAAAAAAATTATACACTAATTATAGGGTGTCTTGAACTACATCTTTAAAAAAATATTTCTACAATAACAGAGTGGCCCAGAAGTCGTTGGTGATTTTTTTTTCCCTCAGGGCTCGTCCGCGGCCTTGCCGCCCCGATAGCACCGCAGTCGTTGGTGATACAAATGTTTTTTTTTATCGAACACGCCTTATGTTATTGCATTTTTGCATTTTCCATCAAAATATAATGCACGTTTGTAAGAAAAGACATTCGGGACGTAGCAAGTGCGTTATGGTAGCGAATTTTCATTAAATGGTTCAAATTTGAATAGCTCAATTTGCTATTAACCTATAAGGTTTACCAAGAAATTTTTCGGGAACACTTTAAGTTTACTTTCGGAATATTTTCTACATTTTCAAACAATAAAGTTATTTTGATGAAACATGGCACATTGTTTCTACTATATAGGTTATACTGGTAACCAAATTTGATCCCTGCTTTCTTTAAAAAACACACATATTTGCTATTAAAAACATTTTCATGGAAATTCACTACCATAATGCACTTGCTACGTTCAGACTTTTTTCTATGGAGCTAGAAAATTAAAATTTGGTACATATATATAAATACTGCAAGTCGCTTTTAAAAAATATGTGTTACAAATTACATTAAGTTTCAAAAGTTTTCCAGAAAAAAATTAATTATTTACAAGGGGAATGTGCCTGCTAAATTATCAATATGACATGTATTTTTCCTTATTAATTATTTGCATGGTTTTCTTTTTTAATCAACCCAATGGAACTAGTTTTTGCAAACAAAACAACAAAAAAGGTTTTTACATAGGTTTTACTATGGCTCAAGATTGAAGATTATAGCTTAATGGGAAATTTATTGAGCTATCGGATTTGAAATATTTTTACGAAAATTTTCTACCATAACATACTTGCTGCACCCGGACCCTTTCCAACACTTATTTACGGTTATTACCTAATTAAGTATTGTAAATTAAATCACAATATTTTTTTATCGTGAATCATTACGGAAAATTATGTTAATAGTAGAAGTCTATTGTTAGGCTTCATGGCCTACTGCTTTTTGAACATTTTTTTGCCATTTGTTTTCTGGTATTGGATTTCTATAGCCTACTATCCTCAAAACGGTTTTTCTCAAAATTGCCAGTGCAATTACAAGATTTCTCAAGCATGTTGTACATCATTGGAAAGCTCTTTTCACAGGCTATCACATGAGCAAAAAATCCAATATGGCTGCCATAATAAAAACAAACGTTGATACATGTAGCTCAAAAACAAATGACAAACCAAAGTTGAGAATAGCACAAAAAGATTACTCTATAAAAAGTGTCCTTATAAAGTGCAAGTCTTGTAAGTGCAAGACATGTAAGATCAACGCCTACTTAGATAATGAAGAAAAAGAAAAAAATCGACAAATTTTGTTTCTTTCAAAATAACTCGAAAACGAAGAGATACAGGACAAAATACAAGTCATATTTGGAACGAGCCGGAAATTCTACAAAACATTGCTAATTTAACCGTCTCCCTATCTCTAATAATAACGGAGATAGCAATACATTCCCATCCAGTTTGGGACATAATGTATATATATATATATATATATATATATATATATATATATATATATATATATATATATATATATATATATATATACATATATATATATATATATATATATATATATATATATATATATATATAATATAATAATATTCTTTATTTGTCATAATTATCATGTCAATACATATAAGTCGTTGACTTGTGAAGTATTTCGACATAATTTTACCAAACGTCATTCCAAAAATATTTGACAGCTATCCTCTGAATAACATACTTCAAATTTTAACATACTGATTTTCAAATTTAGTTCTGCCTCTTTCTTTCTCCATCTAAAATTTCACCCAAAACCTTTACTGCCTCGTATTCCTTTCCACATAACAATACTTCAGAACAAGCAACTTTCTTTTCTGTTCAATATTTTTGCCAAAATAACAAATTTTGTGAAGAGCCAAGTTACATTGACGAACTAATGATATATATATATATATATATATATATATATATATATATATATATATATATATATATATATATATATATATATACATATACATTTTATTCGTATTATCGGTGTTGCCTTTACTGTATTTTCTGGGATGTGGGTAAATGTACCAAAAATATGGAAAAAAGGATCGCGATGGCAAAGCAAGTATTCAATAAATAAAGTTATCTGCTTACTAATAACTTGGACATGAGGTGAAACTTCATCAAGTCATACGTATGGAATGTAATAGTGTATGAAGCGGGATTCTGGACTATAACTAAGCAAGACATGAAGACGATAGAGACTTTTGAAGTGTGGACATGGACAAAATGACAAAGATACGGTACACCAAAAGAAAGACGAATAAGAGTGTATTAGAAGTGGTGAGAGAAGAAAGATGCGTGCTGAAATAAATTGAAAGGATGAAGGCAAGATTCATTGGTCTTATTCTAAGACGTAATAACTTTCTAAACACATTATTTGAAGGACACGCCCCTGCAAAAAAGGGAAGAGATGCACTAAGGAAAAAATTCTAGTAAACCTGGCTCAACTGATGAAGTGTTGAAGTTATAATAAAATGAAGAGAACTGCTGGATAGAGAGTCATGGTTGCGAGGACATCATGACATCGCGCTCAGATTGTGATTTATTGATAGATAGTTCAGGGGCGAAGCATAAGGATTCACCCTCGTAAAATATATTATTAATTCTGTTATTATATAACTAACGAGGTAGGTGGTTGTCGGTCCAGTAAATACGCTGAAAGATGGAATTGGTAAATTGGTATCCGGCCAAACAATGGCGTATAATTGTGCGGATCGAAGAACAAGGTAGGGCAGGTCCAACCACTTCTCCTAGACGTGCGTTAGATGATGGCCAGTGGCCCCAGGTATGTTATTAGTAACTGGCGTAGAGAGGCGAGATGCTGCTTTGTTTTTTGATGGAGTTAATGGTGTTAAATACGTGGATGATTACAACCGTCGTTCGTTGTTGGCGGTCGGTCTGCCATGTAAATATTTGCTCTAGCCCAGAGGTGTGGAGTGTGGATGGTGCTCATATGTTTAGTTAAAATGTATAGGAAATCGCATATAAACTGGTAGCTCACTGCTTGTTGTTTAGGAATTTTATGGTTGATTTAGAGTATTTCTCACGGATTCGTTCCGTTTTATGAATCACGGAGAATCATAAACTGATACCTATAATTTATTGAGATATATTTTATGGTATTTTATATGTAACCTGTGGTTAGGCTTCCATGTTGTTTAGCCATTTGTGGCAGGAGTTTTTTTATCGACACACAGTTTTAATGTTTCATCTTCTGATCAGTACTTGAACCGTTTATTAATATACAAATTCTAATGTCAAAATGACCTTAAATATTATTTCCAAAAACAGTAACATATTTAGGTTATATACTGATATCATCACTGCTATGAACCAATAATCAACATTGGACCTATATAAAATTTCGAGTTCACAGCACAGAGAAAACAGTTTCTTTGGTTGTATTAGCGAATTTTTCGTAAAATGAAAAATTCACTAATGACGAGATCTGTGTGTTTATATATATATATATATATATATATATATATATATATATATATATATATATATATATATATATATATATATCATCATCATCAATCAGCCCTCTGCGTCCACTGCTGGACATAGGCCTCCCCTAGTTGAGTCCATTATTTTCTTTCTTGAGCACTACGAATCCAGTTTTTTGTAATTCTTGTAATGTCGTCTGTCCAGCGAGTTGGTGGCCTTCCCCTGTCTCTTTTATCGGATCTGATTCTCCATTCAAGTAATCGTTTTGTCCACCTGTCATCTTGCATGCGAGCCACATGTCCCGTCCACTTCCATTTGAGTTTTGCCACATGTACCACCACATCAGTCACTCCTGTTCTTCTGCGTAATTCTTCATTTCTAATGTGGTCACGTAACGAAACGCCAAGCATCGACCTCTCCCTTTTGCGCTGTGCTACTTTTAGTTTCTTAGCAGAAGCGTTGGTAAGGGTAGGTGTTTCGGCGCCGTAGGTCATAACCGGTAGAACACATCGGTTGAAAACTTTTCTTTTTAAGCATATTGGAAAGTCGCCTCTGAAAACGTCTCCAAGTTTGCCGTTAGCCGCCCAGGAGAGTATAACTCTTCTGTTTATCTCGCATGTTTGGTTGGCTTTGGATATGCTTATCTCGTGGTCCAAATATGTGTATTTATCTACCCATTCCACCTCAGAATTGTCAATAATTAGGTTGTTACTAGGGACGAGGTTTGTCATAAATATTGTTTTTCCGATGTTTATTTTTAGACCTACTGTTGCACAGGCCTCCTGAAGTTCTTGTAGCATCACTCTAATATCTTCCAAGTTGTCAGCCAGTAAGACAATGTCGTCTGCAAACCGTAAGTTTGACAGACTTTGGCCGTCTATTCTAAGACCTTTCTGATCCCAATCTAGCTTCTTGAACACATATTCCAGGACGGTGATAAACAGTTTTAGAGACATCGTATCTCCCTGGCGTACTCCTCTCCCAATTCTTATAGGATTCGTGTATTCATGTAGTTTTACCACAAGAGTAGCATTTTTATATATATTGTAAATTAGTTTGGTGTAGCGATAGTCGATACGGCATGCTTGTAGGGACTGCAACACTGCGTCCAGCTCCACAGGGTCGAAAGCCTTATGGAAATCCACAAAAGCAAGGACAAGAGGTCTGCCATATTCGATGGTCTTTTCAATCACTGGTTTGACGCTCTGGAGATGATCATTGGTTCCAAACCCACTTCGAAAAGCGGCTTGTTTCACTGTCTGGACGAAGTCCAACTTCTTTTCAAGTCGTGTGGTAATTATTCTAGTAAATAATTTGTAGAGGTGGCTAAGTAGACATATCGGCCTGTAATTTTCTAGGTTTGAGATATATATATATATATATATATATATATATATATATATATATATATATATATATATATATATATATATATATATATATATTATATATATATATATATATATATATATATATATATATATATATATATATATATCGTATCGATAACTCAAAAAATAATGGGCTAATTTTGATGTGGTACGTACTTTTGTTTTGTAAGTGGTTTGGATAAGTTCGTTAGCCAGGAAAATCGGACCAGTTTTTCCGGGAAACTTTTGTATTTCTGAAAATAACAAAGGTATGGCAACCAAATTTGGCATATACCTTTCTACTATCAAACTTACCCTACGTGCCGAAATTCAGATCTCTAAGTTGAAAGGAAAAAAAGTCTTAGGCATTTTCAGAAAAAAAATGACTGTCACTGGTGATCAGAGGAAAGCAGAACAACATAATATTTTGTGTGACTAACAAAACCAATTGAATATTATATAAACCGTTAAGTTTTCTTCACGCAAAACGGTCAAGAAGTAGCAGAAGAAATATTTTGGAAATTTTATCATTTTTCTTCTAAAACGCCAAAGTAGCGATTTGAAACGTCAAAATTTGCAATTTTCAGACGAGTGTGAAAGAAATACGGATTCTGTAGAATAAATGTCGTACTAAGTGTGTTTTACAAAGCCTTAAGCTTCAGGTTCAACCATTATTGTCCTTCATTTTACTAAAATATTTTCGGAAAATCCATTTCAAATAGACCCTCTTTCTGATGCTTTGGCAGCAGTTTCATCTATAGGGTTTATGGTTTAATAGTCTATATTTTAGTAAATTTTCGTAGAAAAATTTCGTTATTGAGAGGACCGCGACTTATGAATTTTAAAAAGATTTCTTCAAATGAGCGCGAAATATGTCCGCTAAAACCCATATACGGGGTCAGTTTCAGTTTTTGTCTGTTTACACATATACAGGGTGACGCATTTTTACCGTAAAGGACAATATATCCGTTATTATACAAGATATGAGAAAAAAGTATATACGTTAATTATAGGGTATGTCGAGCTGCATCTTATAAATGTATTTTGACAATGACAGGCTAGCCCATAAGTCGTTTGTGATATACACTTTTTTTTAAATAGAACACCCCCTTATGTTATTGCATTTTTGTTTTCCATTGAATTATAATGCATGTTTAAAAAAAATTGATGTCGTTCATGGTTTTTGAGTTATTTCAATTGTTTTGACACACTTAATAGCCGGCGTTATTTTGATATGTTACAAACGCAAATAATCCCTGTAATCAGACAGGCTGTCCTGCTCATAATTCTAGAGAGGGACAGACTCTAGTCCGTAACACAGACGGGGAAAGAATAATGTCAAATAGCGGTCCAGTGTTATGGCCAGCTAAGAGTCCAGATCTTACGCCTCTGGATTTTTACTTGTGGCGACATGTAATAAATGAAATACATGAATTCGATGCACCTGAAGAAACAGACATGTTAATTCAAAGGGCAAGGGGCTATCTGCTGGAATTAATAGACATACTTTAGAACGGGTTACCAATTCAGTAATAAAAAAATGTCAGAAATGTATTGACAAAAATGACGGACATTTTGAACTTTAAAAGTGATACTTGTTATTTGTCTTTGTTTTTCTAAAGGCGCCAACTTTGTTATTTGTTTCTTAATAGTATGTGTTGATTTTTAATTTATTGCTATATTAACAGCTATAATTACATCCACTTGCTTGAATATGTTGAAAATTGACGAAGTTAGAGAGCTAGGTATTTTGACATGGTGCACACTGTATAAATATGTAAGGCTAGATGTATTTTCACCATATATAGAAACACATACCGGTTTCCCTCTTATTAGAACTCGTCAGTGTGGTATCCAAAAGACAATCAAAAGACATCTAAAGGAACTTGCCCGAAGGTAGCTAGCCTTACATGCACACTGTATAAGATATGTCATTTGTAATAGCATCTATCAGCTGAAAATAATGGCATGGCGTTATATAGAAGACATGAAGAAAAAAAGTTCGGGACGTAGCAAGTGCGTTATGGTAGTGAATTTTTATTAAATGCTTCAAACGTGAATAACTCAATTTTCTATAAACTGAGAAAGTTTAATTTTGGTATGTAGTAAGATCTTCCTTAAGGCAAGATATCCACCATAATAATTTTGTAATATTCGGAGAAAAAATTTTTTTTCAAAGAAAATTCAAAATTTGAATAACTCACTCAAAATTTTCCCGGAAAACCGTGTCCGATTTTCCTGGCTAACGAACTCATCTAAGTCATTAATAAAAGAAAGGCACTTGCCGAGTTTCATCGAAATCGGTTAATTATTTTTTGAGTTATCGGATACATACATACGTACATATATATATATATATATATATATATATATATATATATATATATATATATATATATATATATATATATATATATATATATATATATATAAATTGAAACTTATCCCGGATATGGGTTCTAGGGGTCCTAGTTCGCGCTCATTTGAAAAAATTTTTGCAAAGTCTCACCATGGATACCTCTCTATTAGTGAATTTTTTTAAATAAAAATTCACTAAAAAGATGTTTCTTGTCTCTTGTATAAGTATACATAAACTTGTTGGCTGGGGTGGAGACAGGTACATGGAATAAAACAGTAAAATAAAATCGAATTCTTTGGAGACTGGGAACCATTTTTATTACTTTATTTCTTATACGCAATCTAAGTTTAGAGGACCAAAAGATTGCCACATTAAGAGAATTATTTTTATTATTGGTAAGTAATAGCAAAATGTCCAGGATCATTTATCATTTCTCGAAACTCCATTGTGGCAGGCTTGGGTTGCAGAAGCCACTAACAACACTGGGGTCCAGATTTCACATTTACTGATGAGAACAGAACCAGAAACAGCTAAAGGTTCGTTCACACATTCAAACAAGAAACATTGGGTGTGTTTAATAATGGGCCCGAGCAGCGGTTCGTGTACTCGAACGCAGATTTCGAACGTCCACTCTCTTCCGTTTAAGAACTGCTCTAACGGCTCTAACAGCTTTTCCAGCTTTTCTAAAACCGTTTCAATTCCTAACCTAACAAATTTGAAAAACTACAGTTAATGTTTTAATTTAATTTATATGCAATACTAATGTTATCTGACTTTTATTATCTAAGCAAAAGAACTTGGCTTCTTTATACTTTTTTTTTTCCTTTCTCAGGGCTCGTCCGCGGCTTTGCCGCCCCGATAGCACTGCAACCGTTGGCTTATTGTGCATTTCTTTATACTTCCTAAAATTGAATAGGCTTTCAATTTGCAGCAGATAAGTAATCAAATGAACTAATCTAAATATGTAGCACTTATGAGCGATTCTGAGTTCCAAAACTATCACAACAGAACTCCAAACAATGTTCTCATGAACAATCTGTGAAATATTCACAATTGCCAACATCTCTCCATAAAATTTGCAAGAACCTTGTCGGGAGTTCGGATTCCCTTTACTGATTATTAGTGAATTTTCACTTAAAAAATTAACAAATAGAGAGTATATATAAAATACTTTTCACATTAATATGCGCGAGCGTGTGTAACATTTTTATCACATTTTATGTACGACTCAATGATATAACGCTACAATCGTACCGTGGGTGTCGACTAGGAGGAAAGAGGCAACTTGTTAATTCTGGACTTGAAGGTTTGAAGGTTCGGGGGAGAAGGAAAAACATGTGTAGGTAAGGAATTCCACAACTTGGAAGTCCTCGGGACAAAAGAGCGGGCATAACAAGAAGTTCTATGTCTGGTGACCTGGACAGTAAAAGGGTGCATTCGCTCTGTTCCCCTGGTAGATCTGTTGGGGCAGCAGGTGGGGGAACTATGGAGGAAAGCTCCTACGAGCAGTGCCCGTGCAGATATCTATAAAATAGAGAGAGGTCACCAACGGCACGTCGGTGGGCAAGGGATGGCAGCCTTTGGGTGAGGGTAGGGTCACCGATGAGACGTATGGCTCTCTTTTGAATGGAGTCCATGATAGCGAGTGTAGAAGCGGCAGCTGCACCCCAGATGTGGGAGCAGTATTTGAGGTTTGGCCTTATTTGTGAAGTATATAAAGTATAGAGATTAGCTGGTGAAAAGTATTTGCGAGGCAGGAAGAGGAAACCTAATTTCTTAGCAGCCGCTTCTGCAATTAATGTGACATGTTGGTGCCAATTAAGATTTCGATCCACAGAAATGCCAACAAGAGAAAAGGGCTCATTACTTTGAATAACTTGGTTGTTCATTGTGATGGGTCTAGGGCTGGTGTATCTCTTATGAGAAAGAAAGCAAGACTAAAATTTAGTGGGGTTGAATTGTACAAGATTTCTACTTCCCCAGTCTAATATTTTTTGGAGATCCACGGAGGCAGAACCCTCCATGAGTCTGCGATCCTCATTTAATTGGGCTAAGCAGACAGGCTTAGAATATTGTATATTTGAGTGGAGGGTGCTGTCGTCCGCGTAACTGTGAAGTGGGTTGGATGTGCTAGAGAGGAGGTCATTGATGTGGAGAAGAAACAAAGTAGGGGCTAAAGGTGAACCTTGAGGAACTCCTGCATTGATTGGATACAGTTTAGAGGAATGGCCATCCACAACAACAGAAATGCTCCTGTTGGAGAGAAAATTTGCTGTCCAGGTACAAACTTTTGGTGGTAGGCTAAAGGCCGGAAGTTTATTAAGCAGCGCTGCGTGACAGACCTGGTCGAATGCTTTGGATATGTCTAGAGCGACAATCTGGGATTCACCGTGTAGTTCCATAGACTTGTTCCAAGAATGGGTCACAAAAGAAAGGAGGTCGGCAGTCGATCTGCGCTGACGGAATCCATACTGTCTGTCGTAGATTAGACTGTGTTTTTCAAGAAATTTTAGTAATTCGGTGTTTATATACTTTTCCATCACTTTAGAGACGACTGAAAGGAGAGAAATAGGCCTGTAGTTGCTAGGAAGCGCTTTGGATCCTTTCTTGGGGATGGGTTGTACTCGAGCAGTTTTCCAGTTACTAGGGAATATGCCTTTATTGTAAGATATCTGAAATAGACGCGTCAGGGCAGGAGCAAGTTCTGGTACGCATGTTTTGAGAACAATTGCTGGGATCTCGTCAAGGCCAGAGGCTTTCCTGGTATTAAGAGAAGAGAGCATCTTTCGTACCTTTTTAGTTTTAAAAATGATATCCGTCATTTTATGCGCGACATTGGGGACTGTTGGTGGTTGAACATTTGGAGGTGGGTTGAGAGTAGAATTGCTGGCGAACAACGAAGCAAAAAGTTCAGCCTTGCCCAGGGCGGTAGAAACAATTTCATCCCCTGAGACAAGAGGTGGGAACGTGCTTTTGCAGAAATTATTACCAATAGATTTAGCAAGAGTCCAGAAGAGTTTGCCGCCGTGGGAGCTTAATAGTACTTTGTTTTTGATGTGGTTATTAAACGAGTTTTTTGCCTCAGAAAGAATGCGGACATAGCGGTTTCTTGCGTCGTTAAATGCTTGACGGTTTTCTTGACTGGGATTGTGTAGAAGCGTTTTGTGAGCTTTGACCTTTTCAAGTCTGACCTTGTCACAGGATTTAGAGAACCAGGGCTTTTGAGTGGCTGAAGAGGTTTTCTGTGTACGTGGAATAAATAACTCCATGCCAGCTTGGATAATTTCTGTGACATTTTGTAAGATATCAGAGGGGTCAGGATGAGAGAAGCAGACAGACGCCCATGGAAATGAGGAAAAGTAATCCCGCATTTCGTACCAGTTTGCGGAGTTGTAGTGCCAAACGATACGTGGGTGTGATGACTGTGGGACGTCGGGTTGCATTACGCAGGAAGCAGTGACCATGCCGTGGTCTGAGCGGCCAAGGGGGGCGGTGACTGATATCCTATAGCATTCAGGTTTTGTAGTAAGAAGGAGATCCAAGGAATTTGAGCTGTGTGTTGGGATACGAGGAAAGTTAGTAGGTTGCTGAACCATATTGGCTAAAGAATTGCTGACTGCAAAGGCCTCTGCTACTGTCCCTTGTGGATCGGTTTTTGAAGATCCTAGCCATTCCTTATTATGGACATTGAAGTCACCAAGAATAGTGACCTCGGAGGAAGGATATTCAGAAATCAGATAGTCTGTTTTTTCAGAAAGGTTGTCAAAGTGCTGGACAAAGTTGTTGTCAGAAGGTGACCGGTAAATGCAACAGATGAATTTAGTTGCAGCCCTGAGAGAGAGTTTTATCCATAGTATGCCTTTTCTTCCAGCTTCTAAATTGGGGAGTCTGGTGCAGGGTAGATTGCTACGGACGTATGCGCACACGCCTCCATGCAATCTAAAGGAAGTAATGAGCTCGTACCCCGGGAAATTAATGTGATTAGTGGCTGTTTTGGCACTGATTTGGGTTTCGGTGACGAAGAGGAGTTGGGGCCTATCAGCCTGGAGGAAATGGTGGACGGAGTTCAGGTTAGAATTTAGGCCACATATATTTGAAAAGGATATGTTAAATCTCGATGTTGGCATGGTAACCATATTCTTATGTCTTATAATAGGTAACTATGATTAGTGAGAACCAAGAAAAATAATAGCCGAAACAAGCTTATTCTTCGAGTTAACCTTATCGTGTGCTATATTCCTGGAAACGTTATAAAATGCCGCATCTAGTGCAGTTATAACGAGATAAGATTGGGATATCATTGATGCTTGATTCTAGGTCCATAATACAAATTTGTCTTCTCATGCAAATTTTCACATGAAATGTGACATGTAATATACCAAAATACTCAGAAAAAATACTCTATCCGCTGATTGAAAAATCCAATATGGCGGCCATACGAAAAAAAAAGTGACTATCGTCTTTCGGAAATGTGACGGAAATCGACAAAGCTAATAACACCGCTCGATTCATCACATTATTTTGTGTAAAACTACATTTAGATTTTCAAAAACGGAGATATGAGAAAAAAATCGATTTTTCCAAAATTCGGTTTTTCTCGATTACCTCCGGAACTACTAGGAATTTTCTAAATATAAAAACTGATTTAAACTCACCAATTCTGCAGTTGCTTGAGCAACTATAAAAAGCAATATTTCCAACCAAATATCATTGAACTGTCATCTCCAATGTTATAGTTGCTTGAGCGTCGTTCTAACAGCAGTTTTCCTCTTCACTTGCATTTTATTACACTCTTCGCAAACTACTCTTTACCATTTGTAAAACTCTTTCTTCTTAAATTTCTAATAATTAATAAAATAATGTTTTTACTCTACAAGAAATGAGTACAATTTAGAGAACCCAATTCAGCACATACGCATCACAATAAACTGTTTATTCATCCCTCTGATGACGCTCACTATGTTAGCGAAACGATCGTCAGGTCTAACAAACTGTATTGTGATGAATTGGCTTCTTCAAATTGTACTTATCAGTGCTCAACACAGATTCCAAACTTCACTCATTCTACAAGAAATTTTGAAAAATGTGTCATCATCGAAATGTTGCTGACCCCTGCCTTTTGTAAACACGATAGCGGAAATGGGGATGTAGAGACATATTCTCCGGCTCCAAAACTGTTTGCTTTCTTTTCTGTAACCGTAAAAGAGAGAACTTGGTTACAGATAAGAGAACAAACAATTCTGAAGCCAGATAAGTCTTAACGGTGATACTGTATATTAAGGACCAAATAAATAAATCGACTGCTGATAGATGAAGTTTACTACCTTATATGCACTCTGATACTATTTTTTGTTGTTGTAGAAATTCGTTTTTACATTGTGGGAAACTGTTGTTGTCGAGTTACTAATATCACTAGTCGCTGGTCACATACGGTAAGCTTAAATTACCATTTTTAATTTTATTGTTATTAGATGTATGTTTTCTGCTTTGTTGTTGTCTCTAACGTTTTTTGGGTCCGGTCAGGTTAGGCTGGGTCAGGTCAGGTCAGGTTAGGTTAGATCAAGTCAGGTCGTTCAGGCCTCCTTGGTAGGGTGTTTTGTGTATAAATGACAGGAAAGCAGTTGTCCCTTTAAACCCTTAACAAGCTGGTGACCTGGAGCAAATAGACGTGCTGGAGAAGGTAGAACATTAGAGTTACTCGCATTATTAGTCGCTGGTCTCATACGGTAAGTTTAAATTAACATTTTATTTATGCATACTTTTTTGCTTTCTTGTTGTCTCCAACGTTTTTTGGTGAGGTGAGATTAGGTCGGGTGAGGTCAGGTCAGGTGTCGTCAGGTTAGACCACGTCAGGTCATTCAGGCTTCCTTGGTAGGGTGTTTTGTTCATAAAAGAAAAAAGTTGTCCCTTTAACCCCTAAACAAACTAGGGGCCTGGAGCAAATAGACGTGCTGGAGGAGGAAGAACATTATTAAGAGAAAATGTTGATGCAAAATGTAAAAAGGTTGCTTATAGAAGTCCAACTAAGCTGTACTTCTCGATGTTCCTTCTTTATTTCCTTCTCCCACAGCCCCCTGTTCACTCTGCGTCCCGTAAGTTTTCGGGGGGTTGTTTCCACAACATTTTTCGTCTTGCTTATACATACTAGAGTGGTTTTAAGCATGTTTCGGAAAAAATTGTTTGAAAACCCCCTTAGCCGCTAATATGCAATATTACCTAATTTATTATAGAGTCTCATTTCTGAACGTCACACAGTCCGGGATAGACATAACTAAACATTGAATGAAAGACTTCTCTCAAGACAACAAATTTGTATGGAGTGCTTCCATCAAGTAAAGGCAACAACAGTTAATGAACATGATAGGGATCTTTTATATGGTAGACGGAACCGACGACTTAACGTCCATTCCTAATAGCGGGGCGTGAGAATAAGGTAAATATTTGATAACTTTGTATTTCTTAGAAAGTACTCTTCTTTAGTTATTTAGTTAGTTCGTTATATCGTAATCATTTCTTTGTTCGTTGGTGTGGGTACACCCTAAGCCAATAAACAAACTAGCGAGTAGCTCTGGCGCAGAGCAGAGGCAGACAATGGTCGAGGACACGGTGAAGAATTTGAATTCCACCCGCTTCCTTCGTATCTTGTTAAGTCATCTATGCTCACGATTTGGCCGTGGCCCTCGGGCTAAACTTCTCTACCTAACCGTTGTCTAATCCTCTACCTTCACCTTCACACTGGTTAAAAAGACTATAAAAGAGTATACTCTTTCTTTTACACATGCCTTCCTAGTTTATAAAATATGTAGTACCTATGAGTATGAGTACGTCTTTGAATTCTTGTCTTGTTGCTTCAAATACTCTATGATCGTTTAAAATACGTTGAACTTAAGAAATTTAACCGTACTTTGTTTGTTATATTACATAGATTTTATCAATGATATACGACATAAATTAAAATATCATTTTTATTAGCGAAATTTCATAAAGAAATTTGTTAAAATAGAAGTCACGGCTGTACTGGTGAGTTTCTTAAAATGTTACAAGGGAATATCTGGAAAACGGCTTTATTTCTTTTGGTGAAATTTTGGTGAAGTAGTAGATAGAAGTGGGGAGATATTTTTGACATTTGACCCCCCCCCTCTCTATTTTGATGGGCGGGGGTTCCTTTGGATTTTTAAATGGGAGTAGATAACGGATATCACTTTCAAAACTAAAAAGGTACGAAACATGCTCTCTTCTCTTAATACCAGGAAAGCCTCTGGCCTTGACGAGATCCCAGCAATTGTTCTTAAAAAATGCGCACCAGAACTTGCTCCTGTCCTGACTCATCTGTTTCAGATATCTTACAATAGAGGCATATTCTCTAGTAACTGGAAAACTGCTCGAGTACAACCCATCCCCAAAAAAGGATCCCAAGCGCTTCCTAGCAACTACAGGCCTATTTCTCTCCTTTCAGTCGTCTCTAAAGTGATGGAAAAGTATATAAACACCGAATTACTAAAATTTCTTGAAAAACACAGTCTAATCCACGACAGGCAGTATGGATTCCGTCAGCGCAGATCAACTGCCGACCTCCTTTCCTGTGTCACCCATTCTTAGAACAAGTCTATGGAACGACACGGTGAATCCCAGATTGTGGCTCTAGACATATCCAATGCATTCGACCAGGTCTGGCATGCAGCGCTGCTTAATAAACTACCGGCCTATGGCCTACCACCAAAACTCTGTACGTGGAGAGCAAATTTCCTCTCCAACCGGAGCATTTCTGTTGTCGTGGATGGCCATTCCTCTAAACTGTATCCAATTAATGCAGGAGTTCCTCAAGGTTCAGCTTTAGCCCCTACTTTGTTTTTTCTTCACATCAATGACCTCCTCTGTAGCACATCCAACCCACTTCACAGCTACGCGGACGATAGCAAACTCCACTCAAATATAAAATATTCTAAGCCTGTCTCTTTAGCCCAATTAGATGAGGATCGCAGACTCATGGAGGGTTCTGTCTCCGTGGATCTCCAAAAAATATTAGACTGGGGAAGTAGAAATCTTGCTTTCTTTCTCATAAGAGATACACCAGCCCTAGACCCGTCACAATAAACAAACAAGTTATTCAAAGTAATGGGTCCTTTTCACTTGTTGGCATTTCTGTGGATCGAAATCTCAATTGGCACCAACCAGTCACATCAATTGCAGAAGCGGCTGCTAAGAAATTAGGTTTTCTCTTCCGGGCTCGCAAATACTTTTCACCAGATAATTTCTATACCTTATATACTTACACACAAATAAGACCAAACCTCGAACACTGCTCCCACATCTGGGGTGATGCTGCCGCTTCTTCACTCGCTATCATGGACTCCATTCAGAAGAGAGCTATACGTCCCATCGGTGACCCTACCCTCACCCAAAATCTGCCATCCCTTGCCCACCGACGTGCCGTTGGTGACCTCTCTCTCTCTCTTTTATAGATATTTGCACGGGCACTGCTCAAAGGAACTTTCTTCCATAGTTCCTTCACCTGCTGTCCCCAACAGATCTACCAGGGAACAGAGCGAATGCACCCTTTTACTGTCCAGGTCACCAGACATAGAACATCTTGTTATGCCCGCTCTTTTGTCCCGAGGACTTCCAAGTTGTGGAATTCCTTGCCGGCACATGTTTTTCCTTTTCCTCCGAACCTCCGAGTCCAGAACTAACAAGTTGCTTCTTTCCTCCTTGTCAACACCCACGGTACGATAGTATTTAGGCTGTAAGCCCTCGTGGTGTGTTGTTGAAAAAATATATTTTTGCCTTTTACTTTCTCTCTCTATTTTGAGGGGCGGGGATGACTTTGAATTTTTCAATAGGGTGATGCACTTTGTTTCATAAAATTCTAATCTACTTAAAAACTAGGTATGTGTGCAAAAAAGTTTTTGATTTGCTCTTTCGGTTACGGAATTATTTTAGGTTTATATATATATATATATATATATATATATATATATATATATATATATATATATATATATATATATATATATATATGTTTATATAATGTATATTATTTATTAGGTTAAAAAATAATAATCAATTTCTTAATCAAGTCTGTAATCATGGACGTTGATGTTGATTATTATTTGCTTCCATGAAGCCATTATCAAACCAAAACATAAACCCAGACATGTGGTTTCAACAGGATGGAGCTCCACCCCATTATCCAATGTAGACCCGAAATCAGATAGGCTTGATTAATAAATTGATTATTTTTTTGTAATTCAACCTAATAAATCATAATTCCGTATCCGAAAAAGGAATAATTTTTTTCGCACACATACCTGGTTTTCTGCGTAGATTCGAATTTTTTAAAACAAAGTGCATCACCCTATTGAAAAATACAAAGTCACCCCCGCCCCTCAAAATAGAGAGAGAAAGTAAATATCAAAAATATGTTATCTACTCCCGAATTCAAATTACTCCACCAAAATAAATTAAACAGTTTTCAAAATATCCCCTTGTAACACTTTAAAAAACTCACCTGTATACTGGGTGATTCACGTAGCTCGTTCGTTAGAAAATTTTTATTTCTCGAAATCGTATTATTATCAAATTTGGTACCCAGCCATAATGGACTGCTGCTGCAAGTCTAAATAAAATACTTCCAAAATGGCGAATTTGCGGAAATATCGGAAATCGGCTCCATTTTTGTTTTTTCAAATTCACATCAACCCCTTAAGGGTGGTGATAACAACCCTTATATTTTAAATAGGGAACATGGGTCGAGTGTTACATCATTTGAAAGCTCTTTCTTTTCTGAATTCAGCACACTAATTTTTTTGGAAGTTATTAACTCGTTTAAAAATTATTCACCATTGAAGATGCAAAAATGCATGTCACTCATTCCGATAAGAAATGTGCTGATAGTCAATGTTTTGTTGGTTTGTAAACAAAAAATTGACTATTAGAACATTTCTTATCGGAATGAGAGAAATGCGGTTTATTATTTCAGTTTATCGGTCGGTATGATACTTGATAGTACTACCGAAAATTAATTTCACAATGGTGTATTCTGTAGAAGAAAGAGTTGAAATAATTACTCTTTTTTTCAAAAACGATGACCGTGCCAACCGTGCCGTAATGAACGACATCCGAACAGACATGTTAGCAGAAAATATATTTTGGAGTTAGTTGCAAAGTTTCGACAAAGTGGTTCAGTAGCCAACAAAAAACGGGATTCTGAACGTGAATTTCCGGTTAGAAATGAGACTACTGAAATTGAACTTTTAGAACAAATTGCTGCAAACCCAACTTTGAGCATGAGAAAATTGGCCACTGTTTCAAACATCAAAAGAAGAATTATTCAGCGAATATTGAAGTATCATAAATTTCACCCGTATAAAATTCATCTTGTACAACAACTAAATGAAGATGATTTTGATCGGCGGCTGGAGTTTTGTGAAGTTATGACTGCACGAATAGCTGATAACGGAAAATTTCTGTTCAATATCTGTTTTTCAGACGAGTGTACGTTTTTATTAAACTCTACAGTCAATCATCATAATTGTCGTTATTGAGTAGATAATAATCCAAGAAATTTTCACGAAGTCCACACTCAAACTCCACAGAAATTGAATATCTGGACTGGCATTTTTGGAGACCGTTTAATCGGACCAATTTTTCTTGATGGCAAATTGAGTGGCGAAACGTATTTGGTGTTACTAGAAGATATCGTTTACCCTCTAGTAATTGACATTGTTGAAAATGATGATCGCTATCAAGAAAATCAATTAGTGTTTCAACAAGATGGAGCTCCTCGGCATTTTTCACAACGTGTTAGGCAGTTTTTGAACAGAGAGTTTCCAGAGCAATAGTTTGGGCGTAGAGGTGCTATTGAGTGGCCCCCTAGATCACTGGATTTAACTCCTTTAGACTTCTTTCTATGGGTCTATTTAAAGAGTAGAATTTACGCAACAGAACCGAAGTCTCTGGAACAATTACGGAGACGCATTATTGAAGAATTCCGTCTAATAACTCCACAAATGCTCCAGAATGTCAAAGCTCGTTTTGAACAAAATTTGTACTTTTGTATGGAAGCTGGTGGTCAACAATTTGAACACTTAGTTAACTGAATAAACATTTTTGAACGTTTGGTTTTATTTTTTAGCTTTTTTGTAACGAAAAATTGACTAATTAGTGAACTTCTTATCACAATGAATGAAATACGTTCTTGCAACTCCAACTGTGAATAATTTTTAAACGAGTTGATAAAACTTCAAAAAAAAAAAATAGTGTGCTGAATTCAGAAAAGAAAGAGCTTTCAAATGATGTAACACTCGACCCATGTTCCCTATTTAAAATATAAGGGTTGTTATCACCACTCTTAAGGGGTTGATCTGACAAAGTTGAGTTTTATGTCGAAACATGTCCCCCCCAATATTAAAAGTGACATGTTTCAGCGTTTCTTAAAAAAAATTTCTGGACGCAAATCGGTCTGTTTCGTTTTCAATGCGCCACCCTGTATATATATATATATATATATATATATATATATATATATATATATATATATATATATATATATATATATATATATATATATATATATATATATATATATATATATATATATATATATATATATATATATATATATATATAAATTGAAACTGACCCCGGATATGTGTTCTAGCGGGCCTAGTTTGCGCTCATTTGAAGAAATTTTCTCAAAATTCAAAAATCTCCTCATTAGTGATATTTTTAAGAAAATTCACTAATACAATTTAAAGGGAAAAATACAATTTTATTAGAAATATTTAGGGGAAGCAATGCTCCCATTGCTTCAATTGAGAGCACGTCCCTGTTGAAGACTGTGGTTGGAAACTGAACCAAAAAGTAGAATCACCCCATAAACCACAACATCAGCAGCTATTGCTAGCCTGTTTAGCGACAGCTACTGATGAAGACAACTTCGTTGTTGAAATCGGTGTCTAGCGCATAACTCTCTGTTATTATTTTGTGATTTTTTGTGGCGCCTCTGCTTCTTGTAATAGTAATTGTTTAATTTTTCCGATAAAACTCTTGCATGTGACATATTAAAACTTGAAATTTCAACAACAAAAAATGTACTACCAATCCTTTAGCGATTTTTTTTAAATTCGCTAATGAGGAGATCTGTATATATATATATATATATATATATATATATATATATATATATATATATATATATATCCGACCGATAACTCAAAAAATAATGGACCGATCTTAATCAAATTTGGTGAGTACCTTCCTTTTGCAAGTGGCTTGGATAAGTTCGTTATCCAGGAAAATCGGACCAGGTTTTCCCGGAGAATTTTGGGTTTTCTTTCTTAAAAATATTTATATCTCCGTAAATAACAAAGTTTGGTACGCGTGTTTGTATTATAAAGAGTGAACTCTGTACCAAAATTTAGGTCTCTAGCTTTAAAGACTACGAAGTTATGGGCAGTTAAAGAAACAAATTTTGGAGTTTTCCTCAAAACGTCAAACCCGCAATTTTAAACGTTAAAATTGGCAATGTTTAGGCAAAAAACGTGAAACAAATACCGATTGTGAAAAGAAAATGTTGCAAGAAGAGTGTTCTGCAAACCCTTAAGTTTCAGATTCAACCGTCATTGCCCTTCATTTTACTAAAATATTTACAAAATATTCATTTCAAATAAACACTTTTTCTGATGCTTTGGCTGTCGGTTTAGTTAAGTTGATGCTTTCGCTGTAGGTTTAGTGAAGTTTATGGTTTAACGGTCTATAATTTTTTTAGCTAATTTTCGTAGAACAAATTCGTTAATGCATTTTTGCATTTTTTATCGAAATATGATGCGTTTGTAAGAAAAAAATCTGAACGTAGTAAGTGCGTTTTGGTAGCGAATTTTCGGTAAATTTGCAGTTTAGTTCCCGAACGCTTTTCAAAAAAATGTTTTCAGAAACTTGCCTAGGCCCCCCCCTGGATCCACAAACCACAAAAAACATTTCTTGTTCACACCGCCCAAGGAAGTTACGGGACCAGGAGTGAGTAGGGGTGCTGGGCGGGGTAGGTAGTAAAAAGGAAATATGAGCAGAAAATGCGAATAAAACGGGCTTGAAAGTTGTCTTTTTCACATCTTGAAGCCATATCCCCCTTAAACCCTGCCTCCCCGCACAGCTCCCCTATCCACCCCCAGGTGCCGTAACTTCCTTGGCGGATAGGAACAAGACATTTTTCTTGTGGTTTATGCAGCTAGGGTGGTTGTATGCACGCGAAGGGGAAGGAAAATCCCCACGACGAAGCAGCCACCCCGCAACCCCCTCCCCTGCCACATGCCGAACGGGGGGGGGTCCTGCTTCGTCGTGCATTTTCCTTCCCCTATCGTGTGCATACAACCACCCTCGTTGCATAAACCACAAGAAAAACTTCTTGTTCATACTCCCCAAGGAAGTTACGTGACCTGGGGCGAATAGGGGTGCTGTGGGGGGGTAGGCAGGATTTAATGGGGATATGGCTTAAAATGGACAGCTTTCAAGCAGTTTTCTTCGCATTTTCTGCTCATATTTCCTTTTTACTACCTACCCTGCCAAGCACCCCTATTCACTCCCCGTCCTGTAACTTCCTTGAGGGGTGTGAACAAGAAATTTTTCTTGTGGTTTGGGCATCCAGGTGGGGTCCTAGTAATGTTTCTGAAAATAATTTTTTGAAAAGCGTTCGGGAGCTAATCTGCAAATTTACCGAATTTTCATTAAATCCTTCAAATTTCAATAACTCAATTTGCTATTAACGTAAGCTTTATTGGATAGAAAACCAACATTTATGTTTATTTTCGGAAAATTTTTGTATATTTTCACACCATAAGTAATGTTGATAAAATATATAGTACATTGTAAGACCAGATGCATTCTCGCAACAATTAGAACCGTAGACCGGTTTCGTTTTCATTAGAGCTCTTCAGTACGGCATACTAATTGTAGCAAAAATGCACCAAAAATAACACGGCTATCGTATAGCCAGTCTTAAAACACTAAGTGAGTGGTGAACGTGTCGCCACCTAGTTCGGAACCAAGTACTATGTTGTCACGCCCGCTCCAAATAACACAGAGTGTTAAAAATAGAGACAGTATACAACTAACAATTTAAAAAATTGTTAGCCCTGGCCCATTTCTACCCCAATATAGGGACAAAGTATGTAAGACTAGATGCATTCTCGCAACAATTAGAACCGTGCGAGAATGCATCTAGTCTTACATACTTTGTCCCTATATTGGGGTAGTAATGGGCCAGGGCTAAGAATTTTTTAAATTGTTAGTTAGTTGTATACTGTCTCTATTTTTAACACTCTGTGTTATTTGGAGCGGGCGTGACAACATAGTACTTGGTTCCGAACTAGGTGGCGACACGTTCACCACTCACTTAGTGATATAGTACATTGTTTCTATTACATAGGCTATACCGGTAATCAGATTGATGAATTAACCCAATTTGATGCCTGCTTTCACCAAAGAAAGACATTTGCTGTTAAAAATATTTTAAAGAAAATTCGCTACTATAACGCACTTGCTGCGTCCCGAAATTTTTTGTAAATTTCTTTGACCAGATCCTCCAAAACTGTGGTATGTACATAAACAATATTCAATTTGCTAAAACAAATTTTAAAGAGATATGATGTAAGGTACATAAGATAAGGAAGGAGGTCTGTTAATAATTCTTATTACACGGTAAAAGTCTCTAGTAGCTTTTGCCAACAGTCTTGTTATGGCTCTTTGTCGGCGAAACACTTGACATATATAAGCATGTACGTGCTGTGAATACACTCATTAAATAACTCGGACCTCCGCACATGCACTATCAACTGTAACTATACCATGTGATGTAATATTTGTTTACCATAAACGGCGCTCATCATAAATAATGCATCCGCCTAGAGAAAAAGTTCTCTTATAGGCCATTTCTTTTTTGTTGCTATTAGATTAAAGATTTGTGGATTATACAGGTTGATTCATTAGAAGTTTATAGGACAATCGAAGACATTACTCTTAAATTTTAGTTGCAGCTATAATATGATGCGATCTATTTTTCTATAATATTTTTAATGCGCTATAACTTCCGGCTGAACCGGAAGTGACATTAACTTTTTTTTTTCAAATGAAACCCTATAAATATTATGGCATTTTAAAATTCTACGTACAATTCTGAAGCTGATGCATTTTGAATTGTTTTCCTATTTTCAGTTGTTTTTGAGATTTAATTTTTTCAAAAAATTTAGAAGTCCCAGTTAGCGATTATCTGCCTTTCGCCCCGTCTATGGTGTCTGGTCATGGACGGTCTCTTGGAGCGGCTCTCCGAGAACGGCTTCTACGTCCAGGCGTACGCTGATGATGGGCTGGTCTTAGTCACCGGCAAATTCCTCGGCGTCGTCTGCGAGTGCATGCAAGCTGCCTGTAGCATAATCGAAAGGTGGTGTGGTGAGCTGGGACTCTCCGTAAACCCGGCGAAGACGGAGATGATCCTATTTACCAAGAAGAGGAAGGTAGAGCGGTTTAGGGCGCCCGTGATGTTTGGAAAACCTCTAGCTTTAGGGCGGGAGGTCAAATATCTGGGGGTAATCCTGGACTCCAAATTAACATGGGGGTCGCAAATAGAACGGGTTGTAAGGAAGGGAGTAGCGACACTCCAGAAGCTGCGTCGAGTGATAGGGAGGACCTGGGGAGTTAATCCTCAGATCCTTCACTGGATATACACTGCGATCGTCAGGTCGAGAATCCTCTATGGGGCGTTGGTCTGGTGGTGCGGTGTGAACCAAACTACCAGCAGGAAGCTGGCCAAACTCCAAAGGCTGGCAATCCTGGGTATCACAGGCGCTATGAGGACGATACCCTCAGCAGCGCTAGATATCCTGTTGATGCTGCCACCGCTTCCCATCTGTGTCAGGAGGGAGGCGATGGCGTCGCATCTCAGAATGCGACACGCAGGAATCTGGTGCGGAGAGGGAGCAGTAATAGGGCATGCAAGAGTCGCCAAGGAGGTGGAAAAGGAAATTCCGATTTCCGCCATAAAGGTAGGGGATGCCGAGGATGATATTAGGTTGACTAGGCCATACACCCTCAGGATCCCCAGTAGGGATCAGTGGAGGGAAAATGAGGTTGAATTCGAGCCCGCAAGCCTGGTCTGTTTCACCGACGGATCGCGGTTGGAGGACCAACAATCCTCCGGGGCAGGAATATACATAGAGGGCCTGGGGGTGCGCGAGAGCTATGCTCTTGGCGCATATACCACGACATTCGAAACAGAGGTGTACGCTATCCTGTCTGTGGCCAACAGACAGGATGTGAAGAGGAGTCCTGAGAAATGTATGTACATCTGCTCGGATAGCCAGGCAGTCCTCCGGGCAGTCTGCGCGGCCAGAATCAGGTCTACACTGGTTCACGAGTGCGCTGACGCTCTCAGAGGACTAGCCAGGACAAATGAGGTACAACTAGTTTGGGTTCCGGGACACTGTGGCGTAGCGGGGAATGAGGTGGCGAATAATCTCGCAAGGCTTGATTCCCGGCAGCCGGTTTGTGGCCTGGAGCCGGCGATTGGTATAAGTGGGAAGACAGTCTCTGTCGCCCTAGACAGGTGGACCGAGGAAGCAATTAAGAGGCACTGGGGGTCGGTTGGTGGCTGCAGGCAGGCGAGGGACTTCGTGGAGGGGCCGGACAGAGATAAAGCTGTCTGGATACTCGGAAGGAGTCGACACACGCTTCGCTGCATCCTTGGGGTGCTCACAGGCCACTGCGCACTTAGAAGACACCTCACATTGATAGGCGTAGAGAGGGATCCCATTTGCCAGGAATGCGGCGAGGATGAGGAAACGTCGTACCACTACCTGTGCGAATGCGAGGCTTTTGAGGGTCTTCGAGCAGAATTGTTCGGATCCAGGACCCTGCAGAGGAATCAGGTAAGTACCGTCCAATTGAAGACCGTTACGGCCTTCATCTCGAGGTCGAGGCGGTTTGGCGACGGAACTGAGGTGGAGTAGAGCATGGTTGCTGGAGTTGGCAAAAAGGGCCCATGGTGGCCTACTTGCTTGGCATCCCCACCACTGCTACTACTACTAGCGATTATTTGAAGAAGTTTCTATTTTCTCTGGAGCTAGAAAATTATAATTTGGTAGGTATTATTATGTAAGTACTGCAAGTCTCTTTAAAAACATTCTGTTACAAATTTCATTAAGTTCGCAAAAATTTTCTAGAAAAAAAAATTTGCAAAGGGAATGTACCTGCCAAATTAG
Organism: Tillus elongatus; assembly: GCA_964006375.1. Classification (NCBI taxonomy): domain Eukaryota; kingdom Metazoa; phylum Arthropoda; class Insecta; order Coleoptera; family Cleridae; genus Tillus; species Tillus elongatus. The sequence continues at coordinate 219,049,763 of OZ023263.1, forward strand.
AAGTATGGCAGGTATTTTCCTTTTAATTGCTTGGAAATTGAGTTATCGAATTTCAAATATTTTTACAAAAGTTCTCTACCTAAAGGTTAACTTTTAAGGGACTTTTTAACTGCTATAACCTATAACTTACTAGAGGAAAACTTGGTAAGTATAGTTAGTAATTATTAAGTTTAGTTAGTTTAGTAAGTAGTTTTTTTTTATAATACATTTTCGGGGAAAAAAAGGTGAGCCCTTGATTATTAGTGAATTTAGAAAGGTATCGATGGAGAGACTTTGCAAAATTTTTTTCCAATGAGCGCGAACTAGGACCCCTAGAACCCATATCCGGGGTCAGTTTCAATTTTTATATGTTTATATATATATATATATATATATATATATATATATATATATATATATATATATATATATATATATATATATATATATATATATATATATATCCAACCGATAACTCAAAAAATAAGGAACTGATTTCGATGAAACTCGGCAAGTGCCATTCTTTTATTAATGGCTTGGATGAGTTCATTAGTCAGGAAAATCGGATAAGGTTTTCCGGGAAAATTTTGAGTTTTGTTTCAAAAAAAAAATCTGTTTGTCCGAAAATTACAAAGCTATTTTAGTGAAATTTGGCGGATATGTTGCCCTGGGTAAGACCCCACTATACACCAGCTTTCTACATTTTTAGAAAATTTATTCCAATTTTGAGTTTTCTTTTGAAAAAATTTTTTCTCGGAAATTACAAAGATATTTTGATGACATTTGGTGGATATGTTGCTCTGGGTAAGGCCCCAATATACACCAAAAATCAACTTTCTAAGTTCGTAGAAACTTGAGTTATTCAAATTTGAAGCATTTAATAAAAATTAAGTACCATAAGGCACTTGCTGCATCCAGAACTTTTTTTCTTGCGCACCCCCAATGCATTAAGGCACGAGCCGCTACTGCACACAGCTGACTATAAACAGAAAACAAGAATAAGAATAGCATTGGAAAGATTAACTGTAGCTCTATCTTTTTAAAAAAGTTAAGCAGTTAGCCAAACTATTCATAACCATGAACGCCGAAATGTCAATAGTTAGGAACAGTTAACTCCAGTTAGATCGCAGAAAAACGGCTTATATGTCAGAAATCTAGCACTACTTTGTATTAATTATTTACCATAGTCCATGCTTTAAAGGTGGTTATGCAACCAGTTATACTTTACATGCACGGGATAATACAATCTTTTCCTAAAGTTTAGGATAAATTCATTATTTCGAAATCTGTTGGTTCGATTTTCGCCATAGCTTATGCAGTGACGTTACAAAATATGGAAAATCTGTATTTCTCATCAACGGCATTGTCAGACTTTCAATATTCTTTTAAACGAAAAACCTGTACAGCGCAAAACTGCCAAATGGAATAAATTCAGTATTTCAATTATTTACGCATTATAATAATTATTAAAAAATCCCTAAACATACCAAATTTAGATTTAAAAATGACATCCTTCAACGTGAGAACTTCACCCCTGCATTCAAACCCCTTCGAGTGACAGTTTCAATCCCCAAATTTTTAAATAAGAAGTATGGGCTTTGCGATAACTCATTTGAAAGATCTCTTCATTTTTTATTCACAAATGCTATGGATTTAAAATTTATTGCGAAAATCAACTGTAAAAAAATTCAGTTAATTCACAAACTTCGCTACGATACACTAAAAAATTAAAAACTAATCACCTTGGTTCTTGATAATGAAAAAGCAACCAAAAACAATTTCCGTGTCCTTTTTGGGCGGTATCAGTCAAAAAGAATGCATAAAAAATTATCAACATTCTTCACAGTTGTCAACAAGGGCGTACCCAGGATCAAAACTAGGGGGGGGGGGGAAGCCATGGTCGTTCAGGTTGTAACATCTTATCGCGGAAAAAGTGAATGAAACCAAAATTTTAAGAAAATTATGTATAATTATAGCAGTGCTATATCAACTAAGTTATTACAATTATTTGCTTGAAAAAAATTTATTCTAGTTACATGTCGTATAGTAGTATATATTTTTTTGGATTTGTACAAAACTTGTTAAAAACTCTCGTTTTAATCCAGTCCTAATTTTCCTTGAAGAATTTTTGATGGACGCTCATCAAACACAACCCAGTCAGTCTGTCTTCTCCCATTGTACTTCTCAGCCAGGTCTTTACCCTTCCAAGGGTACTGAAAGATCGTTCAACAGTAGCCGTAGTTGATGGAAAAGCACTTAAAATGAGGAGTCCATGCCTAGTTGTAGGGAAAAAAATATTAGCCTCCTCCAAAAGTGCAGCTACTTCAATATCCTTTAATTTGTCTCCTGCTAAATCCTTCCTTTTCCACAGATTATACCACAAATCTAATTCTGGAGAGATATCACCCAACTCATAAAACTCCATGAAAGATTTTGCATTTTTCTCCAAATCTTTTGAAGTCATTTTTAGCATGTATGAAGGATGAAGATGGAATAAGGCAAAAGCAGGTGTATTCTCGTGTGAGAATTTAACATTCAATGATAAAGTTAAAGAGTCAAGATAAGGGATGATCAACGACCGTCTCCAATATTCAGTCGCAGTTTCAGATGGCGGATTACTTCTGTGTATTTGCTTTAGAACAATTCGTGGGACTGTTAAGTCAACGCCGACTTTCTCCGCGATATCATATGATTTTTCAAGTAATTCATCAGAAACATGTTCAATTTCTTGTCGAGCCTTCTTTATGACATCAAGGATTGCACTAATATGTTTCCTCACCATAATCAAATCCATATTTTTACTTTGTAGAACGTTCACAACGGGTTCCAAAATCGCAGAGTACTTTGCGATCCGATAGAAAGCTGTTCTTTTCCAGCGATATCTCCTGTTTCATCGGTCATTACAGCGTAAACTTTTGCTTGTTTACAATCTTCAATACTTCTTTCTTTGACAACTTCACCACATAATCTTATAATCTCATTTTGAATTTTTGGTGAAGTGTAGACTGCATTTTTTCGACATGTATCCAAATGATTCTTTAGCTTCACATCACCACAGTCAATTCTCAAATTTAAAAGGTCAAAGAAAACCCCCTCATCTCCTTCCTTTCCTCTAAGTGGCAAATCATGAGTTCCACAAAATATGATACAAGAAATAATTGATGACAATATTTGTTTGTTTTCTTCAATCATCTTCTGGTGACCACTTTGCAACTGTACATCAACTGGAACATTATCAAGGAACGCTTTTGCAGCAGCTGTTGAAGTTTTGTGGTAGTGACTGCCGACGTGTTTTCTACAATCTTCATGTATATCTTTAAACTTCACGTATGACCTTACCATGAATGACCCCAAAACTCCTTTAACTGTAGCAATACTAGGAGGAAAAAGAACACAGTGCATACATAGAGCACGTTTCAAACGACTTGAGTACACCAACCAAGGAGTATATTGATCTAACCAGCGGCGGTTAAATTTTCTTTTCAAATGGCTGGCATCAGAACCAAAAGCGTAATTTGGTGATGGAACCCAGGGATTTGTAAGCAAATCCTTCCTTTTTTCTGATGGCAACTTAAGGGCATGACCAACATAACGACCAATGTCATTTTCATGGTAGCCATCGTATTCTTCAATCGTTTTAGATGTCCCAGGAACAGCTACGTGTAGATGTGAAGAATTACTAGACCCTTGTTCCATAATAGACACAAAATCCGATGGTTCTGTCAGTTTAGTTCCATCTTCATCACCATCACTGCTTCCACTTCCACTACTGTCATCTTGATCCTTTTTCCGTTTGAGAGGGGCTGCCTGAAAATAATAGAAATTGACATAATTCAAATTTCAATAAAACAGGCTTATCAGTTAGTTAAAGACAGTACGAAATTCACTGCTTTAACCTATATCAATAAATCCAGCAATAGATTGAAATCATTTTTATCAAATTTTAATTTAAATATTGCGTTTAGAACAAACAATAATCTCAGTAAATACATTAAGAACAATAAAGCAAGGAGTTTGAAAGAAAATAAATCAGGTGTCTATCAACTAAATTGCGGCAGTTGCGATAAATTTTATATCGGAAAAACTTTTTAAACTCGTATTTCAGAGCACAAAAGAAGTTTTGATTTGGATAATGGTATTTCACATTACGCGATTCATTTAAGAAATGAAAATCATAATTTTGATAAAGTGTAAATCTCATTTTGAAGTAATTTTCATTATATTATATGATAAATTTAATTTAAAATTTTATTTTCTACATAAATTGAGAAATTACTTAACTTACCTTTTTGAAACCAGTTTCTTATATCCATTTAGGCAGCCTCAGTGTTCTCCAAACGTAAATAAGAAGATAAACTAATAAATTATAATAATTGATTGTTTAAAAAAATACTTAGTAGTAAACACCAACAGTTCAACTAACATACAAATACTGATCAAGTAGCGGCGGGCGGGTCAGTTTATATAGTAATGCGGACATGCGGAACTCTCTAGATCGACGGGGAAGGCGGAGACCTTTCTAGAAGATTTCCTTTTCTCTCATTGGCTGCCGCCTGTAGACTCTAGCGATCTCTCAGTCTTTCTCGAATCCCACTAACTGGCTGACAGATTTCGCTACCAGTCGCTAGATGGCTCTAGATCAGTGTAAAGCTTTGCGAGATGTACGATAATTATCCTATTTGTTTGTGGTATTATTTTTTTATAAGCATTTATTTTTTTGCTTCCAGGCTTCCAGGGTACGCCCTTGGTTGTCAATGTTAATTTTGTTTAAAACCGCCTTAGCAACTTGCTATGCGGTGGTAACCGCATGACAGTAGTTATCAGTTGTTAACTGCTATTCAAGAACCTGGTTTATTTAACACATATGCATAAAATAACAATTCCACAGATGATTGGTTACGGAGATAAAACATGATCAGAGAACGACGTTGCTTGCCGATTTCAAGAAAATTTTACTGATTTGCCTCCTATATACCAACTGACAGGACAACTGGTAAAATTGAAAAGCAATTTCGCGAGCCGGGAAATCTAAGGCAGATAGATAAAAACCTTCTAATGCACTGGGTAATTATACTAAATTGTATGTAATGCTTGAGTTTGAGGAAAACCCACATATTCGAGGCGGCAAGCAACATTGGATGTTGGCCATTCACCGATTATTTGAATATTAAAAGAAAAGAAAATGAATCCCTATAAATTGATACACACTCAGGAGCTCATGGAAGACGACTTTGATAGAAGAACGTCTTTTTGTGACCAAATGATGGGCATGCTAGATAACAATGTTATCCAACTAGAACGTGTTTTGCTTTTTGATAAGTGCAGTCTTACACAAAGCTCCTACCCCTAGCGTAACCCTCTCCAGAGATACCTGGTGTCCTCACTGGGTATCAATGTTTCAGCATGGAATGCGGGCCTCTTCCATGGTGAATAAACACAATTTTCCCTAGCTGCTTGTGAGAACAGTAAATGAACACAGGCGAAAATTTAAACCCAAATGAGACGGGTAATACTCTCTGTGTTCGGGCAGTTGGGAAACTAATGGAGGTAGAGCTGAGCGTTATCCGCTCTCTAACCATCAAACCACTGTCCTCCGATCAGGAGCGGGGGCTTCTAAAGTCACCGGTGCACCAATCGGAGGAATTACCAAACAAAACACGACTGTCTGGAGCCACGCTAAGAGACAGTTAAGTCGTCTGTTCAATGTTAGGGGAGAAGGGTTCCCTTATTCAACCGCCTTGAGTCAGGTAATTAAGAAGTCGAGTCCAGGCAGACTCACGTAAGGGTGAACTATATCGGACCGGAACCAGCGCTGGTGATATCCTTATGCGAAACGCACTTGAAAGACGTAGACAGATGGAAAGACAATCCAACAATAGCAAAACCTTCCGCTGTAAGGCCTTTATAAATGACCTTTCAAAGAAGTTCAGGGCTAAAAAATTCTATAATTGAGCTCGGACAAGAAACCGAGTGCCGGCTGTGTATGGCGAGTGACGAAACAGCAGAGCACGTGTTATGTTCCTGCCCGGCTGACAGGACAGGACAAGATAGCTGCTTCTTGGCAAGACCCAACTTGCAATAGAAGATGTGGATCAGCTTTCGCCCACACAAATTATCGACCTCTGTAAAAGGCTGGACTTGATGGGTGAACGATAAGACAAGTAGGCGTGAGCCACAATAGGCCTTAAGGTCGCAGTGGACGGACTGTTATGGCCCACTTACAACATAACCTAACCTAACCTACACCCTGTGAAGCATTTGTGCTACATGCAATTAGTGAATTTTCATTAAGAACATTCACTGATAGAGAGGTATCAATGGTAAGATTTTTGTAAAATTTCTTCAAATGGGCGCGAATCAGAGCCCCTAGAACCCAAATTCAAGGTCAAAAGTATCAAATACTTAAAAAAAAATGCGAAAAACACAATATCTTTTAAATTACTAGAAGTAGGAAACTAAAACTTTACACGCATGTGGATATCGGATACGTGCACCTTTCTACCAAATTTGTACCTAATCGGTTCGGTGAATTTTGAGTTATAACTAAATGAAAAATAAACAATTTACGATATGACCTGAAGTTTACCTCTGAATGGGTGCCTATAATGTTAGACAAGGTCAGACAGATATATCAGGTTACGCTGCTATTGCAAACAATTGCTTCAAATGAAACTTTAAACGAACGGGGCTACAAAATATGTCACAAGAAACAATCAGCGGGGTTGCCATTTTCCGAAACTGTCATCTGAATCTGAAAACACCAGAAAAATATATAGTAGTAGATAAAAATTTTAATGAAAGTGATTCCATTTGCTTAAAGGCAATCTAGAACTACGTTCTATTGTGTATAAATATTAGGCTTCCCATTCTTCACGGCATTTAAAAGCCATCTCCCTATCCTATCTGACAACTGTTCGCTATTTGTCATTTGTTATTTTGCCAACTGACAGCAGGGAGGGAAGTCGAATTCGAGGTTATTTTCTTCTTCTTCTTTGTTTACAGACCTCATAAACAAAGAATAAGAATATAACATTTAAATCGAATCCGCTAATACCTTAGAATCTTAGAATAGATACTTATTGTTTACTTTTAGTTTTTAGTGAATTTTCTTTAAAAAAATTCACTAATGAGGAGAACCCGACTTTTGAATTTTAAAAAATGTTCTTCAAATGAGCGCTAATTAGGCCCCCCAGAACACATATCCGGGGTCAGTTTCAATTTTTATATGTGTTTATATATATATATATATATATATATATATATATATATATATATATATATATATATATATATATATATATATATATATATATATTTATATATATACATATGTATCACACCGATAACTCAAAAAATAATAGGCCGATTTTGATTAAATTTGGTGAATACCTTCCTTTTGCAAATGGCTTGGATATGTTCGTTAGCCAGGAAAATCGGTTCAGGTTTTCCCGGAAAATTTTGTGTTTTCTTTCGAAAAAAAATTATATCTCCAAAATTAACAAAGTAAGGGCAACCAAACGCTGGTTTACATCCTTAAGGGTAAGTTACATATCAAAATTTAGCTCTGCAGGTCGCAGGACAAAAAAGTTATAGGCATTAAAAAAATGGGGTTTTCCACAAAACGTCAAAGTTGCGATTTAAACGTCAAAATTGGCAACATTTAGGAAAAGAGCTTGAATCTAATACGGGCTATGGAAATAAAATGTCTCAAGAAGAATGTTTTACAAACCTGAAGTCTTAGTTTCAACCGTCATTGTCCTTCATTTTAATAAAATATTTCCAGAAAATTCTTTTCAAATAGACCCTTTTGTTTGATGCTTGGCAGTAGCCTTAGCTATAGAGTTTTTCGTTTAATGGTATATAATTTTTGTAGAATTTTCGTAAAAAAATCAATAAAGCTCAGTATATCTGTTATTATACAAGATATGAAAAAAATATATATATATTAATTATAGGGTGTCTTGAGCTACATCTTAAAAAAATATTTCTACAATCACAGGATGGCCCATAAGTCGTTGGTGATACAAATTTTCTTTTTTTTAATCAAACACGCCTTATGTTATTGCATTTTTGCATTTTCCATCGAATTATAATGCATGTTTGTATGAAAAAAAATCTGGACGCAGTAAGTGCGTTATGGTAGCGAATGATTATCAAATGCTTAATATTTGAATAGCTCAATTTGCTATTAACCTATAAGGTTGACCAATAAACGAGTTTTTTCGGGAACACTAAGTTTACTTTCGGAAATTTTTGTTGTCAAACAATAAAGTTATTTTGATGAAACATGGCACATTGTTTTTACTGTATAGATTATACTGGCAACCAAATTTGATGCCAAGTTTCTTAAAAAAAACACACATTACTGCTATTAAAAAATAGTTTTATGAAAATTCACTACCATAACGCACTTGCTGCGCCTAGAGGTTTTATTATTTACTCGTCATGTAGTATATGGAGAATTTGAGCTAAATGAAACTACATAATATCATACAGTAGTTTCAATTATACCTTTTTTATTTTATTATTATACAGATGTTCAGGGTAAATTATCAAAATTTTGTATTGTTTGTACTTATTTATTTGATTTTCAAAAAGTATGGGTACACCAATAATAAATAAGTGTTAAAAAGAGTTTAGGTGCAGCAACTGCGTTATGGTAGCGAATTTTCGTAAAACTATTTCAAATGTCCTAATTCAATTTCCCATTAAAGTAGAATCTTCACTTTTGATACATACTGAAACCTATACAAAAGCAGCGTGGGTACTAAATTTAAAAAATAACACAATGAGCTTCACAGGCATCGACAAATTTGTTTTAGTAAACCATTTTTGTTATTTTTTTTGCAGAAAGTGGTTCGATTGAGTTGACTAAAACGGATCATCCAAGCGACTAATAAGGAAAAAATACCTGCCACGTTTATAATTTGACAGGTACATTCCTTTTGTAAAAAAAATTATTTTTTCGGTAAACTTGCAGATTAGCACACGGGGGCTTTTTAGAAAAAAGATTCAAAAACATGCTTAGATCTCTTTCTGGATGCACAAACCAGAAGAAATATTACTTGCAAACAGCCCACAAAAAAGATACGGGACCAGGAGTGAATAGGAGGGTTGGGCGGAGAAGAAGATAAAAAGGAAATGTGAGCGGAAAGTGCGAAAAAACAGCTTAGTTGGACCTCTTTAAGCTGCCTTTATCCCATTTTGCAGCTATACCTGGTTAAAATTCTGTTTATCCCGCCCAGAACCCCTAATCTTCACCGCAGGGCCCGTAACTTTCTTGCGGGTTGTTCCTAAGAAATTTGTCTTGTTTACATTGTTCTTGCTTATACATTGAGGGTGGTTGTAGGCACGCAGAAGGGGAAGGGGAACCCCTGCGACAAAGCAGCAAACCAAGATTTTCAATTTATGTTTAAATTGTTACCCCATTTCATTTGTTTAAAATATTTTTCCAAAAATGAAATTTAGGTTGCCTTGTTTGTTGGTCTTACATAGAGAGCTACAATATTTCATCATTTTCAAAAAGTGTGGATATAGCAACAGTAAATAAGTGTTGAAAAAGGGCTGAGTGCATATATATATTATGGTAGAGAATTTTTCTAAAAATATTTGAAATACGATAACTCAATTTCTTATTAAGCTAGAATCTTCAATCTTGAACCATAGTAACAGCTATGTAAACGCAGCGTGGGTTTTAAATTAAAGAAAAATTACATAATGAGCTTCACGGATAACTACCAATTGGTTTTAAAAAACCTTTTTTGTTGTTTTGTTTGCAAAAACTAGTTCGATTGGGTTGACTAAAACAAAACCATCCAGGCAATTAAAATGAATAATACCTCTTATATTTATAATTTGGCAGGTACATTCCCTTTGTAAATAATTTTTTTTTTTGAAAACTTTTGTGACTAATGAAATTTGTAACACAATTTTTTTAAAAAGACTTGCAGTACTTACATATATCTCTGCCAAATTATAAATTTCTAGCTCCATAGAAACATTTCTTCAAATAATCGCTAAGTGGGACCTCTAAAACCGATCTCCCAGGTTCATTTAAATTTAAATAATTTGTTTTAATAATATACCTCACTAATAGTGTACAATTCTTATGAAAATTCACTGCTATAACGCACTTGCTGCGCCCCGAACCTTTTTTTTTGTTATCATTTAGACCTACTAAAATGAGGCTTTTCTTTTTACGTAATCAAGTTACTATTTAACAATAACACAGCAACATATAATTTCCCTAATAATATAAAAAAGCTGGAAGATCTCAATGTATAATTTATAAATAAATAAATAGAACCTCGGTGGTGCAGGGGTTAGAACGTGTGCCTCTGAACCGAAGGCTATGGGGTTCGAATTCAGGGTTCTCCTTTCACTTTTTCAGTACAAACTGTAACATTAACATCAACCGAGGTTCTGGAATTGTATTTGAGCAAGTTGAATGTCTGCACGTTCCGCCCTTCGGAGGGGGCGTAAAGCCGCCGGTCCCGTGTCCATGCAATGTTAGGCACGTTAAACATCACTACCATCCTTACAGGAAGGCAGGAGTTCGGTAAAATTTCCAGGATAGTGAAGTGAAACTGCTCCCTGGCGTCGGTGATTGGCCATAGTCGCGGAAATAGGCCGACGTTAAAGAAACAAAACACACACAAATAAATAAATACATTAATTAATATGTAGTGTTCTATATACAATTTGTCTGAGTGTAAATGAGAGTTGTGAGATCCACAGCAACCTTATCTAAAATAAAAAGCGAATTTACTTTAATGCTTTATGAAATACATTTTAAATAATGATACAAAAATATAGGTAAGTATAAATAGATAATGTAAGGCAAATGTATACAATAGAGTAAAACATGCTAAATAAATTGAATTTCTGCAAGTGGTGGACTTATTACTTTGCGCAACTACATTCACACTTACAACACACATGGCATTTACTACTCTTACTACTCTTACTCGACCTACTGGACCTGCTACATGTGCAGCTCCTCGAAGATGGCAGGTCATGGATATCTTCATCTTTATTGCTACTTCTGTTACTTTCTTTAGGTGTTTCACTTTTAGCTTCCTCGGCCACAGGCTCTGCTGTTTCCTCTTCACCTTTGTCACCTTCCTCTTCTTCCACTTTTTGTTTTTCAGGCATCTCCCAGACAAAAACACTTCCAGCAGCGCTCCCGGTAACAATGTGTTTACCATCGGGACTAAAACGTGATGCTGTAATAACAGCAGAATGTCCTATGCCTATGTGGGTGGTGATTCCTGGAATCATAATAATAATAACAATGATAATAGTAATAATAATAGTTTTGGACTTGTGTCACGCAATTTCCAAGAGATGATGTGTTGACTGGTAAAGCCAGAAATCTCCCAACTCGAGCTCCACCACTTTACTTTGAATACGACCTAGGGAGAATGTGGTTAAGCTCACCAAATCCTCAGATTGGGGCATCGTGCTTCATAGCCGGTTTACAGGCTTAGAATTCCCCACCCCTCTTCATGATACCGCCCGTATAACTCGTGACTATTTCTGTTTCTGCCTCTGGTCTCTAATAAATTAATTTGTTATCCAATAAGTTAGGTTAAACCTGTAGTATTTCGAGAGAACCCCTTTTGTAAATATTTCTCTGTACATATTTTGTAAATAGATTATTTGTTATATGCGGTGTTTCACTCAACGCTTCCCAACCAATCCACCCCAATCTAATACGCAACATTCTGATTTCTAATACACAGGCCATAATTAAGGAGTCCTGAGGGACTTCGCCTGAGGACTTAGGTGAACCCTGTCTTCATTGAAGTTTGCCCCGGGCCCGGGTAGCTGTAAATAGCAACCGAGGACAGACATATAGTCCTGAGGGAGCGCAGCGACTTCCTTTAAGCCCTCGCTGCTGGCGCCTGAGCAAATCCCGTAAAAGCCGTATTGATAATGTTATCCCGTGGGAACCTGCCCATATTAGGGAAAGATAACCTTATCCCGATTTGACCCCTCACAACCCTTATAATCATAATGTAGTCCCGTATTACGCTTATCTTGAGTCACTATTACTGCAAACGTCAGATCAAAGACTGGTGAATAATGAAGACGATTCCCCAACAGAGGAGCCGAGTACATTGACCAGAGCTGACCCAAAACCAGATACCAGTGGCAACTGTGTTAACCAGTCCAGAAAATGTAGCTTAGTGCCGAGAAGCTGAAGAAAAAATGAAACTCAAAGAGGCGAGAAAGAAAATAAAACAAGGAATTTTTTTTTGCCGAGAATAGAAGCGTGAGCGACACAATTCAGGAATAACAAAATTATAGCTATTGCGATTTATAATTGTTTCTCTTTAGATATTGTGGATAGACTAGGTTTTTGTTTAAAATTATTTCTTTAATTTTTTTTTAAATTTCAACAACACATGAGGGCTTACAGTCTAAATACTATCGTACCGCGGGTGTCGACAAGGAGGAAAGAGGCAACTTGTTGATTTTGGACTTGAAGGTTTGGAGGTTCGGAGGAGAAGGAAAAACATGCGCCGGCAAGAAATTCCACAACTTGGAAGTCCTCGGGACAAAATAGCAGGCGTAACAAGATATTCTATGTCTGGTGACCTGGACAGTTAAAGGGTGCATTTGCTCTGTCCCCCTGGTAGATCTGTTGGGGGCAGCAGGTGGAGGAACTATGGAAGAAAGCTCCTTTAAGCAGTGTCCGTGCAGATATCTATAAGAGAGAGAGAGAGAGAGAGAGAGAGAGAGAGAGAGAGAGAGAGAGAGAGAGAGAGAGAGAGAGAGATGTCACCAACGGCACGTCGGTGGACAAGGGATGTCAGCATTTTAGTGAGGGTAGGGTCACAAATGAGAGCTCTCTTCTGAAAAGAGTCCAGGATAGCGAGTGTAGAAGCGGCAGCAGCACCCCAGATGTGGGAGCAGTATTCGAGGTTTGGTCTTATTTGCGAAGTATGTAAGGTATAGAGATTAGCTGGTGAAAAGTATTTGCGAGCCCGGTAGAGGAAACCTAATTTCTTAGCAGCCGCTTCTGCAATTGATGTGACATGTTGGTGCCAATTCAGATTTCGATCCACAAAAATGCCAACAAGTGAAAATGACTCATTACTTTGAATAACTTGGTTGTTCATTGTGATGGGTCTAGGGCTGGTGTATCTTTTATGAGAAAGAAAGCAAGACTGAGATTTGGTGGGGTTGAATTGTACAAGATTTCTACTTCCCCAGTCTAATATTTTTTGGAGATCCGCGGAGACAGAACCCTCCATGAGTCTGCGATCCTCATCTAATAGGGCCAAGGAGACAGGCTTAGAATATTGAATATTTGAGTGGAGGGTGCTGTCGTCCGCGTAACTGTGAACTGGGTTGGATGTGCTAGAGAGGAGGTCATTGATGTAGAGAAGAAACAAAGTAGGGGCTAAAGCTGAACCTTGAGGAACTCCTGCATTAATTGGATATAGTTTAGAGGAATGGCCATCCACGACAACAGAAATGCTCCGGTTGGAGAGGAAGTTTGCTGTCCAGGTACAGAGTTTTGGTGGTAGGCCATAGGCGGGAAGTTTATTAAGCAGTCCTGCGTGCCAGACCTGGTCGAATGCTTTGGATATGTATAGAGCGGCAATCTGGGATTCACCGTGTAGTTCCATAGACTTGTTCCAAGAATGGGTGACAAAGGAAAGGAGGTCAGCAGTAGTTGATCTGCGCTGACGGAATCCATACTACCTGTCGTGGATTAGACTGTGTTTTTCAAGAAATTTTAGTAATTCGGTGTTTATATACTTCTCCATCACTTTAGAGATGTCTGAAAGGATAGAGATAGGCATATAGTTGCTAGGAAGCGCTTTGGATCCTTTCTTGGGGACGGGTTGTACTCGAGCAGTTTTCCAGTTACTAGGGAATATACCTCTATTGTAAGATGTCCGAAACAGACGAGTCAGGAGAGGAGCAAGTTCTGGTGCGCATTTTTTGAGAACAATTGCTGGGATCCCGTCAAGACCAGGGGCTTTGCTGGTATTAAGAGAAGAGAGCATCTTTCGTACCTTTTTAGTTTTGAATATGACATCCGTCATTTTATGCGCGACATTGGGGACTGTCGGTGGTTGAACATTTGGAGGTGGGTTGAGAGTAGAATTTCCGACGAACAACGAGGCAAAAAGTTCAGCCTTGCCCAGGGCGGTAGAAACAATTTCATCCCCTGAGACAAGAGGTGGGAACGTGCTCCTGCAGAAATTATTCCCAATAGATTTAGCAAGAGTCCAGAAGGGTTTTCTGCCCTTGGAGCTTAAGAGGACTTTGTTTTTGATGTGGTTATTAAACGAGTTTTTTGCCTCAGAAAGAATGCGGACATACCGTTTTCTTGCGTCGTTAAATGCTTGACGGTTTTCTTGACAGGGATTGTGTAGAAGCGCTTTTTGAGCTTTGACCTGTTCAAGTCTGGCCTTATCACAAGATTTAGAGAACCAGGGCTTTTGAGTGGCTGAAGAGGTTTTCTGTGTACGTGGAATAAATAATTCCATGCCAGCTTGAATAATTTCGGTGACGTTTTGTGAGATATCAGAGGGGTCAGGATGAGAGAAGCAGACAGACGCCCATGGAAATGAGGAAAAGTAATCTCGCATTTCGTCCCAGTTCGCGGAGTTGTAGTGCCAAACGATATGTGGGTGTGATGACTGTGTGACCTCGGGTTGCATTGTGCAGGAAGCGGTGACCATACCATGGTCTGAGTGACAGAGGGGGGCGGTGACTGATACCTTGTAGCATTCAGGATTTGTAGTAAGACGGAGATCCAAGAAATTTGAGCTGTGTGTTGGGATGCAAGGAAAGTAAGTAGGTTGCTGAACCATATTGGGTAAAGAGTTGCTGCAATGTTACGATAGTGAGACCTGAATCTGATGAGCCAACCAAAAAGTTTGCTGTACTTCCTTTCTATCCTTTTCTTACAAAAGGGTTAGAGAAAATATTAAAAGATAATGACTTGAGAGTGGTTTATAAAGTTGATCATCTAAAGAACCTTTTGGGTGGACCAAAAGACATTATTGACAAAAATCGATCATTTATCAAATATCGTGTAATAATTGCGGGAAAATCTATATTGGGCAAACGCTCAGTTGTTTTTCTGGAACAATTTTTCTCTTTGTCTCATCCATTAAAAGCTTTGAGATTTAAAACTGATCAAATTGCTATTTGCGTTCTAACCTATCAGTGGTTTATCTTCTGGGTTTCAGTTTTTATTCTTTTTGTGGATATTTTTGTATACATTATAGCCGACATGCACATTTTGAAGTGAAATTGAGGTCGCCGCTGAAACTAGGTTTAGTTAAAAAGATTTTCGAAGTGATTCATGGGACATAAAACAATAATGATATGGAAATTGAACTTGCGTTTCGTGAAAGAAGAATAAGAGAAAACGAAAACATAAATAAAAAAGTTCGGGACGCAGCAAATGCGCTATGGTAGCGAATTTTCGGAAAAATGTTTTTAATGGCAAATATGTCTTGTTTTTACAACAAGGACATTTGGTTGCAGTAAATTTATTTTCTGTTTTGCATACCTTCTTGATATCTCCAAAGTTTGACGATTTGATCGTTTCCAGCCGAAACAAACGTCTCGCCATCTGGTGAAATGTCCAGGGCGTTGACGGTACCAGAAGTTGAACCTTCCAATTCTCTGACCAAAGTGCCATCCAATACCTCCCAGTAAGCTATCTTCCTGTCGCTTCCTGCTGTTAGCAGCTGCACCGAGGTGGGATAATAGCGGGCGCACATGAACAGCGTATTGGCGAAGAGGATTTGGCGACGACATTGGCGTACCAGATCCCAAATTATGCAGGTACCGTCTGTACAAGAACTAACCTGTAACAATAATAATAATAATAATAATAATAATAATAATAATAATAATAATAATAATAATAATAATAATAATAATAATAATAATAATAATAATAATAATAATAATAATAATAATAATAATAATAATAATAATAATAATAATAATAACAAACACTTTTTTCAAAAACTCCTAATTGGCAAAGAGTGCGTCACAAAAAAGTTAAAATTTCCATATCTTCTCCCTAGTAGGGAACCTAACCAATTAAAGCCTGCACTTACAAATACATACAAAAGAATAACAGCATAAAGACAAAGTACAAACATTGAACCTAACCAATCTATAAACCCCAATTCCGGTTTTTTAATTTAATATTATTGGCTGCGACATCTCAGGCCATTAGTACATTAATTTCCCATCATTCAATATTTTAACAAATTTTCCAGACAAAGTCAACTTGGCTCGCCCGGGAATCGAACCCGGGACCTCTCGCTTAGCAGGCTGGCACCTAGCAACCTGCGCCACGAGGGCGTCCAAAACTACAGTTAAAACACATATAGAACGACAATGTTAAGATAAAAATATAAATTAAAATACTGTATAAAAAAAACTACAAAAAAATCAACAACATCAAATCGAAATTTGTTTCGTGAAAAGGTCTTTCTAGTGAGAGTAAATTATCATAGCCATGTAGAAGTTATGGTTCAATTTGCAGCGCTAGTTTTTACTTAAAATTGCACAATGAAAATGTGTTTAATTAAAAATTCGCATTAACAAATTAATTAGTCACAACAGATTACGCCCATAAGACGGTTTGTTTCAGAAGTAGTAGAATGCCTATTTTTCTAACAAAAACCTTGATTTTTAATCTCAGGAAGTTTTCTTGACTGCAATCGGTAATATGCAGACATCATCTTCCAAAGCTTACGCTACTTTTCATTAGGTGGCAGCACTCATAAAATGCGTGGAATCACAAGATGACCAATTAGCCCGGTCAAATTAGACAAATCGATGGAAAAAGTTTCTAGGGAGTTAATTTTCTTTTAAACGCTTTCTTTACACTTGTGTAGACATATATCAAAAGTCCCCGAGGGTGGGAGGTGAGCTCGAGAAGGGGGGTGGGGTTAAAGGTACCATTTTTCATTTTTTCGCTTATAATTCGGAAACGATCACTCCTCTCTTTTTTTACATTTTCACCACAATTAAAGCTGCCAAAATGTCCTACAAAAACGGTTCGTTGCTTTTTTGTCGTAGGACTAACCGTAATCGAGTTATAGGGCCGACAAAAGAAAAATTATTTAAAAAATGTGCTTTATCCGCTTGTAAAACTGAATTAGGCTCGCACTGTACAATATTAATAATACTGATTTAATAGATGTCTTGAATACAAGTTACAGTAAATTGAGTTTATTGGGTCCAACACTTCATTAGAGGAAGGTGGTGACGGGGATACATGAAATCTTCAGAGTCGTCCTCATATTATGCTGCTTTTTGCCTTTAACCTAAACATTGAAAACCGAATAACAGTCTTGTTCAGTACAATATTAATAGCTGGATGATTTAATATGGATGATTTGAATGAAACTTACAGTAAATTAAACGAATTGGGTCCAACAGTTTATTAGAAGGTATCACGAGGTTCTAACAAATCTTTTAGGTCATCCTCAGTACCGTTATTGTACGCGCCCTCACAGTTACCGCATACTGAAGAGCCTTGGATACCTGCCTTGCGGCATCCACAGCTTGCACCACAGCCTTTGGTGCATCTGCAGAATATTGTTGAAAAGATGGCAGCTGGGGCAGGTTGATCTAAGGTTGTCACGGGTTGAAGATCTTCATCTGCTTCTTTCATCCAACCCCAATCAGTAGGTTCCAGTTTGTGGCCCAGCCATTCTTGAACTTGCAAATAGACTCTGTATGAGTGTTGCAGTGCAGAGCCTTTAATTGGTGGTATATAGGGGAGGTCTGGCTTTATCCTTGTGGTGGAATTTAAGAATGCTGCGTAGCGCTGTTTGTCCAGGTTTGTTACTCTGGCGGTGTACATTGCTAGGAACACCTGTTCCCCGGCGTTTCAACTTCCTCATGTGTTGAAGTCTTTATGTAAAATTCGTTGGAGGTGAAATGCAGGGTGCTGTGCCTCATGAGTAATAGAGCAACTATTGACTTGCCTTTTCGGAAGACTGCAGAAGTGGTATCGCGGCCGCTAAAACCGTGAATGAACAAAAGATCTTGGCAAATTCAAGTTCCTGCAATTCCTTGGAGGAATAACTTTTGCTTTACTCATCCCCTTCCCAAGTTTGAAAAACTTTATCTCTAGTTCACTTGGGGCTAAAGGGATCAGCAGAACCAGCGGATCCACATCCTCGCCGATGAGAGCCGTTGAACAACCACATTCTGCTTTTTCTCAAGGCGAACTGTACAATAGTTGTATCCGCATTAGCATCAGCCTGTCTAACTTCTATCCCCTCTGCAATCATTGTCCGTGACAGCATACTGATGAATCTGTCCTTATTTTTTCCATTACCTGATGTTGTTGCTGAGTCGTCACTGCCATTTCTTCGGTGAAATCAATGTCGACCGATGCGGCGGTGGTGGTGCGAAGTTTCTGTTCTGCACGTTTTGTGCTGTTGATAATGTCCAAATAGCCATCAAAAACGACTGTGCAGCATTCGCCGGGGTGTTTTTTTAAATGTAAGTTAGATATTGATTGAACATCACTGAAAAGGTTGATCCTGTACCTGAGTTGGTGTAACAGGAATCCACCATCAACCACATTAGTGTGAACCTTCAGAGTAACGGGGTGAACCATGAAAATATCATATAAAGTCTTTGTTTTTTGCATTCTCTGTTCATCAAAGAGAGACAGTGGAAAAGAGAAGGTCTTGTAGATCTAAGTGGTTCTTCTTGGAAATAGCTACTCGTTGGAATATGAGAAGGGGATCAACCACCTCCAAAACGTTGTCAATTTTGATAGTACTGATTATGGAAGCCAACGATGAGACTTTGTATTTTTGAGCCTGTTTTATCTACCCAAACATTTGCCCTGTCATCTTCCTTATGGTAACCTTGCCTTCTTGTAGGGCTTTGTGGCAATTTACATCATGGTTAGCAACGAGGTACTGTCCGCACGGACAAAGTCTGCTGAATAAATACAAATCGCGAGTTAACTTTAGGGTTAACACGATTGGCTTTTTAAAACACTTTTGATTAACTATTACAAAAATACACTAAGTTATACCTACGTATAACATAAAAATAATAAAACACTGATATCAACATAAATGTGATATAAAATTACGTAGCACGAAATGACTCAGACTAAACTGGGACTAGAAGTGAACGACCCGTCTCCGTGCTATGCTATATATATAATATATTGATGAGGCATGACAGTTTTATTCTCTATTGTCTTACATTGTATCACTTTGTATTATAATAGTCTATTGTTCCTGTTTTGTTCTAATATTGTTTGATCCCCACGCTCAATCTCCCCGAGTCCGACCCTGTACATTCCCATCCTGAAAACTTCCTTCGGTGCCACTAGAGGCAGTTACGACACAGTTGGCAACAACAGCCACCTCCGGCGTACAACATTGGTATCCCTGTGACAGTTGTCATCAAGCGTCAACAGCCGAGAGGAACTACAAAATAATCGCTAGAGCACTTCACTTCCATGTCACCGAGCGTTCAGTAAGGTCAAAGGCAAGACCGGCTGAACCGTGAGTGCTAGTCAGACACAGCATAATAGTTGATTATGCTTTCGTCATACCCAACTGCGTCGTCATTCAGCAGTCAGGGAACATCTTAGGCAGATCGCCTGACCCGCGACACGTAGTCAAGTCACCCCCACGGTTGACACGTGGACAGGTCAGTGAGCCTCATTGTGAAAGAACCAATCTCCCGATGAGCGACTGATCCATGTTACTAGAAATCTAATCAACCACGGTATCAACACACCGCAAGTCTTCACAGTCATCACCTGGACACGTGAAACACCTTGGCCCTTTGGGCGACGCCCCCCGCTATCAGCGACACCACCACGTGCTGGTTACATCAATACAGTTCTCCAATCGTAAGTCACCTATTAATTGTATATCATTATTGGATCACAAGATTCATTTCTGTATTTAACTTTGTCACTCATATTAAATTGTTATTACTTTTATCAAGTGTATTCATAAATCTGCCACACAAACAACAATTCCTCTGGTCCTTCACGAGTTTTAAACGGGTAATTAGAACAACGATGCTAGTCTCTCTTAACCAGTAATGTTAATGCGCGCATTTATTTTGATTCAAACTTTTAGTATTTCGCGGCATTACATTTAACCAATTCTGAACCGTACAGTTCCAGATGCTGGTATCTCGTGAGTTAACTTTCTTGTTAATACACTTGACTTTTTAAAAGAATTTATTGGTTATAGTTACATAAAATACTTATGAATAATAATAAAAAAATGATAAATATAAATTATGACAAATTAAAAGAGACTCAAGCAATAACAATGTAGCAATGTCCGTCCGTGGTCTGGTAACTTCCATATATAGTCTCTGGTGGGGCGTGGACCGAGAGGCGGTTTCCACCTAAGTTGCAGTCTTGAAGGTGATCCTAGCCGGTGGCTGGTTGCTGATACTGATTTGAAGGTCTAGTTGTTTACCCATCTATGAATAGTCTATTCTTCTAATTGCGTTGCTTTTAATTAACCCATTCGTCAGCGACCTTGGGTGTTGAATCGGGATCTGTACTTCTTATATACATTGTATGAGTTGGCTATTGTTATCTCGCGGCACTCGGCGAAACCCGTAAAATTCCTTTTCATCGCTCCGCAACCCCTTAGCTCGCGGCGGATCCAAACGTGTCTCAGTCGTCTACAAGGGAGCTTAGCGGCAGCACGGATACAATTTTTACGAAAGGAGTGCAGTGTTGCCAAATTGTCGCTCTATAGAGTAATATTCCTTCATCCTCGCGGGAAAAGTCCCTCTTCCTGCAGGCCAATTTAGTTTGAGGACGCTCTACACACACTTTGCAATTTAATGTAGAATCCAAAGTTCAGAGACCCGTGGCTTCTTTACAGTCAGTTCCACGACAAAAATTCAAGGGTCATTTCTGTAGAAAGTTTTGTCAGCTTTATTTATTGTAGGGAGGTAAACATCGATAGGAGTAATTGCTTCCGAGATATTAGCAAATAACTGAAAAATTATACATTTAAACTCCCCGCACCCTCGAGCTCACCCCCCACTCTCGGGGACTTTTAATATATTCTTACCTGAGTATGAAGGAAGCGTTAAAAATAATCTAACTCCGCCGATCGCCCTATCGAGCAAAATATTACCACAATAGATTAGATTTACCCCACATTACGGTACTTAGTCTTACTTACCGCTTCGGTGTCGTCATGGTTGATGTGTATATTAGAAACTGGTGCTCTGTGCTCTTTCAACGTACAGATGAGCTTCTGGTATGTGGGAGCTACATCCCACAGTCTGACTTGACCCTCACATCCACCGCTAACAAGCAACCTACCGTGACTGGCTTCGTCTAGAGCAGACACACCCTTATTATGGGCATTCAATATGGCGTATATTAGTCGGCCTGTTAAGGGCGTCCACGATCTTATAACGCCGTCGTTCCACCCCGTCAGGATACTCTTGCCGTCGTGGGCAAACACGACCGTTGAACAGCTAAAGTTTGGGACTTGAATACGTATCAGCTCTTGGAGGTTCTCCATCGACCACAAGCGCACATTGTTTCTACTAGCGGTGGCAAACACTTCAGAGTAGTTGCTGAAACAAGGAGAAAAGATACATTTTTTAAGTTTGTTTGAAATAAAAATTAATAAATCAAAATTAGAAAAAGTGTTTATTGTTAGTAAACCTTTAACAAAATCTGCGAACGTGCACGAAGTGTAGAGAATATCCATCGATCCATGCCCACCTGGAATAATATTTCCGAAAACAACCACCGCACGCGAAATTCATTTTTACGTTTTTAGTGAATTTTTATTATTACTATTTGGGGTCGGACGTCCATAGTATTTTCACATCCTATCTTTTGATCCGTTCATCAGTCAAAGATGTACCAACTATCATGTAATTATGTTACCGACAGGTAAATTACACGTTTCCGCGACTCTAAACCCACTCCACCCTATATCAATAGGCAATTCATGTCCATTCCGTAGAAGTAATAAGCTCCTAATCTATCTGCAACTGCAGCAGCTGAAAATTTAAAACACACGGCTCTCGATCTACAAACAGGTCTAGAACGTACCCAGCCACGGCTGGTCTCCCGCATGGTTCTGCTATCTCCCCTCTGCTGTACAATATATTTGTCGCAGACATTCCGACAGCCCCCCTAAACGTGACATACGCACTGTACGCAGACGACACTACCATCCTCAGCAGCTCCACTCAGCCGAGGATAATAACCGAACGACTTCAGACCGCCGTAGGCGAGCTACAAACATGGTATAGGAAATCCCTTCTAGCCATAAACCCCGATAAATGTTCAGCTGTCCTATTTTCCAAGAGGAGACACACACACCTCACGAACACGTTTCATTAGACAACCGTCTAATTCCCTGGCAAGATTCCGCCAAATACCTCGGGGTTTTCCTCGACAAACACTTAACATGGCGCCCCCATGTCGATCACTCTCGAAAAAAAAGCCTCGATGTTCATCTCGAAGCTGTTCCCACTTCTAAATAGAAATTCCAAATTGTCCAAGAACAATAAGTTGCTCATGTACAAAGTCGTCATCCGGCCAGCCTTGACCTATGCATCACCTGCATGGGCCACCGCGGCCGCAACACACATCAAGACCCTTCAAATCATCCAGA
Organism: Tillus elongatus; assembly: GCA_964006375.1. Lineage (NCBI taxonomy): Eukaryota > Metazoa > Arthropoda > Insecta > Coleoptera > Cleridae > Tillus > Tillus elongatus. Next base: position 219,072,403 of record OZ023263.1, read on the forward strand.
ACAAAATTCTGAGAATGGTTACCGGAGCGCCATGGTTTGTCAGAAACAGTCAGATTCATTCTGATCTAGAAATGCCTTCGATACTTGAGTTTATAACTCAACTATCCACAACTCAGTTCGCAAAAGCCGCTTCTCACCCAAATGCTCTTTTCCGTAGTTCCACCGACTACGATGAGCAACTTCCATATAAGCATAAGCGTCCAAAGGTTATACTTACCCGCTAAAGCCCTCGCGGCAAAATCAGAATGGAAACATTCAAACCCAAAAGTCACTGTGTGTATTCTTTCCGAGGGAGGTATGGACTAAGGTCCGGTACTCCTAGGGAGGAAGTTTTAGTGAGTAGGTGTACTAAGAGTACGAGTCCCACAGTACCTCGATATCCCACGGCACTACGGTGTCGTGAATGAGGTCTGCATGAGGCATCCCTCCCTCCTGTATCAAAAAAAAAACGAGGTTCTGACTACCCCCAATGCACATCTGAATAGCTGTTACCTAAGACCTACCCATACACACATGCACGCCAATAGGCTTCCGTTCCCGTATCAGTCAATAAGGTTCTCCTAACCTGACGGAGTGGTTTTGCAGAGAGAGAGCGGAAGATGTATCTCTGTGTGTCCACAAGATTAGTTCTTGTATTTATAGCTGGTAACCCCATCTTTAGAGGCGATGGGTGGGCTACATCCTCGTTTCCACGCAATCTCGCGCGGTCTTCGTCGTAACTTGGTATTCCTAGGTGCGCAAATATGCCTCGATCACTTGCTGTCAAGAAACTTTTATAGCAAATAAATTATCATATTTGTTTACTTAATAAAGTTCAAACTTTTTGCTTCATCCCACTTATCTTTTTATACAAATTACAAATTATATTATTTGAATTCTTGAAAATGGCTAATAGGTTTATGCTGCTTATACAGATATCAGCAAAGCATTTGAACAAGATGTAGTTTGCAAACCTTTTCGTGTCACGTTTGCCATATCGCACACAGTGATATAAAAACACGTCGAATCTACCAGCGAGACTGGTCTGTGTGTTTGATAGACAGACGAGTTGATGTGAAACCACGTAATTCAATTTGAAGCGAAAGCGAACAACTTGTCACATAATTTTTTTACAAGATTTGGGTGACATTATTGTAGGCGTGACTCAACTAAACAGTATTCGTCGTAGGAGCTGAATATTTCATTAGTGTATTGCCGATATTCGCCTCATACAGAGAAGAAAACAAACACTTGTGAAACCATAGAAGAAGTCTTTATATCTGTATTTAGTCTAGACAAAAAACTTCTTCAAAAGGAAGATACGAATCACAAGAAGCATGATGAGCTAATAAATATGAAAGAAGAAGGTAGATCAAGTAACTATATTTGGACCCATAACTTTTGATCCGTTCGGGAGATAGCCAGATGAACCTTTGCAATGGTGGTTTTATGATCTTCTTTAGTCTTACAAATATTACTCGCTTCCTTTGTTCAAATTTGTTGAGTGATTAACATCATATTGCACAAAACGTTAAGTGAAAGAAAGCAAAGTTTAAAAAAAATGTTGATATCATGTCCCAATTTTAATGTATTGTATGGAATCATATTAACCTCTTAAGGGCATATGACGTTTATATACGTTATACACATTGGAATTGCTCAGCGCGTATGTCGTATATATTCGGATTGTAGAAATCTGGCTGAATCGCTATGGGCTGGTTGCAAATATCCGCCTGTGGTATATTCGTTAAACGATATTAGGAGAAATCGCGTGGTACAACTTGTCTCGACTAGTACGGAGTGTGCATCTCACAAAACGTCACCGAAATTATCCAAGCTGGAATGGAATTATTTATCCCACGTACACAGAAAACCTCTTCAGCCACTCAAAAGCCCTGGTTCTGTAAATCCTGTGACAAGGCCAGACTTGAAAAGGTCAAAGCTCACAAAACGCTACTACACAATCCCAGTCAAGAAAATCGTCAAGCATTTAACGACGCAAGAAACCGCTATGTCCGCATTCTTTCTGAGGCAAAAAACTCGTTTAATAACCACATCAAAAACAAAGTCCTTTTAAGCTCCAACGGCGGCAAACCCTTCTGGACTCTTGCTAAATCTATCGGGAATAAATTCTGCAAAAGCACGTTCCCACCTCTTGTCAAAGCCTCTGGCCTTGACGAGATCCCAGCAATTGTTCTCAAAAAATGCGCACCAGAGCTTGCTCCTGTCCTGACTCGTCTGTTTCAGATATCTTATAATAAAGGCATATTCCCTAGTAACTGGAAAACTGCTCGAGTACAACCCATCCCCAAGAAAGGATCCAAAGCGCTTCCAAGCAACTACAGGCCTATTTCTCTCCTTTCAGTCGTCTCTAAAGTGATGGAAAATTATATTAACACCGAATTACTAAAATTTCTTGGAAAACACAGTCTAATCCACGACAGGCAGTATGGATTCCGTCAGCGCAGATCGACTGCCGACCTCCTTTCCTTTGTCACCCATTCTTGGAGCAAGTCTATGGAACAACACGGTGAATCCCAGATTGTTGCTCTAGACATATCCAAAGCATTCGACCAGGTCTGGCACGCAGCGCTGCTTAATAAACTTCCGGCCTATGGCCCACCACCAAAACTCTGTACGTGGACAGCAAATTTCCTCTCCAACCGAAGCATTTCTGTTGTCGCGGATGGCCATTCCTCTAAACTATATCTAATTAATGCTGGGGTTCCTCAAGGTTCAGCTTTAGCCCCTACTTTGTTTCTTCTCCACATCAATGACCTCCTCTCTAGCACATCCAACCCAGTTCACAGCTATGCGGACGACAGCACCCTCGATTCAAATATACAATATTCTAAGCCTGTCTCTTTAGCCCAATTAGATGAGGATCGCAGACTCATGGAGGGTTCTGTCTCCGTGGATCTCCAAAAAATATTAGACTGGGGAAGTAGAAATCTTGTACAATTCAACCACACCAAAACTAAGTCTTGCTTTCTTTCTCACAAGAGATACACCAGCCCTAGACCCATCACAATGAACAACCAAGTTATTCAAAGTAATGAGTCCTTTTCTCTTGTTGGCATTTCTGTGGATCAAAATCTTAATTGGCACCAACATGTCACATCAATTGCAGAAGCGGCTGCTAAGAAATTAGGTTTCCTCCTCCGGGCTCGCAAATACTTTTTACCAGCTAATCTATATACCTTATATACTTCACAAATAAGGCCAAACCTCGAATACTGTTCCCACATCTGGGGTGCCGTTGCCGCTTCTACACTCGCTATTCTGGACTCCATTCAATTCAATTACGTCTCATCGGTGACCCTACCCTCACCCAAAGGCTGCCATCCCTTGCCCACCGACATGCCGTTGGTGACCTTTCTCTCTTTTATAGATATCTGCACGGGCACTGCTCAGAGGAGCTTTCCTCCATAGTTCCCCCACCTGCTGCCCCCAACAGATCTACCAGGGGAACAGAGCGAATGCACCCTTTTACTGTCCAGGTCCCTAGACTTAGAACATCTTGTTATGCCCGATCTTTTGTCCCGAGGACTTCCAAGTTGTGGAATTCCTTGCCGGCACATGTTTTTTCTTCTCCTCCGAACCTCCAAACCTTCAAGTTCAGAATTAACAAGCTGCCTCTTTCCTTCTTGTCAACACCCACGGTACGATAGTATTTAGACTGTAAGCCCTCGTGGTGTGTTGTTAAAATTAAAATAAAAAAAGTTCGAGACGCAGCAAGTGCGTTATGGTAGTGAATTTTCATAAGATTAAGATGTTTGATTTATGAAAAGAAAGGTACTACCAAAGGGACAAATAAAATACATTATCTCTAGATAAATCTTTATAGTGGGTTAATTTAATAAAATAAATGACAATCAGGAATTAAATTTGTCTAAACAACACAAAATGATATATATATATATATATATATATATATATATATATATATATATATATATATATATATATATATATATATATATATATATATATATATAATAAATTTGGTAAATTAGCAGTTTACCTCATGGAGGGTTTTGAGAATTGTTTTCCGAAACATGCTTAGTGTTCTCCTAGGTGCAGAACCCACAACAAACATTTCTTATAAACAACCTCTAAAAAAGTTACAGGACCAGGAGTTAATAAGGGTGTAGGGCGAGGAAAACGAACTGTAAATATGAGTGGAAAAGCGAAAAAAAGAGCTTAGTCGGATCTCTAACAGCTGCCTTTTTCAGATTTTGCAGTCGTACCTCCTTTTAATGTTTTTTAACTTATAGTAACAGATCATGAAGAAGTTCACATGTAAATAACTCAGTAAAGACAAGGAATGCAAAGGGAAAGAGTAGTGTCGACGTGCATTAGTGATGTCAAATTATATTTATCAGCAGTTGATTTATCTAAAAGTGTTGGATGTGGGAAATTCCCTAATAGTTCTCACAGAAAATAAACAATAAGTTAAAAGAAAGGAAGTTTAATACAATTTTAAAAGTGTAATTAACAAAAAACAATACAAGGTATATTTAAGTAAGGGACAAAATTCGCTTATTGTGACAATACAATCAAAGGCTGTTAATGAAAATCGTGTAAAATAATATATTTACCCACAGGTGTAAGATTTACATTTTATTATTATAATTACGTGGCTGCTGTTTCCCTCCGATATGGATAAATTATCTAAAAAAGACACATCGTTGGGAAAGAGCTGTCATGTAAAATCAATATAATATATAGGTCATATTAATAGTTTTAATATACATTTGAAAGTGAATTTAGTTCTAGTGTTATCTACTATCGACTAATTAAAGAAGACTATGTATCACAATTCCAACAGCTTAGTAAATGTAAAATTACATGAAATATAATTCTTCAACAACAAAAAAAAGAGGCAAAACAATACGCCTAGTTGGTTTTAATTTAAACGTTTTTAATTAAATCAATTCTGATAGTGGTTTGAGATGGACAAATGAACTATTTTAATTTATAATTAATTGTTTTCTACAAAAAATATTGGTTTGTTTAAAAATACAGACGATACAATGTTTTTATATGTTGAAGCTTAAGGTTTCTCTGGTTGGCGTTTCAATGAATTGTTACACATGTTGATTTCCTAGCAGTCCAATGTGACACTGTACATATCTCTTCTTGAACTCATTGTGACACTCGAGTAAATTATTGAGTCCTCGCGACTAAACGTTGCTTATAAAAGTCTATACACTAATAAACGGATTTGCGTAGTATGTACATATATACGAGGCCCACTCATTGTTGTTTGATGATGTATCGCTACCTTACTTAAAACACATTAAAAGCAATCTCCTCGGCTCTACTGCCTGGTTGGTCAAATTGACATATTGTCAAAAAAAATTGGAATCTTCTGCCTGAGGTTCCAGAAGTGCACAGTCCATTTTTGTTACAATTTGTGCATTGTGTTGCTTGGAGTTTATGCAGGTACGTCAAAAACTTTTGTAGTTTCAAAGTTTCCATTTATTTTGATTGTCCAAATAACTAATACTCTCCCATACACAAATATAAAAAGCATGATTTGGAAACAATTTTTTTTGGTCTGTAACGAACGGTTCAGATTATTTTAAAATTGCTCCAGGGGATAGGTGATAAATGATTTTGAGAAAATTGAATGTTTTTTAAACCTTCAGTAATATAATGTTTCTTTGTTTATTAAAAAACTTTGAATTTCATCAAACATCTGGTATTCTATGCTGAAATCAAATTTGGGGTTAAATGTGTAAGGGTGGAATATTGATGCCAAAAATTTCAATTTTTTTTAAGAAAAAAAAAAAAAAAGACAAAACATCTGAAAACGTACACAACTTGATTCTGGAATGGGATTTGTTTTGTCTTTGGCAAAGGAACACTTCATATTGTCTTTGGGTTGGGTCACTTCAGGGGGTAGGGGATCAATGGGGGGTGATTTTATGAAAATTTAAATTTTTTTGTTAAAAGTCGAGTAATATAACCTTTCAGAAGTTTATCGGTAGAGGAATACGAATATTTTCTTTTTGTTCAAGTCATGGATCCTGAAATCATTTCATGAGATAGTATTTCTAGCAAGAGTAGATTATCACAGCAATTTGGATGTAGTGATTTAATTTGCAATAATTTCTCGTTAGAAACGATTCTGACAATTGTAGTGGGGTTACCTTCCACTGCATTGAGAACTGACTCTTAAATTTGAGGAGGTCATTGGTATCTTTTGCATATAGAATTAGATTTTACAGATTTTAAGGCATCTATTTCCCTAAAACATCTGCAGATATGTTCAAAAATATTTCTGCTGCGTGCTATTCATCCGGGAAAACCTGTCATAATAAATTCTCACTGCTTCTTTTCCATTTTGTTTCGCTTCACCACAATGTAATAACAAATTAGCTAATTCACCCAAGGTATAATTGAAAAGTGCATTTTAAAAGCATATACAGCATCTATTACAAGGCTTGTTCAATTAAAACCCATCTTTGGTCAGGTTAGCCTTGAAAACAGTTGTAATCACTCAAATGACGTTTTGCAATGTTAGTTTTGTTTGTAAAAATCACACTTATGAGTTCCTGTCATTTGTATTTAACAGCGATTTTAAGTATTGTGACTTTAAAATGGCGTTTGTTGTTAACAATCCATCTAAATATAATCAGTGTGCGGTCATTCAATTTTTGTGTGATAAAGGTTTGCAACCATTGCAAATTCAAACACGAATGCAAGCAGTGTATGGAAACACATGTTTTGCATATCCAACTGTCAAGGAATGGTTTCGAAAATTTAAGAGTGAAAGAGAGAAGATGAATGATAAGCCGCAACTAGGTGCATTGAGTACTGCATCAAGAGACAGGAATGTGGCATGTGTAGAAGACCTGATTAGAGGAAATCTTCTATTGTCATTCAAAGCAATTTCAGAAGATGTTGGTGTGATTATAGAATCTATCCGTAGTATCGTATACAAACTGGCTTACAGCAAAAGGTGTTAAAAGGTAATCGTTTTCAGTCGGATGAAGAAGTACTAAATGCCTTAAAAGAATTTTTCGGGCATTAGCCACAAGAATTCTTTAAGCAGGGTATACATCAGTAGGTGAAACAATGGGATATGTGCCCTAATAATAATAGTAATTATTTGTAAATATATTTGCCAATAAATTTGTTCTGAACCAAAAATGGGTTTCAATTGAACAAGCCTATTATTACCTTGATAAATAAATGACAATAACAGCCTAATTTTTTCTTTCTTTCCAAAACACATTCGATACACAACATAAGACAACATAATTGCATTTATCTCATAAGCGAGATGAAAATCGACAAAATATAAAAAAAATTATCAGCACTAAATGACCTACATAACTGCTAAGAAAGAAACGTCAGTGACAGATTTTTTTTTTCTTAGAAAATTATTAGTAATGGCACCAATGTACCGCCCCTTTAAAGGTAACCACACTCTTTTAGCAGTAAAATATGTACCAGTCTGAATATTTATCACCTTCCAAATTTCATGCAGCTTGCTGGTCATGATCTTCATTTTGATATTTTTGACACATCGATCCTTACCAGATACCAAGTTTGTTTTTTCAAATGAAACCTCCGGTATATATATATATATATATATATATATATATATATATATATATATATATATATATATATATATATATATATATATATATATATATATATGTTTTAATATTAACTAATAAACCAGATTTTTTTTTCAGCTTTATTTGATAATATGACAGGTTGTTGAGCAATGATTGGTATTAATCCACGGAGTTTCAAAATTTTACTTGCAATATTTTGGTTTTTTGCTAATAAGTCGAAAACCGCTAAGAATAGGTAGAACATTATATAGTACTTTAAGAAAGAAAATCAATTGATCTTGCTATTCCTATATAATACAGGATGTTCCATTTGAAAATCTCACATTACCTGCCATTATATGTTCTACCTAAAGACCATTTTTATTGTAGACAGCCTATATGCAATAATTGGATTTTCTATATAAACTATATAAACTTATAAAAATTTAAACTGACCCCGGATGTAGGTTCTAGGGGTCCTAGTTCGCGCTCATTTAATATTTCTTTTATAAAACTCAAAAGTCAGGATCTCCCCAATAGTGGATTTTTTCGAAGAAAATTAACTAAAAAGCGTTCGGCTGGTTCTCTGCAAATTTAACCAATAAACACTTAAATGTAACAATATTATGTTTTTTTACATTTTTTTGTAGATGCTGTTGGACCTATTTTTAGATGTATTTGATACAGGCAAAAATATATTAAAAAGTATAAAATATGTATTACATCTTATTCAATAAAAAGAAGTACAACCCGACAACACTGTATGTGGTATTTACGTTTCTGTTACATATCTTGGCTGCGCCGTCTGACACCCTCAATTCAAAGATTACCGATAGATTACTTGCAGAAAGCCTCCTGGAAGTTTGTTGCAAATGGCAAATCTACCCCTCCCCCCCCCCCCCCGTTACTTTACGGTAATCCTGTATTGTAGACACCTCACTAGTAAACAAACAATTCGGGTGTAATCGGAAGGCAGAAGTGGACGCTGGACGATGTGCAGCGTTGCCAGATGAGTATTGCCAAGGCTCATTTTAAATATAGAAGGAAATCAAGGGGTGAACAAATGTTTTTATAATGTAAATAAATTATAATATGGCGTCATCTACATAAATTGATATTTGACATATTTTGCGGACAGCAGTAGGAAAACGGAAATGTAAAAAGTTAATTTTCAGCCATGGTGGTCCAGGGGAAAAACGTGGGCCTCTGGACCCAAGGGTACTGGGTTCAATCCCAAATTTCCCCTCTCCTCCCTTTGTATGTGCATCAGTAACATCAACAGAGGTTGTGCCATTCTGATTGAGCAAGGTAATCTGCACGTTCCGCCCTTCCCAGGGGGCGTAAAGTCGTCTCCCGTGCGCATGCGATGTTGGGCACGTTAAAGACCCAAATTTCCCGGACAGTGAGGTGATTGAATCACTAGTAAAGTCAATGAAGCAATTTCCGGTGTGAATTGCCGATGATAAATACAACTGTATATGCTAATAGCAAACGGTATCCAGTATATTTTTTTCAAATCGCAATGTTTCATGGTAATGAAGCAATTTCTACTGACAACTGTCAATGATAAACAAAACCGAGAAAATGGCTCAAAATAGGCTTCCCTTCGGACTGTTTGTTTTTATTTTAGCTTCAGACTTTAAATGAGTGTGAAAAGTAAGTTAAGCAATTTCCTTTGCGAATTGCTGATGGTTAATACAACTGTATATGATAATAGCAAACGGTATCCAGTATATTTTTTTAAGCCGAAATGTTTCATGCTAATGAAGCAATTTATACTGACAACTATCGATGATAAACATACCCGAGAAAATGGCTCAAAATGGGTTTTCCTTCGAACTGTTAGTTTTTCTTTTAGTTTCCGACTTTAAATGAGTGTGAAAAGTGAGTTAAGCAATTTCCGTTGCGAATTGCTGATGATAAATACAACTATATGCTAATAGCAAACGGTATCCAGTATATTTTTTTTAAGCCGAAATGTTTCATGGTACCCTATGTGAAAACTGGAACCTGTGATGATCACTGATAAGTACACTTGGAGAACCCAAATCACCACAACACATATTTCAAAGACCTTACGATCGTTTCGTTGACCACGTCAACGCCATCAGAGGATGAAAAATTCTATAAAAAAAAATTGATAAGTACAGTGAATTCTTAATCAGCTAACTTTAATAGGTGTATTCATGTCAATGTTTATTTACTCCCAGAAAAATTACTTGATTAGCTGGCGCCGGGTTAACTAGCATATTGATCATCTAACTAATAAAGTTTGATTAGCTCCATAGTCCTATTTCACAGAGAAATATCAGATTCTAAATATGAATGAGTTTTGCACTATATTATATCGATTTTTAATTTTATTAGTGAATTTTCTTAAAAGAAATTCACTAACGAGGAGATCCCGACTTTTGAATTTTGAAAAAATTTCTCCAGATGTGTGCTAATTAGGTCCCTTAGAACACATATCCGGGGTCAGTTTCAATTTTTATATGTATATGTATATGTATATATATATATATATATATATATATATATATATATATATATATATATAATATATATATATATATATATATATATATATGTGTGTGTGTGTGTGTGTGTGTGTGTATGTATGTATGTATGTAGTGGCTTAGATAAGTTAATTAACCAGGAAAATCGGTCCAGCTTTTCCTAGAACATTTTGTGTTTCCTTTCGAAAAAAAATATCTCTGGAAATAACCAGGTAAGGGCAACCAAATTAGGTAGGTCTGTTTGTATTATAAAGAGTACATCATGTATCAAAATTTAGGTCTATAAGTTTAAAGACAAAAAAGTTATTGGTAGATACTGAATTGTATATTTTAAGTTTGGGGCTCTTTTTTTTTATTGAGCTTAAATTGTCAGCAGCAAACTCTGGCAGAATAGGAAATAGAAGTTAAATATCAATAAAATGAAAATGAAAATGATTACTAGATGTAATGTTGTCAATGTCAATGGATTATATATTCGCAAGTCATACAATTATTGAATTAGCAATTTAAGTAAATGTTACGTGATAGCAGTTAATATGCGTTGCATTTCTAAAGACACAATATAAATTGGCGACGAATCAATGGAAGAAGTTACGCAGGCAGAACATGTGATTTGTTTAGTTTTGTGTAGTGTGGTAAAGTCAAGAAATTGGAATCATAATAATGTCTGAGTTTTTTATTTTTTTATTTCAACAACACAACACGAGGGCTTACAGCCTAAATACTATCGTACCGTGGGTGTCGACAAGGAGGAAAGAGGCAACTTGTTAATTCTGGACTTGAAGGTTTGGAGGTTCGGAGGAGAAGGAAAACATGTGCCGGCAAGGAATTCCACAACTTGGAAGTCATCGGGACATAAGAGCGGGCATAAGAAACTGTTCTATGTCTGGTGACCTGGACAGTAAAAGGGTGCATTCGCTCTGTTCCCCTGGTAGATCTGTTGGGGACAGCAGGTGAAGGAACTATGGAAGAAAGCTCCTCTGAGCAGTGCCCGTGCAGATATCTATAAGTATATATATATATATATATATATATATATATATATATATATATATATATATATATATATATATATATAAACTTTTAAAATGTTACTTTTAACATAAGAGTGTCGCAATACATACATTTTTTTTTTCATTTGAAAAAATGTTATGGGACGACACCGCAATGTCATAAAAATAATTTTAAAATGAAGACCATAACCACTTATGAACATAACCTAATTTCAGATTTCTATCAATTTTGATTCACTATATACTTCTAATACTCCATCGAGTTTGGCCCACGCTTTATATATAATTTTGATACAAGTGTATAATGTGGTGGTATTTGGTGGTTTCAAATTAGTAATGAAAATTATGTTAGCTGCGATTTCTATGAAATCCTGTTTTCGAGATTGTCATCTTAGGACTAAGGGTACGACAATTATGCTATTTAACTAATCTGTAAGTATGTACAAAGTTTTCACATGACCAGACAGACGATCCTAAATCTGATGTCTGTGATGGACAAACCTTCCCTTTAAATCTTCATTCATGTCCATGAGGCGTTTCTTGTATGGTTGATAATCTGCAACACAATTATAAAAAAATTAGATGCATACAAACTTCTAGATTCTACATCTAACATTCTATATGTAAGGTATATAATAAACCTAACTACCCAACCAATAGGATCCAGATGAAAGCCCCACTATTGACAATACAGGACCGCCAAGCGACAGTTTGATCTCTTTCAAGTCTATGGTTGAATACACCAAGGCTTTAGAGATGATATCTGTTGAGATTTAGAGAGTAGGAAGATTAAGACTCCATAATTGAACTACAACCCAACCTACACCTAACCATCACTCTATAGATTAGGCAGATTAAGGCCTAAAGAGTTCTATTCCATCCATATTTTACTCGACCTCTTGAAAATGACAAATGGCTACTTTTTGAAATAAAGATGTAATAAATATTTCATAAAATGATTATATATTAATTACCACACTGTAACCACTGCCATGGTTGGGATATTAATTAAAGAAGTATATATATTTAAAATAAACCAAAAGTTTTATTTGTGTAAATTCAGCTGTTTATCATTTATAAAAATGAACACATTAGCTTCCACGTGAATCATTTGGAGCAGGGGTAAATGAAGACATTAATTAACCAACCGTAAATTCACGGAATGAAGTATATAGATCGTCTTTGAGGCAGTTTGCTTTTACTAATGCAGAGAAAATAAAAACTTTTTTTATTTTGAGACCTGGGGAAATTCTCAAAGTCAATAAAGAATGAGATATATTAGATTAGATTATTATGGAAACTAACAAAAATGTTTTAAAACACAAATGAAACTGCAGCACTGTTTGTGCCTAAACAATGGAAAAGTTTTTTGCTGTTTTGCTGTATAGGACTTGCCAGATTACCAAAAAATATCAGATCACTGATCACGCAAAATTCTATATCAACATTACTTTGTACATCATAAAATAATAATAATGGTGACTTACAAGCCGGATGTTATTTTTTATAATACGTTTAAAATAGGTATTGACCTATCAGATAATTAAGATTAAGATTAACATTAATGAAAATTCACTAACAAATGAGTAAAACGGTAAAAACCCAAACACATACTGACAGAGTTTGTTGACAAAACATTTTTTTTTTCAAATAAAAATTCACTAAAAACAATCAAAAATTCACAAAAAAAAAGAGAAAACAATGTGTTGGATAGTTGGATGTTATGACAAGCAGTATAAGTCACAAACAATCAGAGATAGCATTACAACAGGCTAAACTGGCTTCCACTTTTTGTAAGGAGTGTCCATATGCTCCTGCGCTGGGTTTGTATAAAAGAACATTTCGTCATTACAATAGCAATTTTTTCTTGTTTTAACTTTTTTTTCCACATTTATTACAAATAAACAATATTCCTTATCCACTTCGACTACTCTCTTATTACGGCATACACAACTTGACGAAACTGAGTCACCAGCGATACCCACTTGTCATGTTACTTGATTCATTTATATACCACTGCCATATTTTATTCATCTACTTTTATATACATACCAGCAATTTTTACAATCTACTAAATATAATATTACAAGATATCTACTCAGTATGGAAAAGCTTTCTGATAATGTAACAAAATTGTTCAATAAAATTAGCTTAAGGGAAATTACAAGTTTGACACTAGTAAAAAAATTATTACCTGGACAGTACACTTCCTGTTTTTAATACTCCATACTACATATTTCAAAGAAGCCACTGTAACATCAAAGGTCATAGGTCATACCTCCTGCATGACCCTCTTAATCTTTCTCATCTTTAAGAAAACTCACTACTATTGATTTTGTGGAAACTATTCGCTACCATTGCTAAAAGAGGAAATAATTTTTTAAATAAGTTCTGATTATATCTCCATAAATCAATAAATAAATTATAACAAAAACTAATTCAAGCTCACAAAACAGAACAGAAAATAAATCTTAGGCTTTGCACATGTGCTAAATTATTTCAGTTTGGGTAAATACTTCAAAGTACATAAGATTACCTCTAAAATGATAACAAAAAAATAGGAATACATACCTTTTATATATAGTAAACATCTTTCAACTTTAATTATATAAATCCATCTTTGGATAAGAGAGATTCCGAAATTTAAAGTTACTTTCTTAAAAACAATTCACTACTTGAATTTTGCTGTCACTTGTGTATCTTCTGATATTTTTTGTAAGGTGTTTCTGCTTAAATAAATATAATATCACGATTACCTGAATCATTCGTGGTAGTGAAAGAAACATTTCACCGTTCTATTTGCTATTTATTTACAAAATAAAAACAGAATACGGCCTGGATACTACGTTTCCACCATAACGGCGTTTAAAAACACAGATGACAGATGACAGTGACAGTAGACATTAGACAATAGACAGTGCTGCATTGACATATAATATAAAAATTCACTAAAAAGTTGTAACGTACAGATCAGTTTTAATTTAAAATATCATACGGATTTGGTAATTCAAAATGTTTGGTTATTGTACCGCAATTATTGTTTGAATTATGTCATTAATAATTAAAAAATATGTTAGGTTCATATGTTTTCATCCTAAGAATCGATTTAAATTTTATTATTTGTTAATTTTTATTATATCTGACAACCCTGCTTATTTATATTTAACTACTGTTGTGAAGCCGTCTAAAGTAATAACAAACACATTAATACTCTAACTATCCTTGTCAACGTTGAATGTGCGAAATGCCTATGCAATTCAAACTGATGTCGTAGATTATTTATTTCTAAACATTATTTATTTCTTACACATTTTTTCATTTTCGAACAATTTCTTTCCCCGTGGACCATTTAAGTTGAAATTGGGTTACCAACTTTATTTTGACATCTCCTTTATATGTGCAAATTTTCATTTGAATCACTGCAGTACTTAAAACAAAACAAAATATTGCGTTTTAAAAATTTCCTTTACATTTTTTATACAAAAAATTAAACCTACGGTGCTCATCTTCGAACTCATCCAAGCCATTAACAAAATCAAGGTAATCTCCAAATTTAGTGAAGATCGGTCAAGTATTTTTTGAGTTATCAGTTGGATACATATATATATATATATATATATATATATATATATATATATATATATATATATATATATATATATATATATATATATATATATATATATATATATATATATATATATATATATATATATATATATATATATATATATATATATAAGCATATAAAAATCAAAACCGACCTTGGATATGGGTTCTAGAGGTCCAAATTCGCGCTCATTTGAAGAAATTTTCCAAAAGTCTCACCATCGATACCTCTCTATTAGTGAATTTTCTTAATGAAAATTCACTAAAATAAAAAAATTACATAGTGAGATGTTGAATATACCATACCTGTGTTGTATTCGAGTCTAAGATAATCCTGAATATTTCTAGTTTTGTCCAAAAATATTATTAGTATTCTATATACATATTTACTATCTCCACGGGGTGGACATTTGTACTTCCCCTTCTTTTACACTTCCCCTTCGCCGACAAAGTTATGTGTGCAAGTAAGCACGAGAATATATTGCGTGGTCTAGTTTATTTTATTGTCGGTGCATATTATTGTATATTTTCATTTGATTTATTTATCTTCGTAGGCTTAGCCATGGAAAAAAGAAAACGGAATGAGTCGAGCAGTGATTCGGATGAATTAGATGTAGATGATAATTGGACTTCCTTGGACGAATCTGATGAAGATAATTCATGATTCCGAATCTGATTCCGTAGTTGATGATGTGATACAGGAATTCGATGTTCCATGGAGTAACAGTGGTGTAGGTCCTCCACCGTTTCCCTTTACTGGTAATACAGGTATTCAAGAATCGAATCTAAGTAAAGATAATATACTCAGCATTTTCGAAAGTTTTTTTACTGATGATTTGAATAACATGATAGTTATTGAGACTAATCGTTATGCTTGTCAGTTTATGGCAAACAATAAGGAAAAAATAAAAAATAGGTCTAGAGTAAAGAACTGGACAGAGACAAATAGCGACGAGATAAAACATTTTTGGGACTTTTGATTTTACAAGGGGTTTGTTCTAAACATGAAAGTCAGATGTATTTTCGAAAAGGGAAAGTATTGAAACACCATTCTTTTCTCGCATCATGTCTGAACAGCGATTTACCTGTTACAAAAATTTCTTTATTTTACAAATAATGAAGAGTTTGATAATACAACAATGAATAGAAAATTATTTTAAATACAGCCAGTGTTAAATTACTTGAAAGAAAAATGTACATCGCTTTATATTCTTCAAAAATCGATGAATCCTTGATTGGCTGGAAAGGAAGATTGGAATGGAAACAATATATTCCATCCAAACGGAAGAGATTTGGAATGAAGATGTTCTCTTTATGCGAAAGTGAAACAGGATATGTTTACAATTTTATTTTGTATACTGGTGCATGTACTGTATATGGTGACTCAAATTATACTAATGAGCCCATCACATCAAGAGTTGTCTTGGAATTGGCACATTCACTTCTTGATAAGGGATATTGCCTATATTTAGACAGTTATTACAATAGCATTGACCTCTCAGATAAACTTGCAAAACGTAGAACTGACTGTGTTGGAACTATAAGACTAAATAGAAAAGGTATTCCATTACCAATCAAAACTACCAAATTGGAAAAACATAAACATAGGAAAAAGCAGATGATATTGAAGTGGCGAGATAAAAAAAAGATATTGTAATGATTAGTTCTCTTCATAGTGATAGCAAAGAACTAGTAATACCCAGAGGAGGAACAATGGTAGAAAAGCCATGAGTTATAGTTGATTACAATAAGAATATGGGAGGTGTTGATTTGGCGGACAATTACTTACACTCATATTCGTCAGCAAGAAATCGTTTAAAAAAATATTACATGAAACTTTTTCCTCATTTTCTGGATATTAAAGCATTAAACTCCTATCATATTTATAGAAAACTTGCAGGCAATAAACAAAGATTATCTTTCCTTATATAACTTGGAGAAAAAATAGTAGAAAAATATGCGGAGGGTAGACAAATCACAGAACGCCGGGCACGTACACCAAAGCCTTCACGATTAGTTGAACGCCATTTTCCTGCGCTAATACCACCAACAACCAAAGAAAAACCAACTAAACGTTGTGCTCTATGTTACGAGAAAAAAGTTCGTAAGGAGTCACGATACTGGTGTCCCGATTGCAGAACAGGACTTTGCCCCGCTCCATGCTTCAAAATCTACCATACGAAAGAATGAAAATTATTTCAATAATATTCTTGACAATGTTTTATTTTGTAATAATGTAAAACTTTCATTTTATGTTTCTACATTATCAATAAATAATTTAAAATTATTCATTTCAAAATTCTTGTTTTTCTTAAAAATTATCAGATAATGCGTAAGACTCTTGCGTAAGACTCGCATGCGGTGAAAATCATCGCCTGCTGAGGTAGACATTCCGCTTCATTGGTTGCCACACTTAACAGGTTAAAACATGTTGTTTTTGAATTGTGCATTTTTATCCTAACCACACACTGTTTTATATTCTTAATCTTTCGTTTTGGAATCGTATAAAATCGAATATTTTCCACTTACAACATTTACACGCTAAATAATCGAATATGTCTATTTGACTAAAGCAATAGAAACGTTCTAAACTCACTGTGGAAAAGCCAAGTCATAGATAATCGACGTGTGACATGTTACAAGCAGCTTGGTGGTAAAAGTATCCATATCGATTCCGAAAATCTCACATTTGGTGGTAGCAGCCAGTATCGTTGTCTCCCCGTCCATAAGCTGTAATGATGTCACTGTTCCATGAGCGTTTGTATGGCGGATGACCTTCAGTGCCGGAGTCGATGGAGTCTTGAAGTTTTCACCCTTATTTGGGTAACGTGGAGGACCTTCTTCTATCAATTCGACGGTACCGTCGCCTGCTCCCACTATGAGACGACCGCTGAAAAGACGCAATATGGAGCGCACACCTTGTCCATATAGGTCTACACTTCCTCGTGGTAATTTCTTGTTGGATACCCGACAGAAACAGCCTGAAAGGAAAAAGCCTTGAATGATCGGAATTTAAAAAATTATAATTAAGACTATGTTATCTACTGCTTTTGGCATTAGAATTTATATTGTTGTGCTGCTCTTGGACAAGGTAGAAAAAGGCACAAAATGTTTGCCTCTCTTCGAAACATAAGACACAGCGAATTTTTTTCTTGGAACGCAAATTATGAACTTTGTGCCTCCCTGTCCTTCATATTCACGAATGCTGTAGGGATATTATATTTCTCGTGAGTGTATCGACTGAGGTAAGGCTATGAGTGGTGACAATCCATAATAATAATAATAATAACACCACAGTAGACAAACTCCACATCCAGAAGTCTTTGACTTATGCGGGGGCGCTTACAAAGGCATATAGACAACGGACACCACCAATAACTCATCAGAATCCGGCCTTTCCACATTCGAGTGAAAAACACCGACTGTCTGAATACAGGACTCGAACCCGCGACCTCCTAGTTCGAATCTAGAGGTTACTCACCTCGCAAACTGAGCTATTCGGCCTGTTAGTTATGTTCAGTATAATGTGACCCAGCTTTGTGTTTCGCATTGTAAAAATGACCTACATGCCAAAATTCAGATGTCTAAGTTAAAAGGAAAAAAAATATAGATATTTAAACAAAATTGGGTGCCATTGATGACCAGATAAAGGCACAAAACCTAAATATTTTGTGTGGATAACAAGATCTATTGTATATTACAGGCAAAGATAAAATGCCAAGAAATAACATAAAAATGACTTTGAAAATTTTTATAGTCTTTCTTATTAAAATGTTAATGTCGCGATTTGAAACGTCAAAATTTGCCATTTTTAGACGGAGAACCTGTAACAAATACGGGATATGTAAAGCAAATGTCATAAGAGATGTGTTTTACAAAGGCTTAAGGTCCAGGTTCAATCATCATTGTCCTCCATTTTACTCAAATATTTGCAGAAAATTCATCTCAAATACCCCTTCTCTGATGATTTAGCAGTAGTTTGAGTTATAGAGTTTATGGTTTAATAGTCTATACTTTTTTGCCAATGTTCGTAGAAAAAATTCGTTATTGAGAAGAACGCAACTTTAAAATTTTAAAAATATTTCTTCAAAGCAGTGCGAACTAGCGGCCCCGGGGTCATTTTCAGATATATACTTTGCATATACCTCATGCATTTTTACTGTAAAGCTCAATATATCGGTTATTATACAAGATACAGGTAAATATTATAAAAGTTATTTATAGGGTGTTTTGAGCTGCATCTTATAAAATTATGTTGACAATCACAGAGGGCCCATTAGTGGTTGGTGATACAAGTTTTCTTTTTTTTTTTTAATGGAACAGCCCATTTATTGTGGCATTATTGCATTTTCCATCCAATTTTAATGCATGCTTGTAAGAAGAAAACATTTGTATCGCCCATCGTTTTCGAGTTATTTCAATTTTTCTCAATTTTTTTACATTTTGGAACATGTCAAAAATTGTGATACGGCGTTTTTACTAATGGAAATCGAAGTCCCATGAAAATGACGCATTGCAATGCTTGAAGATCGAAGGATGACGATTCTAGAGCTCTGCCATTAGACAATTTGCGTGTTTTTTTTTCTTATCACATCTGATAGATATCACACAAAGCTGATTTTTAATATTTTTCTCATTTCACATAATACAAAAATAACGATGCAAAAAATATTTGAAAATGGGAATTTCATAATTGATTTCAAACACTATTTTGCCGCGGTGATCTGTGATGTCACAAGACAGTACAATAGACAACATTGAACTTGCTTCTTTGAGTTTACATCCTCTGTTGCAAGCTATTAATTGCATCTAGGCTTGTCCACGTGATTTTATTTGATTATATGGAAAATAAAGCTCATATAAATACTGTAGAGTACCAATGTGTACAAATACGACTATAAAAACTCCAGAGAAACTATTTTTTATCTCTATAATTAGAAAGCAATGGTGCAAAGTTATAACGCGGGAAAAATCCACAGTTACCTGAGAAAACCGCCTTGTATTGTTATGAAGCCCATTTTAATGTAATTACCTTCTCATTTTCATAATGAATATTAGTGATATAAGGTTAAAATTCTTATCGTATGTTATTAGGTTAGGTTGTAATTTCCATGTGGTCAAGGTATGTTTATCTGTACATTTTAAGTATTAACTTTACGTAATACTCTTAACGTTAACAACCGGCAAAAATCATGGTTATTAATTAACTAAATTATTGGGATTGCTTCCATTAATTATCTGTAATTAATTCAGACAACATTGTTTAATCAAAAAGAATGATATGAGTCAATTCTTGGCAAATTATCTGATCGCGCATGTTGAAAACCATTGTCTCCCATTTTATTACGCACACTTTACACTATTCAACTAGAACAAATACAATAAACGAATAAACTACAGCACTATGTTGAAAAATAAGCGACCATACTTACCAAATCATAAGGCAAATGTAAACACGATATTTATTTACTATCCAACTACGTCACGACCAGTAGTAGAACGTTCGCGCTAAGTGAGTGGTAAGACACGAAGCAACGTGCCGCCACCTAGTTGCGGAACCAAATAGTATGTTGTCACGCCAGCTCCAAATAACACAAAGTGTTAAAAAATAGATACTGTATACAACCAACTGACAATTTAGTAAATTGTCAGCTCTGGCCCATTTCTACCCTAATATAGGGACAAAGTATGTAAGGCTAGATGCATTCTCACCACAATTAGAACGGTAGACCGGTTTCGCTTTAATTAGAGCTCGTCAGTTTTTTTTCCTCAGGGCTCGTCCGCGTCTTTCTCGTCCCGATAGCACTGAGAGCTAGTCAGTACGGCATACTAATTGTAGCGAAAATACACCTATAAAATAATACGGCTATGGTAGCCAGCGTTCCAACACTAAGTGAGTGGTAAGACACGAAGCAACATGCCGCCACCTAGTTGCGGAACCAAGTAGTATGTTATCACGCCAGGTCCAAATAACACAAAGCTCTAATTAGAGAGAAACCGGTCTACGATTCTAATTATGGTGAGAATGCATCTAGCCTTACATACTTTGTCCCTATATTAGGATATAAATGGGCCAGGGCTGACAATTTACTCAATTGTTAGTTGGTTGTATACAGTCTATATTTTTTAACAATTTGTGTTATTTGGAGCTGGCGTGACAACATACTACTTGGTTTCGCAACTAGGTGGTGGCACGTTGCTTCGTGTCTTACTTAGTGTTGGAAGGCTGGCTACCATAGCCGTATTACTTTATAGGTGTATTTTCGCTACAATTAGTATGCCGTACTGACGAGCTCTAATTAGAGAGAAACCGATCTATGGTTCTAATTGTGGTGAGAATGCATCTAGCCTTAAAACTTTCGCGGTCACATGATAATAATTCGAAATTTTTTGGTTTTGGAAGTCTTTTTCTATCCACTATATATGTTTTTAGGTATTTTGATGTATGTAATAATGTTCCATATATGAAAAACCATTAGATAAATGTTAAATTCATGTAATGGAAAATCCCTGCAAATTGTCTAATGATCCCTGATGTCAGTTCAACTGCAAGTGACAATATTTTGACAGAACATTTGAATTAGCACAAGGTGCCTGCAAGGTGGGTCCCCAAAATGCTCACCGAAGATCACAAACGGCAAAGGATTGAAGCGGCCCGCGAATTTCTTGAGTGCTATGCACAAGAGGGCGAAAAATTTTTGGATTCAATTGTCACTGACGACGAAATCTGGGTACACTACACGACACCAGAGACAAAAAGACACTGCCGTCAGTGGCGGCATTCAAATTCGCCAAAGACGAAATAGTTTAAACAAACACTGTCTGTCGGAAAAGTGAGATGGCGACTGTGGTTTGGAACAGGAAGGGGGTATTGTTGTGCGAGTTT
Source organism: Tillus elongatus (assembly GCA_964006375.1). Classification (NCBI taxonomy): domain Eukaryota; kingdom Metazoa; phylum Arthropoda; class Insecta; order Coleoptera; family Cleridae; genus Tillus; species Tillus elongatus. The sequence goes on from OZ023263.1 coordinate 219,093,983, forward strand.
ATGAGACAACAATAAACTCTAATCGCCACTGCCAGACTTCGAAGAAACTTCGCCGTGCGATTAAAAACAAAAGAAGGGGTATGCTGACAATGGGACTGGGTGGAATGGGTAGATAAATACACATATTTGGGCCACGAGATAAGCATATCCAAAGCCAACCAAACATGCGAGATAAACAGGAGAGTTATACTCTCCTGGGCGGCTTACGGCAAACTTCGAGACGTTTTCAGAGGCGACCTTCCAATATGCTTGAAACGAAAAGTTTTCAATCAATGTGTTCTACCAGTTATGACCTACGGCGCCGAAACACTAACCCTTACCAACGCTTCTGCTAAGAAACTAAAAGTAGCACAGCGCAAAATGGAGAGGTCGATGGTTGGCGTTTCGTTACGTGACCACATTAGAAATGAAGAATTACGCAGAAGAACAGGAGTGACTGATGTGGTCGTACATGTGGCAAAACTCAAATGGAAGTGGACGGGACATGTGGCTCGCATGAAAGATGACAGGTGGACAAAACGATTACTTGAATGGAGACCCAGATCCGATAAAAGAGACAGAGGAAGACCACCAAATCGCTGGACAGACGACATTACAAAAATTAGAAAAAACTGGATTCGTAGCGCTCAAGACAGAAAAGAATGGACTCAACTAGGGGAGGCCTATGTCCAGCAGTGGACGCAGAGGGTTTATTGATGATAATGATGATGAATGCTGGTCTCCACACCGCCCGTGTAACAACCGATCTCATCAACCAATTTGGATGGGACAACGTCACACATTTCCCCTACAGCCCGAACCAAGTGATTATCATCTCTTTCCTGCGTTAAAGTCACACCTGCGTGGAACGAATTTCAAGACCAACGAGGAGTTGGAAGAAGAACTCGCACCCTACATGCGCGACGCGGCGGTATAGTTTTATGAAACGGGCATACGAAAAATGCCACACTGCATGCCAATATGCATCGATCGCAACGGGGAGTATGGAGAAAAATAATAGAAAGTCCACGCTTTCCAACGCTGTATAATTCATTGCAAATAAACTTGTTTTATTTTGTATAGAAAATGGAGACCTTATTCTACGAACGTGCCTCCTAAATTGGCAGGCAAGTTTACTGTGTCACAATTTTATTTACACCCTGGATGAAGCTGGTACAATTAAATTAGCGACAAACAAATTAAGCAGTTTTTTTTTTATGTCAACTTCACACCACGAGGGCTTACAGCCTAAATACTATCGTACCGTGGGTGTTGACAAGGAGTTAAGAGACAGCTTGTTAACTCTGGACTTGAAGGTTTGGAGGTTCGGAGGAGAAGGAAAAACATGTGCCGGCAAGGAATTCCACAACTTGGAAGTCCTCGGGACAAAAGAGCGGGCATAACAAAATGTTCTATGTCTGGTGACCTGGACAGCATTCGCTCTGTTCCCCTGGTAGATCTGTTGGGGGCAGCAGGTGGGGGAATTATGGAGGAAAGCTCCTCTGAGCAGTGCCCGTGCAGATATCTATAAAAGGGAGAGAGGTCACCAACGGCACGTCGGTGGGCAAGGGATGGCAGCCTTTGGGTGAGGGTAGGGTCACCGATGAGACGTATAGCTCTCTTTTGAATGGGGTCCAGGATAGCGAGTGTAGAAGCGGCAGCTGCACCCCAGATGTGGGAGCAGTATGCGAGGTTTGGCCTTATTTGTGAAGTATATAAGGTATAGAGATTAGCTGGTGAAAAGTATTTGCGAGCCCGGAAGAGGAAACCCAATTTCTTAGCAGCCGCTTCTGCAATTGATGTGACATGTTGGTGCCAATTAAGATTTCGATCCACAGAAATGCCAACAAGAGAAAAGGACTCATTACTTTGAATAACTTGGTTGTTCATTGTGATGGGTCTAGCGCTGGTGTATCTCTTGTGAGAAAGAAAGCAAGACTTAGTTTTGGTGGGGTTGAATTGTACAAGATTTCTACTTCCCCAGTCTAATATTTTTTGGAGATCCACGGAGACAGAACCCTCTATGAGTCTGCGATCCTCATCTAATTGGGCTAAAGAGACAGGCTTAGAATATTGTATATTTGAGTGGAGGGTGCTGTCGTCCACGTAACTGTAAACTGGGTTGGATGTGCTAGAGAGTAGGTCATTAATGTGGAGAAGAAACAAAGTAGGGGCTAAAGCTGAACCTTGAGGAACTCCTGAATTAATTGGATACAGTTTAGAGGAATGGCCATCCACAACAACAGATATGCTCCTGTTGTAGAGGAAATTTGCTGTCCAGGTACAAAGTTTTGGTGGTAGGCCATAGGCCGGAAGTTTATTAAGCAGCGCTGCGTGCCAGACCTGGTCGAATGCTTTGGATATGTCTAGAGCAACAATCTGGGATTCACCGTGTTGTTCCACAGACTTGTTCCAAGAATGGGTGACAAAGGAAAGGAGGTCGGCAGTCGATCTGCGCTGACGGAATCCATACTGCCTGTCGTGGATTAGACTGTGTTTTTCAAGGAATTTTAGTGATTCAGTGTTTATATACTTTTCTATCACTTTAGAGACGACTAAAAGAAGAGAAATAGGCCTTTAGTTGCTGGGAAGCGCTTTGGATCCTTTCTTGGGGATGGGTTGTACTCGAGCAGTTTTCCAGTTACTAGGGAATATGCCTTTATTGTAAGATATCTGAAACAGACGAGTCAGGACAGGAGCAAGTTCTGGTGCGCATTCTTTGAGAACAATTGCTGGGATTTCGTCAAGGCCAGAGGCTTTCCTGGTATTAAGAGAAGAGAGCATCTTTCGTACCTTTTTAGTTTTGAAAATGATATCAGTCATTTTATGCGCGACATTGGGGACTGTTGGTGGTTGAACATTTGGAGGTGGGTTGAGAGTAGAATTTCCGGCGAACAACGAAGCAAAAAGTTCAGCCTTGCCAAGGGCGGTAGAAACAAGAGGTGGGAACGTGCTCTTGCAGAAATTATTCCCAATAGACTTAGCAAGAGTCCAGAAGGATTTGCCGCCGTTGGAGCTTGAGAGGACTTTGTTTTTGATGTGGTTATTAAACGAGTTTTTTGCCTCAGAAAAAATGCGGACATAGCGGTTTCTTGCGTCGTTGAATGCTTGACGATTTTCTTGACTGGGATTGTGTAGAAGCGTTTTGTGAGCTTTGACCTTTTCAAGTCTGACCTTGTCACAGTATTTAGAGAACCAGGGCTTTTGAGTGGCTGAAGAGGTTTTCTGTGTACGTGGAATAAATAATTCCATGCCAGCTTGGATAATTTCGGTGACGTTTTGTGAGATATCAGAGGGGTCAGGATGAGAGAAGCAGACAGACGCCCATGGAAGGAAAAGTAATCCCGCATTTCGTCCCAGTTTGCGGAGTTGTAGTGCCAAACGATACGTGGGTGTGATGACTGTGTGACCTCGGGTTGCATTGCACAGGAAGCAGTGACCATGCCGTGGTCTGAGCGACCAAGGGGGGCGGTGACTGATATCTTATAGCATTCAGGTTTTGTAGTAAGAAGGAGATCCAAGGGATTTGAGCTATGTGTTGGGATACGATGAAAGTAAGTAGGTTGCTGAACCATATTGGCTAAAGAATTGCTGACTGCAAAGGCCTCCGCTGCTCTCCCTTGTGGATCGGTTTTTGAAGATCCTAGCCATTTCTTATTATGGACATTGAAGTCGCCAAGAATAGTGACTTTGGAGGAAGGATATTCAGAAATCAGATAGGCGGTTTTTTCAGAAAGGTAGTCAAAGAGCTGGACAAAGTTGTTGTCAGAAGGTGACCGGTAAATGCAACAGATGAATTTAGTTGCAGCCCTAAGAGAGAGTTTTATCCATAGTATGTCTTTTCTTCCAGCTTGTAAATTGGGGAGTCTCGTGCGGGGTGGATTGCACGAGTTGCGAAACCAACCTAGTTCCAACTTTAAATACAAAAATTATTCACAAGCTTACCGATAAGTGCAGGTTGCTTCACTGGTTCCAGTATATCCGAGTCATGATGAAAGTTCATCCTCAGCTTAAGTATGTCTCCAGTACTGGTACCACAGTAACATAGTTCATCCCTTTCATCGATATCCAAACACATCACTTGTCTCTTGAGTCTGGAAGTGTTGATATCTAAACATTTGACGTTCCTCGCCTGGTGGTTGATTATCCAGACGGCTAGATGGTTGTCGCCGGCCGTTATGAAACACTGAGGGCGGCGATTGGTGGCATGGATTACAGTAGCCTCACCCTGGATACCCCTGGAAGCTGCGGCGCCGCAAAGTGCGTGTCCGGCATGAAGGTCCCACACCACGATGCTACCACAATCTCTGCCACCTAAAGACATAACGTACAGGTCATCCTTGGAGAAGCCCACAGCTTCTACGCGAACTTTGTGCAGCTCATGTTCTGCAAGACTGGTACGCTCGTGGAAATCCCAAATGATCACACGGGCCTATACACAAGACAAAACAAATAAGCTCATAACAAGAAAGTCTAGATGCAGCTAGTGCGTCATGGTAACGAACTTTCAAAAAAATATTTCAAATCAGAAATTCAAAATGAAAAAATAATTAGTTTCGCAAATGTAAGAGTAAATTTGTGTGTGCTTTTTCCGGAACTGGGTTTGATTGGGTTGGCTAACAAACTCACCCAAACGATTAATGAAAGTAAAATTATAAATTTGGCAGTTAGGTTCCTTTTGTAAATAGCCTAGATAGGTTCGTTGCCAGCCCGATCGAATCAGCTTTTCTGGAACAGTTTTATAATTTCTTCCGGAAACTTTTTGTAAAAAAAAGTAATTTTAGTAAAATTCTGAATACAAGTTGTCTTGATAGAACTCAGTGGAGAAAAAATGAGGTGGCATTCCAGCCCGCAAGCCAGGTTTGTTTCAGCGACGGATCGCGGCTGGAGGATCAACAATCCTCCGGGGCAGGAATATACATATACCACGGTATTCGAAACAGAGGTGTACGCTATCCTGTCTGTGGCCAATAAACATGATGTGAGTAGGAGCCTCGAGAAATGTATGTACATCTGCTCGGATAGCCGGGCGGTCCTCCGGCAGTCTGCGCGGCCAGAAACACTGGTTCAGGAGTGCGCTGACGACCTCAAAGGACTAGCCAGGACAAACGAGGTGCAACTGGTGTGGGTTCCGGGCCACTGTGGCGTAGCGGGGAATGAGGTGGCGAATAATCTCGCAAGGCTTGGTTCCCGGCGGCTGTTCTGTGGCCCGGGGCCTGCGATAGGCATAAGTAGGAAGACGGTCTCTGTCGCCTTAGAGAGGTGGACTGAGGAAGCAATGGAGAGGCACTGGGGGTCGGTTGGTGGCTGCAGGCAGGCGAGGGACTTCGTGAAGGGGCCGGACAGAGATAAAGCTGTCTGGCTACTCGGTAGTCGTCCTACGCTTAGCCGCATCCTTGGGGAGTTGACAGGCCACTGCGCCCTTAGAAGACACCTCACATTGATAGGCGTAGAGAGGGATCCCATTTGCCAGGAATGCGGCGAGGATGAAGAAACGTCCTACCACTACCTGTGTGAATTGTTCGGATCGTCAACTCTGCAGAGGAACCAGGTAAGTACTGTCCAATTAAAGACCGCCACGGCCTTCATTTCGAGGTCGAAGCGGTTTGGCGATGGAACCGAGGGGGAGTAGAGCATGGTTGCTGGGTTGCTGGGGCTGGAAAAAAGGGCCCATTGTGGCCTAATTGCTTGGCGTTGGCCTCCCCACTACTGCTACTACTACTACTTAATAGAACTAATACGCACTAAACTATAGAAAATTGAATTACACGCATTTATATATTTTTTGTTCAGGAGACTACTTTGTGAAATATGTTCAGTCATTTACAAACAAACGTTTCAATAAAAGTGATATGGGCTAAGGGTCACGCAGACATAAGGGGCCATAAGGATGCGCAAAACTGACCTTTGTCTCTACATATTTACAATGGTCTATGCAAAAAGTTGAAAATCAGCTGGGGAAGAGAATATAGTAACTATGCTCGAACAACAAAAATTTCAGATTTTCTAATAAATCCAACTTGGAGAACCCAAATCGCCCAAACACATATTTTTGAAGACCTGACGAACAAAGTTAGCGTCATCAGAGGAAGAATAATTCACTCTCTGATGGCGCTAACTTTGTTAGTGAAACGATCGTCAGGTCTTTAAAAATATGTGTGTGGTGATTTGGGTTCTCCGAGTGTACTCATCATTGCTCATCATAGGTTCCAATCTTCACTTAATAAATTCAACTTCACAAAAAAACACATCACAGATTGCTGAATTTGATTGTCCGTCGGTTTTTTATTTCAACAACACACCACGAGGGCTCACAGCCTAAATACTATCGTACCGTGGGTGTCGACAAGGACGAAAGAGGCAACTTATTAATTCTGGACTTGAAGGTTTGGAGGTTCGGAGGAGAAGGAAAAACATGTGCCGGCAAGGAATTCCACAACTTGGAAGTCCTCGGGACAAAAGAGCGGACATAGCAATATGTTCTATATCTGGCGATCTGGACAGTAAAAGGGTGCATTCGCTCTGTTCCCCTCGTAGATCTGTTGGGGGCAGCAGGTGGAGGAACTATGGAGGAAAGCATTTCTTAAAAAAATATTATCTGGACGCAAATCGGTCGGTTTCGTTTTCAATGCGCCACCCTATATATATATATATATATATATATATATATATATATATATATATATATATATATATATATATATATATATATATATATATATATATTATTACAAAGCTGTTTTAATGAAATTTACTATATATGTTGCCTTGAGAGAGAAATTACTACGTACCAAAACTAAACTTTCTAAGTTTATAGAAAATGGGTTATTGGAATTTTAAATTTTCTTTCGAAAAATTTTTTTTTCTCCGAATATTACAAAGTTATTTTAATGAAATTTGGTGTATATATTGCCTTAGGAAAGACCTTACTACGTACCAAAATTTAACTTTCTAAGTTTATAGAAAATTGAGTTATTCAAGTTTGAAGCATTTAATAATTCATTACCATAACGCACTTGCTGCGTCCAGCACTTTTTTATAAATACATATGCACAATAATTGAGAATTTGGCTGTTCCACACTATATAAACATATAGTCTGAAACTGTCCTCGAGTTCATTTGGAGACATATTTAGAAAATTCTGGACGCATCAAGTGCGTTATGGTAGTGAATTGCGTTATGGTACTGAATTTTCATAAAAATGTTTTTAATAACAAATATGTCCTTTTTTGTTAAGAAAGCAGTATAACCTATATAGTAGAAACAATGTACCATAATTCATCAAAATGACTTTATTGTTTGAAGATGTACAAAAATTTCCCGACAATGAACTTTAAATGTTCCCGAAAAAACTGTTTCCTGGCCAACGAACGTTAGGTTAATAGCAAATTTAGCTATTGAAATTTGAAACTTTAATGATAATTCGCTACAATAACGCACTTGCTGCGTCCAGTAAAAATTGAAATCGGTTGCAGAAAAGAACAACCATTTGTGAAGCCACGGTAAAGTCTACGGCTGTATTAAGTATGGAACGGTTTCAGTAAGTTAGTGCAATAACAAACAACCAGATGCGTGCTATTCAAATTGAATTAAGTCTTAAAAGCTTTCATTTCGTCCTAATTGAATTTGTCATACAAAAAGTCGCTAAAAAATTCATCGGAATTACACAATCTGATCAGATAAGGGTAAAATGAAATAAAAGATTAAAAAAAAAAGAAAAAAAAGTGAAGTCACTAACTGGGATAGAACGCGCGCTATAGGAGTCCACTGTGAAATCTACTTTGCTCCCTTCACCGCTCGACTGTTAACGACATAAGAGATCTATCTACTAAAAGGTATATGCCCTAGTATATTAATTTTCTAACGTATTGCTTATCTACACCATACAATTTTTGTTTAAAATTGATTTTTTTTCTCATATTTTAACGAAGTAAAGAAAATGACGGCTCAGACACAGATCTAGGAGCTTGTTGTTCATTTCTAGCCGTATGTTAACTCAAAAAGCACTAATGTGTACTAACGTACGACTACCAGAATTATCAATTTTGACATTTCAACTTTTTTTTTAATCAGAGGCTTGTAATTTCTTTGTCTTTTAACCTAGAGATCTGAATTTTGGCACTAAGGATACTCTTTATGACAGAAACCAGCGTGCCAAATTTGGTTACCATACCTTTTAAATTTTCGAAGATATGAATTTTTTCGAAACGAAACCCAACATTTTTCCGGAAAGCCTTGTCCAACTTTTCTGGCTAACAAACTTTTCCAAGAGATTTAGAAAAAGAAGGTACTTACCAAGTTTGATTAAAATCGGTCAATTAATTTTTGATTTATCGGTGTGATACATATATATATATATATATATATATATATATATATATATATATATATATATATATATATATATATATATATATATATATATAATTTAAACTGACCCCGCATGTGTTCTAGGGGGGCTAAGTAGCGCTCATTTGAAGAAATTTGTTCAAAATTCTAATGTCGGGATCTCCTCATTAGTGATTTTTAAAAAGAAAATTCACTAAAATTCGAACGTCGTTACCTCTCCATTGGCAAAATTTTCTCAATGAAAATTCGCTAACGAAGACAAGGAACACCAATAGAAAGATAAATGAAGGTGGGTTAGAAAAAATGAAAGAAATTGAGATGAGGGAGGCAAGATTGACTCACAATAATTTTCTGCCAACTTTTCTCAAGGACACATAGCTGTAAAAATTAGAAGAGGTAGACGAAGAGGGCAACTTTTGGAAAACCTAGCTCAGTTGATGGAGTGTGAGTTACAATGAAATGAAAAGAGCTGCTGGGAATAGAGAGTCATGGTTGCGACAAGGCGACGTCCCCCTTAGAGTATGATTATGATGATAAATTAGCTATATTAGCGAATTTTTTTTTAATTCGCTAATGAGGAGATCTGTGTTTATATGTTTATGTATATATATATATATATATATATATATATATATATATATATATATATATATATATATATATATATATATATATATATATATATATATATATATCCGACCGATAACTCAAAAAATAATGGACCAATCTTGATCAAATTTGGTGAGTACGTTCCTTTTGCAAGTGGCTTGGATAAGTTTGTTAGCCAGGAAAATCGGACCAGGTTTTCCCGGAAAATTTTGTGTTTTCTTTAAAAAAAAATCATATTTCCGGAAAGAACAAAGTAAGGGCAACCAAATTTGATGCGCGTGTTTGTATTATAAAGAGTAAACTCGGTACCAAAATTTAGGTCTCTAGCTTTAAAGACAAAGAAGTTATGAGGAGTTAAAGAAACAACTTTTGGAGTATTCCTCAAAACGTCAAACTCGCAATTTAAAACGTCAGAATTGGCAAGGTTTAGGCAAAGAACGTGAAACAAATACGGACTGTGAAAAGAAAATGTTGCAAGAAGAGTGTTCTGCGAATCCTTAAGTTTCAGATTCAACCGTCATTGACCTTCATTTTACTAAAATATTTACAGAAAATTCATTTCAAATAGACCCTTTATCTGGTGCTTTGGCTGTCGGTTTAGTTAAGTTGATGTTTTCGCTGTAGGTTTAGTGAAGTTTATGGTTTAACGGTCTATAATTTTTAGCTAATTTTCGTAGAACAAATTCGTTAATGCATTTTTGCATTTTTTATCGAAATATGATGCGTTTGTAAGAAAAAAATCTGGACGCAGTAAGTGCGTTTTGGAAGCGAATTTTCGGTAAATTTGCAGTTTAGCTCCAGAACGCTTTTCAAAAAACTGTTTTTAGAATCCTGCCTAGGCTCCCCCCTGGATCCACAAACCCCAAGAAAAATATCTTGTTCACACCCCCCAAGGAAGTTACGGGACCAGGAGTGAGTATGGGTGTATAGTATTTTCTTAACTAATTTTCGTAGAACAAATTCGTTAATGCATTTTTCCATTTTTATCGAAATATGATGCGTTTGTAAGAAAAAAATCTGGACGCAGTAAGTGCGTTTTGGTAGCGAATTTTCGGTAAATTTGCAGTTTAGCTCTCGAACGCTTTTCAAAAAACTGTGTTCAGAAACCTGCCTAGGCTCACCCCTGGATCCACAAACCCCAAGAAAAATTTCTTGTTCACACTCCCCAAGGAAGTTACGGGACCAGGAGTGAGTAGGGGTGTATAATTTTTTTAAACTAATTTTCGTAGAACAAATTTTTTAATGCATTTTTGCATTTTTTATCGAAATATGATGCGTTTGTAAGAAAAAAATCTGGATGCAGTAAGTGCGTTTTGGTAGCGATTTTTTGGTAAATTTGCAGTTTAGCTCCCGAACGCTTTTCAAAAAACTCTTTTCAGAAACCTGCCTACGCCTCCCCCTGGATCCACAAACCCCAAGAAAAATTTCTTGTTCACACCCCCCAAGGAAGTTACGGGACCAGGAGTGAGCAGGGGTGCTGGGCGGGGTAGGTAGGAAAAAGGAAATATGAGCAGAAAATTCGAATAAAACGGGCTTGAAGCTGTCTTTTTCACATCTTGAAGCCATATCCCCCTTAAACCCTGCCTACCCCGCACAGCACCCCTATCCCTCCAGCTGCCGTAACTTCCTTGGCGGGTAGGAACAAGACATTTTTCTTGTGGTTTATGCAGCGAGGGTGGTTGTATGCACGCGAGGGGGAAGGAAAATACCTACGACGAAGCAGCTACCCTCCAACCCCTGCCACAAGTTGAACCGGGGGGGGGGTGTCTGCTTCGTCGTAGGAATTTCCTGTCCCCCTCGTGTGCATATAACCACCCTCGTTGCATAAACCACAAGAAGAACTTCTTGTTCATACCCCCCAAGGAAGTTACGTGACCTGGGGCAAATGGGGGGGGGGGGTATAGGCAGGGTTTAATGGGGATATGGCTTCAAATAGACAGCTTTCAAGCAGTTTTCTTCGCATTTTCTCTCATATTTCCTTTTTGCTACCTACCCCGCCCAGCACCCCTATTCACTACCAGTCCCGTAACTTCCTTGGGGGGTGTGAACAAGAAATTTTTCTTGTGGTTTGTGCATCCAGGTGGGGTCCTAGTAATGTTTCTGAAAACAATTTTTTGAAAAGCGTACGGGAGCTAATCTGCAAATTTACCGATTTTTCATTAAATCCTTCAAATTTCAATAACTCAATTGGCTATTAGCGTAAGCTTTGTTGGTTAGGAAACCAACATTTAAGTTTATTTTCGATTTTTTTTGTATATTTTCAAACCATAAGTAATTTTGATAAAATATAGTACATTTGTTTCTACTACATAGGCTATACCGGTAATCAGATTGATGCTATTAAAAACGTTTTTATGAAAATTTTTATGAAAATTCACTTCCATAACACACTTGCTGTATCCAGACTTTTGAAAAATATTTATATATTTACAAACAATGAATTTATTTCAATGAAATATGGTACATTGTTTCTACTATATAGGCAACCAAGTTTGATGCCTGCTTTCATCAAAGAAAGACATTAGCTAATAAAAATATTTAAAAAAAATTCGCTACCATAACGCACTTGCTGCGTCCAGACTTTAATAGTAATTATCTCAAAACGTTTCAAAATAATTATCCTGCCTTTAAAATTTAATGAAATTAGCGCCCGAGATTGTACGCTTTGTAGGTATAGAGAACATCCCCTACAAATACCTTTCAGAGAAATAGTCTCCACGTCTGTATTTAGTATGGATCGGTTTCACCAAGTAAGGGCAACAACAATTAGTCAATATAATTTCTAAACTTCTTATACTATATATAGTATACGAAATATTATACATACCTTAAAGCCGATATGGTTTATTTGTCCACTGGCAATGTATTTGCCAGAATGTGACACATCAAGTGCCGAAATAATATTAGTATGTCCAGTCAAAAACCATTCTTTCTTGGTGTTCCAGTCCTGGATCGCCACTTTATTTCCTAAAGGATACACAATGTGAATGCCGTCGGGGTGAACTTTAAAACCACCAATAGCGCTTCCTAAAGTGAATAAAGTATTAGATATTAAATTAGACAAAAAGTATGAAAATAATTACCATCAAATCCAATAATCGCCTTTACGTCTAGCTCTTTAACTTCAATCTCCTCTTCTTCATTTGCCATAATTCACTAAGCAAACCACCCTTCTTTCTTTCACTTCTTGATGTGATGTCTGTTGTCATTATGAATGAATTATAATTATTATTTGGACGCTTGTAACTATGGTTACGGAGCAACGTTTCTTTGACAACTCAGGATTTGTTGATGAACAGAAAATATGCAGGTGTGCATTTTTTTTCCTAGCGTCCCCACAAAACAAACGTTAACGTAGATATTTAGGACGATGCTTAGAAATAAAAAGCCTGGACGCAGCAAGTGCGTTATGGTAGTGAATTTTCATAGAAATGATCTGGCACCAAATATTTGATTATAACATTTTTTTCTTGTAACATAGAAATCTAAATTTTATTGTATAGTTTAGTTTTTATATCGTAAACCTACCTACTAAATTTGGTTATCATAGCTTTTTTATTTTTTGAGATAAAAATTTTTTTCGAGTGATAACTCAATTTTTTTCCGGAAAATCTCTTCCGATTTTCTTGACTAACGAACTGGTCCAAGCCACTTACAAAAGAAAGGTGCATGCCAAATTTTATCAAAATCGGCCCATTATTTTCTGAGTTATCGGTGTGATATATATATATATATATATATATATATATATATATATATATATATATATATATATATATATATATATATATATATATATATACAGTGTGTCCAAGATAAGGAGGGGATAGCATGGGTTAAATTAGAAAAAAGTTGCATATTTTAGAGCTCAATTAAATGGTATTTTGAAAATTTGGAAATTCGGATTAGTTCCGGAGATATTCGAAAAAACCGAAATTCACCAATTTCGGTTTTATTTTTTCTGACGTTATTTGAGAAGATATTGAAAAACAAAAAACACTTTCTCACGTACACTTTTTAAGCTTTATAAGTTGGTGTTTACAGATGTTTTATTTGACGTTTCGTCTCCGAGAAACCATCATCAACTTTAATTTTTTAAATACAGCCATGCAATTTTTATTTCAAAAATTAAAACCATTTTCAAATATTAATTAGAGGATGCATCATTTGTAACCGTTTTAATTATGTTTTCAGCTTGTTTCAGTCCAAGAACAAAATTATTCAAGAAAAATCTTCTGAATACGGCCCTGAATACTCGAAAAACATTTATTGCGGTAAGGTCGTACCTTGTAAAATGTCAATGAAACACAAGATTTCAGTAAGATTCTCCAAACTTATTAATGAAAAAGATACATATTTGTAATAAATAAACCAATGAAATAACTTCAATTCATGAAATGTAGGTACCTTATTAACTAATGAATATTATATGGAAATAGATTATCTGCCTTAATTATAAGAGATGTTCAAACAAATCATCATTATTTTTTAGGCATAGGTAACATCGTCTAATTGTGGAATCCAAAACATTGTTTACTGAATCTGGTGTAATGGTTTGCAATGCTTGCAAAACCAGTTAACGTAATCGTTCCTCCGTGTGAAAACTTCGTTGGTATACGTAGTTTTTGACATACTCCCGAAGATGGAAGTCAAGAGGTGTTAGATCCGGCGATCGTGGAGGACAAGAAACCGCTGAATGCGTACCTATCCATTTGTCAGGAAACCTGTTTGATAGGTATTCTTGAACAGTTCTAGAATTATGAGCCGGGGCCCCGTCTTGTTGAAATCAGATGTTATTGACTTCTGCTAATGGTAAGTGAGCATCAAACCATTCTTCCAAATTATTCTGTAGGAAATTTCGATACCGGTCGGAAGCTAGTGATCCATGATAAAAAAATGGCCCAATTATCCTTGTCCCCAACATCCCCAACCACATGTTGGAACCAAAACGGTGTTTGTGCTTAGACGTTTTGTATAAACGCGTTTTGTATTTCGCCTGTTGAAGATTCTGTTGTGAGTCACCATACTCTCATTAGATCATAATATTTTATTGACAAAATGTTCATCCTCTTGACATTTTCTAGTGTACCACTCACAAAATGCCCCTCGTTTTATATCGTCCCCGAGCCGTAATCCTTGGCAGATTCGAAATTTGTAAGGATGGTATTTGTTCTTAGGCAAAATAAAATTTGCAGTAGATTTTGGCGTCCCAGTTATTCTTTCAATATTTCTAACCGATGTAGGGTTTGTGCTACAGCTAACAGTACATTATTTTGAGTTACTTTAGTGCATGGTTTGTTTCTAGTAACAATTGGTTTCTTAAATGAACCATACCGCAATAAATTGGTAACTATTCTTCCATATATCTTTCTATTTGACTGTACTCTTTCAGGGTAATAATTTGAATACATTAGCTTTTCCTATATTACTATACCACAAAATCTAACATTTTAACATGTCGAACTTTTGCTCAAAAGAAAAATGTCCAGCCATTTTTAAACAAATTGAAAGAGGTTATACTTAATTAACTGTATGTAACAAAGTGAAGTAAATGACAGTGACATTTATATTTGTTGAAATATCACTATTGTTATTAGAGACAACTTGTTTATTTTTCAAAGTCCTCTATGTTTAGGACCTAGTCTAATGATAGTACGGTGTTATGTTACATTTTAATAACTGAGAAATATTACTGAAAACGTTTTACTTCATTGACTTTTTAAAAGGTACTGCTTATAGGAATAAATGCTTTTCGAGTATTCAGGGCCCTACTCAAAAGATTTTTCCTGAAAAATCATCTTTTATGGCTGAAACAAGCTGAAAACATATTCAAACTATTAGATATGATAGATCCTCTAATTTAGATTTAAAAATGGTTTAAAGTTTTGAAATAAAAATTGCAGGGCCGTATTTAAAAAAATAAAGTTGATGATGGTTTCTCGGAGATGAAACGTCGAATAAAAAATCTGTAAACACCAACTTGTAGAGATAAAAAAGTGTGCGTGAGAAAGTGTTTTCTGTTTTTCCATATCTTTTCAAATAACGTCAGAAAAAAATAAAATCAAAATTTACGAATTTCGGTTTTTTCGAATATCTCCGGAACTAATCGGAATTTCCAAAATTTCAAAATACCATTTAATTGAGCTCTAAAATGGGCAACTTTTTCCTAATCTAACCCACGCTCTATCTCTTACGGTTTCCGATTTCCACATGCTATCCCCTCCTTATATATATATATATATATATATATATATATATATATATATATATATATATGTATATATATATATATATATATATATATATATATATATATATATATATATATATATATATATATATATATATATATATATATATATATATAAAATTTACCCACGAATTAGAAATTAATAATTAATAACCCTTTCTAAATGTACTAGTAATCAAAAATAAATACACTTTAGGATTCGGTATCCATAGGAAGGAAACCGCCACTCTAATATACATTTCAAATGACTCACATATCATACGGACACACAAAAAAATGGCTAGTTTGAATCTTTTAGTAAATAGGTTAATACATTTGCATTTAAGTAAAAATAGATATAGCAAAGAATTAGGGTATATTAAGAACATGGCTGAATATCACGGATACACTGCTTGCTTAGTGGACAAATCAATTAACAAACAGAAAACAAAGACAATGTTCAATGTTAACAGAATCGACTACATTTAAAAAAGAGAAAGCGGAAAAAGACTTTGTTTGCTTACCATTTGAACCGCGATTCACGAGGGATCTAGATATCATTTTTAAGAAAGCCAATTTGCCAATAAGATTTTCGACATACAATACTTTAAAAAACCTGCTAGGTAACCCAAAAGACAAGGATAGTACCGCCAAAATGTTGGGAATCTATGAAATAACTTGTAAAATCGATCTTTAATACGTCACGCAAATTAAAAGATATATTGAAATTTCATTTAAAGAACATTTAGGACAACTAAGATATACTTTACTATAGATAGACCTTGCGTGGCTCGACATATTTGGGATAATAATCACCATATAGATAAAGATAACCTGACATTAATCAAAAATGTTAGACAACCAGGTCAGCTAAATGCTTTCGAAAGTATATATATATATATATATATATATATATATATATATATATATATATATATATATATATATATATATATATAAGTTGTATGAATTCGGCACTGCCGACTATGTGCAGTTTGTTTCGCCACTTTACGAGAGATGCCGACAAAAGTGCGTGGGAATGATGATAACAGAATTCGAGTAAAGATAATTTCCATGTAAATAAGCAGTAAAAGTTTGTTTGTGTGACCCTCAATCGTCCAGGCCGATGAGTACATGCACAGAATATAAACATAGTTGTAGTTGTCAAACGTTTCGAATTTTTCATCTTCTGATGACGCTAACTTGGTTAGTGAAACGATCGTCAAGTTTTTAGTGAATTTTCACTAAGAAAATTCACTATTAGGAAGGTATTTTATTATTTACTTTCGGAAATTTTCTTTAAATAAACGCGAATTAGGGTCCCTGGAACCCATTTCCATGGTTAGTCTAAAAGATATATATATATATATATATATATATATATATATATATATATATATATATATATATATATATATATATATATATATATATATATATATATATATTACTGTCATCGTAGCTAGACGTGTCAGTTTCGTCTGGAACAAAACATATAATTTTAATGTCAATATTTGGATCAAATGGAAAATTTTAGTTTTGGAAAGAGTAACGGTGTAATAGAGAGTGGTGGAAATGGATTGGTTTGAGTTGAAGACAGAAAAAAGGAACATATTAAAGTAAATTATTGTCTAATGATCAAAATTTGAAGTCTGCCAAATTAGAAAAGTGTCATTGTCAAGAACTTTGGGAGTATCAACGTTTGGATAAAAACTGACTAAATTGCGCTGTTTACAAGCACAAGTAAAATACTTTTTTGTAAGGCGCTTCGTACTATTCTTGTCACAATAAACTATAACTATAACTATAACTATAACTATAACTATAACTATAACTATAACTATAACTATAACTATAACTATAACTATAACTATAACTATAACTATAATATATATATATATATATATATATATATATATATATATATATATATATATATATATATATATATATATATATATATATATATATATATATATATATATATATTTGTTCGTGTTTAGAAAAATCTTTTCAGAAATATACTTAGAACCCCTTCTGGATGCCCAAACTACAGGAAGAATTTCTTGCAAACAGCCCACAAGAAGTTACGGGACCAAGATGGAATTGGGGTGCTGGGACGAGAAGGGTATAAAAAGGAAATGTGAGCGGAAAGTACGAAAGAAACAGTTTAGTTGGACCTCTTTAAGCTGCCTTTATCCCATTTTGCAACTATACCTCCTTAAAATCCTGTTTACCGCACGCAGAATCTCTACATTCACCGCAGGTCCCGTAACATTCTTAGGGGTTATTCCAAAGAAATTTTTCTTGTTTACATTGTTCTTGTTTATACATTGAGGTGATTGTAGGCATGCAGAAGGGGAAGGAGAACCCCTGCGACGAAGCAGCGAACCAAGGTTTTCAATTTATGTTTCAATTCTTATCTCATTTAATTGTTTAAAATATTTTTCAAAAAATGATTTTGAGGTTGCCTTGTTTGTCAGTCTTACATAGTAAGCTGCAATATTTTATCATTTGCAAAAAGTATGAATACATCAACCGTAAATAAGTGTTGGAAAGGGCCAGCAAGTATGTTATGGTAGAAAATTTTCGATAAAAATATTTCAAATCCGATATCTCAATAAATTTCCCATTAAGCTAGAATCTTCAATCTTCAACCATAGTAACACCTATGTAAACGCACCGTGGGTACTAAATTAAAGAAAAATAACACAATGAGCTTCGCCGATAATTACAAATTTGTTTTAAGTAACCTTTTTTGTTGTTTATTGTTTGCAAAAACTGGATGGGTTAACTAAAACAAAACCATCCAAGGAATTAATAAAGACAAATACCTGCCATATCTATAATCTGACAGGTATATTCCCTTTGCAAATAATTAATTTGTTTCCGAAAAAGTTTTGTAACTTTAATGAAATTTCTAATACAATATTTTTAAAGACACTTGCAGTACATATTATATCTAAGACCACATTTAAATTTTTTAGCTCCATAAT
Organism: Tillus elongatus; assembly: GCA_964006375.1. NCBI lineage: Eukaryota > Metazoa > Arthropoda > Insecta > Coleoptera > Cleridae > Tillus > Tillus elongatus. The sequence goes on from OZ023263.1 coordinate 219,112,146, forward strand.
ATATATATATATATATATATATATATATATATATATATATATATATATATATATATATATATATATATATATATATTAATAATCGCTAACTGGGACTCTAAAATCAATCTCCAAGGTCCATTTAAATTTGAAGAATTACTTTTAATAATATATTTTACTAATAGTGTACAATTCTTATGAAAATTCACTACTATAACGTTGCTGCGTCCTGAACTTTTTTTAATATAGTTTATACTGGCATCCAATTTCGTTGTATAACCTATATAGTAGAAACAATGTACCAAACTTTATTGTTTGAAAAGGTACAAAAATATTCCGAAAATAAACTTAAAATGTTCCCGAAAAAACTGGTTCGATTTTCCTGGCCAATGAACCTCTTCAAGCTATTTACCCACCTAATAAGATATAATTATTCACAAAAGGCTTTTCGACGAAACGTACAAAAAAAATTGCATGAAAATTTGCAAACATTTTTTTCACGAAAATCCGAAAACATTTTTATTTACAATAACTTATTAAACATTACTATTCATTACCAACATTTTACAAAAATCTAACAAACAATCATTTCTACGGAAGCATATAAAAATCTCTGCGAAATTTGTCTATTTTTACACACAAAAAAATGCCTAAAGTACAGATAAAATTCAAATTATATACCTAATCTGTAATTAAGATTGGAAAAATTCTATTTTTTTTTACTTTTCACGGAAATTTTAACGAGTGGAAGTAAAGAAAAATATAGGCGGAAAAATACTCATATTTTCGTGCCTCAAGCTGTCAGAAGTAAGCACATTACTTAAGTCTGCAACTTTAAAGTTTCATTTGACATTTGTGGAAACAGTTTATGAACTACTTATACAATGTTTTTGTAGCAAAGTTGATTTAAATATTTTAATATTTTTCTTCGAAAATTCGCTAAAGAATCACATTGTCGCTCTAGACATATCCAAAGCATTCGACCAGGTCTGGCACGCAGCGCTGCTTAAGAAACTACCGGCCTATGGCCTACCACCAAAACTCTGTACGTGGACAGCAAATTTCCTCTCCAACCGGAGCATTTCTGTTGTCGTGGATGGTCATTCCTCTAAACTGTATCCAATTAATGCAGGAGTTCCTCAAGGTTCAGCTTTCGCCCTACTTTGTTTCTTCTCCACATCAATGACCTCCTCTCTAGCACATCCAACCCAGTTCAAAGTTACGCGGACGATAGCACCCTCCACTCAAATATACAATATTCTAAGCCTGTCTATTTAGCCCAATTAGATGAGGATCGCAGACTCATGAAGGGTTCTGTCTCCGTGGATCTCCAAAAAATATTAGACTGAGGAAGTAGAAATCTTGTACAATTCAACCCCACCAAATCACAGTATTGCTTTCTTTCTCATAAGAGATACATCAGCCCTAGACCCGTCACAATAAACAACCAAGTTATTCAAAGTAATGAGACCTTTTCTGTGGATCGAAATCTCAATTGGCACCAACATGTCACATCAATTGCAGAAGCGGCTGCTAAGAAATTAGGTTTCCTCTTCCGGGCTCGCAAATACTTTTCACCAGCTAATCTCTATACCTTATATACTTCACAAATAAGACCAAACCTCGAATACTGCTGCCACATCTGGGGTGCCGCTGCCGCTTCTACACTCGCTATCCTGGAATCCATTCAGAAGAAAGCTATACGTCTCATCGGTGACCCTACCCTCATCCAAAGGCTGCCATCCCTTGCCCACCGACGTGCCGTTGGTTACCTTTCTCTCTTTTATAGATATCTGCACGGACACTGCTCAGAGGAGTTTTCTTCCATAGTTCCTCCACCTGCAGCCCCCAACAGATCAACCAGGGGAACAGAACGAATGCACCCTTGTTACTGCCCAGGTCACCAGATATAGAACATCTTGTTATGCCCGCTCTTTTGTCCCGAGGACTTCCAAGTTGTGGAATTCCTTGCCGGCACATGTTTTTCCTTCTCCCTCGAACCTTCAAGTCCAGAATTAATAAGTTGGTAATCGAACCAGGTACGGCTTGGTTCAGAGGTACACGTCCTCTCTAAGAATAAAAAATTCTGGACGCAGCAAGTGCGTTATGATAGTGAATTTTCATTAAAATGTTTTTAATAACAAATATGTGTGTTTTTTTAAGAAAGCAGGCATCAAATTTGGTTACCAGTATAACCTATATAGTAAAAACAATGTACCATGTTTCATAAAAATAACTATATTGTATGAAAATGTACACAAATTCCCAAAAGTAAACTTAAAGTGTTCCCGAAAAAACACGTTTCTTGGTCAACCTTATAGGTTAATAGCAAATTGAGCTGTTCAAATATGAAACATTTGATCAAAATTAGCTACCATAACGCACTTGCTGCGTCCAGAATTTCTTTTATTACAAACATGCATTATATTTCGATGGAAAATGCAAAAATGCAATAACATAAGGCGTGTTTGATTAAAAAAAAAAAGGAAATTTGTATCACCAACGACTTATGGGCCACCCTGTGATTGTAGAAATATTATTTTAAGATGTAGCTCAAGACACCCTATAATTAATATATACAAAAATTTTTCATTTCTTATATAATAACGGATATATTGAGTTTTATTGATTTTTTACGAAAATGCGACAAAAATTATATATCAATAAACGATAAACTCTATAGCTAAGGCTACTGCCAAGCATCAGAGAAAGGGTCTATTTGAAATGAATTTTCTGGTAACATTTTAGTAAAATGAAGGACAATGACGGTTGAAACTAAGACTTGAAGGTTTGTAAAATATTCTTCTTGAGACATTTTATTTCTATAGCCCATATTATATTCAAGTTATTTGCCTAAATGTTGCCAATTTTGACATTTTAAATCGCCACTTTGACGTTTTGAGGAAAACCCCAATTAATTTTTCTTTAAATGCCCATAACTTTTTTTTCTTTTGACCTACGAAGCTAAATTTTGGTAGGTGACTTACCTATAAGGATGTAGACCTGCGTACCAAATTTGGTTGCCCTTACTTTGTTAATTCCAGAGATATAAATTTTTTTCGAAAGAAAACACAAAATTTTCCGGGAAAATCTGGGCAGATTTTTCTGGCTAACGAACTTATCCAAGCCATTTGCAAAAGGAATTTTTTCACCAAATTTAATCAAAATCGGCCCATTATTTTTTGAGTTATCGGTGTGATACATATATATATATATATATATATATATATATATATATATATATATATATATATATATATATATATATATATATATATATATATATATATATATATATATATATATATATATATATATATATATATATATATATATATATATATATATATATATATATATATATATATATATATAAACATATAAAAATTGAAACTGACCCCGGATATGTTTTCTGGGGGGCCTAATTACCGCTCATTTGAAGAAATTTTTTCAAAATTCAAAAGTCGGGATCTCAATAGTGAATTTTTTTTAAGAAAATTCACTAAAAGAGCACCTTAGAGTCGCTACAGAGTAAGATTCGCTTTTTGGTTGTCTTATTTTACGGTTAAAAGTAGGAGCACAAATCAATGGCTGGGTATACCCGGCGCCAACAGTTGCATTTAAACGCTCATCTGCTGATTACCAATATATTTCAGCGCTTGTAGACTCAAGCACTATTTTGTGACGGATGTCCGTCCTTCATCTTTTACAATTTGACAACAGTTGAGTTGAATCAGAAAATTGAACGCACATTTTGACGTGGTAAGTGAAGATTGGAACTTGTGATGATCACTGATAGGTAAATGTTCACTTTTGGGGCGCGTTTTAGATTTTTATAAAATTTTGTATATAGATGTGTAGGGTGTAGATAACGAAAATCACAATAAAAATGAGGGCAGATGCCAACTTTTGGAGTTATTTGGAAATTTTTGTATGAAAAATGTAAGTTGTACTCACTTTTGCGACATCTTTTACACATTTTCGGGGGTCGTTCGTTTTATTTCAAGCTTAGGAAGGGTGTATTCCACTATTCCAATTCATTTTCACATAGTTAGTGCACCCCCTTAAGTATTTATGTGTCTCTGAAAATTACCCTTATTTTCATCGTATCGCCGATCCTAAGTTGAAATTGACATTTGACATATATAGTCAACTGAATTACAAATGCCAATTTCAACTTATACGATGAAAAGAAGCGTAATTTTCAGAGACACATAAACAGTTAAGGGGGTGCACTAACTATGTGAAAATGAATTAGAATAGTGGAATACACCCTTCTTTAGGTTGATATAAAACGAACGACCCCTAAAAATGTGTAAAATATGACAAAACCATGCCGCAAAAATGAGTACAACTTACGTTTTTCCTACAAAAAATTTCTAAATAACTCCAAAAGTTGGTTTCTGCCCTCATTTTTATTGTGATTTTCGTCATCTACACCCTAAAACACGTCTATATACAAAATTTCATAAAAATCGAACAGGCGCGCCAAAAGTAAACCTTTACCCACCGATAAGTACACTTGAAAAACCTAAATCACCACAACACATATTTTTAAAGACCTGTCGATCGTTTTACTAACAAAGTTAGCCTCATCAGATGATGAAAAATTCTAAACTATTAAACATCAGTATTTATACTGACTCTTAGGTAAAGCCAGAGGTGAAAGTTTACTTTCCGCACATGCGTTCGATTCTCGTGAAATTTTGTATATGGACGTGTTTTGGGGTGTAAATGACTAAGGCAGGAGTAAACTTTTGGAATTATTTAGATTTTTTAAAAGAAAAGTACTCACTTTTGCGACATGTTTTGGAGCATATCTCGCTACAACTGAGCGATATAAATGTACTCATGTAACGCTTTAGTACCTTATTTCACTGAAGAGGTTCACTTTTCGTGGTTTTCAGGTTTCGTTTTTAAAAAATTTTGTTACTAAATAACTTGCTTCTTGCAATACCAATATGAAGTTGTTTTTATATGTAAAATGTCAACGTCAACTAGGATCGATTATCCGTGAAAAGAAGGGAAATCTACAGAGACACTTAAACACTATAGGGGGTGCACTAACTATGTGAAAATGAATTATAATAGAGGAATACACCCTTCTTTAGCTTGATATAAAACGATGCCCGAAAATGTGTAAAATATAACAAAAACATGTCGCAAAAGTGAGTACCACTTTCGGTTTTCCTACAAAAAACTCCAAAAGTTTGCTTTTGCCCTCATTTTAATTGTGATTTTTGTCATATACCCCCAAAAACACCTTTGTATACAAAATTTCATAAGAATAGAATACATGTGCGGAAAGTAAACTTTTACAAAGACAGATACAGAGAGAGGGAGAGAGAGAGAGAGAGAAATCACAACTCTTGACATAATCTCTCTACGTCATTGTGTTGGTGCCTGTATTATTATTTTTCTAACATTATGATTGGCTATGCTGCTTTGAGTGTCATCTTTGACAGCACCGCTATTCTTAAATATTTTGAATTTCAAAAGAAACATAACCCCACAAAAGTTACCGTTACGTTTGTTTTGTTATTTGTAAGAGTTGTGAAAATATACCTTTCAATTTTTTTATATCCTGATAAAATTTGACCAGCATGAGTAGCGCAGAAATTAAGGTAACTGTACATTGATTGCATATTTTAGAACATATTAATATGACCTTCATTTTAGACGGTTGAAAAACAAATGGCATACCTTTTTGAAGAAAATCGTTTAGCTACTTATAAATCAAAGTGGGTATTCTCTGATGCACATGCCTGCAACGCACAAGCTGTAAGTATTTCACTTTTACGAGTATTATAAGATTCATACATTGTTTACTTAATAATAATACTTTCCTTATACCTCTACGACGAATAACATTGGGGTCAACTGTTTAAGATTCTGTTTCTAACATTGTAGCCTGTCCCAAATTATATCTGCTAATGTAATAGCTGTGTACTTGATATAATGAAATTTACGTTGTAATGAAGTATGCTATGTAAGGCTAGATGTATTCTGACCATAATTAGAACCACAGACTGATTTCGATCTAATTAGAGCTCATCAGTATGGTATACAGTTATAATTTTGTGGTTAATGATTTTCGAAAAATATTTACCGAGGCTTATAAACTATTTGTTTTAATCGCGACAATTCTAGCAACAAGTACCTCAGTTGAGAGAAATGTTTCTTGTTTAAAGCGTATTAAAACTTACAGCAGAATTTCGATGAAGAATGACCGCTAATCAACTCTTGCACTTATTTCGATAGAAAAAGTTGTTATGTTTTCTCCAAGATCAAGATTCAGATAAATTTGCGAATAATATAATAAACAAATTCTCATTAATAAAAGACATACGTATAAATTTAATTTATAAAAAGTAACTGTCATTTTCAAACGAGGTTGGGTTATGGTTAGGCTGTGAAGGAAAGAGGAGGCCTACGTCGCGTAAATTATCTATATTGAAGTAATACCAATTTAAATCAATTTAAATACAAACGCGCAGACATTTTCTTATTTTTATAAATTATTTAAGCGGAATATGCTTTGCAATTCAGAATTCCTCTAAACTATATTCATTCACCATTCCTTTAAACTATATCCAATTAATGCAGGAGTTCCTCAAGGTTCAGCTTTAGCCCCTATTTTGTTTCTTCTCCACATCAATGACCTCCGCTCTAGCACATCCAACCCAGTTTACAGTTACGCGGACGACAGCACCCTCCACTCAAATATAAAATATTGTAAGCCTGTCTCTTTGGCTCAACTAGATGAGGATCACAGACACATGGATTGGTCTGTCTCCGTGGATCTCGAAAAAATATTAGATTGGGGAAGTAAAAATCTTGTACAATTCAACCCCACCAAATCTCAGTCTTGCTTTCTTTCTCATAAAAGATACACCAGCCCTAGAACCATCACAATGAACAACCAAGTTATTCAAAGTAATGAGTCCTTTTCACTTGTTGGCATTTCTCTGGATCGAAATCTCAATTGGCAGCAACATGTCACATCAATTGCAGAAGCTGCTGCTAAGAAATTAGGTTTCCTCTTCCGGGCTCGCGAATACTTTTCACCAGCTAATCTCTATACCTTATATACTTCACAAATAAGGCCAAACCTCGAATACTACTCCCACATCTGGGGTGCTGCTGCCGCTTCTACACTCGCTATCCTGAACTCCATGCAGAAGATAGCTATACGTCTCATTGGTGACCCTACCATCACCTAAAGGCTGCCATCCCTTGCCCACCGACGTGACGTTGGTGACCTCTCTCTCTTTTATAGATATCTGCACGGGCAGTGCTAAGAGGAGCTTTCTTCCATAGTTCCTCCACCTGCTGCCCCCAACAGATCTACCAGGGGAAGAGAGCGAATGCACCCTTTTACTGTCCAGGCCACCAGGCATAGAACATCTTGTTATGCCAGCTCTTTTGTCCCGAGGACTTCCAAGTTGTGGAATTCCTTGCTGGCGCATGTTTTTCCTTCTCCTCCGAACCTCCAAACCTTCAAGTCCAGAATTAACAAGTTACCTCTTTCCTCCTTGTCGAGACCCAGGGTACGATAGTATTTAGGCTGTAAGCCCTCGTGGTGTGTTGCTGAAATAAAAAAATAAAAAATTCACGCACTGCCGCCTACCCAAGCCAGAGGGGCGCGAGCCGCCACTGCCAGAAACATCTAATAGGCCACTCACCGTGAAGCACCATTTAGTAAAGTTTACTTAAATGTATTAAATTTCTAGTTATTTATGGGTACTACCCGGCGCCGGGTACTGTAATACTCAGTCTTAATGGGTACCCGGCGAAACAGGCCGGGTAAGCAGGGTACCAGGTACATACTGGGTACGTGGTGCATCCCTACATAGTACATAGATAATAATAGCAGTGTTTATTTGGTAAACCTTTCCTATTAATACAGCTGTAAACACTTGAGCTTTGGTTTTAGTATATCTGTATGTGCTACTTTTTAGCATGCTGCTAATTTATATGGCCTGTAAAATATTCATTGATTGTTGTTGCCCGTACTTGGTGAAACTTGTCCATACTACATACAGACTTGGAGAATACTTCTCTGGCTTCACTGTTGGTTTTTAGTGGTGAAGAACGTAGCCAGCGCGTGAGCTAACTGGAGCAAGTGGCCCTTCGAATTCTGGAAGTTCTAGGATGTTCTTCAATGCTTCTGTGACTATAGTTTCGCTGCTTGACAGCATTTTCAGACAGATTAAAATTGAATTAGTACGAAATCATGTTGTCACCTTTATTAGCCAACATATTTATGGAAAATTTAGAAAACCAAATTTTAACATCAGAACTTTCACATAATATTGTCTTTTGGTACAGATACGTAGATGATATTTTAGCATGTTTTCAAGGTAGTCATACAGAATTCAATGAATTTTTAAATTTTATTAATAGCTTTCACACAAATATTAAGTTTACTTTAGAAGAAGAAGCTAACAGTTGTATAAACTTTTTAGACTTAACAATTAGAAAATTAGAAAATAATTCATTTGACTTTTCAATATATAGGAAACCAACTTACACTGACACAACCATACCATACGATTCATGTCACCCTTTTTCACAAAAGCTGTCAGCCTATCATTCTATGATACATCGTGCATTTTCAATACCTATGTCACAAAACAATTTTGAAAAAGAAATTTCACTAATTAAGCAAACAGCATTTAATAATGGCTACTCTGTTAAAATAATAGATAAAATGATAGAGAGAAAAGAATACAAATTAGCGATTAATTTAATTTATCCAAATATTAGAGACAAAGAAGACAACAGATACATTTCGATAACTTATTTTGGAACCATTTCAGAAAACATTTCAAAAATTTTAAGTACCTGTACAAATACAAAGGTAGCTTTTAAATCTTACAACACGACACATGATTTGCTGTTTAACACGAAAGAAAAATCTTGTTTCCTGACAAAAGCTGGAGTTTATAAATTAGCTTGTACACATTGTAACGCAATCTGCATAGGTCAAACTTCTAGAAATTTTAACACCCGATACAAAGAACATATTTCTGCATTTAGAAATAACCACGCTGACAAATCTACATTTGCAAAACATATTATTGATACCGAACATAGACCTAAAATAAATAACCGCATACAACCACTACATTTTTATAATGACAAACGTAAACTAGACTTTTTTGAAGCTTTAGAAGTTAAAAGGCACACACACGACAATAACTACCTTGTTTTAAACGAGCAAACTGATTTAATGAATTCTCCTTTCTTGGATATTCTTCTTTCTAATTAAATATGTCAAAGAAAATAAATTTAACTATTATTTCAAAAAAGTTGTAATAAAATAATGAGTTGATGTATGTCGATATTTTCGTTGTATAGAGACTGCTTTTATACTGTTATTGTTTAGTTATTTTATTGTTGTAACTGTTATCATAGTTATTATAGGCTAGTTCTAGTTTTTATGTTAAATATTGACATACTATGTGATAAATATTGACATACATTTATCACATAGACATTTTGAAAACCTCATCTGTCATCTGTGTTTCATTTTATTTTCAATTTGATAAAATTTTTTGATCAAAACATCATATCATAACATAGCAACAGATATTTATTTGTAGTTGTCATGATTTCGTACTAATTCAATTTTAATCTGTCTGAAAATGCTGTCAAGCAGCGAAACTATAGTCACAGAAGCATTGAAGAACATCCTAGAACTTCCAGAATTCGAAGGGCCACTTGCTCCAGTTAGCTCACGCGCTGGCTACGTCCTTCACCTACAAAAACCAACAGTGAAGCCAGAGAAGTATTCTCCAAGTCTGTATACTGTAAAATATTGTTATGTATGGGTATCTGATTTGTGTTCTCTGATCATTTGTGCGTTTTATAACTTTCTTTTCCTTTCAGCTTGCGGAAGCAGGTTTTGTGTATACAGGCACACGTCATGAACCTGATTCTGTTGAGTGTTTTATGTGCAGCAAAAGTCTAGATGGCTGGGACTCTGATGATGATCCTTGGTCTGAACATTTGAAACATTCCAAAGACTGCAGTTTTGCTAAAATGCAGCAGCCAGAAAGTGCTCTCACACTTAAACAATTCCTCACTTTAAGGGAAGAGCTGTTTGAAATATTGTTAAGTAAAATTTTTGAAGAGAAGAAGGAAGACTTGAAAACCATGTTTGATAGCATGAAAAAGAAAATTTCTAACATGTAAATAATATACAATGATGACTGGATGTTGTAGTTCTGAGTTATGTATCCTGTTTTATGTAAGCAAGTCATAATAGTTTTAATCAGTTTTTTAGTATAGAAATTTAATTTTACGTGTTGAGTGAAAACTAAAATAATAAATAGCATTTTTAGTAAGCAATTTTTTTCTTGCACTCCTAAAAATTGCCCCATATGAAAAAAATTTATAATAATAATAGTTTGTCAAAAATGTGTACATGATGTGCTCACATATGACACGTCAATTATTAAACGTTAAAATAGAGAGAGATCCAGTCAATATAGTTTTACACAATTAGACCATAAAAGCTAGTAGCAAAGAAGAAAATATATATACGTATATAACACTATACATTACACACACACCTTAAAAATTAGGCTAGCTTTCATCATTCAGAAATTGCGCCCCAGTATAATAAGATCTCATCATCAGATGGCCTCGTTTGGCACTACAACTCCGCGAACTGGGACGAAATGCGAGATTACTTTTCCTCATTTCCATGGGCGTCTGTCTGCTTCTCTCATCCTGACCCTTCTGATATCTCACAAAACGTCACCGAAATTATCCAAGCTGGCCTGGAATTATTTATTCCACGTACACAGAAAACCTCTGCAGCCACTCAAAAGCCCTGGTTCTCTAAATCCTGTGACAAGGCCAGACTTGAAAAGGTCACAGCTCACAAAAAGCTTCTACACAATCCCAGTCAAGAAAACCGTCAAGCATTTAACGACGCAAGAAACCGCTATGTCCGCATTCTTTCTGAGGCAAAAAACTCATTTAATAACCACATCAAAAACAAAGTCCTCTTAAGCTCCAGCGGCAGCAAACCCTTCTGGACTCTTGCTAAATCTATTGGGAATAATTTCTGCAAGAGCACGTTCCCACCTCTTGTCTCAGGGGATGAAATTGTTTCTACCGCCCTGGGCAAGGCTGAACTTTTTGCCTCGTTGTTCGCCGGCAATTCTACTCTCAACCCACCTCCAAATGTTCAACCACCAACAGTCCTTAATGTTGCACATAAAATGACGGATATCATTTTCAAAACTAGAAAGGTACGAAAGATGCTCTCTTCCCTTAATACCAGGAAAGCCTCTGGCCTTGACGAGATCCCAGCAATTGTTCTCAAAAAATGCGCACCCGAACTTGCTCCTGTCCTGACTCGTCTGTTTCAGACATTTTACAGTAGAGGCATATTCCCTAGTAATTGGAAAACTGCTTGAGTACAACCCATCCCCAAGAAAGGATCGAAGGCGCTTCCTAGCAACTACAGGCCTCTTTCTCTCCTTTCAGTCATCTCTAAAGTGATGGAAAAGTATATAAACACCGAATTACTAAAATTTCTTGAAAAACACAGTCTAATCCACGACAGGCAGTATGGATTCCGTCAGCGCAGTTCAACTGCCGACCTCCTTTCCTTTGTCACCTGTTCTTGGAACAAGTCTATGGAACTACACGGTGAATCCCAGATTGTCGCTCTAGACACATCCAAAGCATTCGACCAGGTCTGGCACACAGCGCTGCTTAATAAACTACCGGCCTATGGCCTACCACCAAAACTCTGTACGTGGACAGCAAATTTCCTCTCTAACTGGAGCATTTCTGTTGTCGTGGATGGCCATTCCTCTAAACTCTATCCAATTAATGCAGGAGTTCCTCAAGGTTCAGCTTTAGCCCCTACTTTGTTTCTTCTCCACATCAATGACCTCCTTTCTAGCACATCCAACCCAGTTCACAGTTACGCGGACGACAGCACCCTCCACTCCAATATACAATATTTTAAGCCTGTCTCTTTAGCCCAACTAGATGAAGATCGCAGACTCATCGAGGGTTCTATCTCCGCGGATCTCCAAAAAATATTAGACTGGGGAAGTAGAAATCTTGTACAATTCCACCCCACCACATCACAGTCTTGCTTTCTTTCTCATAAGAGATACACTAGCCTTAGACCCATCACAATAAACAACCAAGTTATTCAAAGTACTGAGTCCTTTTCACTTGTTATCTCTGTGGCTCGAAATCTCAATTGGCACCAACATGTCACATCAATTGCAATAGCGGCTGCTAAGAAATTAGGTTTCCTCTTCCGGGCTCGCAAATACTTTTCACTAGCTAATCTTATATACTTCACAAATAAGACAAAACCTTGAATACTGCTCCCACATCTGGGGTGCTGCTGCCGCTTCTACACTCGCTATCCTGAACTCCATTCAGAAGAGAGCTATACGTCTCATCCGGGACCCTACCCCCACCCAAAGGCTGCCATCCCTTGCCCACCGACGTGCCGTTGGTGACCTCTCTCTCTTTTATAGATATCTGCACGGGCACTGCTCAGAGGAGCTTTCTTCCATAGTTCCTCCACCTGTTGCCCCCAACAGATCTACCGGGGGAACAGAGCGAATACACCCTTTTACTGTCCAGGTCACCAGACATAGAACATCTTGTTATGCCTGCTCTTTTGTCCCGAGGACTTCCAAGTTGTGGAACTCCTTGCCGGCACATGTTTTTCCTTCTCCCCCGAACCTCCAAACCTTCAAGTCCAGAATTAACAAGTTGCCTCTTTCCTCCTTGTCGACACCCACGGTCGATAGTATTTAGGCAGTAAGCCCTCGGGGTATGTTGTTGAAATAAATAAAAAAGATAGTCTTTTATGTTTTTTAAAAAGCTTTTAGTGTTTTTTATTGCCTTAATACTTTTGCAGTCTTCTAGCGTTTGTATAATAATTTATTCCCCCTGTGTTCTCTTTAGGCGGTGATATGGTATTTCCAGTCTATTTCCATGGCAGATAGCAGGTGTTATAATCATGGTTACTGTTTCATGACTTAATTGTGTTCTTGTTTTTATTTATTTATTTTTTATTTCAACAACATACCACGAGTGCTTACAGCCTAAATACTATCGTACCGTGGGTGTCGACAAGGAGTAAAGAGGCAAGTTGTTATTTCTGGGCTTGAAGATTGGTAGGAGAAGGAAAAACATGTGCCGGCAAGGAATGCCGCAACTTGGAAGTCCTCGGGACAAAAGAGCGGGCATAACAAGATGTTCTATGTCTGGTGACCTGGAAATTAAAAGGGCGCATTCGCTCTGTTCCCCTGGTAGATCTGTTGGGAGCAGCAAGTGGAGGAACTACGGAAGAAAGCTCCTCTGAGCAATGCCCGTGCAGATATCTATAAAAGAGAGAGAGGTCACCAACGGCACGTCGGTGAGCAAGGGATGGCAGCCTTTGGGTGAGGGTAGGGTCACCGATGAGACATATAGCTCTCTTCTGAATGGAGTCCAGGATAGCCAGTGTAGAAGCGGCAGCAGCACCCCAGATGTGGGAGCAGTATTCGAGGTTTGGTCTTATTTGTGAAGTATATAAGGTATAGAGAGTAGCTGGTGAAAAGTATTTGCGAGCCCGGAAGAGGAAACCTAATTTCTTAGCAGCCGCTTCTGCAATTGATGTGACATGTTGGTGCCAATTGAGATTTCGATCCACAGAGATGCCAACAAGTGAAAAGGACTCATTACTTTGAATAACTTGGTTGTTTATTGTGATGGGTCTAGGGCTGGTGTATCTCTTATGAGAAAGAAAGCAAGACTGTGATTTGGTGGGGTTGAATTGTACAAGATTTCTACTTCCCCAGTCTAATATTTTTTGGAGATCCACGGAGATCGAACCCTCCATGAGTCTGCGATCCTCATCTAATTGGGCTAAAGAGACAGGCTTAGAATATTGTATATTGGAGTGGAGGGTGCTGTCGTCCGTGTAACTGTGAACTGGGTTGGATGTGCTAGAGAGGAGAACATTGATGTGGAGAAGAAACAAAGTAGGGGCTAAAGCTGCACCTTGAGGAATTCCTGCATTAATTGGATACAGTTTAGAGGAATGGCCATGCACGACAAGAGAAATGCTCCTGTTGGAGAGGAAATTTGCTGTCCACGTACAGAGTTTTGGTGGTAGGCCATAGGCCGATAGTTTATTTAGTAGCGCTGCGTGCCCGACCTGGTCGAATGCTTTGGATATGTATAGAGCGACAATCTGGGATTGACCTTGTAGTTCCATAGACTTGTTCCAAGAATGGGTGACAAAGGAAAGGAGGTCGGCAGTTGATCTGTGCTGACGAAATCCATACTGCCTGTCGTGGATTAGACTGTTTTTCAAGAAATTTTAGTAATTCGGTGTTTATATACTTTTCCATCACTTTAGAGACGACTGAAAGGAGAGAAATAGGCCTGTAGTTGCTAGGAAGCGCTTTGGATCTTTTCTTGGGGACGGGTTGTACTCGGGCAGTTTTCCAGTAACTAGGGAATATGCCTCTATTGTAAGATGTCAAATAGACTAACCAAAAATTTAATAATAAATTTTATTTTCTTATAAATATAAATTTAATAGTACAGCAGTAAGAGTGAGTATTTTAATGTATAAACGCAAGTTAAGTTATTAAGTGACCTAAATTAGTAAATTCACAATATTGATATAGTTAGACAAGTCAGCAATAATGTTGGGACAAATAAGACGGTCATCGAGGCACCTCCGGTTCCAGGACAATATATAGTTGACTTATCACCAAGGTAATGTTTATCATCAGAAGTGTCTTTACCCGGGCCTTTATTACATAAGTCAAACTGACATCCATAATAGTATGTACGGAAGGTTTCGTCTTCTATAATGTCATTTACATATTGTGGTTTGTCTTGACAACCTTTATACAGAGATTGCAATTTACCTCTGGGGTCCTGCAAAATGAAAATAAATTATTTTGCTGTATTTTAATATGTCCTTATTATAAATATGCGGGGTTTAAAACCAGCGGTGAACACTTACTTTAAATAAACCCAGATCACTACTACACAATTTTAGTCCTAAGAATTATAATACATTAGGAACATAATAATACAAGTTCGGGAAGCAGCAAGTGCATTATAGTAGTGAATTTTCATAAGAATTGTACACTATTAGTAAGATATATTATTAAAACTAATTCTTTAAATTTAGAAGGATCTTGGAGATTTCTAGTTTCTATGGAGCTAGAAAAATCAAATTTGGTACATATATGTGAATACTGCAAGTCGCTTAAAAAAATGGTGTTACAAACTTCATTGGTTACAAAAGTTTTACAGAAAAAAAAATTATTTACAAACGGAATGTACGTTAGGGTGAGGTTTGATTGTGAGTGGGCCATACCGGTCCCTCCACCGCGACCGTAAGGTCTCTTGTGGCTCACGCCAACAAAGCCAGCCTCCTGCAGAGGTCGATAATCTTTGTGGGCGAAAGTTGATCCAGATCCTCCGGAGCAAGCTTTATCTTGCCAAAGAGTAGGTATCTAGTCCTGTCCGCTGTCGGACAGGAACACAGTACGTGCTCTGCTGTCTCGTCACTCTCCATACACAGCCGGCACTCGGTCTCTTGACCGACCCCAATACGGTGCATGTGGTGATGCAAGCGGCAGTGTCCTGTATACAGGCCGACTAGAGTACTCAGTTGTCTGTTTAACTCTAGAAGTTTTTTAGCTCTTGACTCAGACAGGCCATTTATGAAGGCCTTAGAGTGAGCTAATCCTGGAAGATTTTGCCAATACTGGATTGTCATTCTTTCTGTCCAGGTCTTTAAGGTGCATTTTGCTGTGCATGGTGTTATCCCCAGCACCGGTTCTGGTCCGACAAAGTCTCTGTGCACCACTCCTGGCAAGCGTGTCGGCCGTAACATTGCCATCATGGTCCGAGTGACCTGGTATCCAGACCAGCGACACCTCATTACAGCTGCCCAGTTCGTTAAGGGCAGATTTACAACTCCATACCGTTTTTGAATTACACCGGTAGGAACCAAGAGCCTTTATTGCAGCTTGGCTATCTGCATATATCTTTATCGATTTGTGTGCACTGGTTTTTTATACTTTCCCTTGCACACATCTCGATGGCATACACTTCTGCCTGGTGTATGGTTGCGTACTTGCCGAGGCTAGCTGATAGTCTAGCATCGGTGCTGCCCCCATATGCGCTGGCTCCTACTCCCATATTGGTTTTGGAGCCGTCAGAGTACCAGCAGAGATCGGCTCTCAATAGGGTCGTTTGATTTCGCACCCAGTCCTCCCTTTCCGGGAGGACGGTCTTGAAAGACATCTCTACTGATCTTTGTAGGCATCAAGTCTGAGACCATTCCCAGAATCCCGTGACCCTTAATGTCATCTAGGAGTCCGGACCCTCCCAGACTGATTTCCTTCGGCATACTGTCGGCCGTTTGTTTAAGCCTGTACGTTGTCCACCTCGCCACCCTCTCCAACCATATGTGAAGAGGTGGAATATTAAGGAGGACCTCCAGAGCGGCTGATGGTGCGGTGCTTATCGCTCCCGTTATCATCAGACAAGCTTGTCTCTGTAGATGAGCCAGTCTGGCCCTCGCGATACCACGAAGTGCCTTAGGCCACCAAACTATGGCTCCATATGTTATCATTGGTCTGATAACCACTACATAGAGCCAGTACATCTGTTGGGGGTTTGTTCCCCAGTTGTTTCCACAGATTCTCCGGCATGTCCACAGGGAGAGTTTAGCCCTGCGGATTACATTC
Source organism: Tillus elongatus (assembly GCA_964006375.1). NCBI lineage: Eukaryota > Metazoa > Arthropoda > Insecta > Coleoptera > Cleridae > Tillus > Tillus elongatus. Next base: position 219,128,885 of record OZ023263.1, read on the forward strand.
TCTAACTGTATGTCCCAGTTGAGCTTCTTATCTAGGGTGACCCCCAGATATTTTGCTAGTTCCGAAAATGGAATCGTTTCCCCCATTAAAATAGGTGGTTCTAATTTGTCCAACCTTCTTCTTCTGGTAAATGGAACAATGATCGTTTTGCGGGGGTTCACAGACATCTGTTCCCTCCGGCACGAATCATTCACTACATTTAGTGTCTCCTAAAGAGTACTTGCTAGTTCCTCCTCATATTTGCCCCTAACCATTATGACTAGATCATCAGCATACGCCTGGACCTCAACCTCCCACAGCCCGAGGATAGCTAGCAAATCGTCCACAAAGAGAGACCACAGCACCCCCCTGCTGTGGTCTCTCTTTGTGGACGATTTGCTGGCTATCCTCGGGCTGTGGGAGGTTGAGGTCCAGGTAGATAATTTTTGTAAAAAGATTTCAAATCCGATAACTCAATTTCCCATTAAGCTATAATTTTCAATCTTGAGCCATAGTGAAATCTATATAAAACACCTTCTTGGTCGTTTTGTTTGCAAAAACTAGTTGGATTGGGTTGACTAAAACAAAAACATCCAAGCAATTAATAAGGAAAAATACCTGCCATGTTGGTAATTTGGCACGTACATTCGCAGGGGGGAGTTCTACACACACACCCCCCCCCCCTCCCCCGTAGAATGTGTGTGAGCTGTGACTCTCCATAAACTCAGCGAAGACGGAGATGATCCTATTTACCAAGAAGAGGAATATGGAGGAGTTCAGGGCGCCGGTGATGTTTAGAAAACCTTTAGATTTAGTGCGGGAGGTCAAATATCTGGGGGTGGTACTGGATTCCAAACTAAAATGGGGGTCGCAAATAGAACAAGTAGTAAGGAAGGGAGTAGCGATCCTCTGGCAGCTGCGTCGAGTGATAGAGAGGACCTGGGGACTTAATCCTCGGATCTTTCATTGGATTTACACCGCGATCGTCAGGCTGGGAATCCTCTACGGGGCATTGGTCTGGTGGTGTGGTGTGAACCAAACTGATAGAAAGAAGCTGGCATAACTCCAAAGGCTGGCAATCCTGGGTATCACAGGCGCTATGAAGACGATACCCTCAGCCACGCCAGAGGTCTTGCTGATGCTGCCACCGCTTCCCATCTATATAAAAAGGGAGGCTATGGCGTCGTATCTTAGAATGCGAGACTCTGGAAACTGGTGCAGAGAGGGAGCAATAATAGGACATGTAAAAGTCGCCAAGGAGGGGGAAAGGGAAATTCCTATCTCCACCATCATGGTACGGAATGCAGAGGACGATATTAGGTTGACTAGGCCATATACCCTTAGGATCCCCAGTAGGGATCAGTGGAGGGAAAATGAGGTTGCATTCCAGCCTGTAAGCCTGGTCTGTTTTACCGACGGATCGCGGCTGGAGGATCAGGAATCCCCCGGGACTGGAATATACAACCCCGAGAGTTATGCTCTGGGCGCATATACTACGGCATTCGAAACGGAGGTGTACGCTATCCTGTCTGTAGCCAATCGACAGGATGCGAGGATGAGCCCTGAGAAATGTGTATACATTTGCTCGGATAGCCAGGCGGTCCTCCGGGCAGTCTGCGCGGCTAGAATTAGGTCAACACTGGTTCAGGAGTGCGCTGAGGCCCTTAAGGGAATAGCCAGGACAAAGGAGGTGCAACTTGTGTGGGTTCCGGGACACTGTGGCGTAGCGGGCAATGAGGTGGCGAATGATCTCGCAAGACTGGGTTCCCGGCGGCCGTTGTGTGGCCCGGAGCCTGCGATAGGCATAAGTAGGAAGACAGTCTCTGTCGCCTTAGACAGGTGGACTGAGGAGGCCATGGAGAGGCACTGGGGGTCGGCCGGTGGCGTAGGCAGGCGAGGGATTTCGTGGAGGGGCCGGAGAGAGACACGACTGTCTAGCTTCTCGGTAGGAGTCCACCTGCGCTTCGCCGCATCCTTGGGGTGCTGACAGGTTACTGCGCTCTTAGAAGACACGTCACATTGATAGGTGTTGAAAGGGATCCCATTTGCCAGGAATGCGGCGAGAATGAAGAGACGTCTTATCACTACCTTTGGGAAGGCGAGGCTTTTAGGAGTCTTCAAATACAATTGTTCGGTTTGAGGACTCTGCAGAGGAACCAGGTAAGTACCGTCCAAGATAGGCGGCAAGGCCGCGGACGAGCCCTGAGTGAAAAAAAAAATGGAAGACCGCCATGGCCTTCATTTCGAGGTCGAGGTGGTTTGGCGACGGAACCGAGGAAGAGTAGAGCATGGTTGCTGGGTTGCCGGGGTTGACAAAAAGGGCCCATTGTGGCCTACTTGCCTGGCGTTAGCCTCCTCACCACTGCTACTACTACATCCTTTGGTCCACCCAGAAGGCTCTTCAAATTATTTATAAATAACTCTCATGAACTAAGTCATTATTTTTGAATATTTTCTTTTTTGTAAGGAAAGGGTGGAAAGGAAGTACAGAGAACTTTTTGGGTGGCTCATTGGATTCAGGCTTCAATGTCATAATGTTATTTATTGACATTTTCCACTTGTGCTTTTTTTCGTCCGCGGTCTTGCCGCCCCGATAGCACTGCAACCTTTGGTTGACTGTACATACCCTTAGTCTTACTCCACCCATTCCAAAATCACTGTGCCTTGAACTAGTCTGCACAGCGATTGGTAGGGTAAAGTTTTATATTGCTCTGTCTCCGGTCTAGACTGACCGTAGATCAGTTGTCTTTTGCGGTCCAGAGCTTTACACTCGCACAAGATGTGCTGGGCTGATTCCTCCCCCTCGCCGCAGAGTCTGCATACGAGGTCCCCTTCGAACCGCCCCATTTTATGCAGGTGTTTCTTGACGGCCATGTGTCCCGTCAAGAGACCTGTTGTGTTTCTGAGCTGTCCTCTGCTAAGATTTAGCAGCTCCACAGCTCTTTTTGAACTGGGTCCGTCAATTATTGACTTCCCATGTCTAAGCCCTGGACAGTCCGCCCAGTACACCTTGTGTTGGTTTCCAACCCAGGACTTAATGGCTCCCCTGGCAGTGCTCTTTGACACGCCCAGAGCCGGTTCTGGTCCCATAAATGGTTCTGCTGACCCTCTCTTCGCGAGACTGTCAGTTTCTTCATTGCCTTTGAGCCCCGAGTGACCCGGCACCCAGATGAGGGTCACCTCATTCTGCCCAGCCAGGTCGCTCGTCTCGTCTCTGCACTCACTCACCAGCCAGGAATTTACCTGTGGGCTACTTAGTGCCTTAAGAGCTGCCTGGCTGTCTGTGGCTATGAGGATCCGCTTGTTGGTGTAGCCCCTCCTCTTGTTCTCCCGCACACAGTGCAGGATGGCGTACATCTCGGTCTGAAACACCGTTGCAAGGGCTCCGAGGGAAATACTATGACTTATCCTCGGTCCTTCCGAGTAAACACCTGTCCCCGTCCCACGCTCCCAGCCATATCCGTCCGTGAACCAGACAAGCGCGTCCCGAGTTATGCCCGGCGTCTCCTCCCGCCATGCCTCGCGGTCGGGGATTTTCACTGTAAAGTTGTTTTCCCTGCACATTCGCGGGCTCGCGAAGTCTGACCTCATTTCAAACATGGGCTCCTTCACAATCTCCTGATTTTTGCAGTGGCCCCGGAAGCCTGGGTTGATCTTCAGTCTACCATTGCAGGCTAGTCTGTATAGTCCTAGCCTGGCCTCCCCCATAATAACTAAGTGTGTGTGTGTGTGTGTGTGGGGGGGGGGGTCAGATCCAGCAACACCTCCATGGCGGCTGTTGGGGTTGAAGACATGGCCCCTGTGATGCCTAGGCAAGCCATCCTTTGAATCTTGCCTAGTTTTTGTTTGGCACTGGATTGTGTCACCTTAGGCCACCAGACCAGTGCCGCATATGTTAACGATGGTCTGACCACCCTTGTGTACAGCCAGTGGGCCATACTAGGTCTTAGTCCCCACGTTTTTCCGTATAGCCGCCTAGTGACGGCTAAGGTCATGACTGCCTTACGCAGTATTTTTCCAATCCACTTGTGCTCAGTAGCTATCTATACACAATATCTGGACAAAAACTGTTACAAATCTCAATATCCATACTTTTGTTCATCTCTGAATTATATCGCTTACTGTTCAAAGGAAACGGAGGAACCTCTGAACAAGAAAGCTCAAACTCGAGATTTTGTGACTGAAAGGGTGAATTTAATCTGATGGTATATGAATGTCCAATTCTAACTTATCTATATTTTTGATTACACGAGTATCAAGGACTGGTAATTGGTCGTTGTTTTCCATTTCGCAAGTAAACTTGATTGAAGGGAATCTACTGTTCAACTTATTAACAAATTATTGATGCTATTACCTTTACTGAGGTGAAATAAGGCTATGGCTAAAATATCGACATATCTAAAGCACACCCTCAGAAAATACTCCACCGCCCCAGCAAAGCCACTCTCAAATCAGCTCATGAAAAGTTCGGCAACGAAGGGAGTCACTGGGTTTCCCATTCTGGTTCCCTCTGTGTGTCGATAAATCTTCCCGCCAACCCTTCTTACATTATGACACATTCTGCATACACCACAGGTGAAATAAGGCTATGGCTAAAATATTATTGACATATCTAAAGCACACCCTCAGAAAATACTCCACCGCCCCAGCAAAGTCACTCTCAAATCAGCTCATGAAGAGTTCGGCAACGAAGGGAGTCAATGGGTTTTCCATTCTGGTTCCCTGCGTCTGTTGATAAATTTTCCCGCCGACCCTTCTTATATTGCGACACATATTGTATACACCATTATGATCAGCCTGTATGTTGTATGTATGTTATTTTCGGATTAGTTAAAGTGCTTAATGTATGCAAAATAAGCTGACTAACAACATAACTTACCAGATATTCTTGTCGTATTGTTATACACCAAGGTTTATTACAATTTATAACAGTGGCATTATCTGTCATACAAGTTGTATCCATGTCAACATCTTTCTCAGATATAGAACAGCCATAACATCTTAATGCTAAAAATTTGATAATCAGAATACGGAATATACACATAAAAATTGCATAATAATGTAACTTATTACCCAATAGTGGCATGCGGTCCATGGAAGCAAGAGAAGCATTGCTTCCCTTAAAATAACGACTACATACCTAAACCGCATTATTTGAAATCCCTTTTGTATTTTAAATATTAAATTTCAAATTCTGACACTAATATAATTATTAAAATTTTTATTTCGCAAGCTCACACACATAATTATTTATTATGCATCATACTGTATTTGTATATACGCTCCTAGCAAGGACATCGTCTCAGTAACTGCGACTGCATGCGGACAGCATGAAGCTGACCTGATACTACAAGTGGATGCTATGTCTTCAGTTAAATACACGTAGTCAGCAGGCAACTTTATAAAAGAAACCCCGGCTCGGCGCGATGTACGCGTGTTTTTAGAACGTGTTGTACTACGAAGACCCGATGCGAGTACAATGTGAATGTGCCTGATTATTTCGTAGATATAAGCAGTCGACTAAGTTAAATACATTGGCATTTTATGATTATTAATATGGCTGCAAGTAGATCAGCTTTTAACAGCGGTGACGGTGGGGGTGGGGATTTACAAACTTTACAAACAAGTGGTAATAATAACTGTAATTGTATTGTGTGTTTTTTGATAACTAAAGGATTTTCAGCTTTACAGTTTGCTTAAAAACTTGCTATTATTAATAAAGGTAGGCCGAAACCTACTCTAAAAAACTTAAATACAAGAATTAAAACATGTACCTATTCGACATTTCAACGCGGAAAAAACTTATAAACAATATGAATGGTTAACGGGTTGTGAAAACAGAAATAAACTGTTTTGTTGGTCTTGTAGTCTATTTGTGACTGAAAAGGGCGTGTGGAATAAAAGTGCGTTTTCCGAATTGAATAATCTACACAAACTAGTACAAACACATGTTATGTCTAAAGCGCATTTACAGATCATTTTAAAATTAAGTGTCTTTGGAAAAACGCGAATTGAATACGCCGTTGACAAGCAGATAGAAATTAGTCATCGCCAACACAATGAACTGGTTGATAACAACAGAAACATATTAAAAAGACTTATTGATGCTGTGTGTTTTTTTGGTCAGCATGAACTGGGCTTCAGGGGTCATGACGAAACAACTACATCTGCGAATAGAGGAAACTTTCAAGACCTAGTTTGTTTAATATCCAAATACAACGTTTGTTTAAAAAATCACTTGGAACAGCCCAACGTTTTTCGCGGGACATAAAATCGCATTCAGAATGACTTAATTTCAGCTGCTGCCACTATTATTTTGAACAGAATTAAATCTGAAATTAAACAGATTCGTTTCATTGCTATTGTTCCAGATGAAACAACCGATGTAACTAATTTAAGCAAACTATCTGTAGTAATACGCTACGTAAAATGGATGGGAGTGTACAAGAAAGATTTTTAGGCTTTAAAAATGTGACAGAAGGTCGTACCGCAAACGCTCTATATAAAATTGTGCTTAATATTATGAAAAATATTGGGGAGGCTGATAATAAATTAAATACCCAAAGCTATGATGGGGCTGCTGTTATGGCCGGACATTTAGGAGGTCTTCAAGCTAAAGTGCGGGAAACGTTCTCCATTGCTCTATTTGTACACTGTTGTGCTCATAAATTAAATTTAATTTTATCCCAATCTGTAAATCATATTAAAGAATGTAAAGTGTTAAATGGCTGCTTTTTTTTCCAATCTACGAAGCGCACACAAGCCTTAGACTCAATTGTTAAAAAACGTTTATCCAAAGTAGCTGCAACTCGATGGAACTACAACGGCAGACTTGTGTTAACTATATTTGAACACTGTGAATCGTTAATTTAACTTTTTGAAAACATAATGGAAAATAGCAAAAATTGGGACGTAGAAACAATAAATAGTTCTAGAGAATTTTTCGATGGTTTGCAAGGAGACTTTAATTTTAATTTTTTACTTAATATACTTTCGGAAATATTTCCGTTTTCAGATAATGTATTTAACATATTGCAATGTAAAATAAATTACATTGTTTTTTTGCCTGAAAAAAAAGTGAATTTAAATCCATTATAATTCAAAAAATGAATAAAGTTGATAAGTTCTGGGAAAAAACAATTGAATTAGGAGAAGTGGAGCCACGAAGAAAGGGTGTGCACACTGATAATGTAGGAGACAGTCAAACTTGTTACCGCCGCCTTTTCTACGAAATTATAGATCAAATTCAGTAGCAAATTAACTGCAGATTTTATCATCTCAGTGACCTGAAATTTCTTGAATTGTGTAATTTTGGAGGATTTAAAGGGATACCTTTCCCAGAAGATTAATTCAAATCATTATTCCACCACTGTGGGCATTATTTTGACAAAGCCTTATTACGATCAGAACTTACAGTCATTTATGAACCCGATGTTATTGACAAAAACTAACGCGAGTGAATATTTAACTTTCTTAAAACAATCAAAATTGGAAAATGCATATTTTGAAGTGTTCAAATTATGTGAATTAGTATTAACAATTCCTGCTACTAGTGCATCTTTCGAACGAAATTTTTCTATATTGAAATGTATCAAGTGTTTTGTTAGAAATTCAACAGGACAGGAAAGACTTTCCCAAATTTCAATTTTGTCAGTTGAAAATAAACTCGTCCAGGAAATGTCCCAGAATCCACAGTTACATGACGACATTATTAACAAATTTTCCAAAAACGACAGAAGAATCGAGTTACACTACAAATAGGTAAGTTTCTAAGAATTGCTTCCCTTATTTGAAATGTCACCGCACGCCCCTGTTACCCAATCAATAATAACAAATTGAGATTTAGCTTATTTTTATTGATAATATAATTATACTTACCGAAGGTAGGTTTCAAACACACAACCAAAACAATAATGGCAACAATATACTTCATTGCTGTCTTTAATAATACACTAAATGTTTTATGTAAGATATCACCACAGTAACTGCAGTAAAATGATAAAGATTAATAGCAATATTGATAAGATATAGAGATGATCTGATAATGAATTTTATCTTATTATCTGCAAATTATATTATGTCAATTTATATTAATTAATAATTGGAACTCACAATCTTTAAAACAATCTGGACACAGCAAGTGTGTTATGGTAGCGAATTGTGATAAATGATTTTAGCAAAATTTGATCAGGCTTTCCACAAAAATTACCTAAAACAATTTTTTGCACAAAAATTCATTCAAACATTTTTTTTAATATGCTATAACAAAAACATTTTGTACATGAAAATTTGCAATTAGAATAAATTAAAAACTATAAATCTGATCTAACATAGATTTTCACTGTGACATCACAGAGAAAGTTGTCATTTGCCTGACATTGCTGTAAAAGGCGAAACCGATGGCAGAGAAGAACACAAGCACTTGTGAAAGCACAGAAAAAGTCTCCGCCTTTATTAAGTAAAGAACGGTTTATATAATATATTATATATACATATATATATATATATATATATATATATATATATATATATATATATATATATATATATATATATATATATATATATATATATATATATATATATATATATATATATATATATATATATATATATATATATATATATATATAATTCATAACTATCATTCGATTTAATTGGTAGTCGCCTGTGGGTCCGGGGACTAACTAAAAGAATATGCCCATGGTAACTCGTGCTTGTCGTATGAGGCCACTAATAGGAGTCAAGCAGGTGGTAGTGGAACTTTCTTTTACGTGATAGTAAAGGATTTTTTCACGCCTGAGGAGGTACCACCCCACACATCAAGGGGCCGGTGAAGTCCCAACGGACGTTTCCGGTTCTGGTGTATGAGTCGGTTTCCCTTATAAGCAAAACTGATGATGGCTCCTCCTTGTACAAAAGATTCCAGAGGTAAAATACCCCACCATTCGGATCTTCGGGAGAGGGGTGTACAGGAGACGCCAGCATCAAGATTTAACATATCCTTCGCGAATATATGTGGCCTAAATTCTAACCTGAACTCCGTCCACCATTTACTCCAGGCTAATAGGCCCCAACTCCTCTTCCTCACCGAAACCCAAATCAGTGCCAAAACAGCCACTAATCACCTTAATTTCCCGGGGTATGAGCTCCTTATTTCCTTTAGATTGCATGGAGGCGTGTGCGCATACGTCCATAGAAATCTACCCTGCACCAGACTCCCCAATTTAGAAGCTGAAAGAAAATACATACTATGAATAAAACTCTCTCTCAGGGCTGCAACTAAATTCATCTGTTGCATTTACCGGTCACCTTCTGACAACAACTTTGTCCAGCTCTTTGACTACCTTTCTGAAAAAATCGACCATCTGATTTCTGAATATCCTTCGTAGGAGGTCACTATTCTTGGTGACTTCAATGTCCATAATAAGGAATGGCTAGGATCTTCTAAAACCGATCCACAAGGGAGAGCAGCGGAGGCCTTTGCAGTCAGCAACTCTTTAGCCAATATGGTTTAGCAACCTACTTACTTTCCTCACATCCCAACACACAGCTCAAATCCCTTGGATCTCCTTCTTACTACAAAACCTGAATGCTATATGACATCAGTCACTGCCCCCATTGGTCTCCCAGACCACGGCATTATCACTGCTTCCTGCGCAATGCAACCCGAGGTCACACAGTCATCACACCCACGTATTGTTTGGCACTACAACTCCGCGAACTGGGACGAAATGCGGGATTACTTTTCCTCATTTCCATGGGCGTCTGTCTGCTTCTTTCATCCTGACCCCTCTGATATCTCACAAAACGTCACCGAAATTATCCAAGCTGGCATGGAATTATTTATCCCACGTACACAGAAAACCTCTTCAGCCACTCAAAAGCCCTGGTTCTTTAAATCCTGTGACAAGGCCAGACTTGAAAAGGTCAAAGCTCACAAAACGCTTCTACACAATCCCAGTCAAGAAAATCGTCAAGCATTTAACGACGCAAGAAACCGCTATGTCCGCATTCTTTCTGAGGCAAAAAACTCGTTTAATAACCACATCAAAAACAAAGTCCTCTTAAGCTCCAACGGCGGCAAACCCTTCTGGACTCTTGCTAAATCTATTGGGAATAATTTCTGCAAAAGCACGTTCCCACCTCTTGTCTCAGGGTATGAAATTGTTTCTACCGCCCTGTGCAAGGCTGAACTTTTTGCTTCGTTGTTCGCCGGCAATTCTACTCTCAACCCACCTCCAAATGTTCAACCACCAACAGTCCCCAATGTCGCGCATAAAATGACGGATATCATTTTCAAAACTAAAAAGGTACGAAAGATGCTCTCTTCTCTTAATACCAGGAAAGCCTCTGGCCTTGACGAGATCCCAGCAAGTGTTCTCAAAAAATGCGCACCAGAGCTTGCTCCTGTCCTGACTCGTCTGTTTCAGATATCTTATAATAAAGGCATATTCCCTAGTAACTGGAAAACTGCTAGAGTACAACCCAGCCCCCAGAAGGGGCCAAAGCGCTTCCCAGCAACTACAGGCCCATTTCTCTCCTTTCAGTCGTCTCTAAAGTGATGGAAAAGTATATAAACACCGAATTACTAACATTTCTTGAAAAACACAGGCTAATCCACGACAGGCAGTATGGATTCCGTCAGCGCAGATCGACTGCCGACCTCCTTTCCTTTGTCACCCATTCTTGGAACAAGTCTATGGAACAACACGGTGAATCCCAGATTGTTGCTCTAGACATATCCAAAGCATTTGACCAGGTCTGGCACGCAGCGCTGCTTAATAAACTTCCGGCCTATGGTCTACCACCAAAACTCTGTATGTGGACAGCAAATTTCCTCTCCAACAGGAGCACATCTGTTGTTGTGGATGGCCATTCCTCTAAACTGTATCCAATTAATGCAGGAGTTCCTCAAGGTTCAGCTTTAGCCCCTACTTTGTTTCTTCTCCACATCAATGACCTCCTCTCGAGCACATCCAACCCAGTTCACAGCTACGCGGACGACAGCACCCTCCATTCAAATATACAATATTCTAAGCCTGTCTCTTTAGCCCAATTAGATGAGGATCGCAGACTCATGGAGGGTTCTGTCTCCGTGGATCTCCAAAAAATATTAGACTGGGGAAGTAGAAATCTTGTACAATTCAACCCCACCAAAACTAAGTCTTGCTTTCTTTCTCACAAGAGATACACCAGCACTAGACCCATCACAACCAAGTTATTCAAAGTAATGAGTCCTTTTCTCTTGTTGGCATTTCTGTGGATCGAAATCTTAATTGGCACCAACATGTCACATCAATTGCAGAAGCGGCTGTCAAGAAATTAGGTTTCCTCTTCCGGGCTCGCAAATACTTTTCACCAGCCAATCTCTATACCTTATATACTTCACAAATAAGGCCAAACCTCGAATACTGCTCCCACATCTGGGGTGCCGCTGCCGCTTCTACACTCGCTATCCTGGACTCCATTCAAAAGAGAGCTATACGTCTCATCGGTGACCCTACCCTCACCCAAAGGCTGCCATCCCTTGCCCAGCGACGTGCCGTTGGTGACCTCTCTCTCTTTTATAGATATCTGCACGGGCACTGCTCAGAGGAGCTTTCCTCCATAGTTCCTCCACCTGCTGCCCCCAACAGATCCACCAGGGGAACAGAGCGAATGCACCCTTTTACTGTCCAGGTCACCAGACATAGAACATCTTGTTATGCCCGCTCTTTTGTCCCGAGGACTTCCAAGTTGTGGAATTCCTTGCCGGCACATGTTTTTCCTTCTCCTCCGAATCTCCAAACCTTCATGTCCAGAATTAACAAGCTGCCTCTTTCCTCCTTGTCAACACCTACAGTACGATAGTATTTAGGCTGTAAGCCCTCGTGGTGTGTTGTTGAATAAAAAAAAAAAAAAAAAAAAAAAAGGATCGCAGACTCATGGAGGGTTCTGTCTCCGTGGATCTCCAAAAAATATTAGACTGGGGAAGTAGCAATCTTGTACAATTCAACCCCACCAAATCTCAGTCTTGCTTTCTTTCTCATAAGAGATACACCAGCCCTAGATCCATCACAATGAACAACCAAGTTATTCAAGCGGCCACTAAGAAATTAGGTTTCCTCTTCCGGGCTCGCAAATACTTTTTACTAGCTAATCTCTATACCTTATATACTTCACAAATAAGGCCAAACCTCGAATACTGCTCCCACATCTGGGGTGCCGCTGCCGCTTCTACACTCGCTGGACTCCATTCAGAAGAGAGCTATACGTCTCATCGGTGACCCTACCCTCACCCATAGGCAGCTATCCCTTGCCCACCGACGTGCCGTTGGTGACCTTTCTCTCTTTTATAGATATCTGCACAGGCACTGCTCAGAGGAGCTTTCTTCCATAGTTCCTCCATCTGCTGTCCCCAACAGATCTACCAGGGGAACAGAGCGAATGCACACTTTTACTGCCCAGGTCACCAGACATAGAACATTTTGTTATGCCCGCTCTTTTGTCCCGAGGACTTCCAAGTTGTGGAATTCCTTGCCGGCACATGTTTTTCCTTCTCCTCCGAACCTCCAAACCTTCAAGTCCAGAACCCCTTGTCGACACCCACGGTATGATAGTATTTAGGCTGTAAGCCCTTGTGGTGTGTTGTTGATATATATATATATATATATATATATATATATATATATATATATATATATATATATATATATATATATATATATATAGTCACAGCGAACACTCTGGAATGACATTTCTTGAATAGTACAGAAGTGACTGGTGTAGAATAGTGTAGAACGTCTAGAATCTCTATAGACAGTATAAATAGATGAGCGGTGCGCAGAGTATTGAGTAGCAGTATAGAGTAGTGTGGTGTAAAAGAAGTGATCACAGAGTATTAAGCGAGTCAATAGTAAGTGTTGGTGTATAAGGAGCGATCTTAGAAGGTGATAGTGGAATATAGTTCTATGGACATTTAATAATAGAGAAGATAAATATTTTAGTTGACACTGGTGTTGGAAAATAGTTGGTAATAATAAATTAGTAGTTTGGAAAGCTGTGTTTTGTTAATCAGCAAATCCAGAACCCCGTAGAACTTAACAACTGGTGTCAGAACTGGGATTTTCGAGCTGCTAGGGGAAATATTTTCCAGAATATTCGTTGAACAACGTGGAAATTTCTACAATCTCTGGAAGATCAGTGTCAGCAGTAATTCATAACTGGGTGTGTTCTTGAAACAGAATAAACTGTGTACCAGCTTTAAGTACGTTATGCCTAAGACACGTAGCGCAACAGCCAATATGGACGCCCAGCTATTGGAATTGATTAAAGAAATGAAAGAAGAAGCAAGAAAAAGAGATGAAGAAGCCAGAAAAAGAGATGAAAAGGTTAAAGAAGAGCTGAGAAAAAGAGACGAAGAAGCGAAAGAATAAATGAGAAAAAGAGATGAAGAGGCCAGAAAAAGAGACGACGAATCCAAAGAAGAGATGAGAAAAAGAGATGAAGAAACAAAAGGAGAAATGAGAAAAAGAGATGAAGACGGCAGAAGAGATGAAGAAACAAAGAAAATTCTGCAAGGACAAGCCAGCAAAATTGAGAATATTACTTCATGTGTGGACGAACGTATGAAGCAGGTAAAAGACGACATCTTCCAACAAGTAGAAAGCAGAGTAAGGGATATCAGCGACGATGTACATGACAAGCTGACGAATATACAAGAGGAAGTGCATCAGAAAATACAATCACTGGACAATAAGTGCGAAACCCTAGCCAAAGGAAACATCCGGCTCGAAGATAGCCCGGTCGCAAGAATTAAGGTTCCCACATTTGATGGCTCAGTCCCGGGGGGTATTTATCTACGCCAATTTGAAGCCGCTGCTACAGCAAATGGTTGGGGCGAGAGAGAGAGAAAGCGACCTCGTTAATAGTAGCTCTCAGAGGAGATGCCCTCAATGGGCTTCCAGGAATTCCCAGGGAAGAACAGGACAGTTTCGACAGCATTCGGTATTACCTAGAAATTAGATTTGGAGACCAGAATTTACAACAGCTGTACCAAACTCAGTTGAAAAGTCGCTGTCAGAAATCGGGCGAAACCCTGCAACAATTTGAAGCCGATGTTGCCAGACTAAGGTGATCAGCCTACCCCACAGCTCCGGTAGACTTTTTGAAGCAGCTGTCGCTGCAAACCTTCATTGATGGCATCAGAGATACCGACACGCAACAGGCGCTGAGGATGGCCAAACACAAAAACTTGAACGATGCATTGGCACATTCCTTGAAGTTTGAAGCGGTAAAGCAAGCGTCAGAAAGTCATGTGAAAGTTCGCAGTCTTCAAGTCCAAGAAGAAAATAAAACAGATCCATCCAAGATCATGCAGCTAGTGGAGAAAATAGTAGAACAAATAAGGCCGACGTCTCAAGGACACCCAATAAGAGCTCACTGTGCAAATGCCTTACGCTGCTGGAACTGCGGCAAGGTGGGACATATAAGGGGCGAATGTTGGGCTCTAAGATCACGCGCAAGGGAGAAAGTGAAGCTAAGGCCGGTAACCATTTCTCAGGCTAGCGATTCTGGTAGCGATCTCATCGTAGACGGATACGTAAGCGGTAATAAGACCCAGATGATCGTTGACACAGGCGCACCTAGGACGATTATTCGCCGCGACATGGTTCCAAGATAGCGAGTAAGAGAGCCAGACAGAGTGTACAGAGTAAATGCAGCCGGTGGTGATCATCGGATCCAGGTATTTGGCATACCTGACGTCGAGCTGCAAATTGGGACATGGAAGGCAAAGCGGAGAGCCATAGTCGCCGCCATATATATATATATATATATATATATATATATATATATATATATATATATATATATATATATATATATATATATATATATATATATATATATATATATATATATGTAACTGACATAGGATCACAGATTGAAACCGTCCACACTGGATATAGTGGTGATAATAGTGCACACAAAAGTTCTAAAACCAAGCCCAATGACAACAGCAAGAGAGGCAGTAAACAATTAGTGAAACCAAAAGCCCCTGCAAAGAAAGGAAATGTAAACAGTTTCAAAAATGGTATGTCCATATCAGCACATGCTACATTCCCCTACAGCCCAGCGAGCCTTGCCTCCACAAAGAGTTTATTGACTTTGTCACATTTGCTGTAGTGTTGGCTGGTAGATCAATAAAGGCATGCACTTTTACCATCACTATTGCCACAATTACTAGGTTTCGGTCGACAACTTCCCTAATACTTTAAGCAAATAGTTTCAATCATGATTAGCCTTCACTCATCATGGAGCAGATCTCTGCTATATATTCAGTGTACTTGTTGCTCTTTGTTTAAGGCTATCTCCACTCGCCTCCGACATAATACCTGTTGTCAGACTACCTGGAACATTGTTTGTATACAAAATGTATAGGGTGATTCTTTATAATGTCGCCCCCCTTTAACTTTGTTATTTTAAGTATCCCAAAAAAATTGAAAATATGGTTATGTAGGTGCTAAAAAATACTTTTTTCTACGTATAAAAAAAATTTGAAAAATGATCAGTATACAGGGAAAACAAAAAAGTTCATTTTTTTCAATGGATCACCCTATATATGAATTTATTTTTGGATTCCTCGTAAAATTCTAAGCATAATTTATATAACATACCGTATACTTAAAATGAATAGTTTTTGAAATATTCGCATTTGAAACGTTATCATCAAATATTTTATTAAACAACTGTTACAAATCAAGAAGTCCTAGGATACCACACTTTTAATTGAAAACCAATAACTGACAGTGACATTCTGTCAATATTCTTGTAGTTGTATTGCTTAGTAAGTAAAAATGCCGTACTCAGACAGAGAAAGAACAGTTATTTCAAGTTATTATATTAAAAATAATTTAAATTGTTGCACTGCCATTAGAAATATGATAGAAGATAATCCCGGTATGCATGTCCCAACTCAAAAAACGTTCACATCTATATATAGGAAGTTTCAAGAAACGTCAAATTTATAAAGGAGAAAAAGAACTGCTGTGAACGTAGATGAAAATGCAGAATTGAATATTTTACTTGCTATAGAAGAGAATCCAAACAATTCCATAAGAAACATTTCAAAGACATTATGAGCAACACAAGAAAATATTCACTGAACTTCATACAGTAAAGTCTAAAGAACGTTAAGAAAATGCAAAAAGATGATCGGGTCGCATTTTATCAACTGATTCTAGACAGAATAAACATAAATAACAATTTTTGAAAACAGTTCTATGGACTGACGAGTCTACCTTTTCTACTAGTGGCCTGTTTAACCGAAAAAATACCAGACAATGGGCAAGAGAGAATCCACATTCTTATAGGGAATTTAAGTTCCAAGGGCGACAATCCGTAAATGTGTGGTGTGGTATCTTGGGCGAGCGAGTTATCGGTCCATATATTTTTTTGATACTCTTTTAAATGGAGGCCACTATTTAGATTTCTTGGAAAACGAGTTCGAAGAATATTTAGACGATTTGCCTTTAAATATATTACAAAATATAATTTTTTAACAGGATGGAGCACCCCCTCACAACATTTGTGCTGTGCTTAATGACCTAAATGAAAGGTTTCCTGAATGGATTGGAAGAAATGCGCCAATTAAATGGCCTGCAAACAGCCCCGATTTGACACCTATGGATGTGTTTCTTTGGGGGTATATAAAAAACCGTGTATACGACCACCAAATTGAAAACATCGATCATCTTAAAGATTTGATACGGAATGAAATTATTAATTTAAATGAAAATAACCCAGCATTCATAACATATTCATTAGAGAAAATGCTAAGAACCCTTATACAATGTGCTGAAGAAAATGGAGGCCCGGTAGAGCATCTTTCTATTTCATTAGAAACTGTTTTTGTTATATTATTTATTGTTAGATTTCTTGATTTGTAACAGTTGTTTTGGTTTAATAAAACTTGACGATAACGTTTCAAATGCGAATATTTAAAAAACTATTCCTTTTAAGTATACGGTATGTTATTTAAATTATGCTCAGAATTTTACGAGGAATCTAAAAATAAATTCATATATAGGGTGATTCATTGAAAAAAAATGAACTTTTTGGTTTTCCCTGTATACTGACCATTTTTCAAATTTTTTTTATACATAGAAAAAAAAGTATTTTTTAGCACCTACATAACCATACTTTTAATTTTATTGGGACACTTAAAATAACAAAGTTAAAGGGGGGCGACATTATAAAGAATCACCCTGTACAGTAGAGGTCCAAGTATCGAACTCCTCTTACTATTCTACACATCTCAGGTTTGATAATCTCAGATTTGATAGTCTCGCCATTTCCATCATCATAACGCCATCAGTCCTTTAGGTGAGACTCAATTATATTTGAACAAGTCCCCTTATTCCATATCTTGTTAGTTTTTTAAATTAATATGCGAAGGTCACCTCTGTCAAAGGTTGATACATACAAAATTAGCCAGTCAAAGACACAAGTAACATGCAGATTATAAATTACATCAAGAACTGTATTGTAAACTTTTTTATTCTTTTATAATCTACAAAAACAAAAACTATTTCAAAAATCCCACATCAACATTTGGTTGTACATGTGTTAACGTTTCTGCTAGAGACTCATTCAGTCGTTGTGCTATCCTTACACCTAGACTGAGACACTCTATTAGTGTGTCTGGATGTAGAGAACCAACACCAGTTTGAAGGACCGTGCTACACTTACTTCTTGATACTGCTACAACTACAGACCCAACACAACACTGCTCTTCTGCTGCACTTGGATCCACTATACATTTATCTCCTATCTTACACACAGTTACCTAGAAATAATACAATCAATGAAACATTATAATAACACTTTAAATAACTAGGATTAGCTCATTGTTATTATGAACACACTCAAAAATTGTATTACATAAACATCTAACCAGCCCTCTACAAATTGTGTTGTATAATTTTGGTAGTTCGACTTTAAAGGGGTTTTTACTGTATTTATTCTTTGTAATGATTAAGTTTGAAACATAATTCATAAAAGCATTATTTAATGTTTTCAAGAAAAACACTGCAGATGGGTTAATTTTATCAATTGCCAACTTATGACATAAAAATTACATTTATGATGTCACATATTTCTGTCATCATAAGTTTTTTAAAGGACCACCATCTTTTTTTGCTGCTTTTTCAATAGACCTGCTTACTAGTTCAATGATGATGAAAAAAATTGGTGCCTGACATTACAATTTTTTTTTGAAAAAATTGCATTATTTACTTTAAAAAATGGAAACTTAAATTTAATAAGAAATATTTTTCATCGTTTTTATTTGGGACGAGTTTTCTTTAAAATAACGCGGTTTTCTTTCACTTTTCTAAAATAAGGAACACTTGATTTTGTGATTTTTGATATGCTGCCATGGAACTATTTGATAGATCGAACAAAAAGTCAAGTAAAATCGATTTTTAACAATAATTTATTGATTATTTGCTGTTATCAGTATTTAGTTATCTGACTTTTGTCGCAGTTTGGATTTCGAATTCAGTAAATAAAGACAATAATGTTAAAGCGTGAATTAATTTCAATTATTACCTGCCGAACATTGGCATATGTACGACAGGGTCGCCATTTCGATTCGGAACCACGTAGTATGTTGTCACGACAGCTCCAAATAACACAAAATGTTTTAAAATAGAGACTGTGTACAACCAACTAACAATTTTGTAAATTGTCAGCCCTAGCCCATTTCTTCCCTAATATAGGGACAATGTAGGTAGGTTAGGTTAGGTTTGATTGTGAGTGGGCCATACCAGTTCCTCCACCGCGACCATAAGATCTATTGTGGTTCACGCCTAATAGTCTATATTTCGCACAACAAAGCCAGCCTCCTGCAGAGGTCGATAATCTTTGTGGGCGAAAGTTGATCTAGATCCTCCGGAGCAAGCTTTATCTTGCCAAAGAGCAGGTCTCTAGCCCTGTCCGCTGCCGGATAGGAACACAGTACGTGCTCTGCTGTTTGTCACTCTCCATACACAGCCGGCACTCGGTCTCCTGACCGACTCCAATACGGTGCATGTGGTGACGCAAGCGGCAGTGTCCTGTATACAGGCCGACTAGAGTACTCAGTTGTTGTCTGTTTAACTCTAGAAGTTTTTTAGCCCTTGACTCAGACAGGCCATTTATGAAGGCCTTAGAGTGAGCTAATCCTGGAAGATTTTGCCAATACTGGATTCTTTCTGTCCAGGTCTTTAAGGTGCGTTTTGCTGTACATGAAGTTATCCCCAGCACCGGTTCTGTACAATGTAGGTAAGGCTAGATGTATTCTCACCATAGTTAGAACTGCAGACCGGTTTCACTCTAATTAGAGCTCATCAGTATGGTATACTAATTACAGCGAGAACACACCTATAAAGTAATACGGCTATGGTAGCCAGCAACCTAGAACATTGTGAGATGTACGACAGGATCGTCATCTCGATGCAGAAGCAGGTAGTATGTTGTCACAACAGCTCCAAATAACACGAAATGTTATAAAACAGAGGCTATGTACAACCAACTAACAATTTTGTAAATTGTCAGCCCTGGTTCATTTCTTCCCTAATACAGGGACAGTGTATGTAAGGTTAGATGTGTTCTCACCATAATTAGAACCGCAGACCGGTTTCACTCTAATTAGAGCTCATCAGTATGGTATACTAATTACAGCGAAAACACACCTATAAAGTAACACGGCTATGGTAGCCAGCCTGCTAGAACATTGTGAGATGTACGTCGCCATCTCGATTATTAGTTAGTTGGTTGTAAACAGTCTCTATTTAATAAAATTTTGTGTCATTTGGAGCTGTCATGATAACATACTACCTGGTTCCGCAACAAGAGGGCGACCCTGTCGTATATCTCACAATGTTCTAGGAAGCTGGCTACCATAGCCATATTAGTTTATAGGTGTGTTCTTGCTGTAATTAGTATACCATAGTGATGAGAGCTAATTAGAGAGAAACCGGTTTGCGGTTTTAATTATGGTGAGAATACATCTAGCCTTATTACCTGCCGTTTAAATTAATTAATAGTCTTAGGGGTGAAAGGGTAATAGTGCTAAAAGTAATCAATTCTAATTCAAATTTAACAAAGAATGGCACATTTAACCGAAAGGGGAGCCATAGAGATATTAATGATGATTGGATATGGCGACAGGCTTAGAAGCCATCAGGAAGCATGCTAGTTATTTAAGTCCTGATGGACTGCCAATTGCAAGATCTCCAGTAAATAAATTAGTTGTGAAATTAACAGAAACGGTATCCATAAAAGATTTGCCTTGAGTACGTGAAGAAGTCAGATTGGATATAGTGAATCTGAAGAAAATCGTCACCATTCTACAAAGCAACAAGCCCTGAATAATGACGTGGACCAATCATTAGTGGTAAAATTATTCAAGGAAGAGAATTATCATCCTTTCAAAGTGTAATTGATACACTTAAACGATGATGATTCAGACCTTTGTTTACAGTTTTGTGAAGAATTAACGTTACGCTGCGATGAATATCCCAATTTTCTTAACAAAATTCTCTTTTCCGATGAAGCCACTTTTCGCCTGAATGGGACAGTAAATCGACACAATTGAAGATATTGGTCACAGGAAAATCCTCATTGGATTCGAGACTCCCACAGTCAGCGTCATGGCGAAGCAAATGTATGGATGGGAATAATCGAACAGCATTTAATAGCGCCTTACTTTTCAAGGAAATCTCACAGCAGCATGTTACCTAAATTTCTTGGGATTAGACTTAGTGCCAGCTCTGGCAGTAATTTTTCCATTTAATCACAAGGCAAATGTGCCCCATCAAGATATTTGATTTCAGCAAGACGGAGCGCCTCCCCACTTTGGTGTAGACGTCCGTCAATATCTAAATGCCACATTTCCTGAAAGATGGCTAGGGCATTGAGGAACAATTGAGTGGCCACCACGATTCCCAGACTTGGCTCCCTTGGATTCTCTATCTTTCTCTCTCTCTCTCTCTCTTTGTGTGTGTGTGTGTGTGTATGTGGGGGGGGGTCTAAAATCGAAGGTTTATTTTAACAGACCAAATAATTTAGAGCAGCGACAGCAAATAATTCGTGCTGAAGTGGAGAAAATTAGTCCTTAACATTTTTGAGCGCAGTGTAGAAAGTGTTTACACTCGTATCGGTCAATGCCAAATGGTAGGTGGAGAACAATCTGAACATTTGCGCTAAATTTTGTTTGTTTTCCTTGGTTCAATAATTTTTTCCATTAAACTTACGTTTCCATTTTTTTAAAGTAAATAATGCTATTTTTTCAAAAAAATTTTCATGTAAGGTACCAATTTTTTTCATCATCATTTTATTAGTAAGCAGGTCTATGGGAAAACAGCAAAAAAATATGGTTGCCATTTAACATAACTTATGATGACGTCACCATTTAGAAATAGGTGACGTCATAAATGTAATTTTTACGTCATAGCTTCGCAATTCAAAAGATAAAATTGACCTGTCCGAGCGTTTTTCTTGAAAAAATTAAACAACGTGTTTATGAATTACGTTCCATACTTTATCATTACACTGTATACTGACTGCTGCAATTAGTAAAATTACATGACAGTCACACGTTAACTTCATATACTTTGTTGCTTCAGGCCTCTTCTGATAAATGAATTATAAAATGTTTTATTACCATAACTGGAGCTCCAGATATATCAAGTCTTTCGCAGTCATAGAGTTCCTCAGACACTTCCATATTCACATCGTTACCATCTATATTGACTGACTTAACTCTAGGTACTTTAGCATTCCATAAGGCAGTCTTCACAGCAATAGATACTGCATCAAACAAATTACCTCCACATTCTAAAATCTATAAAAAAAAGCTTTAATAACATAACATTTTAATGACAATTTTAATAACATAACATTTTAAAAACTAATAACAAACAACCTAATACCTTGAAAATTCTTGCGTAACTTTAAGAGTAGTTATAAGTATAAGTAGTAAATATTACCCAATTGTCACTCTTAATGTGTAATTTTTTATTTATTTATCACTTTATTGCCCACCCTATTAAAGCACAAAGAAATTTACAGATGTTATGTATTAGTACAGTCACCAATTAACAGTTATTTTAAAAACTTAAAGGATCTCAAAGATAACCACTGTATAGTCTGCTATCTTTTTAGCCTGCTAACCCTCTAATAAGCCTTAACGATTGACACAGTGTCAAATCTGACATTCAATCGACTCTTGTAAATTATTATCAAAATGCTATAGTATTTATATGCTTTCCTGCTCCCGTTAAATGATTGTAAAATTTCCAGAACATATTGTCAAAATGCTACAACATTTATTTAAAAGCTTTCCTACTGCTCTTAAATGGTTGTGAAATGTCCAGACCATATTGTCGAATACGGCAGCAAACCCTTCTGGACTCTTGCTAAATCTACTGGGAATAATTTCTGCAAGAGCACATTCCCACCTCTTGTTTCAGGGGATGAAATTGTTTCTATCGCCCTGGGCAAGGCTGAACTTTTTTCCTCGTTGTTCGCTGGCAATTCTACTCTCAACCCACCTCCAAATGTTCAACCACCAACAGTCCCCAGTGTTACGCATAAAATGACAGATATCATTTTCAAAACTAAAAAGGTACGAAAGATGCTCTCTTCTCTTAATACCAGGAAAGCCTATGGCCTTGACGAGATCCCAGCAATTGTTCTCAAAAAATTCGCACTAGAACTTGCTGCTGCCCTGACTCGTCTGTTTCAGACATCTTACAATAGAGGCATATACCCTAGTAACCGGAAAACTGCTAGAGTACAACCCGTCCCAAGAAAGGATCCAAAGCGCTTCCTAGCAACTACAGACCTACTTCTCTCCTTTCAGTCGTTTCTAAAGTGATGGAAAAGTATATAAACACCGAATTACTAAAATTTCTTGAAAAACACAGTCTAATCCACTACAGGCAGTATGGATTCCGTCAGCGCAGATCAACTGCCGACCTCCTTTCCTTTGTCACCCATTCTTGGAACAAGTATATGGAACTACACGGTGAATTCCAGATTGTCGCTCTAGACATATTCAAAGCATTTGACCAGGTCTGGCACCCAGCGCTGATTAATAAACTTCCGGTCTATGGCCTACCACCAAAACTCTGTACCTGGACAGCAAATTTCCTCTCCAACCGGAGCATTTCTACCAGGGGAACAGAGCGAATGCACCCTTTTACTGTGTGGTGTGTTGTTGAAATATATAAAAAAACATTAACACCCAAGTTCTCTTTTCATTATCGAACGTTCCCCTGTCACAAACCTGCACAGAACGGACCTTGGCCAGTTAAGGGAACATAAAAGCAGTGCATCTCACCGTTTTCCATTGATAGACATAGAGTTTAGCTACGAGCCCGTCACAGGTGAAAGAGATTACAATACAAACCTCTACGTCACTCATGGCCCTCCCTACTATAACCATAGACACAACTGATTACATGGACAGGAGCACTGGACGTACGGCCTGCTCAAGGTTTAATTAAACTCAATAACGTAGTCATCACATAAGGGTCAACAAATTTGTTAAATAATCATTTAAATTGGCAAGAAAAGATGTTACGAAATCTAGGTTGTAACATTTGATTATCAGAATAACATAAAAACTGCAACACTCTAAAGAATCAGTGAAAGAATTAATTTAATATGTTTAAAATCAAACGTCCGCCAATATTTTACTCTCCAAAGGGACAAGGCATATGCACAATACCATATCTTGTAAATCATTATGTCATGGCTGTTTTGGAAATTAATTAGTAAAAGATTACTGTACATAATGAGACTCCCAACATGTTATTTCTTTTAAATTAAGTATCCTTTGAAAATCAAAAGTGGTAAAATGCACCCCAATGAAAGAATTTTCTGAATTACTTGTTAATCGAATTAATGTTGTTTAAAACATTATATATATATATATATATATATATATATATATATATATATATATATATATATATATATATATATATTATTTTGATAATTTATGGGGTATTAATGTTTATAATTTGTTGATGCAAGTTTGTATATATTTTTGAATTTGAAATTGCCGCCAGACATTTAGGGATTGCTGCTCGCCGTGGTTGGCACCACTGAGAGGAGGAGAGGGGGCAGATTTTGTGACAGCCTCTCTCTCTCTCTCTCGCGACGAAAACCAGCGTCACTGCGTTAGAATCAGTCGTCCTGAAAACTACTAGTACTCCAGACTAGGGATGTGCTCCAGATTTTCTGGTCTAATTTTCTTGTTACATAATTTTTTGCCTCATTTGGGGTGAAGATAGTCACCCGACCTCCAAAGAAGACCCTAAAACCCACGTGAAGATACAGTCCATTACACAGGTGAGTGCATCTCTTATTTGTCTGGTATAATTTAAAATCTAACTTTATTGTAAACAATTCCTCTTTATTATTTCGTAATATCTTGCAACAACATTTTGGTCCATCGAAGCCGATGCTTGTTTGATTAGAATTGACACTTGTGGGTGTTCATATCGTGAATTTATGCACACGTGTTTGGCGGTTTTGTTGTTAAAAATCGTAATTTATAGCCTCCAGGGTTTGGTTAGAACACGTGTTCGGGTCGGCAAATCCGTGTTAGTGTAATTGTTTTGCTTGTTTAATTTGTTTTACGGCCTTTTAGCGTCAAAATTGTTTTGTTTTTCAGTGTCTCGCAATCGGCGATTTTCGAGCTCTGTTACTTGTTTGAAACGTGTTTTTTTCGACGTGAAACACGTGGTTATCATCCGATTGGGTTCAGGTTATATCAGTCTTTTCTAGTTTGCCTTTTCGTTTTTTGTCATTTTTGAAATGGAGGTGGAAAAGTTGATAAATAAACGTAACTCTGTTATGAATCGAGTGCAACACCTATCAAGGTTTGCATTAGACGCCAAGGCTGAACCCACAAAAAGGAATGAATTTAGAATCAGATACCAAGGTCTTAACGATTCTGTAAATTTGTTTGATTCTTTACATCTGGACATCGTGTCTTTAATGAAGGATAAGGATAATTTGGCTTTACAATCGGAGATTCAGACAGACTTCGACAACATACAGTACAGCATCAAGTCAATCTATTTTGAAATTTGTGGTAAGGTTACTGCTGATGCTGCCGATGTAGCTAAGTCGCTCGATAATGAGGCTCACTCTGATAGTGGAACGGGTGGCAGACGTAATGTTCGATTGCCTAAGATCGATATTCCGAAATTTGACGGGGCGATTGGTCAGTGGCCACGTTTTTTCGATTTGTTTAGGACTCTGATTCATGAAAATGACACTTTGTCAGATATTGAGCGTTTCCAGTATCTTCTTGCTTCCTTGACAAAAGAACCAGCTTCAATAGTTCAAAACCTACCCCTCATTTCGGATAATTACCAAGTGGCATATAATTCGCTAGTTTCAAGGTATGAAAATAAACGTGTGTTGCTTACGAAATACTGGTTAGCTCTTCTTAATGCTCCGAAGGTGTCAGGCGATTCATCTCGAGATTTAAGGAATTTGTTGACAACATTTACTGAAAACGTATGTGCGTTAGATTTATATCAAGAGCAGCAGTATGATTTGTGGGACTTTACGAAATTCAATTTCCTTTTGCAAAAGTTAGATTCCTCTATCCGAAAGCAATTTGAAATATAGTTTGGTGACTGTGAGGTCCCCACGTACTCGCACCTTAGTGATTTTTTAGAAAAACAGTGCAAGGCTCTTGAAACATCTGCGCTAACCGTAGCACCGGTCTCAGTGAAGAAGGGTCCTCAAATGTTGAAAGGGAAACAGTTCGTGCAGCCGAAACCAACCACTTCTTTGGTGACTAGTGTTAGTAAGTCAGATTCATCAATTTCTTGTGTGTGTTGCCAGGGGGAACACTCATTGACGAAATGTGACAAGTTCTTAGAAATGTCTCCTAAGGATCGTCATACCTTAGTGAAGAGGAAAAGTCTGTGCTATAATTGTCTGGCTGGGTCTCACAAACTCGCAGGGTGTACCTCGAAATTTAATTGTCGTGTTTGTACTAGGAAACATCACACATATTTGCATTTTACATCAAGCTCTGGTCAGACTGATACACAAACATGTGAGCAAGGTGATAACAGACCCGACCAAGTAACCGGTCAAGTCGTATTGACAAGCACGCTTCCCAGCTTCCCTGTTGTATTATTTGCCACATGTAAAGTGGATGTGTGTGATGCTTATGGGGTGTATCATAGATGTCGTGTGCTGCTCGATTGTGCAAGTCAGGCAAATTTCATTACGCAGCGCCTTGTAAGCAAACTTTCTCTGTCGAAGTCACATGCTTCTGTTCCAATTCAGGGGATAAATCAGATGGCCACCGTTACTGATTTGGGGGTTACTTCATTTAGGTTGAGACCTCGGGACAAACCTAATCCTGGTTTCGATATCGATGCTATTGTGGTTCCCAGAATCTGCGACAAGGCACCTTCAATGGACGTACAATCATATGTCTGGAATCATATCAAAGACCTTGCTTTAGCGGATGATACTTTTGGTCAGCCAGGGGACATTGATATTTTATTGGGTGCTGATATATATGCCATGGCATTGTTACCGGGACTTAGAAAGGGTAAGGATCAGGAACCTACTGCTATCAATACAGTGTTTGGTTGGGTAATCTTGGGTAGTGTACCAGCCCAATCGAATTTAGTGGTTGATTCCTTTTGTACGTCGGTCGATGTTTCTCTGGACAAAACTCTCAGACAATTTTGGGAATTGGAGCAAGTGCCTCAGTGCACATTAGCGAGTCCGGAAGATGCCCTGTGTGAGAAGATCTTCCAGGACACTCATTCACGTGACTCTAATGGTAGATATGTCGTGGGCCTGCCATTTCGTGATGGGATGCCAGATCTGGGTGAGTCACATTCCATGGCATTGAGACGGCTTCATGCTCTAGAGAGACGATTGTCCAAAGAGTCAGATATCCGTAGAAAGTATGTGGCTTTCATGCGTGAGTATCTGAGCGATGGGCACATGTCTCCTGTGTCGTGTAAGGTATCACATCCTAGTGCCGTCTACTACATCCCTCATCATTGTATCTTGAAACCCGAAAGTACCACTACAAAGTTACGGGTGGTGTTCGACGCCAGTGCTAAGACCTCAAATGGCGTCTCGCTCAACAACACCCTATTGGTTGGACCCAAGTTGCAGCAGGATATTGTGACAGTCCTGTTGAATTTTCGGGCTCATCGAGTCGCCTTTACTGCAGACATTAAGCAAATGTTTCTGCAAGTATTGGTGGCAGAGGAGCATAGGGACTTCCAGCGCATTCTTTGGCGGTTTTCCAATTCTGAGCCAGTGCAAGAGTTCAGACTCAATACAGTGTCCTTTGGTGTTGCTTCTAGCCCCTATCTTGCCATTAGGACCCTCTTACAGGTGGCAACAGATTTAGGTGGTAAATATCCTCTTGCAGCAGACGTCATAAGGTCTGACACGTACGTGGATGACATAGTAACTAGTGTGCCAGATTCCAATTCTGCAATTGAAGTGAAATCTCAACTGATAGGAATGCTCGGAGAGGCTGGATTTGAGTTGCGAAAATGGGCAAGCAATGATCCCGAATTTCTTGCGTCTCTCCCCAGTAGTCATCAGCAATCTCTGTGTTTCGACTCTGATGACTTAGTGTCTGTCAAGATTTTAGGACTACAGTGGTGTCCAATGACTGACTGCTTCTCGTACAAGGTACATCCAATTGAACGCAAATGCACCAAGCGTAACATACTGTCAGAGCTTGCTAGAATCTTTGATCCTTTGGGTTTCTTGTCTCCCCTCACCCTCTCTGCGAAGCAGCTGATGCAGTTCCTGTGGCAGCTAGGCATTTCGTGGGATGAAAAACCACCACTAGAAGTCGAATCCAGGTGGGACACATACAAATCGCAACTTTCTTGTTTGTCATCGTTGTCAATTCCGCGGTATGTGTCTGCTGAAGGTACTACTTCTTCTACATTGCATGGATTCTCGGATGCGTCTGAGCTTGGTTATGGGGCCGTAATTTATCTTCGTGTTGTATCCGCCAGCGGAGCCATAAAGATATCTCTCTTGTGTGCTAAGTCTCGTGTCTCCCCACTAAAAAAAGTATCAGTGCCCCGATTGGAGCTTTGTGCAGCAGCCTTGTTAGCAGAGTTGATGGAGTTCGTTCAGGTTACATACCGAAAGACTATTTCTATTGATAATATATTTTGCTGGTCTGATTCCACAGTTGCCATTCAGTGGATTAAGTCATCTCCCCATCGATGGAAAACGTTTGTGGCCAATAGAGTGGCGCTCATACAAGAAAAGGTACCCCCTGGTTGCTGGTCACATGTTTCGGGGTTAATCAACCCTGCAGATTGTGCATCGCGCGGACTTACTCCTAATGAGCTTCTCAATCACCCGCTATGGTGGACGGGTCCGGCTTTCTTGTCCGAACCATCCGATACATGGATTAGCGCAGAATCTTTAGGTGAAGAGTCTGATGTCATGATGTCGGAGCAGAGGCAAGTTGTGTGCATGACAAAGGTTGTTTCGTGTGATTGGCCGCTGAATTTGTTAGAAGGGTATTCTTCGCTGAGGAAAATTCAAGGTATCATTGCTTACAGTATGAGGTTTGTCAAAAATCTGAAATTACCCCGGAAGGACAGAATTTCGGGCGCATTGAGTGAGGCGGAGCTTTACACTGCACTGACTTTTCTTGTTAAAGCAGTACAAAGGTTGGCGTTTGAGAGGGAAATGCGTGACATTGAGCATGGTCGACCTTGTGTAAAGTCTATCCGTAGGCTGGCCCCATTTGTGGATAGGGATGGTGTTCTCAAGGTGGGCGGTAGACTTAGATGCTCGGACTTGTCGTTTGATGCAAAGCATCCCATGCTTCTGCCACGTTCACACTTGCTCACTGACTTGGTGATTCGTAGTGTCCATCAGAAACACTTACATCCTGGACCTCGTACCTTGCAGTATTTGTTGTCACAAAATTTTTGGATTCTTTCGGCCCGCCGGGCAATTAATAGTGTGCTTGGGCAATGTTATCGTTGTTTCCGTGTTCGCCCGGTAACTTTGACACCTGTAATGGGGGATCTTCCTCCAGTAAGAGTTTCTCAGCTGAAACCATTCTCTCACACTGGAATTGATTTTGCCGGTCCATTTCTCGTTACCCAGGGAAGATATCGTGGTGTCAGAAGTGCGAAGGCATATGTGTGTATTTTTGTTTGCATGACCACAAAGGCTGTGCATATTGAATCGGTATCAGACCTCACCTCGGAGGCTTTTCTTGCTGCTTTTCGGCGCTTTGTGGCTCGAAGAGGTCGTTGTGACAATGTCTACAGTGACTGCGGCACTAATTTTGTCGGGGCCAACCGATTGTTGGTTTCATACGCACATCAGGTGACTGATTCCTTGTCAATTGAGTGGCATTGGAATCCCCCAGCAGCGCCGCACTTTGGAGGACTGTGGGAAGCAGGGGTTCGTTCCATTAAAACTCACTTGCGTCGTGTTGTTGGCACACAGGTTCTGACATTCGAGGAACTGACCACTGTTCTGGCACAGATTGAAGCAGTTCTTAATTCCCGACCGCTCTGTAGTCTTAGTACAGACCCCAATGACATGACATCGCTTTCCCCTGCGCACTTCTTGACCATGGAGCCTCTTTGTGCCCCACCTGACCCAGACGTGACTGATGTCAAACTTACCAGACTTTCTCGTTGGCAACTTGTTTCCAGAATGCATCAAGATTTTTGGAAACGCTGGAAAAGTGAATATTTGCACACCTTGCAGCAGCGCAATAAGTGGTCTACCCCCCAAGAAGCTCCTTCGATTGGTACTCTCGTTGTCATCAAAGATGAGACAGTGTCTCCGCTTGTGTGGAAGTTAGGGCGCATATTGAAACTCTATCCGGGTCGTGATGGCGTTGCCCGTGTCGCTCAAGTACGAACAAGCACAAGTATTTTAGATCGTCCTATGACCAAGCTGTGCCCTTTACCTTCGCAGTAAACGGCCAGTACGCATCTCCCATTTGTATAGTTAGTTATAGTGTGTATCTACCAATTTAATTTAATCTTTGCATTTTTTAATCGGAAATAAGTAGTCCTTATTTGGTGGGCGGAATGTTGATGCAAGTTTGTATATATTTTTGAATTTGAAATTGCCGCCAGACATTTAGGGATTGCTGCTCGCCGTGGTTGGCACCACTGAGAGGAGGAGAGGGGGCAGATTTTGTGACAGCCTCTCTCTCTCTCTCTCGCGACGAAAACCAGCGTCACTGCGTTAGAATCAGTCGTCCTGAAAACTACTAGTACTCCAGACTAGGGATGTGCTCCAGATTTTCTGGTCTAATTTTCTTGTTACATAATTTTTTGCCTCATTTGGGGTGAAGATAGTCGCCCGACCTCCAAAGAAGACCCTAAAACCCACGTGAAGATACAGTCCATTACACAGGTGAGTGCATCTCTTATTTGTCTGGTATAATTTAAAATCTAACTTTATTGTAAACAATTCCTCTTTATTATTTCGTAATATCTTGCAACAACATAATTGTATATTGTTAGTTTTATTATTTTATATTTATATATCGTATTTTAAATTGGATTATATTGATCTACAGTTTACACTCAATGCCCATGCACAAATTATGTATATCCCATCTTAGTTTTTGTGTAATGTGGTGTTAATTAATAAATGTTTATGATTGTGGGTTTTTTGTTTTATTTAATGTAATGTTGGTGGTCTATTCTTTATCACTGTTAAAATAGCAATGGATAATATATATATATATATATATATATATATATATATATATATATATATATATATATATATATATATATATATATATATATATATATATATATATACATACTTGCCCTTTTGATTTTCCCTGGCTGCTCTGCTGTGACTCTATCCTCAGTAGTCGGTTCTAATTTAGAGAGAAACTGCTGAATGCAATTAAACCTTATATACATAAATGTGCCGCAAAGAAATACGTCATGTTTTTTTTTAAATAGTAACAAATATTTTTATTTTATTAATGAAAATTCTAGAATTTTGGCTTAAGAGGATCCTCTATTATTTAATCTACGAACAAATTTTTCTATTGATTAAGTGACAGGATTATTCTTGTTTTAATGTTGACAAAATGGACAAATATTGTTCTTTAAATTTCGGATTTGATACAGTTCGCGCCCTCTATGATTCCGCTTTTGAAACACTATGGGAATTTGGTTTGGATTTCAGTTTATATATTTGAATTTCTGCTGTTACCATAAAGCATTTATTGCTTGACAAAAAGACTGATAGTTTGTCTATATTTATACTTAAAAGAATCTTACGCATTTCAAGAGAAAAAGTCTTGTCATAGTTTAAAATTAGTCGGTTTCTATAACACCATTCATCAAAAGACTGTACTACTGATTTTAATTTTAATTCAGTTTCGTCCACCGTCTTGCCGTAGACAACAATAGAAGTGTCCTCGGCATACATGAAGACTTTTCCGCGTTGTATAAATTGCGGCAAATCGTTTACATAGAGTGTAAACAAAAGTGGGCCAATAACACTTCCCTGGGGTGTTGCCATACTTACACTATATCTTTGGGAATTAATATTAATCGCCTTTACAAGTAACTGTCTGTTGGTGAGATACAAAAGCAGAAGGTCATTGCAAGTGCCTCTTATCCCCAACACCCACATCTCCTTAACAAAAAAAGGATTTACCATGTCAAAGGCACGAAGCAGGTCAAAAAATAACGTTATCACAATGTAATTGAGGTCCATTATTCCGTTTACATATTGAGTGTATTCGATAAGGGCAGTTTCTGTGGAATGACCACTTCTAAATTCGTGCTGTGATGCTGATATTATATTATTAGCATTTAAAAACTTAACCATCCTTTTATGTACTGCCTTTTCTATGATCTTTGAAAAAATGCTTATTATAGAGATGGGACGATAGTTCTCCAAATTGATACTGTCCCCCACCTTCAACACAGCAACAACTACAGCCAGTTTCAATATGTCAGGGAATTTTCCCAGATATATTCAGGAATTTATAATCTTTGTAAGTGGCGCGGCAAGCTCAGCAGCACATTGCTTAATAATTTTTATTGGAACATCATCAAAGCTGCATGACTTTTTATTAGGAAGTTCATTGATGATGTCAATAACTTCACATTCAGTCACAGGTGTTATAAAAAGTGTTTTGGGCTTATATTGTTCGGCTCTGGAGCTATCAGACATCTGGCCCCCGAAATGCAACATGAGCTTCCTCTTAGCAACACATGAAAAAAATCCGGCAAGTATCTCAGCAATTTCTACCCTACTAGTTATATTTTTGTTTTTGTATAGTAATTTCGAAATGCAGTGCTCTTCACTAGGTTTATTTTTCTTAAGATTAACAAGCTGCCATAGTGCTTTAGTTTTATTTGGGGCGTTACAAATATAAGATGCTGTGTAGTTTTGTTTTTCCTGTTTAATTAGGTTATTTACCTGGGCTTTCATTACTTTATACATAGCGTTAATCTCCCCCTCTCCGGATTGTTTTCACATTGAATTTAAAAGCTTCAGGTCATTAAGTTTTTGTTGCAGATTTGGTGAAAACTTGAACCGATATTTTACGTTAAAACTGGAATTTACAACTTTTTTAGTTTTCGGACAAGCTACCTCAAAGCACCAGACGTAAGTGTCGAAAAAATTTTGAATGCCATGTCTACATCCTCAATTTCACTTAAATAGAAACCGTATGTGCTCGCAAAATGAGTTTTAAATTCGTTAATTGTCATTTCATTTAGAGGTCGAAAGACATTTTCTCTTTTAGCCTCTATGGAAGAGTGGCCAATTCCGTTCGCCACGGGAAATGTAAGTGCCTGAGCGTAATGGTCCGAGAAGATTCCTGAATCAAAATTGTCTACAACAACACCCTCAATATTTGTTAATACATAATCAATGCTACTACTACTCAAGATGTCACCTGATCTAAAGACCCTTGTCGGAGTATTAACAACAAAAGTTAAATTGTAAGAATGAAATAGGTCGTCTATTATTTTATAATCAAGCGATCCATCCTTATTTATGTTGAAATCACCTGTTACATAAACAACTTTGTATCTCTGAATAAGAGTTTTAAGGAGTTTACACACTCTACTACTACACAACCTACTGTTTATTTAACATTCGTTATCATTAATCATGCTTTGTGAAATAAAAAATGAATTTTAATCTGCCAATTATTACTTAATGGTCTATGAAATATTTACTTGAGCTTTGTAAAACTGTTCAACAGTCTTCAAATTAGGACCAATCAATGCTGTTACTTTTTTTTTACTTGTGTGGTGAACTTTATTGATACTGCTCTTGAATCACTTATTTATTATCTACTTGAAGACATAATAAATCCAAAAAGATCTTAATTTGCTTACCAGGATATCCACATATAATTTCCAACACTTTCTTCCTTTGCAGATGCATAACTTTGTTAAGTCAAAAACCATTGGTGAAGAATATGCTGAACTTAAACTGTTTGCCAGTTCAACTGCTAAATCTTCCCCACCTCTTCCTTCAAAATCCGGAGTGGCATTAGCTGAGCTTAAAATTATACAGAACAGATTATCAATAAAAATAACTGAAAATAAGTTCATACTTATTATATATACCAATATAATATAACCTTTATTTCTTAGCAAGAATAGTAAATAATTTACAATGTTCATATAGTTTTACTTGGAGATGGGAAAATACCCATTTGACGAAAATTCCCGAAACTTTCTGAAAGTTAAAAAAAAAATATTGCGGAAATTAGTTTTTTTTTGTTCCAAGAGCACTGCAGATGTGTGTGTGTGTGTATATATATATATATATATATATATATATATATATATATATATATATATATATATAACAAAAATTTAAAAATAATTTATATGTATACAATATGCATTGTATGCTGAAACCTAAAAAATAAAAATAAACCGTTAACTGATCAGCAGAAATTTACTAGGTATTACACAAAAAAAATATAAGAGTAACTAATATATAGGAACATTGAAAAGTAAAAGCTACTAAAACCAATAGGGATATGTTTCACAAGTGTATTAATCTAGCTTTAGTGTGTATTATCTGAAAATATCAATCACTATCATTATGTTTACTGCTTACCAGTCAACAAAGAATTCAAGTTTTCCTTCATAAGGCCGTTCTGGGAATGGAACATCAACTTCAATCTTAATTGCTACAAGAACATCGGTATTGGCTAAACGTACTCTAGCTGAACCAAATGCATGCGATACTATATCAATTTCTATTTCAATTGGTCTGTAATCTTCGTTTGACCTGCCGTCTATTCGGAAATTATCCTAGAAATAGAAATAAAGAACATGCAAAACTTTATTAAGTACTGGTGGTCGCTTTTGATGGATACTAATCTACATTTCTGGATATTGTCTCTTACTTTAATTTAAATATAGTTAACGTGTTATGATATTGTAAACATTTTATACTTAACATATTTTCTTTCAAAATAAACTTCAAATTACCTCTACACCATGAAGGATGAATGCCTTTTCAGCCTCACAAAGGCTCATTTTGATGTTCAAAATTATGAGAAAACAGAAAGGAAATTAACAGATAATTTAGAAAGTCGGTCGCCTTGCTGTGTTCTTGGCGTCTAAGATCAAATTATTGGTTTAGTAGTTTAGTGTTGTTTCATAATTAATATTTGGAAACATGGTCAAAACATTTTCTTCGTTTTAAATTATTTGAGGTTAAATATTGTAAATATTCACAGAGAACCGAAGAAAAATTACTAGTTTCTCTATCGGTTGAGTACTCTGTTGTCAGTTGTCACAGAAAACAGAAGTTGTAGGTATTTCAAAATCTACACGTTGGGTAGAATGACAAATGACACTGTAATGTTGACACTATTGACATTTAATAAATGTCACATTTTGTCTTTTTAAAAAGGCAAGGCAAACAGTGAGCAGAGAGATACTAATTCCTTTTTTGGTAGTTTTCACTGTTTTTAACTGGATATAAATTATTCAAATCTTTCACAAGGTGATTTTTTATTCGAAGGATTAAAACATATCACACTTACAAAACACTGAAAATGGCTAAAGTAGATATGGAATTAAAAAAGGTAAGTTTTGTTGCAAATTAATCGCAGACTTTCTTATATCTTTTGCTACGTTCCAGGCTTTTGGAGAGCTACAAGAGAAGCAGATAGACACAGCTCAAAAACTTCGTCTTGCAGATCTTCAAATAGAAAATCTCAAAAGGACTAAACAACATGCTGTCATCACTGAAAGGTTAGCAAAATGGTTTTTGAAACAACTCTTTAGTAGCCGAGTAATATGTATAAAACTCCTAACTTCTTAGAACTAGTTTTGTACCTCTGTAACAATTCTATATTGAGCTGTCTACATCTCTATCAATGTGAATTGGATTTCAAAACCAGAGAGCACTTGATTGATATTCAGGGGTATTAAATTTAAATAATACTGGCTTCATTAGCTTGAGCTGGGACTACTGAGCTGGTCTTAGCTTGGTTAAGCTTCTGGCAACAGTTTATTGAACTTTCTCAGAAATTTTTTGTTTTTTCCCACTTCTCGAGGACACTTGCTACGTTTCTTTAAATATCCAGTTACTTTATTTACATTCAGAAACAGAAGTTTTTCCACAATATTTGCATTGATTTTTATACAAAAATCGCAAACTTTCCTTTTAGTGAATTTTTATTAAAAAAAAGATACCTGTTTTAAAGCAGTATTATATGCAATGAGTGCGTATTGTTCGATCGACAGCACCTACGTGTATGCAACCCCTGCATACACCAATCCATTAGGCAGACGTACACTAATTTATTGGTTGACTAATTCATCACGGAAGTGCTGAAAGTTTATGCGATAGGCAATTTGCTTAACACCTTTGCGTGTTGATATAGTATACCTATAATTCAGTTAAAAGAACCCTTGTTTTGAATTTATAAGACCATTTTAAGCAAACCTAAATAGCCAAACGAACAGATTTTTTATGATGATACAAGAAAAGGCGGTAATTCTGCAGTTGAATCCGGTGAACCGGCAGAGTCGTCGCGCACTAGAATTTCGTCGTTGCAGTTCACGCGCTGTTGCCACATCCTTCTAGTAGTAGAAATAAATTAAAAGATCCGAGAATTCATAAAAATAAATATGCACGCAGTAAGTGCGTTATGGTAGCGTATGGTATAATAAAGCGTGTTTTAAGTGTTTTACGGTAATGAACACGAATATTATAAATCCATGTGCGTAATGGTAGGGGGTATGATATAATTATGCAAGTAAAACGGGAAAAAATAGACCTTTAGTGACGCAGCAAGTGTTTTACGGTAATGAATACGAATATAATAAATCCATGTGCGTTATGGTAGGAGTATGATATAATTATGCACGTAAAACAGAAAAACAATTAAAATAGATCTATATTGACGCAGCAAGTGTTTTACGGTAATGAATACGAATATAATAAATACATGTGTGTTATCGTAGGGAGTATGATATAGGTATGCAAGTAAAACGGAAAAATTTAAAATATATCTATATTGAAGCAGCAAGTGTTTTACGGTAACGAATACGAATAAAATACGGGTGCGTTATCGTAGGGAGTATGAAACAATTCAGATAGAAAAACAGAAAAAATTAAAAATATACCTATATAGACGCAGCAAGTGTTTGGCGCTAATGAACACGAATATAATAAATACATGTGCATTATGGTAGGGAGTATGATATAATTTATCAAGTAAAACGGAAAATTTTCAAAATAACCTATATTGAGGCAGCAATTGCGTTATGGTAATGAACATTCATAAAATAATAGCTTATGAAAAGACTTAGGAAACCTTGAAGAAGAAATTCGCTATGAAAGCTGACATGACTATGTACAGTGCAACTGACTGCATATATATATATATATATATATATATATATATATATATATATATATATATATATATATATATATATATATATATATATGGACAAGTCATTTTTGACAATAAATACGCAAAATTTTATAAAATTTGATGGGTGTCTATTGTTCTATTGTATTAGTAAGCGACTTTAATTCGATTGGGTTAAATGAACTTTCCGAATACATTGTTTTGGCGCCCAATTTACTTTCCATTTTTTTTTCACCATTATATATATATATATATATATATATATATATATATATATATATATATATATATATATATATATATATATATATATATATATATATATATATATATATATATATATATATAATATTCTGTGTGCATTTAGAACCTCGGTGGTTGAGGAGTAAGATCGTTTGCCTTTGGACAGAAGGGTACTGAGTTCGTTCCCAGGGTACTCCTTTCACTTTTTTAGTACAAACTGTAACATTAACATCTACCGAGGTTCTGCCATTGTATTTCAGCAAGTTGAATATCTGCACGTTCCGCCCTTCGCAGGGGGCGTAAAGCGGTCGGTCCCGTGACCATGCGATGTTGGGCACGCTAAAGATCCCTACCCTCTTTACAGAAAGACAGGGTCTGCTGAAAATTGTGGGCTACTGGATGAGACACTGATAGTTTTTGCAACCGGATTCGCCTCTTACGGCATCATACTTATTTTCAGTTAAGCGGGCAAATATATCTCCAAACAATCTAATTTTTATGACATTTTAATACATATTTTTACTCACCTTTCCTTTCTATTTCATTATAGGTATAAAAGAAATTATTCCTGCCCGTCACAATAAACTTAATTTCTGTATTTCATTTGCCAAAATACCTCATGATGGGTAAAGCCCATGTGCCTATCTGCAAACGTACGAGAATTTGTACCGAACCGTTTAATAAAAGTGGGTTATTTTACAGTCCAACCTTTCTCATGTGGGCGAGATTGTCTAAATTTGTCTCAATTTGATGTGTGATTAAAACAATATATTTAACATTCAAAACATTGCTATGAACATTCGCTACCATAGCGCACATGCTACGTCCCGACTTTTTAAATTTGTCTAAATGTTATATCTCATGAAAAAAACATATTTCACATTACAAATAGTTCTAGGAACATTCACTACCACAGCGCACTTTCTGCGTCCCGACCTTTGAAGTTTGTACTACATTTTAAGTCTCATGAATAAAGCATATTTAACATTCAAAATAGTTCTATGGAAATTCGCTACCTTAGCGCACTTGCTGCGTCCCGACTTTTTAACTTTGTAGTAAATTTTATGTCTCATGAAAAAACATATTTAACATTAAAAATAGTTCTAGGAACATTCGCTACCATAGCGCACTTGCTGCGTCCCGACTTTTTAACTTTGAACTGAATATTATGACTCATTAAAAAGACATATTCATCATTAAAAACATTTTGATGAACATTCGCTACCATAGCGCACTTTCTGCGTCTCGACCTTTGAAGTTTGACCTACATTTTGTCTCATAAAAAAACATACTTAACATTAAAAAAAGTTGTGTACAAATTCGCTACCACAACGCACTTGCTGCGTCCGGAGTTTTTAAGTTTGTACTAAATATTATTTTCTTACAAAGTCGATAAAGAGAAGGATGTGGCAACAGTGCGTGAACTCCAGCGACGAAATTATAGTGCGCGACGACTCTGCCGGTTCACCGGATTCAACTGCAGAATTACCGAAAAGGCACCTAATACGAATTATCAATTTGCAATAACAAAATAGTGTTGACACAGCAAGTGCGTTTTGGTAGCTAATTTGTTGTGGTAGCGAGTTTTAATTTAAAAAATTGGTAATCAAATAGGTAGTATATAAAAGTATTAAAAAAAGTTTTTCATTCATTTCAAATCTTAAATCGTTCCCATTCAGCTAGAATCTTCAAAAATCTTGATACATATATAGTGAAGCCTTCAGAAAAGCACACATTTATTCCGATACTTGAGAAAAAATAATAAAAGGCACTTGATAAGATTTGTTGATTCGCAATAAAAAAAAAGTGTGGGCACTGCAAATGCGTAATGGTAACAACTTTGCATAAAAAATTCCTGTTGTTAAACAGTAAATATTTGTTAAAAAACTTGTATGCAGCAAGTTACTTGTGGTAGTGAGTTTTATTTAAAAAAATAGTAAATAAAAGAATAAAAAAAATCTACATACAGCAACTGCTTTGTTGCAAAGAAAATATTTCAAATCTTAATAAGAGAGAATCTTGATGCATATTTAGTCACACCTTTACAAAAGTACACATTTATTCTGATATATTTGAAAAAATTAATAAAAGTCGCCTTAATAAGGTTTGTCCATAACAATAAAAAGTCTGGACGCAGCAAGTGCGTTATGGTAGTGAATTTTCATAGAAATGATCTGGCACAAAATATTTTATTATAACTTTTTTTTCTTGTAACATAGAAATCTAAATTTTGGTGTATAGTTTACTTTTTATATCGTAAACCTACCTACCAAATTTGGTTATCATAGATTTTATATTTTTCAAGATAAAAATTTTTTTCAAATGAAAACTCAAAATTTTCCCGGAAAACCTCGTCCAATTTTTCTAAATAACGAACTTGTCAAAGCCATTTACAAAAGGAAGGTACATGCCAAATTTTATTAAAATCGGCTCATTACTTTTTGAGATATGAATTTTTTTCAAATGAAAACTCAAAATTTTCCCGGAAAATCTCGTCCTATTTTCTTAACTAACAAACATGTCAAAGCCATTTACAAAAGTAAGGTATGTGCCAAATTTTATTAAAATCGGCTTATTACTTTTTGAGATATGAATTTTTTTAGAATGAAAACTCAAAATTTTCCCGGAAAACCTCGTCCGATTTTCTTGACTAACAAACATGTCAAAGCCATTTACAAAAGGAAGGTACGTGCCAAATTTTATTAAAATCGGCTTATTACTTTTTGAGATATGAATTTTTTTCGAATGAAAACTCAAAATTTTCCCGGAAAACCTCGTCCGATTTTCTTGACTAACAAACATGTCAAAGCCATTTACAAAAGGAAGGTACGTGCCAAATTTTATTAAAATCGGCTTATTACTTTTTGAGATATGAATTTTTTTCGAATGAAAACTCAAAATTTTCCCGGAAAACCTCGTCCGATTTTCCTGACTAACGAACTTATCCAAGCTATTAACAAAAGAAAGGTACATGCCAAATTTTATCAAAATCGGCCTATTATTTTTTGAGTTATCGGTGTGATACATATATATATATATATATATATATATATATATATATATATATATATATATATATATATATATATATATATATATATATATATATATATATATATATATATATATATATATATATATATATATATATATATATATATATATATATATATATATATATATATATATATATATATATATATATATATATATATATATATATATATATATATATATATATATATATATATATATATATATATATATATATATATATATATATATATATATATATATATATATATATATATATATATATATATATATATATATATATATATATATATATATATATATATATATATATATATAAATATATATATATATATATATAAACATATAAAAATTGAAACTGACCCCGGATATGGGTTCTAGGGGTCCTAGTTCGCGCTCATTTGCAAAAATTTTTTCAAAATTCAAAAGTCGGGATCTCCCCATTAGTGAATTTTTTCTACGAAAATTCACTAAAAATGTGGCCACAGCAAGTGCATTATGGCAGCGAATTTTCATAAAACATACTTAAACTAAAACAGTAAATATATGTCCAAATTGTAATTAAAAAGTTTAAAAGTTTTTGAGACCATTTCAGTTCCAACCTTATTTATCTGTCAGCAAGTGCGTTATGGCAGCGAATTTTCATAAAACATACTTAAACTAAAATAGTAAATATATGTCCAAATTGTAATTAAAATTTTTGAAAGTTTTTGAGACCATTTCAGTTCCAACCTTATTTATCTGTCAGTTTATTATTAATAACCGGACAATTTAATTTGTTATCAATGAATATTATAAAAATGTGCAGATTGAGATTGAAAATATTTGGCAATAAAAGAAGAAAATAGAAAGTTTATGAAAATCTGGTTTTTCTTTCAATCAAATTGTTTTAATGAAAAAATTGAACAAAACATACTATTCGATTTTTTTACGACAATAACAGAACTGCCTGTCATTCTCCATAGTTTCTTTGAGTGTAGACATTGTAATTCAGGCTTACAACTATTTATATCTTCTTCAAAAACAACGATTTATCCATAAGTATATTTATTTATATCTAACTCAACATATTGTTTTACACAAATAACTTTAAAGGCATGACCACATATTCAATCTTCAATGTTTTTTTCTTCATTGCCTATATACATTTATAAAAAAAGAAGTACTTAACCTTCTGCCCTTGCAACCATAAATTTTCAAACAATTGTCCAGCTATGCATTATAAAATGTGAAAAAGTAGATGCCATCAAAGATAACTTTCTTGAAAATAAATCCTTAATAATATGTGGCTTCACATTAAATCACATTTTTGTAATTAAAATATGGAATAAAATCTTATATCAATCGATTTTTTTAAATTAGAAAATGACCTTTTCATTAAGGTGAGTCAGGATTGAGTTTAATACATATTTACATATATAACAATCAATTACCCATAAGTATGTTTATTTGTATCTAATAACTCAACATATTTTTTTTACACAAATAACTTTATTATCTAAGCTATCTTAAACATGTAAAGAGTGCGTATTGCCCCACACGCATATAAATTGGCATTTTTATTTCAATTTCGCTTATATGTAATGTTTTGCAGCTAAATATGAAGCAGAGATCAATATTAGAGCCAGTCGGCCAGACAAATACTGAAAAAAAGCGGTATTCTCTGTCGAATCGGCGCTCTATTGTAGTGTCGACTTTACGATGTGTCAGCCCAACGATATGCCACGATATGCAAGTAGAAATACACATATATGCAGGGCAAGTAACTGAAATAAAACACAGTCATATATATAGAAAAACAAACATATTTATTTATTTAAAATCACATTATATACATAAAATTTAACATACAGGTGTTTCAAATATAGCAAATATATCATAATACACATATTATACATATCTGACCTAATTAAAATAATACCATAACTAGAGGTGTGCGAACCCATGTTTTTCTCAAACCGAACTATGCACGAACCCAAGCAAATATGTTGTTTCGAACTTCGAACCTCTGAAATAGTATGTTTAATGTTCACACTCGAACTTCTTAAAAATTTAAAATCAAACATCGAACTATCCAAAATTCTTCAATGTTCATATATCATTTCCTTAAATACAAAAGTTACATATATTTTAGTATATAATATTTGGTATGTAGAAGATATCTGTTCTTTTTGCAAAAAGCAAAGGTTCGAAAAAATTTGCAGGCTGATTGGGTGAAAATGCCTTCCCGTGCTGATGTTAGTTGTGTGAAGATAGGTCAACATTGAATTAAAAACACGAAAAGGTATATTGAAAACTTTTTTAGATTTCTACATCTATAGCTAAGCTCAACTATATATACTTCTTGTCATTTGGTATTAGGTAGTTTTAACAGTCTTTTAGAGCGGTGGGCGGGTGGGGGGGTGTAGTTGAGCATGATAGTTATATAATAGCCACTTCAATTTGAACTGTGTATGGATTGAGAATATTTAATATTGTTTTGGCTCATTGTGAAATAACACATGTTCAACCTAGTATATCTGGAAGGCAATCTGCAATTATCGACATCAATTGTGAAAAATTACATTACCGATTGCTTTTGAACATTACCATCATAATGTTGTAACCAAAGAAGGCGCTGGGATCCTAGGATATACAGGTGTCTCAAAAGTTGTAAATCAAACGTCACACGAAGATAGGCTAGCTCAAGCTCTTTCAGAAAAACCCTATATGATCTTATCAAAAAGTTTACGGTTTTCAAGATATTGACAATTGTATGAAAAAAAAATAAATGAAAATTGTCAAATTTTAAGGTATTTTGCTCCCCCACATGCAGAAAAAAACATTTCCGGAATGTGATTTTAGTGCCTGTTAATCCTCGATAATAGCGTTATCGAACCAATCTGAAATATTTTGTATTATTATTTAGAAAATCTCAAGGAAAAAAAAATAAAGAAACAACCGGACAATTCTTCCCATTTTTTTTAAAATTTGGAGTAAACCTCCGTACTGAAAAGAAAGGTTAGTAAAATTAACTGGCTCATAATTTCAAAAACTTCCCTGTTTTATGGAGATTCTAAAATGGTATAAAACATTATCCATATCTCTTAAAAGTAATTCACTGTCGACGATTGAAAGTAAATTTGGAAGTGAATTCAGGTAGCTAATTAATAAAAATAAACAGGTTGTGACATTTGCACAAATTATTCATAACAGATGCTCTGTTATGAATAATAAATGCGAACGACTTAAGGAACAGTATTATATATTGATATATGATTAGTAACAGTAACGTAACAGATAAAATGGTAATTGATACAATTAATTTTTCAACGTAACGACCAACTTCTCACTTCTCGAATTGTCTACCACTTTCTGCGCATGTCTATAATATAACCATAGAAACGTTTCATACACAATAAACCATTTCATTGCGAGTTCTTTTTACAACACTCCCCCTCAATAAAATTCTTTTATAAACAAAACAAAAAATTAATTCTACTTAAAACAACACTTTTAGTTCTTAGCCTTAATTTGCGACTAAACCTAATTCTTTAACAAATCTCATGAACTTTACTTTTGATAAAGGTTTTGTAAACACATCAGCTAACTGGTTCTCAGTTTTTATATGAATTATTTTAACAACACCATTATCAATTTTCTCTTTTATAAATCTACATTTAATGTCTATATGTTTCAGCCTTCTATTATTCTCTGGGTTATTTGCTATTTTTATTGCTGACTGATTGTCTTCAAATATGGGGAATGCTTTAGCATCAAGGTTAAAATCATTTAACAACTTTTTTAGCCAACAGGCCTCACTTATGGCTAAGGTGAGAGCAACATATTCAGACTCAGTAGACGAAATTGAGACAGTTTGTTGCTTTCTACTTGCCCAACTCACTGTACACTTAAATAACTTAAAGGCATAACCTGAGGTAGATTTTCTATCATAAACATCATTTCCCCAATCAGCATCTACATACCCCTGAAGAATATCTACATTTTTATCGGTAACAAATTCTAATTGTAAATTAAGTGTTCCTTTAACGTAACACATCACTCTTTTTAATGCCTTTAACAGCATTTCACTTGCGTTTTCCTGAAATCTGCTCAGTAAGGTAACACTTTCACATAAATCAGGCCTAGAACCTGAAACAGCATACATCAAACTACCTATAATATGTCTACACAGTTTGCTCAATTTACTATCATTATTACTCTGAGTGCTGTATAACAATCTAAAATCACAATTAGCATCAATTGGTGTGCTTATAGGCTTACAATTAGCCATTCCATATTTGTCTAAAGTTTGTTTCAAATATTTGCTTTGATCCAAAACGGTACAACCCTTATTTAAATTTTGAGTTACTCTTATTCCTAAAAAATTTGACACAAGCCCCAAGTCTTTCATTGAGAAATTCTTATTCAATGTGGCTTTGAACCTTTCAACCTCAATTATATTTGAACCTAAAA
Organism: Tillus elongatus; assembly: GCA_964006375.1. NCBI lineage: Eukaryota > Metazoa > Arthropoda > Insecta > Coleoptera > Cleridae > Tillus > Tillus elongatus. The sequence continues at coordinate 219,173,565 of OZ023263.1, forward strand.
TAAGCAAGTCATCTACATATAATAAAACGTACAATTCAGTTTCATCACTACGCTTAAAATACAAGCAATAATCGTTTTCTGATCTGGTGAAACTTTCTTGTTTCATTACTAAATCAAATTTTGAATTCCAACATTTTGGAGACTTTTTCAGGCCATATATTGATTTATTTAGTTTACACACTGTTTGACAATTGCCTATATTTTTACCTGGTAATGACATATAAATTTCATCAGTTATATCTCCATGTAAGAAAGCACTCTGTACATCCATCTGAAATACAGGTAGTTTTAACCTATTTGCTACTGCTAAAATAATTCTAAATGTACACAGCTTAGCTACTGGTGCATATACATCATATAACTCCTTGGAGAGGTCTTGCTGAAAACCTCGAGCCACCAGCCTTGCTTTAAATTCACCGTCACTCTTAACTTTAAAAACCCACTTACTTTCAATAACCTTTTTATTTTCTGGCCATGACACTTCACACCATGTGTTGTTTTTCTTTAAAACACTAAGCTCCTTACTTACTGCTTCCTGCTACTTATCAGCATTTTCACTCGTTACAGCTTCTTCATAGGATAACGGCTCCTCTTCAGCTGTAAAGAAGCATGTATAATCCTTCATCCAAGTTGGTCTTCTTAATACTCGTCCTCTGTTGGTGGTGACAATTTCTTCTGCTTTTATGTCACTACTTATGTTTTCATTACAAACACTTTCACTGTCACTTGTCTGAACAATTTCATTTTCATCTCTTCTTGACGTGTATATTCTTTCCACTGTGTCTTGCTCACTGACATTTTTTATTTCATTGTTTGTGTCATATTCTTAAATTATGTTGTCTCTGTCGCCACTTACAGCCTCTTCATTTACTGTACCTGTGCATTGATTTTCATTTTCACTATAAACTTTGTGCACCTCTTGATCCACTTCAACACTTGTGTTTAAACTGCGACGTGTAAATACTATATCTCTATATGTCTCCACAATTTTAGTACCTGGTAACCATATCCTATAACCTTTACAGTCGACACCATATCCCACAAATATTCCTTGCTTACTTTTCGAATCCCATTTTAATCGTTTCTCTTTTGGTATATGAACATACATTTCATCACCAAAGGTTCTTAGTTCTTTTATGTCATAGCTTTTATTGTATAATAATTCATACGGAGTTTTTCCTTTCACTCTGCTGGCTCCAGTTCTATTAATTATATGTACTGCAGTGTTCACTGCTTCAGCCCACAATTCTTTCTCTAAGTTTTTAGCCTGTAACATAGTTTTTGCAGCTTCTACCACTGTCCTGATTTCTCTCTCAGCCCTTCCGTTTTGCTCTGGAGTATAACTTACTGTTGTTTGATGAATGATTCCCCTTTTTGCAAATAAATCCTTTACCTCTTTATTAACTATTTCTGTTCCATTATCTGATCTTATTGTTTTAATAACACATCCTACTTCTTTTTCAAAACGTACTATAAAATTCTCTATTTTTTCTTTACACTCTGACTTTGTTTTCAAGAAATACACATACCTGAAACTGCTATAGTCATCCTTGAGAATGATAAAGTATTTTGAACCCCCTAACGAAGTCTGCTCCATTGGTCCACACAAATCTACATGAATAAGCTGTCCGGGACAGTCAGCCCTGTTTTCACTTTGATTAAATGGCAATCTGTGCTGCTTCCCTTTAAGACAAGGTATACATTGTTCTTTAACACCTTCATATTTGATGTTGTACTTAGTTAACACATCTTTAACATGTTGGTAATTTTGATTAGCAAATCTTTCATGCCATGAGGTTAAGGTTGTTAATGCTATATCTTCACTCACTTTAAAATTCATAATATACATTCTACCATACCTTGTTGCCACAGCTGATACTCTGTTTCCTTTAACAAACTTACACCCATTAGTTGTTGACACCATCACATAACCTCTATCCATAGCACAAATTACTGAGAAAAGGTTTACTTTTAGCCTGGGTACATGTAAAACATTGTTTAATATAGAGGGAACCAAGTCTGATCCATTGTATGCCAACAGCTTTACTGTTCCTGTACCCTGTACCTTCAAACGTTCTCCATTTCCTACAGTGATGTATCTTTCTTCTGTTAATTCTTTATAATTTGTAAATAACTGTTTTTCTTTTGACATATGCTCACTTGCACCTGTATCCATTATCCAAGCATTATCTTCTGTACTATTTACTATAAATGCATTCGATGTACTTTGTTGATAACCCTTTTCTTTTTCCTTTTGTATTCGAATTCTACAGTCTTTAATGAAATGCCCTGGTTTCTGACAAAAATGACACACATACTGCTTCTTAGTTTTACAATATTTCTTGATATGGCCTTCCTTCCCACATAAATAACACTTGATGTTACTTCGCCACTGATTTTGGTGCATGTTTTGAACTGGATGTTTCTTTCCTTCTAAAAGTTTTCCAGTAAATAGAGCTTCTGATGTACCATTACCTTCTCTATTGTGTTTATCTCGTTCTTCTTCGACTAACAACCTTGAGGTGAGCTCTTGCAAGTTTTGTTCTTCAGTAGAAACAGATTCCCAAGCTGAGATAAAATGCTTGTATTTATCGGGCAATGTCACTAATATTTTTGTCATTATCATATTTTCTGATATTTCTTCTCCCATCGCTTTTAATCTGCTAGTTAATTCCTCAAGTTTTGCCATAAACACAGACAATGGCTCCTCAAATGATAGACTAAAAAACTTCTGCTGTATTAAATGCACACTTACTTTTGATTTTGGTTCAAAAACTGTTTATAATTTCTCCCACATTTTAAGACTACTGTCACAAGATAATAGATGTGTGAGAATATTTTCATCTACCCTAGTTGCAATGACTTCCTGAGCTAGAGCATCTTTCTGCTCCCATTCTTCTACTTTATCAACCGGCCTCTTTACTTTCCCTGTTACTAAATCAAATAACTTCTTTGACTTTAAAATCACTGACACCTGGAATTTCCATGCAGGCCAATTTCGTCCATTAAGTTTAATGGCGTGGGACTCCATGATTTTACTTTCTCGTGTTTCCTGCTAACTTTTAACTTTCACTATCCTATTCCTTAATTTCTGGGTCCATAACCTGTTAATAATAAATGCGAACGACTTAAGGAACAGTATTATATATTGATATATGATTAGTAACAGTAACGTAACAGATAAAATGGTAATTGATACAATTAATTTTTCAACGTAACGACCAACTTCTCACTTCTCGAGTTGTCTACCACTTTCTGCGCATGTCTATAATATAACCATAGAAACGTTTCATACACAATAAACAATTTCATTGCGAGTTCTTTTTACAACACTTATACATAAACGATATCGTCTTAGGAACGATCCTCTTAGTTTTCTTAGACTGTTTTGTGAAATTTCTTGAGCTGCTGTTCTGATTCTTTGAGGTCCACCTGCCCGGGTATGTCTGATTCAAGTAGTGCCTTACTGCTTAAGCAGAGTGGGCTGGGCATCCATCATTTTAAAGCCACATTGTTCTCCGAAGTTCTAATGGGGTGTCTTCCAGCAGTTCTGGCAAATTGTTTTGTAAAAACGCCAAATATCAACATAGGGCGCAGTTTGACTGATCCTCTCTGAACTCATGTGAATCTTCAATTTTCCAACTATGAAAATTATGGAGGTTCATGTAACAAATCATTTGTACATGCTGACTTGCCACTCCATAAAACTTTATCGAAGAAATTGGGATCGTGTATGATTTTTTTAAACATAATTTCGCAAAATCGCTTGCACCTTGCGTATTCACGCAGTTCCAAAATTTGGACCGTCTGAATATGGTACCCATACCTTTTTTTTTAAATTCTGTGAGTAGTAGACGTTGATACATCAGTTCGTCTCTGTACTTTCCGCGTCGAGGTACCAGGTTCTTCAATAACAGCATCCAGGACATTATCCTTGTCTGCAGTTCCCGGTCGTCCAGTTCGATCAACACGATCGATGCCAGGCATTCTAACAGCGCTATTATCCAAAAACCTGGTACCTCGACGCGGAAAGTACAGACGAACTGGTGTCTCAACATCTACTCATAGAATTTATTATTTATATTAACCTTGGAATATATTTATGTATATCATAAGATCCTAATAAGGTATTAGCAATTAGCATCAGCGGAGTCAATTTCGAGGTTATGCAATGCCCAAAGCGTACACACTTCTCTGTGCCAAATAGCTACGAGTGGTCAGATTAAACTATGAGAGAGAGATGGCTTTTAATTTTAAATACCGTGAACGTGAAGATGGGAATCTTAATATTTATACATAATGAAACGTCATTCTAGATTGCTTTTAAACAAATTGATTCAGTCATTAAATTCTTTATTTATTAGTATACATTCGCATGCTAAAATTTAGCACTTTGGGATGCAAAGTTTGTCCCGGTATTAGGAAAAAAATGGTCCAAGGCTGACAATTTACAAAATTGTTAGTTGGTTGTACCACAGCATATTTGATTTTACTGTGGTTGTACATTGCACACAGCTCTATCTATAAAATTTTGTGTAAACTAGAGCTGTCGTGACAACATACTACCTGGTCCTGCACCGAGATGGCGTCCCTGTCGTAACTCTCACAATGTTCTCCAGTCTGACATCTTGCAATAACTTCCATTGTTTATATATATTACACTTATTTGTAAGATGCTTTGTGCAATTTATATAACAATAAACTATAACTATATGGGCCCAATGCACATTATATTATTCACTGTAAACAAGTAGCATCACAAATCGCCAGAACACATTGGCAAACAGTGTGATTGTGAGCTTTAGGTCTGGCGGACCTTGCCTGGCTAACTACGTTACGCCAAGAAGCGTGCCTAAGCCAAGGTTAAAGAAACTTCTTTAAAAATTACTCCTAAGTAATTACCATTAATTTATATTTACAGGGAAATGGGTGTCCTTGAACCTGACACAAGGACGTATGAATCAGTTGGCAGAATGTTCATCCTGACTCCACTTGACGAAATCAAAGAAAATTTAAAAAAGAAGCAAACTACAGCTGAGGAAAAGATCAAAGTTTTAGAAAACAACAAATCTTACCTAGAAACTAACTTTCAAGAAGCAACAAATAGTCTGCGTGAGCTTGTGCAACAGAAGAAAGATTCTTAGAAAACATATATTTGGCCTTTTAGTTTTTTATGCTTTTAATACTGTGAAAATCAATTATTTATATGCTACTAATAAAACACATTTAAAATAATAAGTTTGTTTAATACTAAATACTTTATTTATATACAAGACTTATAAACTCTTAAATTAAGCACTATTCACTGCAGTCTCAAACAAGAGGGGTGCAGGCTCAGGTTTTTCCTCTACATCAAATGGTTTGTTTAAGAGTTTGAATATGCCAGTCCCTATCGGTGCTGGCATTCCCATGATGATACTTTCGGAAACCCCATTGATTTTATCTGTCTGCCCATAATATGCGGCATCAAAGAGATGATCTGCTGTTTTTTCAAACTAAAAAAATAAATAAATATAATATAATGATATAAAAGTCTTACATAGCAGGTGCCTTCATAGAAATGATCTACGCATTTCTTTATGAAAATTGGGTACACAGTGGCGCAGTGAAAACAAAACACCCGATTTTTCATATTTCCCGTTATTTAAAAAAAATCGCTCGTACAAGCCAAATTTTATTTGAAAGGGGAAACGTTTTGCCTATATTTTCAACCTTGTCAGTTCATTCCTCTAGTGGGGGTGAGTTTCAAGCCTGAAATTTTAAATAGGAAGGGGTATTGAGTGACACCTAATTTTGAAGCTAATCAAATTCTCTCTTAGAAAAGTATAAGTTTTTGAAAATCAATTTTGTTTTTGAGAAAAAAGCAATTCAATGTGTTGTTAGCCAAACAAAACAAGCATGTTTCTTACAGTATTTTTTTATTATCTTAGCAGCAGACTGATGTATTAAATGTTCGAAATGTTGACCTCCAGCTTCCATGCAATAATACAAGTTTCATAGTATCGGTATCAAACGTTGCAAAGCATTTTAGGTGAAATTTGTTGACATTCGGCGATGATGTGTTGCCATGACTCATCTATGCATTCTGGCAGTGTAGTGTAAATCTTATTTTTCAAGTTGCACAACAAAAAAGTCTAAAGGTTTTAAATCTGGCGACCTTGCAGGTCATTCTATTGCTCTTCGCAAAATCCATCTCCCAGGAAATGTTTGGTACAAATACTGAAGAACAGCAACTATATATATATATATATATATATATATATATATATATATATATATATATATATATATATATATATATATATATATATATATATATATATATATATATATATATATATATATATATATATATATATATATATATATATATATATATATATATATATATATATATATATATATATATATATATATATATATATATATATATATATATATATATATATATATATATATATATATATATATATATATATATATATATATATATATATATATATATATATATATATATATATATATATATATATATATATATATATATATATATATATATATATATATATATATATATATATATAGAGAGAGAGAGAGAGAGAGACTGTGGCTGCCTGGCTGAAGTAGTTATTCATTTTCATTGTAATGGTTACGTTTACAAATTCCTGCCAGCGCTGGATCAAAGACATCTTCCATAACTGTTAATACTTTCCTCCGGGAAGATGTGGATTGGGCGAAGAGGGGCAATATAATGGCCTGGAAGGTCATCAGATTTAAACCCTGTAGGCTTTTTGTGGGACCACCTGAAAAATAAGATTTACATTATACTGATAGCACGTGCAGATGATTTACGCCAACACATTATCGCTGAAGGTCAACAAACTACACTCGAAGTGCTTCGCAATGTTTGAAACAGCTTTGAACAAAACTTGTATTATTTCCTGGAAGCAGGAGGTTAACATTTCGAACATTTAATACATTATTATACTGTTAAGAGGTAATAAAATAGTGCTGCAAATTCAATTGTCACTTCCACATCGCTGTGATAATTTACTCTCTTCAGATATTATCATGTAATGAATTTAGGGTCGATGACTTGACCAGTCATGTCACTTATACCCAAAGTGATATCTCGATTAGTTCGAAAGTTAATGTGCCTACTAGCAGGCAGACAAGCTTTAGCCCATACATTGTTTCTTCTCCACATCAATGACCTCCTCTATAGCACATCCAACCCAGTTCACAGTTACTCGGACGACAGCACCCTCCACTCAAATATACAATATTCTAAGCCTGTCTCTTTAGCCCAATTAGATAAGGATCGCAGACTCATGGAGGATTCTGTCTCTGTGCATCTCCAAAAAATATTAAACTGGGGAGGTAGAAATCTTGTACAATTCAACCACACCAAATCTGTCTTGCTTTCTATCTCACAAGAGATACACCAGCCCTACACCCATCACAATGAACAACCGAGTTATTCAAAGTAATGAGTCCTTTTCACTTGTTGGCATTTATGTGGATCGAAATCTCAATTGGCACCAACATGTCACATCAATTGCAGAAGCAGCTACTAAGAAATTAGGTTTCCTCTTCTGGGCTCGCAAATACTTTTCACTAGCTAATCTCTATACCTTATCTACTTCACAAATAAGGCCAAACCTCGAATACTGCTCCCACATCTGGGGTGCCGTTGCTGCTTCTACACTCGCTATCCTGGACTCCATTCAGAAGAGAGCTATCTGTCTCATTGGTGACCCTACCGTCATCCAAAGGCTGCCATCCCTTGCCCACCGACATGCCATTGGTGACCTATCTCTTTGCACGGGCACTGCTCAGAGGAGCTTTCTTCCATAGTACCTCCACCTGCTGCCCCCAACAGATCTACCAGGGGAACAGAGCGAATGCACCCTCTTACTGTCCAGGTCACCAGACATAGAACATCTTGTTATGCCCGCTCTTTTGTCTCAAGGACTTCCAAATTGTGGAATTCCTTGCCGGCACATGTTTTTCCTTCTCCTCCAAACATTTAAGTCCAGAATTAACAAGTTGCTTCATTCCTCCTTGTCGACACTCAGGGTACAATAGTATTTAGGCTGGAAGCCCTCGTGGTATGTTGTTGAAATATATATATATATATATATATATATATATATATATATATATATATATATATATATATATATATATATATATATATATATATATATATATATATATATATATATATATATATATATATATATAAAAACAAAACAGACTTTTCATTCCAGAATCAAGTTTTCTATGTTTTGAGACTTTACGCCATTTTAGCAAAAAAAAAAAAAAAAATTCGAAATTTCTGTCACCATAATCCACCTCCACACATTCTATGTATAGTTTATTTTCAGCACAGAACACCAGATGTTACATAAGATTGAAAGTTTTCTAATAAACAAACCTTAAAATGTTATATTACTCAACTTTTAACGAAAAAATGTCAATTATCACCAAATCAGCCTCCATTCATCCCCTACCTCCTGGAGCTATTTTACTTAAAAACAATCTGAACCGTCCGTTTGCCGGGTGCTAACTTTATACCAAATTTGAAGATGATATCTCAATTTGTTCTGAGTTATCGTGGCTACTAACAGACAAAAAAATATTCGTTCCCAAATCAGGTTTTTTGTATGTTTGACACTTTTTATGACTTTTAAGTGTTTTAAGCGAACTTTTTTTTTTAACTTCTGCCACCGATAGTATACTTCGACATGTATTGATGATGTGGAAGTAAAATAATGTAAGAAACTTGTTTGTTTTGGTTTGACTGATTGAAACACGGTTTCTCAAAAACTGATGAACTGGTTTTCAAAAGCTAATACTTTTGGAAAAGAAAACTTTATTAGGTCAAAGGTTGGCTTAAAGGGGCCATTTAAAGTTTTAGGAGTGAAACCTACCCCCGCTGGAGGGCTGAATTGACAGAGTTGCAAATATCGGCAAAATGTGCCCCCCCGAATTAAAAATTGACATGCCTGAGCGATTTTTTTTTAAATAACAGGAAAAATGAAAAATTGGGTCTGTTTCGTTTTCGCTGCGCCACTCTGTATATACATGTGTTGTACAAAGCTTAATTTAATTGTATTTGTATATTTCAGTTTTCACTACATACACTAACCCAGAAAATCCTTTTTTTTTTTGTTCCCTCAGGGCTCGTCCGCGGCCTGGCCGCCCCGATAGCACCGCAACCCTTGGTTGATTGTGCATACCCCTAGTCTTACTCCACCCATTCCAAAATCACTGTGCCTTGAACTAGTCTGCACAGCGATTGGTAGGGTGAAGTTTTATATTGCTCTGTCTCCGGTCTAGAGTGACCGTAGATCAGTTGTCTTTTCCGGTCCAGAGCTATACATTCGCACAAGATGTGCTGGGCTGATTCCTCCCCCTCGCCGCAGAGTCTGCATGCGAGGTCCCCTTCGAACCGCCCCATTTTATGTAGGTGTTTCTTGACGGCCATGTGTCCCGTCAAGAGACCTGTTGTGTTTCTGAGCTGTCCTCTGCTAAGGTTTAGCAGCTCCACAGCTCTCTTTGAACTGGGTCCGTCAATTATTGACTTCCCATGTCTGAGCCCTGGACAGTCCGCCCAGTACACCTTGTGTTGGTTTCTGACCCAGGACTTAATGGCTCCCCTGGCAGTGCTCTTTGACACGCCCAGAGCCGGTTCTGGTCCCATAAATGGTTCTGCTGACCCTCTCTTCGCGAGACTGTCAGCTTCTTCATTGCCTTTGACCCCCGAGTGACCCGGCACCCAGATGAGGGTCACCTCATTCTGCCCAGCCAGGTCGCTCGTCTCGTCTCGGCACTCACTCACCAGCCAGGAATTTACCCGTGGGCTACTTAGTGCCTTAAGGGCTGCCTGGCTGTCTGTGGCTATGAGGATCCGCTTGTTGGTGTAGCCCCTCCTCTTGTTCTCCCGCACACAGTGCAGGATGGCGTACATCTCGGCCTGAAACACCGTTGCATGGGCTCCGAGGGAAATACTGTGACTTACCCTCGGTCCTTCCGAGTAAACACCTGCCCCCGTCCCACGCTCCCCGCCAGATCCGTCCGTGAACCAGACGAGCGCGTCCCGTGGTATGCCCGGCGTCTCCTCCCGCCATGCCCCGCGATCAGGGATTTCCACTGTGAAGTTGTTTTCCCTGCACATTCGCGGGCTCGCGAAGTCTGACCTCATTTCAAGCATGGGTTCCTTCACGATCTCCTGAATTTTGCAGTGGCCCCTGAAGCCTGGGTTGATCTTCAGTCTATCATTGCACGCTAGTCTGTATAGTTCTAGCCTAACCTCCCCCATGATAACTAAGATCCGGCAACACCCCCATGGAGGCTGTTGGGGTTGAGGTCATGGCCCCTGTGATGCCTAGGCAAGCCATCCTTTGGTTCTTGCCCAGTTTTTGTTTGGCACTGGATTGTGTCACCTTAGGCCACCAGACCAGTGTCGCATATGTTAACGATGGTCTGACCACCCTTGTGTACAGCCAGTGCAGAAAATCCTTACTTTTGTCAGTGAAACTGAAATAACTGTTTTTATTATAAAACATTTTATCTTGTGCTCTACTCTTTAGAGAAAAAACTTTATGCCTGGAAATCATTTTTTTATGAAGCTATAAATTTAAACTTTCGTATAGGTAGATACTGTATCGTGTTAAAGAAAAAAATAAAATGATTTTTATAAAAAAGTTTACACGGAATAACTGTCCAGATCAGGCTGCCTAACGAACTTATGCAAGCTATTTGCAAAAGAAAGGCACCTGCCAATTACAAACATGACAGGCTCCCATGGACCTGACACTCGCCAGCGTTTGAGTTCAGTTAGTTGCTGCCTGTCCCCTGTGGGTCCGGGGACTAACTAAAAGAATAGGCCCAAGGCAACTCCTGCCTGTCGTAAAAGGCGACTAATTGGAATCAAACACTGGCGGGGGTCTTGTCCATGTGGACCTGGAGGGAGTCGAATATCTCTGGAGAGTGATGTACACCCGGATTTTGAGGCCCCCACTCTGGCCTTAGAAATGAATTGTTGTCCGCACTTGGTTGTTACTCAGGAGCAGGGTTCCGGATGGGTGCCGCCTTGGGTTGAGTGCTGGCGGGTGTCGTGTGTCTAGACGACCCGGAGGGGGTTGACAGCTCTGATGAGTGGTAAACACCCGGAGTTTGGGGCCCCCACTGTGTGCTTCGGAACGGACGGACGGCCTCGCTTGTGTGATGCTCGGGAGCGGGGCTCGATGGGATGTCGCCTTGAGTCTAGCACTGGTGGGTGTCGGGTCTAGACGAACCCGGAGGAGAGCTGAGATCTTTAGGGGTGGAATAAAACTAAGGGTTGAGGCTTCTTCTGTGAGCTTCGAAACGGACAAACGACCTCACTTGGATGCTGCTCGGATGCAGAACTTAATGATACTGCACCGAGTCAAACACTGACGGATGTCTGGTCCAGACGAACTCGGAGAGAGGTTATCTCTCTTTGAGCTTTGAGACGGGCAAGCGACTTCGCTCAGATAGCAGTACATCTGTCAAACAAAGTTTCACCTCGCAGGTGTCATCTTCTGTCGCAAGCTCGATTTGTTGGGTGAAATTTAAGCTAACGCTGGCAGGTGTTGGACCTGGACGAACCCGGAGGTGGCTGGGGTCTCTAGGGGTGGATTATACTTGGACACTTGGGCCTACTCTGTGAGCATCGATACAGGCTAACGACCTTGCCTGGATGCTGCTCGAGGGCGGTACTTCATGATACCGCCTCGAGTCAATGAAACACTGGCGGGAGTCTGGTGCAGGTGAGGCTGGGGGGAGGCAGACATCTCTGGGGACTGATATGCACCCGGAGTTTGGGGCCTCCACTGTGGCCTCAGAGACTGACAATTGGCCACGCTTGGTTGTTACTCGGGAGCGGGGTTCCAGATGATACCGCCCTGAATTGAGCCCTGGCGTGTGTCGTGTGTCCAGACGTCCCGGGGGGCTCTGATCTCTGATGAGTGGTAAACACCCGGAGTTTGGAGCCCATACTGTGTGCTACGAAACAGACGAACGGCCTTGCTGGGGTGATGCTCGGGAGCGGGACTCGATGGGATGTTGCCTTGAGTCTTAACACTGTTAGGTGTTAGGTTTGGAAGAGCCTGAGGGGAGCTGAGATCTCTAGGGGTGGATTACAACTGGAGATTAGATGGTGCTCGAGAGCGGGGCTTCATGATACCGCCTCAAGGCAAACACTGACAGATGTCGGGTCCAGACGAACTCGGAGAGAGGTTATCTCTCTTTGAGCTTCGAAACGAGCAAGCGACTTTACTCAGATGGCAGTACACCTGCCAAACAAACTCTCACCCTCAAGAAAAAATCGACTCCCTCAGGGAGCTGGAATTAATGGGTGAAATCTAAATAATTAGACGTGAGCCACAATAGACCTAAGGTCACGGTGGAGGGTCTGAAATAGCCCACTCACAATAAAATCTAATCTAGCTGCTGCCTATTATGACAGGCAGGAGACAAATGCAAATTAAAAATACATTTTTGCAAATAAAATAACAATATTTGTTTAATTAATTCTTAACTTACCGAAGCTAAATTGAGTACAGATTCTTTCATTTTGGCCAAACCTTGCCTAGTAATACCTAAAACTTCACCCGTATGTGTCATTTGGGCAGCTAATAACATGATGTGCCGGTAATCCACACTCATTCCATGATTTTCCATTACCATTTTTATCTCGGACATTATTGTTTCCCTACAAAAAATATATACACTTTATTAAATAAGATTTTTTAACGTGACATTTTAATCAATTGACTGCCCAGTATCGTACATTCTAACTACATAATATCACTTGCCAGGAATTATACAGTTGTACGTGCTTACAGTTAAAAAAATCCAGGAAGGTTAACACATCGCATAAAATAAAAAAACCAATGCCCCCTTTGCGGTATTATTTTCTACCCCATTAGCATGTGTTATTTGTTCTCCAGCCGCACACAGGAGCGACATAGAGGTCGACAAGTTGATACAGAAACCCCCTTTGCCATTTGATCTAAGATACAATTCCGAACGTAAAAGGAGCACACTGTTCCAGCAGTCTATAGCGCTACTGCAGAGTGGTAGCCCATTCTTAACTCAAACCTAACTTCAGTGACTGCATCTCTGGCTAAAAACTACCGTTTATTATCTATCGATTATCTAAGTGGCGTTAAAAGTTATCTATTGAAGATTGGTAAGTCTGTTACTGATTATCAATAGTATCGAGCAGTGTATCAAACTTTTATTAACTAGGGTTCTGTCAGGAGGCTATCTTGCTGTTTTGGTCCATTTTGCCAGGCAGCCAATTTGTTGTATGGATCGATTCTCTCATGCTGCTAGATTAGAGATACATAGATATTGTTGGATTCCGAATTTCAGATAATCAAACCTCACTTAACATTTTTGTTGTCAACATCCCTCCTAGTACTACACTTGCTGTTTACTCCCTCCTATTTATTTATTTACTTATTCATTCGATCATTTATTTATTGAATACATGCCCAACAGGATAACCCCATTAATACGCCACCAAATAAAAAGAACAATATGTAACATGAACAAAATTACTTTCAAAAACAAAACTAAAATACTGTGCAAAACATCACAAGGCAGAAATTACACAAAACAGTACATATAATGGTCCTAATAACCGACAAATGAAGATACAAGCCACCCTACGAATAACCGCAGATTTATCCGAATAGAAGTCGCAAAAGTTTGCAATGGCATTAAAGTCAGAGCTCATTGTATGCACAGGTGATTTCATATACAAGTTAGTCCTTGGTATTGGAGGCTTAAACACTCTCACCACTCTAGATGCAGCCCATGGAACTGAGAAATTTAATTGCATCAATAAGTCTGGACAATCAACTTTACCATGAAACAAGTTATACAGGAACATCACAGATGCAGCTTTTCTACGCGAATACAAACTGGATACGCTGGCTTGCATCAGCAATTGGCCATAATCACATCCTCTCTGTGGGTAGGTACCAGATTCCCTATATGCAAGGTGTCTTAAAAACTTACGCTGAACATCTTCTAGAGCACCAATTTGAACGCTATAAAAGGAATCAAAAACCAAGCTACAATATTCAAGCCTCGATCGAAAGTAAGTAAAATAGAGAATTTTCAAGCTATCCAAATTAGAAAATGATCTGCCATTCCTCATAATGAAACCCATAAACTTCAAACAGGATGCCGTAATTGTTTGAATATGTCCAGTGAAACAAATGTTCATCATATGAAATGCCAAGATACTTGTGCGTTTCAGTCCTAGCCAATAGTACACAATCCACTTTGTAGCGAAAAGCAGTAGGGCTGGTTTTTCTAGTGTATGTCATCACTTTGCACTTGGAGACATTTAATTCAAGTCTGTTCTCAACACACCACAGCTCTAAGTTGTCAAGGTCCACCTGGAATCTTGAACAGTCACCCATATCGTGAACACTGGAGTATAATTTGAGATCATCAGCAAATAATAGATGATTACCAGAAATTACAGAGCTTATGTCGTTGATAAATAACAAAAAGAGGAGTGGGCCAAGATTGGAACCCTGTGGAATGCCGGAACTAGCAGTGAAGGGTACAGACTCAAATCCATTATAAAAAACATATTGCACACAGTTAGCCAAGTAGGATCCAAAGAATGCTATCAGCCGTCCATCAAGGCCCGCTAAATTCAGCTTGTACACAAGTGTTGAGTGGTCAACACAGTTGAACGCTTTGGATAAGTCTGTATAAATGACATCCATCTGACTCCGTCCATTCAAAGCTTCACTCACATACTGTTTGAACAGGGTTAAAGTCGTTAGTGTTGAGCGCCCTTCCATAAACCCATGCTGGTATTGTAACAAGCGATTACTTCACTGCAGGATAAATACGACCATACACAACTACCTCAAAAATCTTAGCAAAATTACATAGGATATCTATAGGCCTATAGTTGCTGACCCTCGAACGGTCCCCAGACTTAAAAACAGGACAGATCCGAGCAACCTTTCAAACCTCGGGGAAGCAATGTGTGCGCAGCGACAAGTTAAATAGTTCTAAGTGGTTTGACATGAGCATGCGCATGGTCCTTAATCAAAAAGGATGGCACCAAATCTGGTCCAGTAAACTTGTTCTTGAGCTTCTTGATGGCTTTAAGAATTTCCTTATCACCAATCACTGCCATATGCGATGGTCCGGAGGTATCCACTGGTTTAGTGATGTATTGAGGACGATACACACTTTTAAAACAGTTAACAATTGTTTGAGGTTTATTGTAAACTATGCCATTTTCGTCAGACCCAGTACTTAGCATGTTACTTGCTCTCCTCCTTTCCTGTATGTGAATCCAAAATCTAGAAGGATCAACCTTAAGAGACTCTTCAGTTCCACGGACATACTCAGCATATGCCTCTTGTAGCTTGTTTTTAACTATAGATCTAAGAAGACTATACTCTGCATGATCACTGTCACATTTATGCCTCCTATATCTTGCATAGCACCTCTCCTTATTTTTTATATCATTTATTACATCATTAGTAAACCAGGGAGGAAATTTTCTAGATGACCTCTTGCACTGAGGAACATGTGGTTCAAAGATACTGTAAAGTCTGCCATAAAAGTAACTACAAGCCTCATCAGGAGTAGTAGTCCTATATGAGGCCCCAGAGTTTCTGCATGTTAAATATGGTTTGGACTCAATATTTGTTGGGGATTTTAAAATTCCAGAGTATAGCGGCCGCCAAAATGTATCCTCAAATAATCGTGTTACCACTCGGAATAATTTCTGCAATTGGCTTCTCCTTCGGCAGTTTAACTTTGTTAGATCAGTCAGGTCGTATAACTTCCGTCAGTGTTGTCGCCGGCTTTATATGAGAGTCTTGCTGAGATGTCTTCGAAAGATCTCGATACATTTGAAGATGTTAATATGCTTGCTTGCTTGCTTTTATGAAAAAATCTATAGTTTACTTAATATTTTCGCCCCCAGGAAATCTTCTGCAGCGGGTGATTCTTACCCTACATGGTTCTCCAGGGACATCAAATTAAACATTAGGCGTAAATATACTTATTTGCGAAAGTTTAAAAAGTTTGGTGGTGCTGATTATTGGCAGAAATTTAAAAACTTGAGACACAAAATCAAGGAAGACATAAGGGTATATCTTATCAAAGTTATAAGTTGAAAATAGAACAAGATTTGAAAACCAACCCCCACAAATTCTGGACCTAGTTTTCTAGCATTAGTAGTCACTCAACTTTTTCAGGAACCAATGAATCTGGACAGGGATTGGTGGATGGTTTTGTTTTCTATTTCAGTAATTGCTTCAGTGCAGCCAATTTATTAACTTCTTCATGCGCTTTTACAGTTTCTGAAGCTAACTGTGCCTCAACTTTCTTTATTTGCAGCTTGAATAATTATGAGATTATCCTGGCAGCTAAAAAGATTAAAGCTAATATTTCCTCTGGACCTGATCTTGTTCCTGCATTTTTGGTAAGACACTGTCTAAGTATCCTCCTGTCGCCACTTAAAAAAAAAATCTTCAATTTAATATTGAAAAGTGTAGTTTTCCCATATCTATGGAAGGTATCTCCTGGTTTTCCCCTTTACACGTCTGGTGACAGAGTTAATTATTCATACTTTGCCTATAGACAGAGTCTAATATGTTGAATTCTCAGATAATCTTGTCAGGCTGTTTTTTTTTGTGTTTTTTTTTTAAATTTCAACAACACACCACGAGGTCCCACAGCCTAAATACTATCGTACCGTGGGTGTCGACAAGGAGAAAAGAGGCAACTTGTTAATTCTGGACAAAAGAGCGGGCATAACAAGATGTTCTATGTCTGGTGACCTGGACAGTAAAAGGGTGCATTCGCTCTGTTCCCCTGGTAGATCTGTTGGGAGTAGCAGGTGGAGGAACTATGGAGGAAAGCTCCTCCGAGCCCTGCCCGTGCAGATATCTGTAAAAGAGAGAGAGAGGTCACCAACGGCACATTGCTGGACAAGGGATGGCAGCCTTTGGGTGAGGGTAGGGTCACCGATGAGACATATAGCTCTCTTCTGAATGGGGTCCAGGATAGCGAGTGTAGAAGCGGCAGCGGCACCCCAGATGTGGGATCAGTATTCGAGGTTTGGCCTTATTTGTGGAGTATATATGGTATAGATATCTGCTGGTGAAAAGTATTTGCGAGCCCGGAAGACGAAACATAATTTCTTAGCAGCCGTTTCTGAAATTGATGTGGCATGTTGGTGCCAATTGAGATTTCGGTCCACAGAAATGCCAACAAGTGAAAAGGACTCATTACTTTCAATAACTTGGTTGTTTTTGTGATGGGTCTAGGGCTGCTGTATCTCTTATGAGATAGAAGGCAAGACTGAGATTAGTTGGAGTTGAATTGTACAAGATTTCTACTTCCCCAGTCCAATATTTTTTGGAGATCCACACAGTCTGAACCCTCCATTAGTCTGCGATCCTCATCTAATTGGGCTAAACAGACAGGCTTAGAATATTGTATATTTGAGTGGAGGGTGCTGTCGTTCGCGTAAGTGTGAATTGGGTTGGATGTGCTAGAGAGGAGGTCATTGATGTGGAGAAGAAACAAAGTAGGGGCTAAAGCTGAACCTTGAGGGACTCCTGCATTAATTGGATACAGTTTAGAGGAATGGACATCCACGACAACAGAAATGCTCCGGTTGGAGAGGAAATTTTGCTGTCAGGTTGTTTGCTTCCTATTTGTGTGAAAGGAAGTAGTTTGTTGAGGTGAAGGGCTTTAGATGTAGTTATTATAATGTGCCTTCTGGAGTCCCCCAGGGTTCTACCTGTGGACTTCTTCTTTTCGATATTTTCATAGATTGCAATGCACATGTTGTGAATGTTCCAGTGGTGATTTATGCTGATTATATTAAAATATATTAATGCATTAGAAGCACTGATGACTGTGAAGGGCTCCAGAAAAACCTTCGGGTGCTTGATAGCTGGTTTCTTGCTGAATGTCAGCAAGTGCTGTGTTCTTTTACCCGTAAAGAGAACCCAATATTATTTGACTATCATGTTCGGAACTGTGTCCTTGATCGTCCAAATACAGTGAAAGATCTTGGGGTGGTGTTTGACCCTAGTCTTTCTTTTAATTATCATTTTGAGCAGACGATCACTTCGGCCTATAAGAGGCTTGGCTGCCTAATAAGAAATAGTAGAAGTTTTTCTTGTACTAATACGTTGATGCTGCTATACTGTGCCTTGGTAAGATCCCATCTTGAATATGCCTCAGTTGTTTGGGCACCCACCTATACAATACATATACTTGACTCTGAATCTCTTTAGAGAAAATGTCTAAAGTTTCTGTGTTATAGGGTGGATGGTCAATATCCTTGTATTGGATTCCCACAGTGTGATGTTCTTCAGCGCTTCAACTTGCTGAGTTTTCAAGGACTCAGAAGGTGTAGCTCTTTAGCGTTTCTACACAAATTAGTCAATAATGTTATCGACTGTCCAGCTCTATTGGAGCAATTACATTTTAATGTCCCTAAGTTGGAATCTCCCAGATACATTAAACCCTGCAGTGGTCCGTACACGGCGACCTGGATATTTTTTGCTGATGTAAGAGAGGTATTTAATTATCACCAGGCTTGTGATCTTATTGTACCTTATAGTTTTTATATGTGTGTGATTAATTATTTGTATTGTATTTTCTTTTGTATTATTTCCAGTCCTTCATTTGGCATGTTAATGCTGTTGGGTTGTGTATTTAAATAAAATTACATTAGATTCCATTCCATATGTGTAGGCTATCCCAGCCGCTCCACGGCAACCTTAGGTCTCTTATGGCTCACGCCTAATTACTTAAATTTTACCCATTAAATTGAGCTCCCTGCAGGAGTTGATATTTTTGAAGATGAAACTTGGTTTGGCATGGTCCTTTAGCGGCTTTGTTTTCGCCGCTGTTGAGACTGCCATCTGAGTGAAGAGGCATTCCACCACTAGAGATCTCAGTCTCCCCTGGGTTCGTCTGGACCTGACGATCCAAGCGAAGTCGCTTGCATCGTCTAGACCTGAAGATCCAGGTGAAGCCGCTTGCCTGTTTTGAAGCCCACAGAGAGAGCATCTTTTTTTAATTTACTACCCATGCTACTTTTATATAGATTTTACTATGTATCAAGATTAAATATTCTAGCTTGCAAGATTCTTTCCTTGGGTGACCAGTTAGCTCAGTGAAGTGATTTGTCTGTTCTATTCGTTTATTAAAAATTCCTAAAAGAAATAAAATTATTTACACTTTGTACAATCTAAATATAATGACTGGTCAGTTTTTCCTACTGGATACTCGATGAATGCATCTGAAATGCTTGAAGAAGACTGAATTCTCGGTCTCCTTATATAGTCAGGAGTCGGCGATAAAATATAGATAAGCCATTTTAAGACTTCCTTTCACATGATCGATATGTGTCTTATTTTCTCTGAAATCAGCTCTCCTGTCTGACCGTGTCTGTTCTTTAAATTAGTGTGTATGAATTACTGGTTGCATATGGTTGTGTCCATATGTGGGCCTAATTCAGGTGTATAGAGGTGTACGTTTATTCGCCTTGTTATATCCTCCTCTTACTTCAGGAAAGAAAAAAACTGCATTTTTTCTTATACACTCGTAACGTATAAAAAGTTTTGTGTCTATTTTTTTTATTGTAAATAACTATTTAAATAATTCTAAATTGCATTTGTGAATTCAAACAACTTGCCAATGTTGAAGGGCTGTTGTTTTTCTCCATTTGTTTTTTTTTGAATTCTAATTGCCCATTGCAAATCCCTATGCTGTGGCCGTCTGTTATTTTAATTCTCGCGGCTGGTTAACGAACTCGTCCAAGAAACTTACACCAAAAAAAAAATCATTTTCTTAATAAAAATTCACTAAAACACATTTTTCAAAAAAAGGTTACATACAATAGGTATGTAACTCCAGACAAACGATATGACAAGTGAACAAAAGGTGAATAATGGCATAATTAAAATAAACAGAAAGTAAATAACATACCTGGCAGCTTCAATGCCCAGAGTCTTATATACCTCCATAATATTATTAGAAAATGTCTTAGTCCCATCAACACCGTATGTAGCCATAACTTCCCTCAAATTGTCACCTTCTACACAGAGACTGTATGTTGTTTTACCACTCTTTTCATCTATCGCTATCACAGCCCTGTTTACGGTAGGTAAACCCTGCAATATAAAAATATGTGATCCAGAAAAAAGATTGAATACAAATATAAGTGTCTACAAGCAAATATTAACTCATTACCTTAATCACAATATCAGGCAGCTGATCCAGAAGTTCACTAATGGCATAATTCAATCTGCAGGAATGCTTACTCTGGTTTGGTTTGACTGTGAGTAGGGTAGCACTGTGAACTTCTACATCTGCAGGTTTCATTTTTAATTTTGACGTGCAGATACTAAAAATTAAGAAACACAAAAGGTTAATAATAATAATAATAATTTATTGACCATTTAAGACACATATAGTATGTCATTGCATTTAAAAAAGGCCTGGATGCAGCAAGTACATTATAGTAGTGCATTTGTATAAGTTTTGTAATAACTACTGTAAGTGAAGAAACGTTTGAAAAAATGTAAGTCACACAAACAAGGGTCAGGGGACATAACTCGCTCGAAAAAACATAGGCCTGTGGCAACACTGAGTACTATTAGTAAACACCACTTAACAACAGATCTACGGTCAGTCTAGACCAGAGACAGAGCAATATAAAACTTCACCCTACCAATCGCTGTGCAGACTGGTTCAAGGCACAGTAATTTTGGAATGGCGGGAGTAAAAAGACTAAGGGTGTGCACAATAAACCAAAAGCTGCAGTGCTATCGGGGCGGCAAAGTCGCGGACGAGCCATGAGAGGAAAACAGATCAGCAGTGCTTTAAATGTTCAAGAAACATGTAAACGAAACAAAAGGAGAATCACCCAAAAACCACAAAAATAATAACACAGTTATTCGCTAGATACGTATTTTGACAACGAAGTTATCTTCATCGGTAGCTGTCGCTAAACTAACTGTATGGGCAAAATTTATCCTATTTATATACCTATACACTAAAAATGATGTAATACCGATGATGCAATACCGGATGACGATGTTATACCGGATGATGATCCAATACCAAGACAAGTTATTTAATCTATAGATTTTTGAAATGAATAGAATTTAGGAAGATATTAAAAATAGTTTTGCAAATTGAATCATAACATCCACATAGCTGTCATAATTTATTCTCTTCAGAAAGACAATCTCATGGAATGAATTTAGAGCCCATCATTTGACCACAAAGAAAATATTTATATTCCTGTACCCATAAACTTTTGAAACGTTATATTACTCAAGTTTTATTGAAAACATGTCAATTTTCACCAAATCACCCCTTATTTATCCCCTACCTCGTGTGGCGATCTTACCCAAAACCCCAAAAGATTACATTTGTCGGGTGCTAACTGGATACCAAATTTTAAGATGATATCTCAATTAATTCGAAAGTTATTGCGCCTATTAACAGACATACCTACATGCCGACAGACAAAAAAAATTTCGTTCCCGGATCAAGTTCTATGTGTTTTGAGACTATTATGCCGTTTCCGCAAAATTTGCGTCAACATTATTCCATCCCCACACAATCAACGCCTAATTTAATTTCAGCACAGAATACCAGATAGATGTTTGATGAAGTTACAAGTTTTCTAATAAGTAAACCCTAAAACGTTATATTACTCGAGTTTTGACGAAAAATGTCAATTTTCACCAAATCACCCCCAATTCATCCCCTACCCCCTAAAGCGATTTTACCCAAAAACAATCTGAACCGTGTTTTCTATGTGTTTTGAGACGTTTTATTCAGTTCTAGCAAAAAAAAGTCGGAATTTTGTCAACAATATTCCACCCCCACACATTCAACGCCTAATTTAATATCAGCACAGAATACCAGATGTTTGATGAAATTAAAAGTTTTTAAATTAATAAACCCAAAAACGTTATATTACCCGTGTTTTGATGAGAAAAATGTCAATTTTCACCAAATCACCCCCAATTAATCCCCTACCTCATAAAGCGATTCTACCCAAAAACAATTTGAACCGTTAGTTTGTCGAGTGTTAACTGTATACCAAATTTAAAGATGATATCTCAATTCGTTCGAAAGTTGTCGTGGCTACAGACACAGAACGACAGACAAAAAAATTCTCGTTCCCAAATGATGTTTTCTATATATTTTGACCGATTTTACACTTAAGCGAAAAAAAATTCTTTACATTTTTGTCGCCGATGCGATACCTCCACACGTGATGATGTGGAAATAAAATCAAAATAATGAAATAAATATAAACATAGTTTTAAAGAAACTCAAGTCACGGCGATTTTAATTTAATTAATTAGAATATGAACAGAGTTTATAAGTGACTTTAATTAGTATAAAAGTAAAGCTTATTTCATGGGGAATATGTTACACATATTTAAAAATCAAACTGAGTTAAAATTAAGTGAAAAATAGTAAGTTTAGAAAAATGTATAAAAATATTTAAATCCAGCTGTCAAATAAATTAATTTCACGTTTCCAAGATTTTGACAAGAATTTTTAAGGAAAGTCTCGATCTCTGATTGGTGGATTCGATTTACTATTAGTAGATAACTAAGGGACAGAGAACATGGAAGTCATTACAGAAGGATTGCCGAGTATGGCAGGTTGTTCGAGACGAGACGAGCGACCTGGCTGGGCAGAATGAGGTGACCCTCATCTGGGTGCCGGGTCACTCGGGGGTTAAAGGCAATGAAGAAGCTGACAATCTCGCAAAGAGAGGGTCAGCAGAACCATTTATGGGACCAGAACCGGCTCTGGGCGTGTCAAAGAGCACTGCCAGGGGAGCCATTAAGTCCTGGGTCAGAAACCAACACAAGGTGTACTGGGCGGACTGTCCAGGGCTCAGACATGGGAAGTCAATAATTGACGGACCCAATTCAAAGAGAGCTGTGGAGCTGCTAAACCTTAGCAGAGGACAGCTCAGAAACACAACAGGTCTCTTGACGGGACACATGGCCGTCAAGAAACACCTGCATAAAATGGGGCGGTTCGAAGGGGACCTCGCATGCAGACTCTGCGGCGAGGGGGAGGAATCAGCCCAGCACATCTTGTGTGAGTGTATAGCTCTGGACCGGAAAAGACAACTGATCTACGGTCACTCTAGACCGGAGACAGAGCAATATAAAACTTCACCCTACCAATCGCTGTGCAGACTAGTTCAAGGCACAGTGATCTTGGAATGGGTGGAGTAAGACTAAGGGTATGCACAATCAACCAAGGGTTGCGGTGCTATCGGGGCGGCAAGGCCGCGGACGAGCCCTGAGGGGAAAAAAAAAATGGCAGGTTGTTTGTTAGGATGAGCGAACTGCTAACCATGAGGTGTGGTTGCCACCCAAACGCATTTGTTTCAAATAATGACAGAAGAAGTTCAACTCAGTATAGTGACCAAGCACATTTGTTCAAAAGTAATAAAGTGATGTCGTAAACAGTTGACGTGGGAGTAATGGTGATATTAAATCGATAAATGAATTTTCCAGACACAGAGCACGTTAAAATTTAGTAACATAATTAAGGTTTAATAACAAAGGTGAAAACTAAAAATGGCGGAAGTGATCAGGCAGTGAGAAATCATACGATACACTCTGGATGAAGATGCAAAAATACACGGAGTCACAACAGGCAACCAGTGCACATTTGCAGCAACATTTGGAAGACCCTTAACCCTTTTCCTTGTATAGTACAGAATGCCGTGTTATAAATCCTGATATAGTTA
Source organism: Tillus elongatus (assembly GCA_964006375.1). Taxonomy (NCBI): domain Eukaryota; kingdom Metazoa; phylum Arthropoda; class Insecta; order Coleoptera; family Cleridae; genus Tillus; species Tillus elongatus. The sequence continues at coordinate 219,197,419 of OZ023263.1, forward strand.
ATATAACTTCCTGGGCTCCGGATGCTCACACAGGTGATTTCTTTGCCTCCGTGGCTTTTTTGGTTGTTTCCCTCGGATTGAGGGTCTTCCAAATGTTGCTGCAAATGTGCACTGGTTGCCTGTTGTGACTCCGTGTATTTTTGCATCTTCATCCAGAGTGTTGCCAACTTCACCTGGCTATACTGTACTGATGATGGCTAATAAGCTTGAAACACGTGTATGCGGTTGTCTCCTTGCGGCTTTGCCCTTAACCCTTTTCCTTGTATAGTACAGAAATGCCCTGTTATAAATCCTGTTATAGTTAATATATATATATATATATATATATATATATATATATATATATATATATATATATATATATATATATATATATATATATATATATATATATATATATATATATATATATATATATATATTCCCTTAGGGCTCATCAGCGTCATTGCCACCGCAATAGTACTGCAGCCTTTGGCTTATTGTGCATGCCCTTTGTCTTTTCTACTCCACCCATTCCAAAATCACCGTTCCTTGAACTAGTCTGCACAGCAATTGGTAGGGTGAGGTTTTATATTGCTCTGTCTCCGCTCTAGGCTGTCCGTAGAACAGTTGTATTTTGCGGTCCAGAGCTTTACACTCGATTAACCGAATCAGTGTAGCGTGAATTAATAGGGGCGAGAATAAACTTTAGACATTTAGTAATAGAGAAATATTTTAGTTGATAGTTTATATCAATAACAAATAAAAATACTATAAGTCAGTACATGGCAAGCATCACAATTGATCTAAAGGTCACAGTGACAAAGGTTGAATGGTCAGTTCCCACACTAAGCCTAGGTAATAATTTATCACTTACTTATATCGTATAGTTTCTGCATTAACTTCCAGTTTGAGTTCCTGAATTTTTTCATAATCAAGTTTTATCACCACATAGGCATCATCCGGCTTAATAACTTCTTCCATAAAGGTTGTGATCTGGAAAAAAAACAATTACTTAACAAATCAAAATAAGTAACAGGTAGATTTACCTGTCCTAATGTTGTCCTTTCTATTCTTCCCTTCACTCTTCTTGCAAATTCGGGATCTTTAGAATCTGTAAGAGTGGCTCTAATTATTGGAGTGCTAATATTTTTTGAAGCATTAATAATTTCCTTTATCCTGAAAAAGATAACTTTTGTGGTAAGTAGTGTATTACTTAAAACATGAGTGGTGTCCATAAAAAAGTTTGGGTTAGATATACAAAACTATGTGTATTACAGATTAATTATTATTTGTTTGTTAAGATTAGGATTTATACCAATTATGTTATAGTTAACTTTGAATCCCCACATTTTTGACCCACGAAGGACAGCAGGGCAGCACATTCATTCAAATTTTTTACAACATTCAGTCAATTACGGATTTTAGCAGAGGTGCAGGAGGCTAGCGCCACAGGTCTTCGTAATAAGTTTTACTTTTAGTGAATTTTCTTTAAAAAAATCACCAATGAAGAGATCCCGACTTTTGAATTTACAATTTTTTTCTTCAAATAAGCGCTAATTAGGCCCTCCTGTATATATATATATATATATATATATATATATATATATATATATATATATATATATATATATATATATACATATACATACACATTGAAAACAAAACAGACCGATTTGCGTCCAGAGAATATTTTTTTAAGAAATGAGGAAACACCTCAATTTTAATATTGAGGGGGACATATTTTGACATAAAACTCAACTTTGTCACATCAACCCCTTAAGGGTGGTGATAACAACCCTTATATGTTAAATAGGCAACATGGGTCGAGTGTTACATCATTTGAAAGCTCTTTCTTTTCTGAATTCAGCACACAAATTTTTTTTGGAAGTTTTATCAACTCGTTTAAAAATTATTCACAGTTGGAGTTGCAAGAACGTATTTCATTCATTCTGATAAGAAATGCACTAATTAGTCAATTTTTCGTTAAAAAAAACTAAAAAACAAAACCAAATGTTCAAAAATGGTTATTCAGTTAAGTAAGTGTTCAAATTGTTGACCACCAGCTTCCATACAAAAGTACAAATTTTGTTCAAAACGAACTCTGACATTCTGGAGCATTTGTGGAGTTATTAGACGGCATTCTTCAACAATGCGTCGTCGTAATTCTTCCAGAGACTCCGGTTCTGTTGCGTAAATTCTACTCTTTAAATAGCCCTATAGGAAGAAGTCTACAGGACTTACAACCAGTGTTCTAGAGGGGCACTCAATAGCACCTCTACGGCGAATCCATTGTCCTAGAAACTCTCTGTTCAAAAACTCCCTAACACGTTATGAAAAATGCGGAGGAGCTCCATCTTGTTGAAACACTAATTGATTTTCTTGATAGCGATCATCATTTTCAACAATATCAATTAGTAGATGGTAAACGATGTCTTCTAGTAACTCCAAATACGTTTCGCCACTCAAATTGTCATCAAGAAAAATTGGTCCAATTAAACGGTCTCCAAAAATGCCTGTCCAGACATTCAATTTCTGTGGAGTTTGAGTGTGGGCTTTGTGAAAATTTCTTGGATTATTATCTGCCCAATAACGACAATTATGACGATTGACTGTAGAGTTTAATAAAAACGTACACTCGTCTGAAAAACAGATATTGAACGGAAAGTTCCCGTTATCAGCTATTCGTGCAGTCATAACTTCACAAAACTCCAGCCGCTCATCAAAATCATCTTCATTCAGTTGTTGTACAAGATGAATTTTATACGGGTGAAATTTATGATGCTTCAATATTCGCTGAATAGTTCTTCTTTTGATGTTTGAAACAGTGATCAATTTTCTCACGCTCAAAGTTGGGTCTGCAGCAATTTGTCCTAAAACTTCAATCTCAGTAGTCCCATTTCTAACCGGAAATTCACGTTCAGGATCCCGTTTTTTGTTGGCTAATGAACCACTTTGTCGAGACTTTGCAACTAATTCCAAAATGTATTTTTTGTTAACATGTCTGTCCGGATGTCGTTCATTAAACAAATTTGCGGTACGGTTGGCACAGTCATCGTTTTTGAAAAAAAGTAATTATTTCAACTCTCTCTTCTACAGAATACACCATTGTGAAATTAACTTTCCGTAGTACTATCAAGTATCAAACCAACCGATAAACTGAAATAATAAATCGCATTTCTCTCATTCCGATAAGAAATGTTCTGATAGTCAATTTTTTGTTTACAAACCAACAAAACATTGACTATCAGCACATTTCTTATCGGAATGAGTGAAAAGCGTTTTTGCCTCTTCAACTGTGAAAATTTTTTAAACGGGTTGATAAAACTTCCAAAAAAATTAGTGTGCTGAAATCAGAAAAGAAAGTGCTTTCAAATGATGTAACACTCGACCCATGTTCCCTATTTAAAATATAAGGGTTGTTATCACCACCCTTAAGGGGTTGATGTGACAAAGTTGAGTTTTATGTCAAAACATGTCCCCCTCAATATTAAAATTGACATGTTTCAGCGTTTCTTAAAAAAAATATTCTCTGGACGCAAATCGGTCTGTTTCGTTTTCAATGCACCACCCTGTATGTATATATGTATCACACTGATAACTCAAAAAATAATGGGCTGATGTTGATCAAATTTGGACAGTACCTTCCTTTTGCAAGTGGCTTGGACAAGTTCGTTAGCCAGGAAAATCGGCCCAGGCTTTCCGGGAAAGTTTTGTGTTTTCTTTAGAAAAAAAATACATCTCGGAAAATTACAAAGTAAGGCCAACCAAATCATTACCTGTGTTTGTATTATAAAGAGTGAAACATGTACGAAAATTTAGGTCTCTAAGTTTAAAGCCAAAAAAGTTATGGGCAGTTAAAGAAAAAAAAATTGGAGTTTTTCTCAAAGCGTCGAAGTCGCGATTTTAAAAGGCCAATATTGGCAATATTTAGGCAAAGAACCTGAAACAAATACGAATTATGAAAAGAAAATATTACAGGAAGAGTGTTCTGCAAACCCTTAAGTTTCAGCTTCAACCATCAATGTCCCTCATTTTATAAAAATATTTACAGAAAATTCATTTCAAATAGACCCTCTCTCTCCTCTGGCCATAGATTTAGTTAAGTTGATGAGCTCGTAGACTGGGCTAAAACCAACAACCTCCATTTGGTTTTCAGTGCCAAAGATAAGCCAACGTTTTTCTCAAGAAGGTGGCGTAAGGGCTACAATCCGGATCTCTGTTTTATATCAAGTAACTCACAATCACAACCTTTATCTAACTCACACACTGTACTAGCGGACTTCCCACATAGTCAACATCACCCCGTTGTGATTGCAGTGGGGATCGAAATACCAATGGTCGATTCTGTTTCCAGGCCACGATGGAACTTCGGCAAGGCGAATTGGGCTACCTCTGCAGCGGAATTCGATATATGCATCCGCTTCATCCAACCAAAGGCTAAAAACTACTACAGACTTGTAGGCCTAATGATAGCTGTAGCCAAAAAACATGTCCCTCGAGGCTACCGCAAGGAGTATATCCCTGGATGAAACGAGGAAAGCCAGTCACTATACAGGGAGTTCGAGGACCCAGGGGACCCGGAAATTGCTGACTGAGATGATGCCAGCAGAAGAATTTATGATGATACATGCTTTATCTCACAATGAAACAAAACAAAATTAAATATTCTCAATCAATACACATATAAGTGTTCAAGTGGTTATTATGTAACTATCATGCTCAATTTTAACCCCCTCAATCTAAAATACTGTTAAAACTGCCTAGATAATACAAAACGACAAAAAGTATATATAATTAAGCTTAACTATAGATGTAGAAATCTAAAGCAGAAGAATTTATGATGATACTTGCAGATTGCCGTCCGCAAATACTAGGTTGAATACGAACATGCTTTATCTCACAATGAAACAAAACAAAATTAAATATTCTCAATCAATACACATATAAGTGTTCAAGTGGTTATTATATAACTATCATGCTCAATTTTAACCCCCTCAATCTAAAATACTGTTAAAACTGCCTAGATAATACAAAACGACAAAAAGTATATATAATTGAGCTTAACTATAGATGTAGAAATCTAAAGTTTTCAATATATCTTTTTGTGTTTTGAAATTAATGTTGACCCCTCTTTATGACTAGCATCATCAGCATTTTCACCCAATCAACCTGCAAATTTTGTCGAACCTTTGCTTTTTTCAAAAAGAATAGATATCTTCTACATATCAAATATTGTATACTACAATATACCTAAATTTTGTATTCAAGGAAATTATATATGAACATTGAAGAATTTTGGTTAGTTCAATGTTCGATTTTAGATTTTTAAGAAGTTCGATTGTGAACCTTAGCCATACTATTTCAGAGGTTCGAAGTTCCAAGCAACATATTTGCTTGGGTTCGTGCATAGTTCGGTTCTTGAAAAACATGGGTTCACACACCTCTAGATACACCTCTATAAGCTTCTGCATTACCCACAAGTCGAGTCTTATTGATCGGAATCGAATACTTCACCTTTCAAATAGCAGGGAAGTGACCCTGATCTAATGATTTTGTAAGCAGGGCTACCTGCTTGAGTTTGGGCTAGTGTCCAAAAGACAACTATAATTATAGGTCAGCCTATAGAGCGCATAGATACTGCTAAATAGGGTTTTTTTAAACACCTAAATTAATTAATTTAATACATGGTAAGAACGAAACCATATTGCAGGCAGAAAAATACAATGTAATTGTTGCAACGCGCAATTACTGGTGTGTCAGCAGAATAACGGGCAACGACCAGCTTAGGAACGTGAAAAGGATGTTGTAATCCGATATCACGGGGGAGCTGTAAAATATCACACGTCCAAGTTAAGTGCAAGAGTACTTTAAAGAATTCGATGACCGGGGAAAATGCTGACGAGAAGGCCAGAGTTCAAGCGTCGAGACAGTGAAAGAGTTTTCTTGGAGAGAAAATACAAAGCAGGAACAGTGGAGCGCGGGACTCGAGATTAGCCAAGAAAGGCCGGGAGACCTAGGGTATACACGGTTTTCAGTTATAGATCTATTAAAGGTAGAAATCTGCGGATGATTCCGAAGTAAAATACACAATCGTTAGTGTCCAATAAATATTTCTACCTAGAGAGAGAAGAGGGAAAATGGTAAGTGCTAGTTATAATTTAATTTTTTTGCCAATGATAATATAGGGACTTACCGGGTGGTTGTATTCGGAGGATATTAGCATAAGCAGAATAAAATCTAAACTAGGTCAGAAATTATCACTTGGGTTCATATTATTTTAAATAGCCGTACGGGGGAGTAAATTTAGGTCCAAAGGGCTATTATAGTAGTAGTCAAGGGATATAAGAATAGTAGTTGGGAGGTCTAGGAAATTTAAGCACAATATTTAAGGGGTAAAGAAAATAATTAAATATTGGCAAATGTTTTATCAGTATGTTTTTTCTTCTGTTTGTTGCTCGTAATTTTTAAGACAAGCAGGGTCTTTGTAAATTATTGAAGGGGTACATAAATCCATTGTTTTTTTAAGGGGCCCTTTTGCGCAAGAACTTTCGCTTCCTTCCAAGGGGGCACAATAGAGTAAGGTCATATTATTGAATACTGTACTTTTAAGGTCTCCGTTCCTTTTATTTTAAAAATCGGGTGTGTTAAATTCATTTAATTTATATTAAAGTAGTTTTATAAACAAACGATTGAATTTAATTTTTAGATATAGTAAAACCAACCACCCTACATTTCAAGTGATATTGAAACCTCGTACGAGGACAACAAAGAGTGGTCGCAGGGTATATGATACTGTAGGTGTATAGTAAAATTGGGGTTTTTCAATAAAACATCCCCATGCTCTACAGTATTCATTCCAATAATCTAATTTTTAGGTCAGTTAAGGCTGATTAAACCTAATTCATTTAAATAGGGCACCTATTACAATTTATTGAACAACAAAAATAGTAGGTAAGAAATTTATGAAGTTTTTTACATCATTTATGCCTATGTATTTTATTTTGTGTATTTATTTTACAACTTAATAAACAATTAGTTATAAATCTTAGTCTTGTCGTTGGTTTGCCTTTAACAGCAACCTCTCCGAAAATATGACCCCTAGAAAGGAACAGAAAGATCTCCACTGGATTTTTCCTGTGCCTGTTACTCGGCCCAGAAGCCATAAATCTAATTCGTTTTTCACCGTCCAAACTTCCATTTCAAATAAAATGGTGAGTTAGCAACATTCCTCGCCTTACCGGATCGCGTCACCCTTCATAAATGGCGTTGCACTTTTTGAGTAAACAAATATCTGCCTAACAGTCGAATAATTACAAACAAGTGGTACAAACCTAGGCACTCCTTGTGTGATGTTCATACTGGCGACACCAGCAAAATGGAAAGTTTTGAGTGTCATCTGAGTACCGGGTTCTCCAATACTTTGAGCTGCAAGTGCCCCCACTGCAGTCCCAGGCTCTACAATTGACCTGCTGTACTTTTGAGCACATGTTTCTAAGAACATAACTAACTGACTGCAAGTAAGTCGTTCCAACTCAAGTTGAACACCCTTAGAGCTGCCAAACTTGCTACGTGTGTGATCCACCTTCACTGCTACTTTTTCCATGAAGTTTCTGAGGACAAATTTTAAATGTTAGAAGGATTCATTTAGTTTAAGCATACAAAAATAAAGCCGAATTTTTAATTTTGTTTGACATACATACATTTGCCCTTTCCCATTATCTCTGACCAAAAGGTAAGAATTAATCTATTTTACAGAATTATGAAACATTTACCATGAAAAGCATATTTAAAATCAACGACTAACAAATCTGCATGAAATAAAACATTTTTCAGTTTGATGACAATTTTTTGCAGTGGGCAAAGTAATGGGCAGCCCACTTTCTTTTATTCGGGGTAATTGGACAAGTAAATTTTAAAAAGGTTTACAAGGTAGTTTTCTACAGTAATCAACATTTTTTTAGTCAGGATATAAGACTCATTTTAAATAAAAGTATAATATAATACATAGTCTAAAAAAAACAAAAAGAAAAGAAAACCACCAACAAAATTAAGGACCTATGAAATAAATTGCTGGAATTGTAATCTTAAATATGTTAAGAGGTCTATGGAAATGAGATTTACAAGAAATGTTGCCGAGTTAAGATATGAAAGAATGACTTACAAAATGATCGTCATATTTACCAGATTCTAAAAGATTTTTTTCAGATGATGTGAATAATTTGCATAATGTAAATAACAGCAACAATATCAGCTAGAGGAAATGTCATAAATACTAAAAAATCCTTACCTCATATCTTTTTTAAAATCCTCGCTACACTCACTAACAGCATCAGTTTGTAGACATGCTGGAGTTGCCTTTCTTATCTGGTTTCCATCCAAAGCGTCCTCATCTCTGTATGGATATTTGGCTTTAACATGTTCAAAGACCCTGTCAAAATCAACAGGACAGTCTTTACCTTCCATGTAAGTTGGATCTAGACTATCACAACCGTAATTGATCTGGACCAAATCTCTTTCAGCATTCCTTACTGATCCATCATAATGGACTACCAAGTCTTCCAAGGACTATAAAAAAAAATTCCTCATGACAACCAACATATCTGGACAGTTAAGAGAAAATAAGTATCTTTGATAACTGCTCTATTTAATCTGAAATGAGCAATGTGCTCTTTGAATCTTGCCGTTATTGATCTCCGCATTTGAGCAACATAAACTTTCCTGTAATTATTATTATATTTGATAAATGTCCGATTTTTGTCGGAATTAAACAATATCTTTTGGCCCACCCAAAAGCTTCCTTAAATTACCAACTTTTTTAAACGACTCTAGAGTCATTATGTTTGAATATTTTTTCCAACCCTTTTATAAGTGTATTTAGGGCAGATAGAAGACTGGATGTTACTACTAAGAGATCTGGTGGAGGAGTACTTTTGGCAATTCAGTGTGATGTTCAAGTGGTTCAAGTAGATTTATCTGCTATTCTAGAGGCAGTACCAGTTATTGATATTGTTGCATGCAGGTGCACTTTGGATCAGATTGTGTTTCATGTGGTTTGTATATATATACCACCATGTGTCAGTAGTGCAGCTTAAACTTTTCCTTAATGAGCTGGAACAGTCTGTCATTCCGCTGTTGGAAAATTTGGTTATTATTGGTGGTTTTAATGCACCTCAGTGAATTTATGGACAAATTACTGATCCTAAAACCAAAGCTATCCATGATTGTGCAAATTTTTTAAATCTGTCACAGTTTAATAAAATTTCTAATAGAAACAATGGGCTGCTTGACCTTGTGTTTGCCAGTTGTAATTGCTCGGTTCTCCATGATATGGATCCACTAGTGCCTGAGGATGCATATCACCCTGATTTAGGCATATTTCCTGAATCCAGGAAGAATTACAATGGTCGTAAATATTTTCCATGTAACAATCAGGTCTCTTACAACTTTCAAAAGGCCAATTACCCTGCACTGTATGCTGCAATACTTGATGAAGATTGGTCTCAACTGGAGTCCTTTACTACCGCTGATGAGGCTTGTAGTTACTTTTATGGCAGACTTTACAGTATCTTTGAACAACATGTTCCTCAGTGCAAGAGGTCATCTAGAAAATTTCCTCCCTGGTTTACTAATGAAGTAATAAATGATATAAAAAATAAGGAGAGGTGCTATGCAAGATATAGGAGGCATAAATGTGGCAGTGATCATGCAGAGTATAGTCTTCTTAGATATATAGTTAAAAACAAGCTACAAGAGGCATATGCTGAGTATGTCCGTGGAACTGAAGAGTCTCTTAAGGTTGATCCTTCTAGATTTTGGTCTCACATACAGGAAAGGAGGCGAGCAAGTAACAGTCCAAGTACTGTGTCTGACGAAAATGGAATGGTTTATAATAAGCCTTGAACAATTAACTGTTTTGGAAACTATTTTAAAAGTGTGTACCTCCCTCAATACACTGAACCAGTGGATACCTCTGGACCATCGCATATGGCAGTCAGTGTGGCAGTGATTGGTGATAAGGAAATTCTTAAAGCCATCAAAAAGCTCAAGAACAAGTTTACTGCTGGACTAGATTTGGTGCCATCCTTCTTGATTAAGGACTGCACACATGCTCTTCTCAAACCCCTTAGAACCCTCAGCTGCAAGTTAAGCTGTGCACACATTGCTTCCCGGAGGTTTGGAAGGTTGCTCGGATCTGTCCTGTTTTTAAGTCTGGGGACCGTTCGAGGGTCAGCAACTACAGGCCTATAGCTATCCTATGTAATTTTGCTAAGATTTTTGAATCAGTTTTGTATGGCCGTATTTATCCTGCCGTGAAGTATCGCTTGTCACAATACCAGCATGGGTTTATGTAAGGGCGCTCAACACTAACGAATTTATCCCTGTTCAAACAGTATGTGAGTGAAGCTTTGGATGGACCGAGTCAGGTGGATGTCATTTATACAGACTTCTTCAAAGCGTTCAACTGTGTTGACTACTCAACACTTCTGTACAAGCTGCATTTGGTGGGCCTTGATGAACGGCTGATAGCATTCTTTGGATTCTACTTGGCTAACTGTGTGCAATATGTTTTTTATAATGAATTTGAGTCTGTACCCTTCACAGCTAGTTCCGGCGTTCCACAGGGTTCCAATCTTGGCCCACTCCTCTTTTTGTTATTTATCAACGACATAAGCTCTGTAATTTCTGGTAATCATCTATTATTTGCTGATGATCTCAAATTATACTCCAGTGTTCACGATATTGGTGACTGTTCAAGACTCCAGGTGGACCTTGACAACTTACAGCTGTGCTGTGTTGAGAACAGATTTGAATTAAATGTCTCGAAGTGCAAAGTGATGACATACACTAGAAAAACCAGCTGTATAGTTTTTCCCTACAAAGTGGGTGGTGTACCATTGGCTAGGACTGAAACGCACAAGGATCTTGGCATTTTTTATGATGAACATTTAAGTTTCACTGGACATATTCAAACAATTACAGCATCCTGTTTGAAGTTGATGGGTTTCATTATGAGGAATGGCAGATCATTTTCCAATTTGGATGTATTGAAAATTCTCTATTTTACCTACATTCGATCAAGGCTTGAATATTGTAGCTTGGTCTTTGATCACTTTTATAGTGTTCAAATTGGTGCTCTGGAAGATGTTCAGCGTAAGTTTTTAAAACACTTAGTATATAAGGCATCTGGTACCTACCCACAGAGGGGATGCGATCATGGCCAAATGCTGATGCAAGATGGCATTTCCAGTGTGTATTCGCGTAGAAAATTTGCATCTGTGATGTTCCTGCATAACTTGTTTTATGGTAAAATTGATTATCCAGACTTATTGATGCAATTAAATTTCTCAGTTCCACGGGCTGCATCTAGAGTGGTGAGAGTGTTTAAGCCTCCAATACCAAGGACTAACTTGTATATGAAATCCCCTGTGTATACAATGAGGTCTGACTTTCATGGCATTGCAAACTTGTGCGATTTCTCTTCAGATAAAGCTGCAGTTATTCGTAGGGTGGCTATATATTACTTTGTCGGTTATTAGGACCATTATTTGTACTGTTTTGTGGATTTTCTGCCTTGTGATGTTTTGCACAGTATTTTAGTTTTGTTTTTGGAAGTATTTTTTGTTTATATTGTTACATATTGTTCTTTTTGTATGGTGCCCTATTAATGGGATTATCCTGTTGGGCATGTATTCAATAAATAAATAAATAAGAAAAGAATAGAAAAATTGATATGTTTGTGTTTAATAACCCACACGTTCCCTTAGCATCTTATAAGTTTTAAGATCGAGATAGTTACAAACACTGGGGAAAAACTCAGTAAATTACCTCATCCTCGGTGTATTTTAGATCTAAGCATGCAGAATACATAAACCTCTTTATAGCGAAGCAATATACGAGAATATATTTTTATTTATTTATTTATTTCCCATACATACAATAATACTTACTGACTAATATTAAGAACAGTAGCACGTAATTTCAGAAGAACTTGTATGTGCTGAAAAACTCCTCCTACATACTGTACAGAGCAGTTGCATGCACCTTTCCAGCAACAGTGCAACAGGACGTATCATGCCCGTATGATCCGGTTCTCCAATCTTATCTCTATTTTTTACCATTAAATGATCTCTACAATCGGCCGTGATTAAAGTCTACTCCCCTCTCATCACAACAAAAACATAGTAAGATCCGATATTTACAATAGATCACTAATCAACTTGTTTCCCGTTTCAATATATACCTGCCCAATCACAATTAAAAATAACACTCACTTACCAAGTTAATTACCCACTCAGTCTCGCACGTACGCGCACACACATTCCCACACATCCACACTCTTTCATGCACATTAATGATCCAGATATATACACGCAGTATGAAAACATCATTCCCTCTTTTCCCGTATCACTTGCTCAAATGTTTCAAAGTTCTCAATTAAATGTTTCAAAAGTTTTTTCCTAAACTTATAATTATCTTTCAATTTTTTTATCTCCAGTGGCACAAGATTAAGTAGCATTGGACCAAGGTACGATACATAACGCTGTGAAATGTTCTTCCTACACGCCGCAGCCGTCATAAAATCACCCATTTTGCCCCTTGTACTGTAACCATGCGTTAACAATTTCTGTAGGCTTATATTTGTGTGCGTGTATTGTATGAGTGCCATTATGTACAATCCAGTGATATTAAGTACATTGGTTGCCTGGTTATACAACATGTTAGTGGGATATTTAATGTCCTTGTTCAATATAGTTTTAATTATAAAGTTCTGTGTGATGCGTAGAGGATTCATGTAAGTGTCATATGCCGATCCCCAACACGATATTCCATACCTCAAAATGGACTGGACCAAGCTATCATACGTCAGAAGCAAAATCCTTTGACTTAAGATGCCTCGTAGAATATAAAAAATATGTACAAATTTTCTGAGCCTTTTGTTGAGGGTTTCAAGATGACAATTCCATTTTAGATGCTGGTCTATGAAGATCCCCAGATACTTTACGTTAGCCTCGCACTTGATTATTTCATCTTTCACTCGTATTACGGGAACAATGTGCGGGAGACCCACCCTCGTAGGTGAAAAAGTGATAACCTTCGATTTCTTTGCGCTCAGATTTATATTGTTAGAGGCCAAAGACGCAACAAGGTCTTGAAAAATATTAGAACTACACACAACAGCTTCGGTCCAGGTATTTGCACCATACATCATAACAATATCATCCGCATAAGCTACAAGATCGCAGCGGGTTTCAAATTTCTCAAGGATGTCGTTTATGTAGACCAAAAACAGTATGGGCCCCAGTATAGATCCCTGAGGAACCCCACATTTTATTACTTGTGGATTACTTAGAACATTACCTATTTTTACTGCTTGCTGTCGGTTGTTCAAGTAGTTCCCAATTAAAGTGAGACCTACACCCCTTACACCCACCCGGTCCAGTTTTTGCATCAGTATGTCATGACTCACCGTATCAAATGCCTTATGAAGGTCCAAAAATATTCCAACCGTTTTTAAATCTTTATCAAAATTAGTCAATACCCTCGAGCAAAGTTTGTGTAGGGCCTGTTCAGTAGAATAGTTTTCCCTGAAGCCAAACTGATTAACAGATATTAAGTTATTTTTATTATAATATTCAGTAAGTCGCAAATACAGAGCTTTCTCAAATATCTTGGCCAACGTGTTAAGTAAGCTTATGGGACGATAGTTGGCGGGGTCAATTCGGCTTCCTGTTTTGAATATGGGCGAAACTACAGATATCTTAAACTGCTCGGGCACCAAACCTGTTTCAAAAATTCTGTTTATTATGTGTACGATTGGTTCAACTAAAAAAAGATGACCAACCTGAAAAAGCCTACCACTCAATCCGTCCATGCCAGGTGCAGATCTTGCCTTTAATTTGCCAATTATATTAGTAATTTCACTACCAGAAACAGGTCGCAGGAAAAACGAACTGGCGCTTGATCTTGCAGTCTGATAATGCGCCGTTTGTGTACCAACACTAGAGTTCCCAGCACCTACTGACACAAAATACCTGTTGAAAATATTTGCTATTTGTTTTTTATCTCGTACCACATCATTGTCGCTTATTCTCACGACTTCAATTCTTCCCTGGTCTTTACCTCTGCCCAATGCAACGTCTGAAATAACGTTCCATATTTTCCTGACATCTTTTCCTGCCTGCACGACCCTACCTTTATAGTAATTACTCTTGGTAATCTCTATTATAGACTTTATATTCCAGTTCCAGTTGCCTATTATTCCTGTCATTAAGCCACTTAATTTTTAGTTTGTCTCTAGTTTTAAGAGATGCAACAAGACCATTCGTTATCCATGGGCTTTTCTTTCTAGTTTTATCAATAGGTAATACAACCTTTGACTTCTGTACTATAGTACTTAGTCTATTTACAAACCCATCCACAGCACCCTGCACATCTTCACAATAAATAATATCATCCCACTCTGTTGTTTCCAAGTTTTTTATGTATTCTAGCTCATCTATTCTTTGGTACGTACCGTTTCCATCACCCGCACTAGCATTGTTAGTTTCATCAGAGTGGAGACCACCACCCAAATCAATCGTCAGAAGTACAGGGTAGTGATCGGTAACATCCGACTTTATTATGTAAGATCTTGTTGCAGACCCATCACTCTTCATCTCTTTGACAAAGTTTTTACTATACCGTAAGAACATGTGATCGATACAGCTTTCAGATCTGTCCGTAATGTGCGTGGGAGAATTAATGCAGGCAATATATCCATTTTTTTCAAGCACATTGATATATGTGAGGCTTGAAGTATTTTGAAGATTTAACAGGTCAATATTAATGTCACCAACTATCAAGTCTATATCAGCCCTACTTTTATTTAGAATAAAAGCCTCCAGTTCATTTATGAACAGATCTAAGTCACTTGATGGGGGCCGATAGATTCCCGTAATACTGATCTTCCGATTCTGAATTTCAAAGGACAAATTAATAACAGTTAACTCTGCCAGATTTAGACATTCTGAGTTCGCGTTTAGGGTAGTTTTAATGTACACTATTAATCCGTCATTCTGATTATATGATCCTTCATTATAAAATGCATTATACCCTTCTATGTGGAAGTTATTCAGATTGCTTACTGACCAAGTTTCACTCAAGATTAGACAATCAATGTTACCTCCCTCCAGCGATTTCAAAAAAATCAGTAATTCGTTAAAGTTTTTTTTATGCTTCTAATATTTAGGTGAAGTACTGAGAGGAGAGGGAAGCTCCCTAGCTTGTTAACATTATAATAATAATAATAATAATAATAATATTTATTGTGGCAAAAATTACACAGCCTTGTCAAACAAATACCAAATATAAGACTATAGAACTAAAATTGTGGAATAAACATCAAAAACAAACAAAAATACAAAAGACAAAAGAAACAAATTTACACATATAAAAAAAAAATGGCATCTTATGTTGTCTCTAGTGGCTCTACTCTATCCACTCAATGTCCATATTGAGGTATTCACTTAAAGAATAAAATGCATACTTCATAAGAGTGTTTTTCACATATCTCCTAAATTCTCGCTTATGTTTTGATCTTATATTCTGCGGGATTTTATTGAAGAACTTGACACCCCAGCAATTCACCCCGGTTTCAGCTCTTTTTATTCTATGATAAGGAATGGATATGTTCTGTCTGCCTCGGGTACCATATTCGTGGTAATCACCGTTTTGGTTGTAGTCCTCTTGATGTTGGTAAGTATATAAGACACTTTCCAAAATATATGCTGAAAAGATGGTAAGTATGCCTGTCTTCGTGAATAAGGTTCTACAACTTGTACGGCTGTCTACAGAACAGATTATTCTTACTGCAGCTTTCTGTTGCAGAAATATTTCAGACACTCCGGGGCTACTCCCCCATATTAGGATACCATAGGTAGCCCTACTTTGGAAACATGCATGATAAGCATGACATGCATCAACACTGTCTGGTAATTACTGATGTTCATCAGACGCCTCAACAGATACAGACACGACGCCAATGTGCCCTGGAGCTTTTCAATGTGCATTGACCAGCGAAAATCTGATTGTATATATACACCAAGAAATTTCACAGATTGTTTTTGTCTTGGTTGCGTTTGGTGGGAGCTGATATTCAAGACTTTTGTTTTGTTTACATTGAGTTTCAGTTTATTATTTCTAAACCATTCTCCTGCTTCCGACATTGTGATATTTCTTCTCTCATTAAGTTCAGCTTCATTTCTGCCAATGTTTACAAATGAGGTATCGTCTGCATAGAGAGAAACTGCATCAGACGAAACGTTCTCTGGAAGATCATTTGTGTATATAATGAATAGGAGAGGCCCTAGCAGCGAACCCTGAGGTATACCGCATGTTTGTGTCTGCCAACTCGAGTACTGTCCATTTAGCTTCACTCTTTGGTATCGGTTGGTAAGGTATGACTTAAAGAGCCTCAGTGGCAAACCCCTAATGCCATAGTGTTCCAATTTGGTTAGTAATATCTCATGTGATACTGTGTCAAATGCCTTATGTAAATCACAATATATGCATTGTGCCATATTGCCAGAGTCCAGCGCCTCACTTAATTTATTTGTTGTGTTTACCAGCGCAGTGACTGTTGATTTACCTCTTCGAAAGCCATGAAGCTCCTCACTGAGAAAACCTTTTGCTTCTAAATATTCTTCAAGCTGTTGCTTTATTACGTACTCAAATATTTTTTAAAGTGCTGGCGAAATGGAAATAGGTCTAAAGCTATCCAAAGAGGCAACATTGCCACCCTTATATGCCATACTTACGTCTGCTTTCTTAAGTTCCTCTGGAAACAGGCCAGCCTGCAAACATTCATTTACTAAAGCTGTTATTGGATCTAGTATGCTGTAAATAACTGTTTTTAAAAATTTTACATTTATTCCATAACAGTCTGGCGTTATTTTGGCTTTCAAGGCACGTACCACTCTCCAAACCTCCAGCGACGTCACCTCCCGCAGATAAAATGAATTCATTGTATTAATAACTTTGGTCTTAATATATGTTCGTGGTACTATATTATTTCCGTTTATTTGTTGAAAAATATTTTTACTTATATTAGCAAAATAACTATTACATGCTTCTGGTGTTAATGAAGGTAACTGTTTACGTTTTTCTTGTGTTTCACCCTTTATAATCTTCCATGCAGCTTTTTGCTTGTCTTCCGCTTGCTGAATAGCCATGGCAACCCCTTCAGCCTTTGCCGCTCGAACTTTGTCGCGATAGCAGTCTCGGTAGGTTTGGTATGCCATTAATGACTCGTTATCTCTTTTCACCAACCATATTGTGTAGAGTGCATCCAGCCCGTTTTTATGACATTTCAATTCATTGGTATACCAGTTTACCTTTAGTGTTTGAGTTTTTATCCTAGATTTTCTTTCGGGAAAATATTCGTTGTAGCACATAAGGAAGAACTCATGAAATCTGGAGAAATTTGTCTGCGGATCACTGTTGGCAAAGTAGGCCTCCCAGTCAACAGAACACATATGACACGCAAACCGTTTTAAGTTTTCTTCAGTAAAGTATCTTTTGTGTGTTTCTGTAAAACTTTGTCTGATAACCTTTTTTTTTGTAGGTAAGCACCTGTCCAAGATGGTCAGAGATGTGTAAATTTAGTGTTTCAGTTTTTATGTGCTGCTTTGAGATATCTGTAAATATATTATCCAAGCATTTGGAACTAGTACTTGTAAAATGTGTTGGTTCTTCAAATAAATGAGAAATATTAAAAGACTGAAGCATTTTGAGGAGTTTCTTTTTTGATGATGAATTATCCGTGTGTCCAAAATCTTGATTCCAATCACCTGCGATGATTATGTTTGCCTTAAAGACTTTAGTCAGCTTTAACAGTGTACTCTCTAGTTTTTCTATTAAGATGTCAATATCACCAATTGGCGACCTGTATACTGTAAGGATTATACAGTTCATCATTTTGATATAAATACCACATATTTCATAGTGCTTCTCCAATGAAGTTTCTAAGTAATTATCTATGTTTTGAAACTGTACATTCTTCCTTACCATTGTAAGCACTCCGCCATGCTCAAATGTATTGCGGGTAAAGTAACTGCCAATTTCAAAGTCTTCAAAAGTTACATGCTTCAGTGCAGTCTTGACTAACCAGTGTTCTGTCAAACAGACAACTTGAATGTCGCTACGCTTTTTCAAGAATAGCTCTAATTCATCCACTTTCCTACTGATTGATTGAATATTCAAGTTAAGTACAGCAAACAGAGGAGCATGTTGTTTATTTGTATAAGATGTTAGATGATTATCTGTGGAACTTGACCCACAGAAAAATTTCCTTTCGATTGTGTAGTTCTGGGAAATGTAAACTTCGAGAAAGCTACACCCCTAGGCCAAAATGTGGGTTTATATATTTCTTCTTTTAGGGTCACATCAGCTCCAATTTTAAAGCCCTTACTATCTGCACGCTTAAGTTTGAGTTCTTCAACTATAAAATCCTTTCCTTTTGCAATATCCTTTGCCTGCAAATATTGCTGTGTAATGTCCGATGTTACATTTTTATTTACTCTTGATATAAACAGCCAAATTTTTGGTTCATTTCCCAAGAACTGTGCTGTATTTGCTTCATTTGTATCTTCTCCAATACTGATTGTTGACCTATTTTTAAATTTCTTCTTATTTATAACAGTTTTCCAGATATTTTCCTCTTTTTCTTTTTCCTGTGGTAGTAAGTGCATATTATCATTCAAACCAATGCATTTGTCCATAACTTTTTCTTGAGCCATTTTGATTTCCATGTAGTTTTTCCTGGAATCATCTTTATTACTTATTTGGGTGTCATTTTTTGTTTGTTCATTGTATTTGTTTATGTGGATTTCATTTTTATCCGTCCCATTTTTTGTCTGTCTATCTGAACTTATCTGCCGTCTACTGCTATTTTCTTTATCATTTCTTGATAAAGTAATGTGATTTAGTTTATTTTCCAGCTGTTTATTTAAAATTTGTAATTTAACACAATTATTATGTTCCCTTGTAACATCCTCTTCCAATTTAGTTACCTTTTCCATCAGCAGTTTATTGCTAACTTTCATTTCTACCACCAGCTGTTTTAGGAAATTGTATGCATCCTCTTGGAATTCAGTGTTTGTGTTATTGTGTGTTGTTATAGTGGTGTTTTCTGCAGAAAGTGGTGTTTCACAGCAAACTTTCTTTCTTCTACCACAACTAGGATGGTAAATGAGTTTACATTTTTGGCAACTAACAAATTTTAGTGCACTTTTATCACAATAATTGCAATTTTTATCACTATCACTCAATTCACTACCTTCCCTGTCGGCCATTTTGTTGATATATTATTAAGTTGATCGAGCGACAATGATTCGGCCACAATATGAACATTACTTAAGTCAAGCATGTCAGCATGTTCATCATACACTGCCATTATGTTTGTTCTCTTCGTTTATTTATGACAATATATATTTTACTTCAAGCCAAAAATCAATTGGAGAACCAGATCATTCAATGAGTAACACAACAGAAAAAATATTCACAAAAATGTGTACTAAAGTATTAAAATTATCGGGTGTAATGAGATTACTGAGACCGACCCTGTATTTTCTGTATTTTGACAAAATATGAACAAATTATCTTACGCATACAATTTATGAGTATAAAATGATCCTTTTAAATTCCAATCAAAATAATAAACCTTCAACAGAACTGAACAGATAGGATCCCAGTATAACTTCTCAATCAATAAGATAATTACATCTATCAGTACAGTGAGATAAGATACTTAATACAAGGCAAAAATTATTATATTTAACGGAAACAATATTCAAAATTCCCTGTAGTTCTACCTTAATAATAAATTAGTGGCCCCTTTTAGTATTAAACAATAAAACAAATTCTTTATTGATCAGGCCAAAAATAAACAAATAATCCTATATATGTACACACAAAAAATAAAAAACAAAAGTCTGTCTGATGAAAGAAGTTTGCAATAAATCTAAACTAATATTATGCACACACAAAAAGTTTCTAGCATACACGTGATTTTCGCCTCATGTTAACAGATTTTCAAGGTCAGCTAAAGTTCTCAATGAAACCCTTACATTATTCTTCTTAGTGTAAATGCTCCCCCTCCATACCCAAACTTGGTTGCGTCCAATTTTTTCCCTAGCTGTATATAAGAGATAAAGTTTTCGCTTTGTTAGTTCTTCATAGAAGTAGATATTAGTGTTCTTTAAACACTTCTTGTTGCTCAAGATTTTGTTAAACATATCCTCTTGAAAACGGACCAAAACTTGTCTCGGCTTCCTGTCGACCCTGTTCTTCCCAACTCTGTAGCATCTCAGGAGGTCCTTCTCCTCCAGTTCAAAGCCGAAGTTATTTCTAATAAGTGAAACCACCCCACCTCTGATCTCCTCTTCAGGCACCTCATCCATGCCATGAATCCTTATTGTATTGGAGCATTTGATTTGTTGTTCTAAATCATCTATTTTATCTCTTAGTTCTTCATTTTCCTGCTTGATGAGATCTACTTGCTTTTCAACCTGTTTATATTTCATCAACATTTCATCCAGCCTCGTATTTAATTTACTCACTACCAACTCCGCAATTTTTTCCGTAATTACTTCCAGAGTCTTTGAGTCTTGGAGACATCTAATAGCCTCCGATTAAGCAATGGTCCTTATTTCTGTTTCTTGGGATTTGGTGAGCACCATTTTATTATACTGATACGACTATATTTCCGAACCAGTTCTAGCAAAAAGAGGAATAATTGTTCAAAAACTCACTTGTGTAACCCTATCGTGTTTTATCCCTTTGTTATACACTCCAGGACAACTTAGCCAACACCGCTAGTATGAAATAGGGAATTATTTCACTTGTTTTACCCAAACTTTTCACTTATTAATCAGCGAAAATCAATACGTGTTTTACTCGTCGCTGCCCATAATATTAACAAAGGATTAATCTTGAGACAGCGAAATTTTTGAGTTGCCCATCAGATTCAGGTTTTAATGTCCTAATGTTACTTATTGTTGTCGAAATATGTCGAAATACGTATGTAGCCCATAACTCTGTTATTATTATTATATTTTTTTTGGCGTGATTCTGCTTTTTGTTTGGAATACGGTACTTCATGCCTAAACTACTTTTGCATATTTTTCTGGTAATTCCCTTTGACTAGATTCAATATGTTTTTCAAACAATGAAATTAGTTTTGTTTGTTTACAGAACACATTCTTGATAGTCGGTTACGAACGTAAGTATTTCTTTCAGACATTAAAGAAGATGGTGTTTCACATGTGCCATTTTATAGGTCAAGACCTTAAGCCAACATAAAAACTCTTTAGACTCACCTACCAAAATGTACCTGGATTATGAACAAATGACAACTAGTTAAATACACTAACCTAAATAAACAAAGAACATATTCACTTACTTTTACCAAACGTCTCTGCATGTAACCTGTCTCAGCTGTTTTGACAGCAGTATCTACAAGACCTTCTCTACCTCCCATGGTGTGGAAATAGAATTCTGTTGGGGTTAACCCTGAGTAAAAGCTGTTTTCTACGAAACCTTTAGCCTCTGGTGTCTTAGCTATAATAAAAAAAGAAAAAATCAAATTACCACTACAAAAATTAATTACTAATGATATAACACATTATTCACAACTCTGGACACATCAGCATTAGTGCTGCCTTGCAATAAAAGTTCTAACGTCCCAAGACGTGATAATTCTTGCTGTGGCATTGATATTTAGGTAAAGACCCCCAATAAAATAAATTTGTGAGAAATGACTAGTTTATAATTCCTAAAACATCTAAGTGAGTAAATACTTATAAAAGACTCCTTTCTAATTTCTAAAAGTTTAACTTCAGAGTGGCAACAGATTTACGACACGCTTATTATAATTTCTTAGTCCTTTGTTTGATATCGACAAAATTTGAGATTTATACACTACGTGAAATAACGGGATAAAAATACAATGCAGCCAGCTTCCGGTTTTGCCGAAACTCCATCAACTTTCATTAATTTTTCAACAACTTATAATTAGTGATGAATACCCAAAAAACCCGTTTATCATTTTTTTTTATAAAAAAAATTATTAATTGTTTTAAACATAAAACAAATTTTTTTTAATTTTAAACATTATAGCTGCATAGTATAGTAAACAATATAATTATGTTTCAGAGAATTAGAGATATCTAAAGTTTTTGCTCTATCCACATTGTTTCATAATTATTTTTGTCTTTTTATTCAAATTAATCACCTTCACACCTCAGGCCGGATCAACTAATAGTTACATCACCTGGGGATTGAACCCGTAGCAGCGAATCTCTTTTACCCAACTACACCACCGGATGGGTTCAGCTACTGTTACTACGTCTACGTGGAATTCTTAATAATTCATAGTTCATACATATAACAGTAAAATATGCTATCAATCGACTATCCAGTTCAAAATAGGTAACAGATAAATAACAGAACCTGTTAGTTTCAACTGTTATTATTAAATAACGTTAACAGGTCTAACTGTTAATAGAAAATAACCGTTTTGCTCATCACTTGTATTATCGTAGCAGATTATCTCAGTGCTGTAAAACTCCCCCACTGACAATTAAGGTCTACCATACCGGCCAAATTTAATTACTCTTCGATACCGGTCAAATTTAATTACTCTCCGACACCGGCCAAATTTAAGTACCCTCCAATACTTGCCAAATTTCAGTACTGTCTGATACTGGCCAAATTTAAGTACTGTCCGTTACTGGCCAAATTTAAGTACTGTCCGATACTGGCCAAATTTAAGTATTCTTCGATACCGGCCAAATTTTAGGGTTCCCACTTTAAAACCTAATTTCAATTTCCCTGACTTCTCCCCGACTCAAAATTCCAATGTTCCATGACTTAGGAAAGTTATTTTTTTGGCTTACAAGATCATAGGACTAAATAAATAATCATTAAAAATAAATCAATAGGGTTTGTTGTGGTAAAGCTTTTACAATTTACTGAAGAAGCAGAACTGAATAATGTAGATACAAAGTACAAAAATTACTGTCAACCTGTAACGAAGTAGATATTTTCAGAACAGCTGTAGATATTAAAAGCAACTGTTTGAAAATAAACATAATATAAATCTCACAGGTAAAAGGACTGCGCAGTTAAAAGAATTATTTTATCATTAATATTTCTTAACAAGTACGCATTTCGAATTATCGTGACAGAGTAAAAACATATCTGCAGAAGATAAGGATAAGGTATCTACCACCGATTAGGATTTTTCAGCTGGTGACTGGAGAGAAAATAACGACGAGAAGCAGAAAGAGTTCACCGTTTGCCGTAGCGTGGTTAAGTTTATAGCTTGAGTTCCCCATCAGTGAATTAAAAGTCCGTTTGTTCAAAGCATAACCAAGTATTAGGATACAGTACTTCCCGTTCCTTATTGACGTCTCGACATCGAGGTGCTAGATCTCGCGATATTGGCTTAGACGGATAGATGCCATTTAGTTATTTGAGTAGCGTTTTTTCAATCGACCTGCTTAACGGCTGCATCCATGAGTCGTAAACCACAGTACTCGGAGTTTCCGCCCGCGTGTCTTCCCTATTTCTTCTCCTTGAGGAATAATTAGTTTTGTTGGCTCGTCATCAGTAATATAATTTGTTATATGATAAATTAACGTGATAAGTACCATTCAGATTCTAAAAATATCAGTGAATTGTAACGTATCATGAGGTAATAAATAGTGTGGCAAGTATATTCAGTCTATATTATAACCGCAAATAAATCTGCTACACCCATACAAACTTTCGGAAGGTCAGGGAAATACCAGGGGAGGGATTAAAGGCTGCAACCTCGGAGGTATCTATACAGCCTGTTATATCATAGGCTACCGGACCCTCTCCACAGAGCTATCCAGACACTTTGACCACCACCATGGCCAGAGTTTTGTGACGAGGTCGCAGACATCCTCGCAGGGAGTAAAATAGTGACTTTTAAGTTGCCCATTTGACTTCAAATTGTTAAAGTTTAACATATGCGAGCTAACTGTTACTTCCACATCATCACGTGTGGAAGTATCCCACCGGCGACAAAAATTAAATTATTTTTTTTCTGCTTAGACATCTTAAAAAGGGTCAAAACGTATAGAAAACGTCATTTGGGAACGAACTTTTTTCTTTGCCTGTCGGGCTGTGTCTTTATCGGCACGATAATTTTAGAACAAATTGAGATACCGTCTTTAAATTTGGTATACAGTTAGCGCCAGATAAACTAACGGTTTGGATTGTTTTCGGGTAAAATCGCTTCAGAGGGTAGGGGATGAATCGGGGGTGATTTGGTGAAAATTGAGTTTTTTTCGTTAAAACTCGAGTAATGTAACGTTTTGGAGTTTGTTTATAGAAAACTTTCAACTTCATAAAACATCTGGTATTCTGTGCTGAAATTTAATTAGCGGTTGAATTTGTGGCGGTGGAATATCGGTGACAGAAATTTCGATTTTTTTTTTCACTAAAACAGGAGAAAAAGTCTTAAAACAAACAGAAAACTTGATTTTGGAACGAATTTTTTTATCTGTCAGTCGGTCGGCCGATCGGTCTGTCGGCCTGTCTGTTAGTAGGGGCAATAACTTTCAAACGAATTGAGATATCATCTTCAAATTTTGTAAACAGTGAGTACCCGACAAACGAACGGTTCAGATGGTTTTTGGTTAAAATCGCTTCAGGGGGCAGGTATGAATGAGGGGTGATTTGTGAAAATTGATATTTTTTTGTTAAAACTCAAGTAATATAACGTTTCAAAGGTTTATGGGTACAGGAAGGCAAATATTTTCTTTGTAATCAAGTCACAATTCATTTCATGAGGATTATTTCTGAGGAGGAGGAGAGTAGATTATCACAGCTATGTGGAAGTTATGATTCAATTTGCAGCATTATTTCTTACAACATGTGGCATGATTTTACTGATTAGAGGAAAACCGGTCTGCGGTTCTAATTATGGTGAGAATACAGCTAGGCTTACATACATCGTCCCTATATCAGTGAAGAAATGGGACAGGGCTGACAATTTACAAAATTGTTAGTTGGTTGTACACAGTCTCTATTTTATAACATTTTGTGTTACTTGGAGCTGTCATGACAAGAGACTACCCAGTTCCGCACTGAGGTGGCGACCCTATCGTACATCTCACAATGTTCAAGTTGAAGTACTGTAATGTAGAATAAACCTTATTCTTTGGACTTGTGACAGTTAATAATTTAAAGTAAAAATGTGTAGTAATAGTAATATTTGCGGGTTGTCTCAAGTGCCGATGTTCAATTAGGGAAATTGCAATTTCAATGCAATTTATGTTAATAAATTCTATAACTTTTTTTTGTAAAATGAGCTGTGTGTAACAAATAAATAACCCCAAAAAGATTTGTAATACTAATTAATAAACAAAAAATTAAATGGCACAATATTACTTACAATTATGTTCAAAATGCGGTAGCGACCTGTTGTCAAAACCATCGGGGACTCTCTTTCCATTCAACGCCTGTTGACCTACACACGCAATCATCTGTGATATGTTGATAATAGAACCTTTAGATCCTGATAAAGCCATAATCAGAGGACTGTTGGTAGATGGTAGGTCAGCGACACATGCTTGTCCAGCATGTTCTCTTATGACAGACAGTTCTTTTAAGATGACCGCTTCCAGAGACTCTTCAAGGTCACAGCCAGGCTGGCACGGTAACACTCCATCCGACATCTCTCTGATGTACTGGTCACACTGCGCATAGCCAGAGTCCAGCAGCGTTTCCTTTTTACTGAGAAGAGAGTGTTGAGGTGTGACGTCCCCTATGCCAATCGAGAAACCTTTGTTCATCAGGAAGTAAGAGGTAAGACGTGCTGGAAAAATTCAAATATGAATTGTTATTTTTTAACTTACTTAGGTTTGTTCAGTCATACTTATTAATTTAGCAATTTAGTTTAATTTAATTTATATAGGGAAACCCCACTAAGTGCTACAATACGAGTAAAAGTACAAAACAAATCAAATATGCACACATAAATCTACAAAAAATCACAGCAGAACTGCCACATAAAAGATACACAGTCAGTTCAGCAGTTCACTGCAACAACAGACGCAACCATATGCCTTCTGAAAGCAGACAGTGAAACACAAAAGATGTCAGTCAAAATTGTCCACCTCAGTGATCTCATTCATAATACGTAGATATCTATCGATAGGTGAATTAAGTCCATAATTAGTGTGGTGGGATGAGACATAAAACAAGTTATATAACCTTAACAATCTGTTAGGTACATTCAGGCCGATTCTGCCCAGAATCGCATCGGAGTCCACAAAACCATTCACAATTTTGAATATAAAACAGAGTCCGGACACTCTTCTGCAGGCCTCAAGAGAGCTCAGCGTTGACAAACTTTGTATCTCCCCATAGTTATGCTGATCCTGAAGGCTAGTTATCCCCTTAAACATCTGCATAGCATCGGCAAACACCAGAAACTCTCTACTGGCAAAGATATGGACTACATGAATAAAAGTGGTGAACAGTGACCTCCCTGCGGGACACCAGATGTCACCTCAAAAAATAATCGGACGATTTTGATTAAATTTTGTATTTTCTTTCGAAAAAAAATTATATCTCCGGAAATAACAAAGTAAGGGCAACCAGAGCTATCGGGGCGGCGAGGCCGCGGACGAGCCCTGAGGAAGAGAAAAAAAAGGAACCAGATTTGGTATGCAGGTTTACATCATCATAGGTAAATTAGGTACTAAAATTTAGCTCTGTAAATAAATTGGGGTTTTCCTCAAAATGTCAAAGTCGCGATTTAAAACGTCAAAATTGGCAACATTTGGGCAAAGAACTTGAAACTAATACGAGCTATGGAAAGAAATTGTCTCAAGAAGAATGTTTTACAAAGCCTGAAGTTTTAGCTTCAACCGTCATTGTCCTTCATTTTCCTAAAATGTTTCCAGAAAATGCATTTCAAATAGACCTTTTCTCTAATGCTTTGGCAGTAATCTTAGCTATTGAGTTTATCGTTTAATGGTATATAATTTTTGTCGAATTTTAGTGAAAAATCAATAAAACTCAATGTATCCGTTATTATGCAAGATAGGGAAAAAATGTATACATTAATTATAGGGTGTCTTGAGCTACATCTTTAAAAAATATTTCTAGAATCACAGGTTGGCCCATAAATCGTTGGTGATACAAATTTTCCTTTTATTTATTTTTAATCAACACGTCTTATTGCATTTTCCATCGAAATATATATGCATGTTTGTAAGAAAAGAAATTAGGGACGCAGCAAGTGCGTTATGGTAGCGAATTTTCATTAAATGCTTCAAATTTGAATAGCTCAATTTGCTACTAACCTATAAGGTTGACCAAGAAACCAGTTTTTTCGGGAACACTTTAAGTTTACTTTTGGAAATGTTTGTACATTTTCACACAATAAAGTTATTTTAATGGAACATGGCACATTGTTTTTACTATATAGGCTATACTGGTAACCAAATTTGACGCCTGCTTTCTTAAAAAAACACACATATTTGCTATTAAAAACATTTAAATGGAAATTCACTACCATAACACACTTGCTGCGTTCAGACTTTTTTCCATAAAATTATGGATATCTAAAAAACCGTAATATTTAGGTATATGGTATGTTGCATAAAGTCACATTTTAATATGACAGGCTATCGATTGCAATGATAAAAAAAGTGGGTACTCCATTTAAAATACCGGAGATTCTGTAAAGTTTCAGTTTACCCGGAAGTGGCAGAACTGTCTTAAATAGATCGGATTCTGTTTGTTACACCTGTAAAGTTTCAGAAAAAAAAGTTAAGTGGTTCCTGAAATATGTATCATGTAAGTTCCCGGCTGAACAGCCTGTATACCAACAAACCGGTATACCTCTGTTAACAAATGCCATTCCAAATAAATTAACCACATTAATGTCCAGTTTCACAAAGCTTGATTAAATATTTAACAGCCAGTTAGTTAATCAAGGCTTAATGCAACCAATCACAGCTTCAAAGTATTTGGTTGTCATAGCAACATCCAGATTCATAGTCTGTGATTGCTCGTCTAAAGCCTTAATTAACTAATCCTCCGTTAAATATTTAACCGAGCTTTGTGAAACTGGGCATAAGTCTATTGCCCAGTTTCACAAAGCTCGATTAAACATTTAACGGCCGGTTAGTTAATCAGCGCTTCAGACAACCAACCACAGCTTCAAAATATTTGGTTGTCATGGCAAGAACCCGAATTATAGTCAGTGATTGGTCGTCTAAATCCCTGATTAACTAACCGGCCGTTAAATGTTTAATCAAGCTTTGTGAAACTGGGCATATGCAGGGCTACCTGCTTAAGTGTTGGGCTAGTGCCCCAGAGGACAGCTATGATTAAGGGCTAGTCTATATAGCGCATAGGCACCGCTAAATAGGGGGCCTTTTCAGTGGGAATTGTAATTGCGGGACAGTCCATGCAGGGACTAGATACCATGTAATATTGTTGTTATTTGTTTGGAGTTTGTAAGTACGGGACAGCCTATATACAATACATAAATTAACTAGCTTAAAATTTGGTTAAATTGAAACAATGCCTGTATGTATGAAAATACAATTATATCATTGCAACATTGAGTTATTTTAATATCAGCAAATTACAGGCCAAAGACCGTGATATTTTAACGAGATATGTTGCAACACGATACTTGGGAGTCATCAAAAGCACACGACCAAGTTACAAGCCGTGACAAAAAATGCTCACTGAAGGGTTAAAGTCCGAGCGTTAACTTTGCGAATTCAGAAAGAAAAGAGAGTTTTGATTTTGTGAGAAGTAAGGTAGAACGGGGAGTAAGGCGCGGGACTCAGGATTAGGCGGTCAAAGAGAGAGATTAGAGATTAGATTGTGAGTGGGCTATTTCAGTCCCTCCACCGCGACCTTAGGTCTATTGTGGCTCACGTCTAATTATTTAGATTTCACCCATCAATTCCAGCTCCCTGAGGGAGTCGATCTTTTCTTGAGGGTGAGAGTTTAGTTAGCAGGTGTACTGCCATCTGAGTAAAGTCGCTTGCCCGTTTCAAAGCTCAAAGAGAGATAACCTCTCTCCGAGTTCGTCTGGACCCGACATCTGTCAGTGTTTGCCTCGAGGCGGTATCATGGAGTCCCGCTCTCGAGCAGCATCTAATCTCCAGTTGTAATCCACCCCTAGAGATCTCAGCTCTCCTCAGGCTCTTCCAAACCTGACACCTAACAGTGTTAAGACTCAAGGCAACAGCCAATCGAGTCCCGCTCCCGAGCATCACCCCAGCGAGGCCGTCCGTCCGTTTCGTAGCACACAGTATGGGCTCCAAACTCCGGGTGTTTACCACTCATCAGAGATCAGAGCCCCCGGGACGTCTGGGCACACGACATACGCCAGGGCTCAATCCAGGGCGGTATCATCTGGAACCCTGCTCCCGAGTAACAACCAAGCGAGGCCAATTGTCATCTCCCCAGAGATGTCTGCCTCCCCCCAGCCTCACCTGAACCAGACCCCCGCCAGTGTTTCATTGACTCGAGGCGGTATCATGAAGTCCCGCCCTCGAGCAGCATCCAGGCAGGGTCGTTAGCCTGTATCAATGCTCACAGAGTAGGCCCAAGTCTCCAGGTGTAATCCACCCCTAGAGACCCCCGCCACCTCTGGGTTCGTCCAGGTCCAACACCTGCCAGCGTTAGCTTAAATTTCACCCAACAAATCGAGCTTCCGACAGGAGAGATACCTGCGAGGTGAAACTTTGTTTGACAGATGTACTGCCATCTGCGCGAAGTCGCTTGCCCGTCTCAAAGCTCAAAGAGAGATAACCTCTCTCCGAGTTCGTCTGGACCAGACATCCGTCAGTGTTTGACTCGGTGCAGTATCATGAAGTCCTGCATCCGAGCAGTATCCAAGTGAGGTCGTTTGTCCATTTCGAAGCTCACAGAAGAGGCCTCAAGCCTTAGTGTTTTCCACCCCTAAAGATCTCAGCTCTCCTCCGGGTTCGTCTAGACCCGACACCCACCAGTGCTAGACTCAAGGCGACATCCCATCGAGCCCCGCTCCAGAGCATCGCACAAGCGAGGCCGTCCGTCTGTTCCGAAGCACACAGTGGGGGCCCCAAACTCCGGGTGTTTACCACTCATCAGATTTGTCAACCCCCTCCGGGTCGTCTAGACACACGACACCCGCCAGCACTCAACACAAGGCGGCACCCATCCGGAACCCCGCTCCCGAGTAACAACCAAGCGCGGGCAACCATCCATTTCTAAGCCCAGAGTGGAGGCCTCAAAATCCGGGTGTACATCACTCCCCAGAGATATCCGCCTCCCTCCAGGCCCACATGGACAAGACCCACGCCAGTGTTTGATTCCAATTAGTCGCCTTTTACGACAGGCAGGAGTTACCTTGGGCCTATTCTTTTAGTTAGTTCCCGGACGCACAGGGGACTAGGCGATCAAAAGTCAGAGGGCTAGTGAATACACGGTGTTCAGTTATAGATCTATTAAAGGAAGTAATCTTCTGATTATTCCGAAGTACATTACTTAATCGTTAGTGTCCGCTATCTATTTAAACCTAGAAAGAGAAGAGGGCAAAGGGGTAAGTGGTAGATATAATTATTTTCTTGTCAAGGGTAATGAACAAAACAGCACATACATGGTGGTTGTACCGGAGGGTTTTATCATAATCATAATCAAATCTAAGTTAAGCCAGAAACAATCAAGTAGCGTCGCACATTATTTTAACTAACTGTACGGGGGAGTAAACTTATGCTCAAGAAACAAATTATATTAGTTTAGTCAAGGGATTTAGAATAAGAATATTAGTTGGGAGGTCTAGGAAATTTAAGCACAACTATAAAGGGGAAGTCAACCCCTGAAAAGTTATACCACAGGGGGATTATGTGGATAGTTAATTAAATATAGGTTAATATTTTATCAGTTCTAATTCTGCTCATAATTTTGAAGACAAGCAGGGCCTTGTAAATTATTAAAGGGGTAAATGAATAAATTAAATATAGGCTAATATTTTATCAGTTCTAATTTTGCTTATAATTTAGAAGACAAGCAGGGCCTTGTAAACTATTGAAGGGGTAAATAAATCCATTGTTCTTTTAAGACGCCTTTGCGCAAGAATTGACGCTTTCTTCCAACAGGGCACAATAGAGTAAAGTCATAATATTAAATATTGTACGTTTAAGATCTCCATTTCCTTGTTTATAAAATCGGGTGTGTTGAATTCATCTAATTAATATTAAATTAGTTTTATAAACAAACGAACGAACTTTATTTCTAGATATAGTAAACCAACCACCCTATATGTCAAGCAATATTGAAACCTCGTACGAGGGCGACGAAAAGTGGTCGCAGGGTATATGGTACTGTAGGTGTATAGTAAAACTGGGGCTTTAATTTTACATCCCCATCCTCTACAGTATTCATTCCAATAATCCATTTTCCTATTACAGTATACAAAAAAAAAAAAAAACAAACTTAGCACAAACTTCCAAAAAAAGTAATCCAAGCCCGGTATAATAACAGTAGCTACACTTATTCTAAAAAGATCTAAAAAATATTTAGTCGCAAAAACTTACACAGCCTCCACATAGACTTTATAGTATAGTTCTGTCCAAAATCCCTCAATATTATATAGAAGATGTTCGAGCCTTTACCACCAGATCCTAGATGTCCTTTATCAAGAGTTCCAGCGACAAGCTCAGAATTTCTAATAATAACATACGAATCTTTGACACACATTTCCCGATTCTTTGTGTAAGCTTTGCCTTTAGCCTCCAAGTTGGCTTTGACGGGACAATCTTTATTAGGTCGAAATATCAGACTTACTATTTGCTTTCCTGACCAGAGCCGTACAGGTTTTAGTATACAGGGTGGAGGCATGTCTATGCGCATATTTGAATCAGAGCCTGCAATCAAAAATAAATGTTTTAAATGGCAACAAATAGTAATAGTAAAATATTGTACCTGCGAGAAGAGTGGCAGCCAATTGCATAGCAGTTTGTTTGTCCATGAAAGTGTCTTTTCGTGTCAGCAAATAGGCACCAGTTAAAAAGTCTTGGGTTGCTGCTATCAGTAATTCACCATTACGCGGTGTCACTAGATTATTTTTGTTCTGAAAAAATAAATTAGATTGAGACCTGTAGCACTCATGATTTATTTATGTTTTTTTTTGTTTTGTATGTAATTCGCCTTAATTTGTATAATATTTACTAAGAAATGTATTTGCTAGTTTAATTTTCACGGAAAACATGTCCAGTTCCCTGATAGGTCTCAAATTAAATTTTCAGAGCGGAAATGCCTGATAGTGAGTCTATTA
Organism: Tillus elongatus; assembly: GCA_964006375.1. Taxonomy (NCBI): domain Eukaryota; kingdom Metazoa; phylum Arthropoda; class Insecta; order Coleoptera; family Cleridae; genus Tillus; species Tillus elongatus. The sequence continues at coordinate 219,229,766 of OZ023263.1, forward strand.
ACAAGACACTGACAATTTAATAAGCCCATGGGCCAAATGAATCTGGCACATGAAGACCACACTTCATTCCAGATTACTCTACTAATGCAAAGACCTAACGTGATTGTGGTTCCAATCAATTGGAGAGAAAAAAGGCTAGGAATCTTTTACATGCACGTCTCCATGGAAACGATCTCAAAGCAGTTCATTTTATATGTTTAAAATTGAAAAATAAGAGGTATGCTTGAATTGGATATCCACAATATTATCACAACGAGGTGTAATAGGATGGTTTTACGTGCCTTTTGCTTTTCTTTAAAACAAAGGTTTTTCCAAATGACTGTAAACTCTAATTATTATTGTTACTAAAATTTAAGTGATTATTTATTCAGGTACGTTTTTAAACTCGGCAACGTTCGAGCGGCAGAACGTGTATTCAACAAACCACCCCATTTACCTTGAAAACAATGTTTAAGTTTTACGACCTTTAAGGGAGGTCTTGCCTCAATTTATTTGGAACACTAAAACAGAGCATCTGGGATCAAATTTCCAAAATTTTACTATATATTCAGTCTTAGCGTATACCTAGTGACCCAAGCTAAATCTTAATCTGATTCCATTCACTCTGATTATAAGTCCAGCACCCTACGACTAAATCATTCTATACTAATTTAACTTACAGCCCATGGCTCAGAAATATCTATACAAATTCTATATAAAAATTACTTCAGTACCCGAGACAGCTAGCCTCTCAAATAAAAGACAATTTAAGCAATAGTTTAAACATGGAACAGACTCACCAAACTCTTGTGTCAATACGCCAGCTCTGTATCTTGCTTTACCAGCCCCTCCATCGGCCATTCAACCACGCGCGTCCGCGATAATCGCCCTTTTTTTTAAAACACTCCTAATTCACTCTCTGAAATTTTCACTTCCCTTCTAAATTTTCTCTGATTGTATAACGAAAAGAAAACTCTTGACATTATTGTGGCGCGGGTACTTCTCGGCTCCGAGGCTGCCGAGCTTTCACTCACTCTCTATAGACACATATTTTTCCACCGTACCAGTATCAAATTTCCTAGTTTGCATTTTTGTCTCTGTTGAAACCAACTGACCTCGTTGTAGGCTGTAACCCTAAACTTATAATCCAGCATTCCTCTATCTACTGTTTCAAGTGACCCGGTTGAATTCGCAACTTGAGCAATTGATCGTTTATAATTTCAACATGCCCAGCCTAAATAATTATGCATATTCCGATTATATTTATGATCGCTTAAAGTATTTGTTGTGGCGATTTTTCATTCATTTTATTAGAGATCGAACCTAGTAATTCTATTTACTTCTTGGAATAAAAATATAGATACGAAATCAGGTAAGCAACTTAATTACATCTGACCTCAACTTGAAGACAAAATTTATCCGTAGGCAAATTTTGTCTCAATATAAATAGATATTTAAACAGGCAGCATCCAGCTGACAGAGGCAACTAAAATTATTATTTTGTTTTAGTATCTATAGAAATGCAGATATGACATGGCTCAGTTTTCAAACAGCCTAGTGCACAGAATACCCCCTATAGAAGGGAAACGCCTATGCTGACGTTTTGAACAATATTGCAGCGCCTCTGGCGGATGCGATGAATTTTAGTCACACGCGGGAAATTTGATTTCATTTTCATTTAGCAAATCTAAATAAATTCTATTTAATTTTAAACCACTGCCAGTAAAGAGGTTAAATTAGCCAAATATTTTTTTTATGATTTTAATAGTGAAAGCAAAACAAGTTATGTTTTAATAACACACATATGCCTGTTTTAAGCTTTGCAATCATAGGAAAAATTAATGGGCAATTTATACCTTCTAACACTTGCAGCTTCAGTTTTTACTATCGATATGATTAATGGAAAATCAAACAACATAAAATACACTTGTGTTTTATTTGAACAGTATTACTATTACATTTATTTAGAAACCTAGAACAGTATTCCTATTACATTTATTTAAAAACCATTTTAATTCTGAAAGTAAGATGAAGTATATATTGCCATTCCTTATCGTTAGGTAGGTATATTACAGCAGTCTGGTGCTTGTACACTATTACATTTATATGCTCATATGACCACAATGTATGGCAAGGTTGGTTTTTCCTTCTTTTAGGGTATATATAAATGACGTCATATTGTCATTTATTAGAAAAACATTTGTGCACCCTTTAATTTCCTTCTTTATTTAAAATGACACTTGGTAATATTCATCTGACAACAGTGTACACTATCAGGCTTTCTGGTCGCCTTCCGAATCCACCCGATCCATTGTTTACTTCTGAGATGTATAAATAGAAATAGAAATTTTTATTTGCACTTTAAAATATATGAATACTTACTCAAAGGAGGATATAATATGGGAAAAGCAGTTCTTTTCAGGCCTCTTCTCATTTCAGGTATTTTATCCTCATCAACGAAATGACGATCACAAATATAAAATCTATCTTAAATGGCTTGTGGATATAAACCAAGCATCTTAGGGTTTTGTACAGCTTTCACCCAGTCATCAAAATGGTCCTCAGATGATTTCAACGAAAAACGATGTCTTTTAAATAATTCCAGGCACCCCGGAACACAATTAACAATAAATCGTTTTCTTGGTTGGTATATTTATATGCACAAAGCTTCTCTAAGAAAACGTTATTTACTTATAACCTATAAACTACTAAAAAAACGCACCTCTAAAACACAAAACCGACGAACAATGAAAACACTGTAAAGTATCCACTAAAAGTTAATATAGGTAAAACTTAATTAAAAGAAACGTTTAGCAACAAACTTGTATTATAATTATACAATGAAAGAACTAGAAGCGAACAAAAACTTTTTTGCATTCAAAACATTTGAATTTTGAATGTATGATAAAATGGCGCACTGAACAGCTTGTTCAGTAGAATTGTAGCACTACTAGCGACATCTACTATATGCGATGTCCGAACTAGAGCCCTAATAAAGTCCAGGTTAGCTCCATTTAAGTGAAACTTCTATAGGGAGTGTTCTGTGGCCTAGTGTCAGGTTGTTCAATTCCAGATCGCTTTCGCGTCCTTGGCAAAAGCACATATCGTATGATCCCATTTCCCATACTGCTCAATAATCCATCCCGCCAATAAGCTAAGCAGTTGAATCGGTTTATCAATTAAAAAAATATGTGCAGAACAAAAAAGCATATAAATATCGAACAGAAAATAACATGCCCACTAGCCGTATTTTAACGTCTTGGATGCAAACAGTCTAACGTGCTGCAGCGATCAGTGAAGTAACATGCCAATCATTTCTGTAATAAGCTGTGTATGTCATTGACATGTGTCCAAGGGAGATTAAACAAAACCGTTGCACACACAAATCGCTAAAAATATATTCTGATAGCCATGGGTGAAATATACGACAACCTTAGGGTGTGGGTGATTTGCTTGACGGAACATCATCTGAGGCCACAGGAGTTAGTGGGTTTGGACGGTTATTATCTTGCTAGCTGTTATAGTAGATCATCGAGAGAAAAAGGGGGCAGCTGCATATACGTTGAAAATAGTGTGGTATCCGAGGAAATTGAAGAGGTTAAAGAAAAAAGTGTAGAAATGCACATAGAACTGTCAGCCACAAAATTCGGAGACTAAAAATGATTTCTGTCTACAGACCACCAGCAGGAGACTTTGAACTATTCATGTCGGTTCTGGAACATGTATTTAGTATGCTTGAGCCTACTTTGTCAAATTATAGGTTATATGTATGTGGAGACTTCAACATCGATTTTAAATCAAGTAACAAGCGACTAACACAGCTTGAAGATGTACTATCTTCATACAATATGACATCAATTATAAAAGATTACACAAGAGTTGGCAATGATTCAGCCACTACAATTGACAATGTTATCACCAATGATAGCACATGTAGAGGTGACGTTGTTGTATCGGCTCTGTCAGATCATTATGCCATCCTGGCCACCATAGAGGGAGTCAATGTCAAAGAGGAAGCATCCTTCAGATGTGTGCGTAAATATAATGAGGTGACCAAATCTCTGATTAGGGATGAATTGTCAAGCATGGATTGGAACATGGAGAACATGAATGGATCCAATATAAAATATAAGTTTGTATCTGACAAAATCCTCGGCACATATAATAAGCACTGTGTTCACACCAGACTTAGAAATAAAATTACTCATGAAAAACTATGGCTGAACGATGATATCAGACAAATGTGCCAAACAAAAAGATTTTTATATACGAGCTTCAGAAAAAAAAAAGTGAGTAATGAATGCTATAAGGGATATTGTAGGTTACTTAAGCATGTAATACGTAAGTCGAAAATAAATAACAGTTCAAAAATTCTTCAGGAGGCTCAAAATAAAGTTGTTGCAACTTGGCGGATTGTGAATGCATCGACAGGCAGAAGGACAAAGCATAAACTTGGGATGAACCTCGACAGTATATATCCTGATTCTTCAAGTGTAGAGGAGAAACTAAATAGTCTAAATAAGTTTTTTATTAATATCTGCGACAATATGAGTAATCTAGTTACGGGGTCAAAAATTCAGACTGAGAACATGATGAATATAGATTCGATCATGACGCTGACTCCAACTTGTCACTTGGAAGTATTTAAAATAATTAGGGGCCTCAAGAATACCATGTCAGTGGGAATTGATGAGCTGCCCATTAAGATATTGAAGGATAATGCTGACATTACATCTACACCTCTTGCAGAGGCCATCAATGAATGTATGATGACTGGAGCCTTCCCAGATGATCTAAAGATGTCGGCTGGTGTGCCAATCTACAAAAAGGGTGATACCTCTAACCCCTCAAATTACAGGCTTATTATGCTAACCCCAGTTATAGCAAAGGTATACGAGAGAGTTATTGTCACCAGAATTGTGGAACACCTTGAAAGATACAACATAATTAGTGATTTGCAGAATGCTTACATAAGAGAAAGAAGCACGACAAGAACAATTTACCAATTCACTTCAGAGGTTCTTCAGGCTATGACTCTTGGAGAGGAGGTTGTTGGTGTTTTCGCAGATCTCTCTGAGGCTTTTGACAGCATAGACTGTCAGATACTTTATGAAAAGTTGGAGATGATTGGTGTAAGGGGAACGGTGCTGGAGTTGATGAAATCATATCTGACCCACAGAAAACAGTGTATCCGTAGTAAACACACAACTACAGGTAAAAACATATATTCTTCAGTAGAGACAGTTAAGAGAGGGGTACCACAGGGGTCAGTGCTGGGCCCACTGCTGTTTATAATTTACATGACTTGCCTACACTTCTCAGCGACAAAACAGTCTTATATGCGGATGACACTTCGATCATCCTACGCATGCGACAAATAGATGAACTAGAATATAAGATGATTTCTGTCATGAGAGACCTTGACGCTTGGTTTAGCGCAAATCAAATGAAGATGAATGCTGAAAAAACACAGCTAATTAAATTTTCTGCTGTTGGAGGAGAAGCAATGACGATAAATTGTGGTAACACTCAGTTGCAGACTTCACAAAGCTGCAAGTTTCTTGGCCTGATTATAGACAATAATGCGAACTGGAGGAAACACATAGAGTGTATTGCTCCCAAGATCTCTAGTTCTTCATATGCCTTAAGAGTGCTGCAGATAAGTGTGGATGAGGGCACATGTCTTATGGTTTATTATGCGTATGTGTATGCAATACTCAAGTATGGCATAGTGTTCTGGGAAAACTCTGTGGATGTGGACTGCATATTCATACTGCAGAAGTCTTGTGTCAGGTCCATGTATGGGCTGAAACCTCGAGAATCCTGCAGGCAGTATTTCATAGAGAAGAAGATACTGACCCTACATTGTGTATACATATTGCGTGCTGTTTGTCAAGCAAAATATGTCGCTTTTCTCAAAATACCTGCCTGAGCATGAGCATCATACAAGGTTCAGATTGAATTAGAAACTCCTACTTCCAAAAACACCATTAACAAAAGTGCAGAGAAATGCAGAATATCAGATGATAAAAATATTCAATCACCTACCTCTCTGTTGGAAAAACATGGACGTAAAAACACTGAAAAAAGAACTAAAGGATATTCTACTGAGAAAGTGTTACTATTCCTGCAATGAATTCTTCAGAGACGGAGACATATGGCCACCACTCCAAGATCAAGATTAATAGCTGTCACTTTAGCATGGCAACGTTCACCATTGCATGCTTTCTCTGAGGGGTTTAATACAATATTTGTGGGGTGTATATGCGGGTGTGTGGCTGCTTTGTTAAGTCTGTAAGTTTTCATATAATCGAATTAATACTGCTGCATTGACAATATTTTATTTTATGTTTTGATTTTGTGTATACATTTGTTATTGTTTGTTATATTGTTATATATGTGTGTATATATCTTTATATTTAGATTTATATTTATTTTATATTTGCAAATGACATGTTCTACACTCAATAGTGTATTTATGGAACGAATAAAGTGTTATTATTATTATTATTATTATTATTATTATTAAGGTCACAGTGGAGGGACTGGAATGGTCCACTCACAAGATAACCTACCCTAACCTTAGATAGGAGATTACGAATTAAACAATGTGCAGCAGAATATGGTTACCTATGTTATTATATAAAAAATATTAAAAAAATCAATTAATTTAGAACACTTTGGTGGTGTGTTAAAATCATGTGGACGAAAAGAAGCGATTCTCACTTCTAGCCAATGTGTTCATTACAATATTGTTCCAATTAGCATTTACTTATTACCTAACTTTAGATAATAATTAGGACAACCCTTATTCTTTTTCCACCACAGTAGGAGTATTGTTTTCTTCATCTAATTACCTTATATATAACAAAACATATTTTAAAGAAAAACTTGTATATACTTACACCCATTAAAATAAGAGCTTCTGCTTTTGCTTCTTCAGTCTGTGGGAGATGCAAATTCATTTCATCTCCATCAAAATCTGCATTATAAGGATTACAGACGCATTCATTAAACCTAAAATAATTTTAAAATTTAGAGACACTTCACAAAAACAATATTTAAGTAAGATAATCAAAACAATATTTTATGTACACAAATTGTGTCCTACCTAAATGTTCTCTGCTTCTGAACCTTTGCTCGATGTGCCATTATTGATAACTTATGTAGGCTAGGCTGTCTATTGAACAAAACGATATCGTTATCATGTAAATGTCTTTCCACCAAATCCCCCAACTGTAAAAAATACATCCAAATTGAAAACTCTGGTTTAATTATTAACTAAAACATTATTACCTTGAGATCCTGCGCCAACTTTTCCCTATTACCATATTTCAGGAATTTTTTAAACTGAGATCCTTTCTGTTGAACATAGTTTGCACCAGGCCACCTATCAGGTCCGTTGATGATCAGCTGCCTCATAAGATTTATATTGGCTTGTATGACACGTTCAGGGAAAGTTAAAATTTTAGCTATGTGCTCTGGAACACCAACTTGATCAATTTCCAAATTTGGATCAGGAGATATTACAGTACGACTTGAAAAATCAACTCGTTTCCCTGACAAGTTACCCCGAAATCTACCCTGTTTACCCTTGAGTCTTTGTACCAAACCTCTGCCAACTTTTGCAGGCTGAAATTTATTAAAGTTTATTTATTTATTTAACTTAACACAATATATTTCCAATTACACAACCAAAAACAAGTACAGCATGGATACAGCACATAATCTATACATACAGGCTGTGTAAATAGTATTGCACCAAATGGGTAGCACAGAAGGTGGATGGCAGACCATCATCGGCATGGATGCGATCGTGCACCATGAGTTGTGGAGAAGCTCGGACACAAACTCTAGAGGTGAGTCACTTTGAAATTCTTTATTAAATTTAATTTAGACATATTAAATAGAGGTAATAAACCAACCTCTGTCATAACCCGGCGTGAGGAAGATTTAGATATAACAGTTTCCACTCAGTTTCTGGGTGACTTTGTTAAGAACTGGGCTGTGTCTGGTAAAGTGAGTAGCTCAGACCACAGATACATCCGGTTTGAAATCGCGAAAATCGAAGGACAAACAGCATCGTACTTGGAGCCTCGCAAGCCGGACTGGGAAGGCTACAGTGCAGACCTAGCAGTGGATCTGCGGGGGGATTAAGAGTACCATAGACAATTCAATAGACCTCGAGGTAGCGGCAGCCCAAGTGCGAGACGCAATCACCTCAACCTATAACACCAACTGCCCCCTGAAAATGAGCGCCCACCAGGAATGTCCTGTGGTGGAACGAGAACCTCAGGTTAAGGAGGACGCAGGTTTGTAAGCTGTTCAGTGTCGCCAAAAGGTCGGGAGCATGGAATGAATATAGACATGCCCTAACAAGCTACATCAAAAGATTGATAGACGGCAGGAAGGAGTGGCAGAGGAGGCACTGCGAGGAAGTGGAGAGGACATCTGAGAGTGTTTGACTACACAAGATCCTGTCCAAGGGCACTCAGCCCAACATAGGCTCCCTTAAAACATCGACGGGAGGCTTTACAAGCTCGGGGGAGGAAACTATGGAAGTCCTACTACTGACACACTTCCCCAGCTGCAACATAATAAACCAAACACCACCAGACTGGGAACACTCGGAAATAGAGGCGCCTTACAGGTGGGAATCTAGAGTGGACTGGACAGTCGCTAAAGAGATGGTTACCTGGAGCAAAACTAGATGGGTCATTAACAGCTTTAAACCATTCAAATCCCCGGGATTCAATGGAATAATGCCCATCATGCTCCAACAGGGTATAGACATACTGGCGCTGGTGCTTACCCTCATTATGAGGGCCAGCCTGGCTCCGGAGTATATTCCGAGGGCATGGAGACTGGCCAGGGTTGTATTCATTCCTCAACCTGGGCGTCCAACAGACCATGCAAAGTCCCTGAGGCCAATAAGTCTCATGCCCAGCTTGCTAAAAACAATGGAAAAAATGGCTCGACCGGCACATTAAGGGCGGTGTACTGGAAGCATATCCTCTACACCGCGACAATATGTATACAGAGCAGGAGTCTCACAAGAAACAGCACTGCACCAACTGGTGCTGAAACTGAAGAATACGCTGGAGAACAGGGATGTGGCGCTGGGGGCCTTCCTAGACATAGAGGGGGCCTTCAGCAACACCTCATTCGGATCGGTATTGGCAGCTGTCAGGAAGCAGGGAATAGAGGAGATCTGCTGTAGGTGGATCGGTTCCATGCTCTGGGACAGAGCGGTGTTCACCTCACTGGCGGGAGGGACTCTGCTGGAAGAGGTCGCAGCGGGGTGTCCGCAGGGAAGCGGGGTATGAGGTACAGGGCTATGCGGAGGACATTGTCATCATAGTCCGAGGAAAGGTTACACAGTCAGTGTGGGAGCGCATGCAGACAGCAGTGAAGTTGGTGGAAAGGTAAACGGTTGGCCAAGGGCTCGGGGTGAGCCCCGAGAAAGCAACAGCCACAGAACTCTCACTCTATATGGTAGAAACATCCCAATGGCCAGGGAGGTAAAATATCTTGGGGTCATATTGGACCCTAAGCTAACCTGGAATCGCCACGTTGAAAAAATACTGCGTAAGGCAGTTATGACCCTAGCCGTCACTAGGCGGCTATATGGAAAAACGTTCGGACTAAGACTTAGTCTGGACCACTGGCTGTATACAAGGGTGGTCAGACCATCGCTAACATACGTGGCACTGGTCTGGTGGCACAAGGTGCAGTGCCAAACAAAACTAGGCAAGATCCAAAGGAAGGCTTGCCTAGGCGTCACAGGGGCCATGACTTCAACTCCAACAGTCGCCATGGAGGTGTTGCTAGATCTGCCCCCCCCCTACACATGGGGGAGGCCAGGCTAGGACTATACAGACTAGCCTGCAATGATAGACTGAAGATCAACCCAGGTTGCAGGGGTCACTGCAAAATTCAGGAGATCGTGAAGGAGCTCATGCTTAAAATAAGGTCACACTTCGTGAGCCCGCGAATCTGCAGGGAAAACAATTTTACAGTGGAAATCCTCGACCGTGAGGCATGGTGGGAGGAGACGCCGGGCCTACCGCTCGCCTGGTTCACAGGCGGATCCGACAAGGAGCGTGGGTCGGGGGCAGGCGTTTATTCGGAAGGACTGGGGGTAAGCCACAGTATTTCCCTCGGAGCTCATGCAACGTTCTTTCAGGCCGGAATGTATGCCATCTTACACTGCATGCGGGAGAACAAGAGAGGCAACACCAACAAGCGGATCCTCATAGCCACAGACAGCCAGGCAGCCCTTAAGGCCCCAAGTAGCCCACAGGTAAATTCGAAGCTGGTAAGTGAATGCTGAGACGAGACGAACGACCTGGCTGAGCAGAATGAGGTCCCCTTCATGTGAGTGCCGGGTCACTTGGGGGTCAAAGGTAATGAAGAAGCTGACAGTCTCGCGAAGAGAGGGTCGGCAGAACCATTTATGGGGCCAGAACCGGTCCTGGGCGTGACAAAGAGCACTGCCAGGGGATCCATTAAGTCCTGGGTCAGAAATGAACATAAGGTGTACTGGGGGACAGCATTCTCAGACAGATGAGAATGCTGTCAAGCAGCAAAACTAGTCACAGAAATAAATCGATTGTTCTTTTAAGGCGCCCTTTGTGCAAGAATTGACGCTTCCTTCCAAGGGGGATAGAGTAAAGTCATATTATATAGAGTAAAGTCATATTATTAAATATTGTACTTTTAAGGTCTCCTTTTCTTTTTTGTAAAATCGGGGGTGTTGAATCCATTTAATTTATATTAAATTAGTTTTTATAAACAAACGATTGAATTTTATTTATAGATATAGTAAACCAATCACCCTATATTTCAAGTAATATTGAAACCTCGTATGAGGGCGACAAAAAGTGGTCGCAGGGTATATGATACTGTAGGTGTATAGTAAAATTGGGGCTCTCAATTAAACATCTCCATGCTCTACAGTATTTATTCCAATAACCCATTTTCTTAGGTCAGTTAAGGCTGATTAAACCTAAATCAGTAAAACAAGAGCAAAAGCGCGCCAATTACAGCAGTCTCGTTATTTAATAGCCAGACCTCGTATGTGTATTAATAAGTGTGGCATCATAATCTTTACAATTTGTACAAATATCATCAATACAAGTTTTTGACAGGTCTGTAACTCAAGTACATTCTAATATAGATGGGTGCAAGTCAAAAGAAGCCAACAGGGACAGAAAATATAAACATAATGTAATTTTTTTATATCAATATTAAAGTCCCCTGAGAGAAATATTAGACAATTTTCCTCTACAAGTAATGTGAAAATTCTATCCAAATATTCAAAAAACTTCTGTACATTATATCCTGAATGATATATATTTAATACAACCTTTTTTTTGCCAAAGTATACCTCCACAGTTGCACATTCAAGTATTTTAGATTCAGACGTTCATACTAAATCCTGCCAACACTTAGCTTGAACATTCTTTCTCCCAAATATTGCACAAAATAGTAGTGATGGGTCGTTATTTAACTGTCAGCTATTTTTAAACGGTCACCGAGCCGTAATGGTAACCACCAGTTATGGATTTATAAAAATAGCAGCTTAAAAAGTAACGCTTTTTACACTAAACTAGAATTCGGAGTCGTGTCTGTTTCAGTTCTACTGCAACTAGGTTCGATGAATAAACATCGGTTTTCATCGGCAACTGTTATTTAACCATTTAACGGGATGAATAGCCTTGAGATTGGGAATGCTAAATATGTATGGGTATACAGTATAGAGCGGACTGTACTTCATAACATTATTATTTATACTACTGTGCTCGCTCTCGCTCACAGCTTTAGGGACGTACGATCTTCGGTACAATAAAACGGTTTATTTTTAATTTTAACTTTAACCGGTTGTTGATGGGGATATGGCATACGGACACTACTACACAGAGTTATTCTGTTAAACTGAGAAGCTGTTATTTTTGAAACAGTTGAGTTTCCCACTAGTATGTAAAGCCAAATATTTAATAATAAAAAATGTTGGGTGAAAAGATGAATTTCTGTAAAAACTTGTTATTACTTTCACTATAGACAACGCAAAATAGGGTTATTTCACGTGAAATTAAAGTACTTATTTATTCAAATTTATATACATTACTTAAGAAAACAGTTAACACGTCATTTTCGTTTGTCTCATAACAGTTATCAAATTGATAAAAAAATATAATGATACAACATTTTTTAATATCTATATACATTTAGATATAAAAAATTAAACGAATATATATATATATATATATATATATATATATATATATATATATATATATATATATATATATATATATATATATATATATACAGGGTGTTTCCAAATTGATGCGAAAAATTTTAAATTTTACAGGGTGATTCTTTGACGAAAAATAAGGGGTGTCTTTTTATTAAGTTTTTCTTGAAACCCCTTCTCCTCCAAGTTACAGCCCTTTGAAATTTTTGATACTAATTTTAAAACAACGAATATTAAAATAAGTAAATTAACAATTAATACTATATATCTTCCAAATTTTTTTTAAACTCAAACTCAATTTTTAATACTGTTGGCTGTTGTTTGCACAGTTTGTGTATCACACCGATAACTCAAAAAATAATGGGCCGATTTTGATAAAATTTGGCATGTACCTTTCTTTTGGAGATGGCTTGGATAAGTTCGTTAGTCAGGAAAATCGGACGAGGTTTTCCGGAAAAATTTTGAGTTTTCATTCGAAAATAATTCTTATCTCAAAAAATAATGGGCCAATTTTAATAAAATTTGGCATGTACCTTCCTTTTGTAAATGGCTTTAACAAGTTTGTTAGTCAGGAAAATCGGACGAGGTTTTCCGGGAAAATTTTGAGTTTTTATTCGAAAAAAATTTTTATCTCAAAGAATAATAGGCCAATTTTGATAAAATTTGGCATGCACCTTTCCTTTGTAAACGGCTTTGATAAGTTCGTTAATCAAAAAAAACGGCCGAGGTTTTCCGGAAAAATTTTGAGTTTTCATTTGAAAAAAAATTTTATCTTAAAAAATAAAAAATCAATGATAACCAAATTTGGTAGGTAGGTTTACGATATAAAAAGTAAACAATATACCAAAATTTAGATTTCTATGTTACAAGAAAAAAAAGTTATAATAAAATATTTTGTGCCAGATCATTTCTATGAAAATTGACTACCATAACGCACTTGCTGCGTCCGGGCTTTTTAAAAAGTGGACTGATAAAGATGACCAGTGAACCGAAAATATAACTAGAGATAGAGATCTTTCTAAGAAAGAATAAAAGCATAATGTAATAACAAACCATATGTACAGAATAAAGGCAAATTTCTTTACGGAAATTTTATGAGCTGCGTTATGTTATGGAGTTCTTAGAATCACTCCCTGTGTATTAATAAAAGTTCTAACGTCTAATGTCCCAAGACGTGATAAATAATGATATTTATTGATTCTTGCTGTGGCATTGACATTTACGTAAAGACCCCTCATAAAATAAATTGGTTAGAAATGACTAGTTTATAATTCCTAATACATCTAAGTAAATACTAATATAAGACTTCTTTCTGATTTCTAAAAGTTTCACTTCAGAGTGGCAAAAGATTTACGACACGCTTATTATAATTTCTTAACCCTTTGTTTCCTTTTCATATCGACAAAATTTGAGATTTATACACTACGTGAAATAACGGGGTAAAAATACAATGCATTTATACTAGTGTGCTCGCTCTCGCTCACAGCTTTGGGAATGTAAGATACTTTCTATCGACTATCCAGTTAAAAATAACTGAAGCCGTTATTTTCAACGGTTATTATTAAATAACGTTAACGGCTTCAACTGTTAACAGAAAATAACCGTCTTTCCCATCACTACTAAATAGGAGTAAATAAATTCCCAAAAATTTACTTGCTGAGCAATAACTTGCCCCTTCGCTTTCAGAATTTAGGAAACATACTGCAAAAAACAGCAGAGATTGTTTAATTTGGAGCAACATAACAAAAATATATGTACTTACCATCATAGATAGTGGCACACCGGTTAACTCACTATTTATATACAGTGCTGTTTGCAGCTGCAGGAAATCCCAGCCTTCTTGATACATATTGCCAGATGCACCAGATGCTCTGTTGCTTTTAATGACGTCATTGATAAATATAATCTCACTCTGTCGCATAGTTAAATCATCTTCGTTTCTGCAAAAAGAATTTAAATAAAATTTCAATTATTTCTCATCAAAAATTTTATATATTATACAACTTACGTTCCAGCTTTTACATCAGAAATCACGGAGGGCCTGATTGTCACTGGTGGGACTAATACACGGGTAAGAATTAAATCTTTCGGCGTACCTCTAAAACATAAAAAGATATATGAATAAAATTAATAACACCAAATACTGTAGATAGTAATATGGACATTTGCCATGAAAATTTGCAATTATGTGTACACTAGAGATACTAGTTTTATTTGTGGAACATACATGTCACGTGTGTTATCCAATATCTATATTTCCCCTGAAACATAAAGGCTCTTGCAGAGATATTCAGGCGGGAAAATATACTTACTGTTCCATCACTGTATGTTTTGGAGAGTATAGTATTTGTTAAGGAAAATTATGTCTGCTTTAGTGGTTGTGAGAGCGGACATACTTACAATACAAGAGGTAGAGATTTAAGGGCACCAAAGACACATTTAACACTGATACAATGTGTATTATCAGGCCATTGAGCTGTATAATCACCTCTCCAGCAAGGTTAGAAGCTTGCCCTGTCACAGACTTAAGATACATCTGGGAAGGGTTCTCACTGACCAGGTTTTGTACAGAGTGGAAGACTTTTATAGTATCAATTTTAATGATAAATGTTTTATGACGTCAACTTGAGTTGAATTTCATATTTTACTTGTACATATTTATACACCTTTTATGACATTGTTTGATTTTCTGACGTGTTCCATGATTGCTGCCGTACATTATATTGTATATGGAACTAGATAAATTCATTGTTGTGGTTGTTACTTTGAGAGTATGTGTATCATAGTAAGTATTTATAGCTTATATTCTGTTACTGCTGCATTTCTATTTTTTTTTTTTTAGTAATATATAGATTTATTCAATTCAATTCAATTCACTTACATACAAATGGTATAAATATTTACAACTCTAGACTAAAAATAAAGAAAAATGAAAATTTGAAAAAAACCACAATCAATGCTTTTATAAGAACTGTATGCACCCACTATCGAAACAAATTGTTTTCTGTTTGAAATATAACTCCTCATAAGCTTCAATGTTATACCCCTAAATCCAATCTCCTCCAAACGCTGCAAAAGTCCAGCATGATCGATGGCATCGAATGCTTTAGACAAATCTAGAAATATACAAAGCAATGACTGCTTAGAATCCAGCACCCCGTACACTTTCGAAGTCACGTCAAGATAGCGTCCTGAGTTGACACAGCTTCTCTAAACCCAAACTGTTGAGGTGAGATCAACTTATATTTAAGTAGATATTGGTTTATCCTTACTCTCAGGACTCTCTCAAACACCTTGCTGAGTGCCGACAACAAAGATATCGGTCGATAGTTGCAGGGCTCTGTTTTATCCCCACCTTTATATAATGGTCTAATTATGGCAACCTTCAAAGCGTCAGGAAAAATACCATCTTCAAAAGAAGCATTTATCAGGTGTGCGATAGGAGCCGCCAAAAAATTAACGTAATCCCTAAGGATCTCAGCTGTTATCTTATCCACACCTGCGGCCTTTCCAGTCTTCAGTCCCTCTATTATCTTTGCAACCTCATCTGTATCAGTGGATGAGAGACATAATGAGTTTGCGATTACTGAGACACGTGCACCTCTAGATGTGCGTGGGATTTTCTCTGCTAAGCTTTTTCCCACTCTACTATAATATTCAGAAAATATCTCACATTTTCCTTGATCAGATGTTGCTATGGAACCGTTCTCGCGGCGAGCTCCCCTCACTTCAGCAGGATTTTTCTCCTTATTCTGCATTTTTTTAAACCATGATTCAGACACCACTAGAATTACTTGCGTTTTTGTCCACCAATGATTGAAAGTAATTGGTCTTAGCTATCTTAATCAACTTATTAAGCCTATTTCTGTATCTCTTAAAATCTTCCCAAAATATTTGGTTTTCCGGATGATTACTTGCTTTTCTATACAACTGATCCTTTGTATTTATTGACTGTACCAAAGCACTTGTTATCCATTCTTTTTTCCTCCTCAATATATTTTTTAGTTTTACCCTCCTTGTGGAATTATCAATATGATGTTTCAACCTGCCCACAAATAAGTCAGTGGCTATATTTATATCTCCAGCTAAATAAACTTCCGACCAGTTTTCCTGCCCTAGATTGTCTTTTAATGTCCTGTGATCAAGAAATGTCCTATAGTTCTGCCTAACCGAGGTGATGCCTCTCCCTACCGATTGATTTGCCCACTGAAGAATAATTGGGTTATGATCCGTAACAGGGGACCTGAGAACTATCCGCAAAATAACATCCAATGGTCTGCAGTATTTAAGGAAAATGTGGTCAATGCAGGATTTTGAATTGCCCACCTTCCTTGTGTAGGTATTGATTGTAGAGATGAAAACGTATTCATTTTATTGTGTATTATCTTTTATTTTCTTACATGGTTGTTTGCTGAGGAGATTATTGTATTGTATACCTATTGACGGTTCTACACCCATCTGTGTACTTAAGGAATCAATAAAGAGTCTTATTATTATTATAGTTAGTATTTGCCTTCTCTGTAAGATTTTTGAAGCCTGCTCATATAAGTACATCACCTTAAAACTAAGGGATAAGATATTGTTGTCTCAACATAGCCTTATTGCAGGAAGATTCACTGTTATAAATTTGGTGACCATGATACAGTTTACTGTGGCTGTACTTGGTGTATATTGATCTATAGATAGACGCCAGTATTTTGGAATTTCAGAAAATCTTGTCACGTTGTTTACTTCTTATCTGGGTTAGAGAAGGCAATTTGTTAAGGTGAAATGCTTTACATCTGTTTATTCTGGTGTGCTTTCTGGAGTTCTGCAGGATTCCATCCTTGGATCTCTTTTATTTACTATTTTTATAGATCACATTACACATGTTCTGAATGTTTTAATACTGATTTATGGTGAAGATATTAAAATATCTTCCTGCATTAAAAGTATTGAAGAGTGTGAGGAGCCCCAAATAAATCTTTGGGTGCTTGACAGCTGGTTTGGTGATAGTGATCGCTTGCTGAATGTCAGCAAGTTTTTTGTTATGTCTTTTAAGCCATTATGGAGTACGGAGTTATGGTCGAGATACATGTAAATATTGTAGAGGTGTGCGAACCCATGTTTTGTTTGAAGCGAACTATGAACGAACCTAAGCAAATATGTTGCCTCGAACTTCGAACCTCTGAAATAGTATAAGGTTCACAGTCGAACTTCGAACTTCCTAGAAATTGGAAATCGAACATCGAACTACCAAAAATTTTTCAGTGTTAATATATCATTTCCTTAAATACAAAATTTAGGAATATTATAACATTTACAAAAAAGAAGGGTTCGACAAATTTGCAGGTTGATTGGGTGAAAATGCCTTCCGGTGCTGATCATTGTGGAGATGGGTCAACGTTAAATCAAAAACACAAAAACAAAAAAGATTTTAAACTTTTTTAGATTTCTAGATCTATAGATAAGCTCAATTATAAATATGTTGTTGTTTGGTATTGGCTAGGCAGTTTTAGCAAACAGATTGAGAGAGTTCAAAGTGAGCATGATAGGTATAAAATAACCACTTACAAGTTTGAACTGTCTTCTCATTGTGAATATTTAACTGTTTTGGCTCACTGTGAAATAAAGCATGCTGAAACCAGTGTTTCCCAGAGACAATCTACAATTATCCTCAAATTCTGAAAATTTACGTTACCGATCGCCTTCGAACACCGCCATCATAATGTTGTTACTGAAATAGGTGTTGGGAGGCTAGGATATACATGAAAAATAATTCTGTGATTGCTAAATGGCTCCGTCGTGTCTCAATGTGTCCCATCTACTGTTAAAAATATGCATGAGTGAAATCTTCTGAAATTACGCTATCGACTCAATGAGACCGATAACGAGTTTAAAGCGCCGCTACCGAGTTAAAGAGGCCGCAACATCGCTACCTTAGGCAACATTCAATGCCTGTAAAGTGAAATTTCGAAGTATTTTTAAGCAACGAACTTCGAACTATTTTGAAGAATTACATATTTCGAACTTCGAACTACTTTAACATTACTTATGCGAACATATTTTCGAACCGAAGGTTCGGTCGAGTTCGGGTTCGGTTCAGAATTTCGAAGCTTCACACACCTCTAAAATATTGTACAATTAAAGTTAATATAAGTGTATTTAGTGTATCTCGGCATATTATTGAACCAGCCACCTAACATTAACAACATGTAAATTATCTAACTAACTTAAAACAAAACTATTTATCTAATTAATAACATACAGTAACTCCTCGTATAACATTGTCTTAATTAACATTGTTTCATTATAGCATCGCAGTTTGTTGTAGCTAAATGTATTGTTTAATGTTGAAACTGATTCGGTATAACGTTGTTATTCTAAAAAAAGTCTAAAAGAGTAGGTAAAAAAGGAGTACATAATGTAATGTAGACTGTAGGCATGTACATAAGACATACATAAATGAATACTGCTTTTTTTTCTTAATCCTTTCACAGTCACAAATATCTACATATGTATGTACATTATATTCATTGCCAATTCGTTTTACGTCGTTTTACTTAAGGTCGCGAATGGTAGGTCCCTAACTAGGATGTTAAGTGGGGACTTACTGTATTGTAAAAACGTAACTGATATGGTCCTTAAACAAAATTGCAATGTAGGTGTTGTCACGAAGTGACTAATCCTGGAGAGATTACCCGGCCTAATTTACCGTCATAACCACTGCATTTTGTTACACCATAAACTGCAATTATCATTTGCGAAGGTAGGAATATTTTTCAACATTTTCCGTGGAGTAATATACGAAATCCGGCATGTCGAACAGAATAATTAGTGGGGGGGGGGGGGGGGGGGCAATTAGGCGGCCGCGATTTCGGAAAAGAATTGTGGCCGGACGGAACGCCGACGGAGAGTGGTCAGTTCTAGAGTCACCGCGAGCAAGCTAGTACGTCCGTCGCAAAGAAGTGAAATTGTAAAGTACGTGAGGTTTAAGAGAAGACCGGTAAGGAGAGCGAGGCCGCCGATTCACGAGGCCACCGCGGCAGCGGTTGTTTAGTGAACATCGTCACCGGAGAATACCCCAGGTAGGTGA
The DNA here is from genome assembly GCA_964006375.1 of Tillus elongatus. Classification (NCBI taxonomy): domain Eukaryota; kingdom Metazoa; phylum Arthropoda; class Insecta; order Coleoptera; family Cleridae; genus Tillus; species Tillus elongatus. The sequence goes on from OZ023263.1 coordinate 219,249,079, forward strand.
AAGCCTAATACTATTTAGCGAACCCGTGGTAGAAATGTTGAACGCTTCGCAATGACACTGGGAAGCGTTTCTTCCCTGTCTCAGTTGGCGAGCTGCTCGGGGAGTTAGGGGTGACATTTCGAAGTTGCGGAGGCATTCGGCCGCACGAAGGTGTTGGAAGTTGTCCCTGTTGTAGTGATTGCATTATCTGGGACAGTCAAAAACAACACTTCAGGCGGTCGCCCCTGTGTTCCTTTGGGAAGAGCGTAACCAGGATATGCCTAGGTTGTGGTAATTTGTATTGCAGCGACTGCGCTGGTCCGGATCGAAACAGCCAGGCGGCCCCGTGCACCCTGCGTGTAGCTTTGATAGTCAAATAAACACCTCTGATTCCTCATAATTACTTAATTCCCTGGTAGCAGCACTCCGTTGTTTTCTTTTGCAAATAGTTAGTTAATAGATTTTATTTTAATTTACTCGATATTTCATTTAATCTCTCCAGAATCTTCACCCAAGTAACCTTTAACAATAGATCTCTAATAAAGACCATAACCAGAAGTCCTGGGGGACTTCGTCTTAACTTAGGAGGACCCCGTCTCCACTAGACTCTACCCTGGGCTTGTGTGTTCGTCGACAGTGACTTGGGAAAGTGGTGAATATTCCGAGGGAGCACGCCTACTCCCTGAAAGAAACTCTGTAGGCGTTGGCACTCGAACAGGATCCCTTCGTAAAGCCGTGTCCCGGGAGTCAGCCCGAAAATTCCCCATATTAGGGAAAATTAGTATTAACCCCCGGCCACCACAACTGGCCGTCGCAGTGTAATAAAAGTTACATGTGAAAGAAGTTCTAGTGATGGCTTTTTCTGCCCTTTACAACCTTACAGGAAAATTAACAAATGGTTCACTGGGTGTCACCGCAATATCAGACAAAGTCTACTTAATTTCATTTGTGCCACTTCTGCTGTATTTAAGAAAAACATGAAAACCACTTTTATGGAACCCACCTTAAGTGGTCATATCTTCACAGAAGAGGGGTGAATATTTCTTTTCATATGAAAGACCCCCCCCCCTTAATTTACAACAAGGATTCACCCCCTGAATTGTTCACACTTTGTTTTCACCCCATATATAAACATATAATGGCCTATTAAATTGAATTATTGAGATACAATATCTACATTTGGGCAAACAAAGAAATGTGATGTTTTCTTACTTGTTATAGTCCATTCCCAGCAGAGGTATGTCACAAATAGGAATCCTTTCAAATAGCTTTTTTACAGCAATCGGATTAAGAGTAGTTTTAATTACTGTCGATGATAATACTTTCTTGAGTTCAGGGTCCCTTTCAATAGCATCAGCAAAATCTCCTGCAAATTGAAATTAAATTAAAGTTGTGAACTGATGATAATATGATTATGAAACTAAAAAACCTAGTGATAAAATATTTGCTGGAGAGAAAATATTGTGGTAAATAATGGACATCTGATTCCTGACGTGTTGTTCTTCTGTTGATATAAATTACCTTGTACTGATCACTCCAAAGTAATTACTAAATCTGGTACATTTTTTAGGACCCGGGTACCAGACTTTAAAATTCAAATTCTTCCAAAGTTGAAGTAACTGTTACAGTATACTCTCCGGGTTAATGATCATACAGAATGTTTAACAGTTGCGTCTCTCTCAAGACATGTTTATCTTGTTCTTTTCTGCCGTACCACCCATGCAATCTCAAATGAGATCAAGTGTAAAAAGATAGGCGGGCAATTAAAATGTATGACCTCAACATACACATTCCTGGATATGGATCTTTTAACGTTCCTATTGTAGTGGCACATTCGGAGATCAATAGAAATTCATTACCACAGATCATGCAATCTGTGACAGTTCATTCTGCTTCTACATATATACTACTACACTACAGGTTGTAACAAATTTGAAGTATTATTAAATGTTAAATAAAACGGTTAAAATATTGTTGACAAGTTTACGGTTTACACATTTTGTGGCTTCTAAAAACATTGGGTGAGTGAGTGTAAAACCAAATAATCTGTCCATTTCGCCGACTATTATAAATTCGAGCAAAAAAATTAGTTACATTAACATAAATCAGAATAGCGTTTGTACTTTGTTAAGCAAACAATTTTCTTCGTATTCTTTAACTGAGAAACTGGAAATTAAGAGGATAGGTCGTCCTGATCCAGATTTAGATATTGTACATAAGCAGACTGTTAAAGAAAAAGACGTTGTTTGGAGGTTCAATCGTGTTGTTTATACAAGAATGAGTGGATCTGTGGTTGTGAAGAAAAAACCCATTTTTCTGTTTTCCGTGTGTACTTTTTAAGGGTGATGTTTGAGCGGGAATTTTGGGGATCACATCGGTACATCAATTTTCATAGCCGACACTTTGACAGGAGAACGGTATTTGGAAATATTGCAAGACTTGGTTTACCCTATGCTAATCGACATTGTTGAAAACAATGAAAGATACTCTGAACAACATGTATTTTTCCAACAAGATGGTGCTCCACCGCATTATTTTGTTACTGTTGGGGAGTTCCTGGATAGACACATTCTCAGTCAATGGATAGGTCGAAGAGGTGTTGTAGAATAGCCAGCACGCCCTCCAGACCTACCCCTTTAGATTTTTTTGTGAGAGGGCCTTTAAAATCAAAAGTGTATGCTACCGAGTGCGACTCATTGGAAGAGTTACGTTTAGCGCATTATTGATGAATGCCGGAGAATTTTACTCCTGAAATGCTTGCAAATGTTAGGCAAAAATTTGAACAAAATTTATACAGTTGTATGGAAGTTGGTGGTGCACAATTTGAACATTTATTGGATTAAAATTTAATTTGTTATGTTGGTTTAATAGTATGATTGGTCTTCATTATTTTCAACATTTACTTCAATACTATGCCAAGTTGTTAAGTGAAACGATTTAGTACTTTAATTTCTCGGGAAATTAATTAGTGATATTTCAAAACTCCATATCTTCTAAAAAAATAGACCGAATTTTAAAAATAAAAAAGCAATGTATAGGGAATTAAAAACTCCTTTCAACATCACATGATCCCTATTCTCATTTGAAAAAATTTGAGATGTGACACCCCTGCTTAGGAGGGTAAAGTTTGGGCTAAACTTTTTCCGGCAAAAGGTGTCCCCTTTCACAAGCAAACTTGACGTGTTTAAGTTTTTTTTCGACAAAAGCTCGCAGTCATGACTGCCAGCTTGTTTTCAATGGGCCACCCTATATATAAGGTGGCACATTGAAAACGAAACAGACCGATTTGCACCCAGAGAATTTTTTTAAGAAACGCTGAAACACGTCAATTTTAATATTGAGGGGGACATGTTTTGACATAAAACTCAACTTTGTCACATCAACCCTTTAAGGGTGGTGATAATAACCCTTTTATTTTAAATAGGGAACATGGGTCGAGTGTTACATCATTTGAAAGCTCTTTCTTTTCTGAATTCAGCACACTAATTTTTTTGGAAGCTTTATCAACTAGTTTAAAAATTATTTACAGTTGAAGATGCAAAAACGCATTTCAGTCATTCCGATAAGAAATGTGCTGATAGTCAATGTTTTGTTGGTTTGTAAACAAAAAATTGACTATCAGAACATTTCTTATCAGAATGAGAGAAATGCGGTTTTTTATTTCAGTTTATTGGTCGGTTTGATACTTGATAGTACTACCGAAAATTAATTTCACAATGGTGTATTCTGTAGAAGAAAGAGTTGAAATAATTACTCTTTTTTTTTCAAAAACAATGACTGTGCCAACCGTACCGCAAATTTGTTTAATGAACGACATCCGAACAGACATGTTAACAGAAAATACATTTTGGAGTTAGTTGCAGTTTCGACAAAGTCGTTCAGTAGCCAACAAAAAACGGGATCCTGAACGTGAATTTCCGGTTAGAAATGAGACTACTGAGATTGAAGTTTTAGGACAAATTGCTGCAGGCCCAACTTTGAGCATGAGAAAATTGGCCACTGTTTCAAACATCAAAAGAAGAACTATTCAGCGAATATTGAAGCATCATAAATTTCACCCGTATAAAATTCATCTTGTACAACAACTGAATGAAGATGATTTTGATCGGCGGCTGGAGTTTTGTGAAGTTATGACTGCACGAATAGCTGATAACGGGAACTTTCTGTTCAATATCTGTTTTTCAGACGGGTATACGTTTTTATTAAACTCTACAGTCAATCAGTCATAATGGTCGTTATTAGGCAGATAATAATCCAAGAAATTTTCACGAAGTCCACACTCAAACGCCACAGAAATTGAATGTCTGGACTGGCATTTTTGGAGACTGTTTAATCGGATCAATTTTTCTTGATGGCAATTTGAGTGGCGAAAAGTATTTGGAGTTACTAGAAGATATTGTTTACCCTCTACTAATTGACATTGTTGAAAATGATGATTGCTATCAAGAAAATCAATTAGTGTTTCAACAAGATGGAGCTCCTCCGCATTTTTCACAACGTGTTAGGGAGTTTTTGAACAGAGTTTCCAGAGCAATGGATTAGGCATAGAGGTGCTATTGAGTGGCCCCCTAGATCACCGGATTTAACTCCTTTAGACTTCTATCTATGGAGCCATTTAAAGAGTAGAATTTTCGCAACAGAACCGGAGTCTCTGCAAGAATTACGACGTCGCATTGTTGAAGAATGCCGTCTAATAACTCCACAAATGCTCCAGAATGTCAGAGCTCGTTTTGAACAAAATTTGTACTTTTGTATGGAAGCCGGTGGTCAACAATTTGAACACTTACTTAACTGAATAAACATTTTTGAACGTTTGGTTTTATTTTTTTACTTTTTTTTAACGAAAAATTGACTAATTAGTGCATTTCTTATCACAATGAATGAAATATGTTCTTGCAACTCCCACTGTGAATAATTTTTAAACTAGTTGGTAAAACTTCCAAAAAAATTAGTGTGCTGAAATCAGAAAAGAAAGAGCTTTCAAATGATGTAACAGTCAACCCATGTTCCGTATTTAAAATATAAGGGTTGTTATCACCACCTTTAAGGGGTTGATGTGACAAAGTTGAGTTTTATGTCAAAACATGTCCCCCTCGATATTAAAATTAACGTGTTTCAGCGTTTCTTAAAAAAAAAATCTCTGGGCGCAAATCGGTCTGTTTCGTTTTCAATGCGCCACCTGTATATATATATATATATATATATATATATATATATATATATATATATATATATATATATATAGACTTGAAGTAGCTTAAACATCTACTTATTTACTCAGATGCTTTAACAAGTGCCAAGTAAAAATTCTACTCACTACACACATAAGTTTTATAGTTATTAGCTTCTAATACTTACTAAGCTGCTCCTTTATAATGGTCTCTTTATCCTTTCCTCTATTCTTGTCATGTAAAATCTTTAGTACCGATCCACCGGAACTTCCTTTGGCATAAGTCATCTTCTTAACAAACCCATTCACCGACTTACAGTATGGACATTTGGTGATTTTCTTGCACTTGTCAATGATTTTTTTTCTTATGGTCTTCTTTGTCATATAACTTAAATTAGGATTGAGGAGACGCATACGATATGTATTCTTTTCTGATTGCTCCAAAAGCACATTGCTACAGGTCTTGCAAATGGTCTGTAGTATGCTGATGATGCTACGAAAATACCCCACATGAAAGACCGGAAGTTCTAGGTCAATGTAACCAAAATGTCCCACACATTCATTGATGTTCTTTCCACATGTTTGACATGGAGAGTCTTTTGCATTTGTACCCTGCAAGTAGAACGATTAATCACATCACTATGGCATACCTACCCAAAAGCAAACAATTAGAATAAGGAAATTAATACTAGTTATTGTTTTATCTGTCATAACAACTACAAATTTACAGAGTTGAGGAAGGTACCTGATGTGACACAATCCAGTGTCAAACAAACACTAGGCAACATCCAAAGGATGGCTTGCCTAGGCATCACGGGGGCCATGTCTTCAACCCCAACAGCCGTCATGAAGGTGTTGCTAGATCTGCGACCCCCCCCCCCCCCCCCCCCACACACACACACACAGTTATTATGGGGGAGACCAGGCTAGGACTATACAGACTAGCCTGCAATGGTAGATTGAAGATCAACCCAGGCTCCAGGGGCCACTGCAAAATTCAGGATATCGTGAAGGAGCCCATGCCTGAAATAAGGTCAGACTTCGTGAGCCTGTGAATCTGCAGTGAAAACAACTTTACAGTGGAAATCTCCGACCGCGAAGCATGGTGGGAGGAGACGCCGGGCATACCACGGGACGCGCTCGTCTGGTTCACGGAAGGATCCGGCGGGGAGCGTGGGACGGTGTTTATTAGGAAGAACCGAGGGTAAGTGATAGTATTTCCCTCGGAGCCCATGCAACGGTCTTTCAGGCCGAAATGTACGTCATCCTGCACTGTGTGCGGGAGAACAAGAGGAGGGGCTACACCAACAAGCGGATCCTCATAGCCACAGACAGCCAGGCAGCCTAAGTAGCCCATGGTTAACGAGACGAGCGACCTGGCTGGACAGAATGAGGTCACCCTCATCTGGGTGCCGGGTCACTCGGGGGTCAAAGGCAATGAAGAAGCTGACAGTCTCGCGAAGAGAGGGTCAGCAGAACCATTTATGGGACCAGAACCGGCTCTGGGCGTGACAAAGAGCACTGCCAGGGTAGCTATTAAGTCCTGGGTCAGAAACCGACACAAGGAGTACTGGGCAGACTGTCCAGGGCTCAGACATGGGAAGTCAATAATTGACGAACCCAGTTCAACAGAGAGCTGTGGAGCTGCTAAATCTTAGCAGAGGACAGCTCAGAAACATAACAGGTCTCTTGACGGGACACATGGCCGTCAAGAAACACCTACTTAAATGGGGCGGTTCGAGGGCGACCTCGCATGCAGACTATGCGGCGAGGGGGAGCAATCAGCCCAGCACATCTTGTGCGAGTGTAAAGCTTGGACCGCAAAAGACAACTGATCTACGGTCAGTCTAGACCGGAGATAGAGCATTATAAAACTTCACCCTACCAATCGCTGTGTAGACTAGTTCAAGGCACAGTGATTTTGGAATGGGTGGAGTAAAAAGGCTAAGGGCATGCACAATAAGCCAAAGGTTGCAGTGCTATCAGGGCGGCAAAGCCGCGGGCGAGCCCTGAGGGAGAAAAAAAAAAAGGTAGCTGATCAAATATATTTACCTTAATTTAGTGTTAACCGCCACAACAAAGAGTAGTAATTTCAAAAAGATGGTCTATAACCGACTATTGAAGTACAGTTTAAACCTTGTTTACCTGATGTAATATGGGGAGGAGGTACCTCGGATAACACAGAAGAAATAGAAAATTTGAAAATTTCAATCATTTTTTATGTATTTGAAATGGTAGAATGAAATTTAATCACAAAAGTATATAAAAGTGATACTGGCAATACCTTTTCTCTGATTTGAGTAAACCATAGGAATAAACCATTGTCAACTTTAACATAGTCTGGGGGTTTCATCGTTTTACGACTCATTATGTCGATGCCAATGGTGGCTTCTCCAACACCATAAGCGGCCATGACATTCTGAATAATGTTGCGTTTTCTCCGGGTTCTGGATAAGTGAGACTTTAAATTTTCACAAAACAACTTTATTTACACTCTAAATATGGATACAATAAAATTTCCAGAATGTCTCTCTCACAAAACACTTAATTTACTGGCCTTACAATTACTAATCTGCACACAAGTTACTATACTGGAACTACAGTCTAACACTTCACACTGATTACTGCTTCTTCAAGTCATTTCAACATTCTCTAACTGAACTGAACTGCCCTGCCCTGGCTTGCTTTCGTCTTTATATACACGTCGTACCATCCACCTTGTTTCGCGAGCATTCCATTCCAGAATATTCCAGGACCTTCTTTTGCTAGAAGGTTCTGTGAATACAGATCGGCCCCGTGTGTATACAGGGGGATGTATATACAGGATGATCCAAATGTGGTCATCACTCCTATGTTACACAAGAGGTGTTTCTCGTACTATAAGATCTCTCTGCGTATACAGGGTGTAAGTGGTCTCTGCGTATACAGGGTGTATATACAGGGTGTTCGGAATGCGCAGTTATCTGTTCCGACAGTGTACAAAGTGGTAACTTCGTTATTTTTGGTCCCAGAGGGTTGAGACTTCGCCTGTGGGGGGTCACCCCAGGCACCCCCAGGGGGGTGGGGATGCGGTGTTGCCAGACTGTGCAAAAAATCCCAGATGTTGGGGAAGTTCTGATTATGTGGCAACACCGCACCTACATCTATTGAAGTGCTTTGTAACAATAATTTCTCCTTCATCCAACCTTCTTATTGCTTTTAACTTTTTCTCCACGCTCATTACGACTTTTTTCTTCTTTTTTTTGTGACATGGCAATGTTCTTTCATTGACTGTTGATGGCCAACTGTTAATTTTTAGTTCGTAACCGAAGAGCACAACAAAACATGTTGTAACAAATTTATGTTTATACATATATCAGGGTTCCCACTAAAAACAGCATATCAATTTGCCTGAATTTCCTGACATGCCGAAATCTATTTCCCTGACTTTGATCTACAATTTACCCCCAACATGTGTAATACACGACTACAGAATACAGGAGGCCTTTGCCTCATGGCGGAAAATACACTTCCCCATTTGTCGAACTTCGAACTTATTAGAAATTCAAAATCGAACATTGAACTACCCAAAATTCTTCTGTGTTCATATATCATTTCCTTAAATACAAAATTTAGGAATATTGTAACATACAATATTTGATATGTGAAATATTCCCACTGTTTTTACAAAAAGGAAGGGTTCGACAAATTTGCAGGTTGATTGGGTGAAAATGCCTTCCGGTGCTGATCGTTGTGAAAATGGGTCAATGTGAAATCAAAACCACAAAAACAACAAATATTTTAAACTTTTTTAGATTTCTAGATCTATAGATAAGCTTACTTATAAATATGTTGTTTGGTATTGACTAGGCAGTTTTAGCAAACAGATTGAGAGGGTTCAAAGTGAGCATGATAGGTATATAACAATAAAAATTTAAAAAAATAGGAAACAGACTTCATTAAGAATAACTTAAAAACTACTGGTCAGTTCTTCATCACAATTTTTATGGCACCACATGAGAAGCACCAGCTTTCAAGTAAAAAAAGAATCATCACAATCGGTTTACCTAGAAAAAAGTTAGGAAGTAACACAGATTAAAAAAAAAATGCAGTCGAAATTAGAACCTCCTCCTTTTTTGAAGTCAGTTAAAAATAACCACTTACAAGTTTAAACTGTCTGCTGATTATGAATATATAACTGTTTTGGCTGACTGTGAAATAAACCATGTTGAAACGAATGTTTTCTAAAGGCAATCTGCAATTATCTTCTTAATATTTAGGTTACTGATCGCTTTCTAACACTGCCATCATAATGTTGTTACGGAAAAAGGTGTTTGGAGGCTAGGATATATAAGAAAAATATTTCTGTGATTGCTAAATTGCTCCGTTGTGTCTCAATGTGTCCCACCTACTATCAAAAATATGCACGAGTGAAATCTCTTGAAATTACGCTATCGACTCAATGAGACCGATAATGAGTTTAAAGCGTCGCGACCGAGTTAAAGGGGCCGTAACTTCGCTACCTTTGGCAACATTCAATGTCTGTAACGTTAAATTTCGGAGTATTTTTGACCAAAGAAGTTCGAACTATTTTGAAGAATTGCATATTTCGAACTTTGAACCATTTTAACATCGCTAATGCGAACATATTTTCAAACCGAAGGTTCGGTTCGAGTTCGGTTCGAAATTTCGTATAAATGCATACTAGGAAGCCTATAAAAACCTTCGTAACCATGCATCCATAATGGTTAGGAATGATAAAACGGGAAAATCTAGAGTCAACAGATTTGCAGAATAATACACATTCTTCAGACACTGAAAGATTTGAACATTCATGGCTCGTCTTCTAAGCAGTTCTCAACTCAGCTTTCTGTAGCTGATTATTTTGCTGCTTTTATTAAAGATGTCAACAATAATTATTGTGACAACTTGATAGAATTTTATAGTCAAAATAATATTTGTGAAGTAAACTCCTTCGTGGTTACACTTCTAGTGAAGAAAATACAAGATACTTAATAGCAAAAATAATGCTACTGGGGCTGATTCTTGTGCTAATCCATAAGTAATGCAGTCCCTTTATTAGAAAATTCATTATTCATATTATATATAATCTCTTGTATAGAAAGGAAGTACTTTTCTCTGTTGTGGAAGATTGCCAATGAAATACCACTGCCTAAGATAGAGCCGAAAGAATTCTCGGACCTTATAATCATTAGTATTTTGCTAATTTTGTCAAAAATTTTTGAGAGAACTATGTATAACCAAATAAATAGTTATTTTAATGACAAAAAAATACCAAACAAAATTTATGAATTGTTTGTTGCAGTTACTAAATCTTACTGAATCACAGAAGAAAAATAGATATTAAAACCACAAAAATAAATGCATATTATGTCAGGTACTTATGCATAAACAATTTTTATAAAATCTTAGCCATTTTAAATTTTTTGATGGGAACGGTCGACTTTACTGCAACTGGAATCTAGCAAAACAGCGCACACCACAAGAAAGAGTACGTAACGTAGATTTATAATCCGGAAAAAAATTTACGGAAAAAACAGAAATAACAGAATAATTGAGAAATGAAATTCTAAAAAATGCACGAATTTCACGTTTCGAACTGTCACTTTTCAGCAGCGTTGCCATATTGAATGAATGCACTGCCGGACAGTGCTTACTTACTTATCGGCCTACCTGACCTGACCTTGACCTGACCTGACATTCCCCCAGTATCAAGTAAATAGCTTCGAAACTGACAACAATGCCTATCATGTCAACAAAACAACAGTCATAATCTCAGCTACAAAATATACGTTTTTGTTGCAAATCGAAACGTTTTAATTGCGTTTATCATTAAAAGGTTATTAAAAACGAAATATACCACACTGTTTTACTTTATTAAGGTATGTACAACTGTTTTTAGGCCATATTCTATTATAATCACGTTAATATGTAGCTGTGGTTAAGTCAACCGTCCCCTTTTTAATTTATGTTACATTTAATGTTTTAAAATACTAGAATGGAAATGTTACCACAATAAATCGCAAATAATGATTTTGTAACTTAAAAAATTTGTAGTTTTCAACAAACTGGACTGTTCCCTTTTATTGATATTAATGTGTGTCAACATTACATATAATAGAAATCAATTGTACTTACCAATCTTTTATCAAGTACTCCATAAGGTACTGGAGTCCGATGGTCTTCTTCACTGTACAAGTTTTTTGCAACGACTTGAATATGAGCCTGCTGTTGCATGTTCTCTGCACTTTCAACTCCAAAACTTGCAAAGGAACTGAAACAAGTTATTATTAGTTAATTATAATTAAAATAAATGTTTATAACACAGTAAATACTCACACTTTCTTGGCCAAATCGGTCTCTCTATATTGTTCTTTAGGCATGTTGGTTACTTATTTTTTACCGAAAAAAAGCAATATAGTACGATTTTTACCACCTGCTGAGAAAACAATCACTTTATATGCAGTAATACTACTACTACTTAATACTAATATGCCTAGCTTTGCGAAGAAACGAAATAAAAATATGGCTTAACTGATATACTTATTTTCAAACTTTCAGAACAACACAATTTTAGGTTAGGTTATGGTTATGATAAAGTAGACATTACAACCATGGAAGAACACATGATATGGTTACGTTCTATCTACGTAGTTCTGGATTTGTTGATTATCAAAACACAGCTTTTCAAACTACTAATTTATTATCACCAACTATTTTCCAACACCAGTGTCAACTAAAATTTTTCTCTTCTCTATTCTCTATTATTAAATGTCCATAGAACTATATTCCACCATCGCCTTCTGCTCTTTATATACACAAACACTTACTGTTGACTCGCTTATACTCTATGATCACTTTTCTACACCACCTTATACAAATACTGAACTAACTTACTCTGAACATTGCTCGTCTATTTATATTGTCTATAGAGATTCTAGACGTTCTATACTATTCTATACCTGTCACTTCTGGTCTATTCTAGAAATGTCATTCCAGAGTGTTCGCTGTGACACTGCCCCCCTCTTATATTCGATCGTCCTGGTCGAATTCTGACATTTCTTGGTATGGCGACCGGGCTATCTTCGAACCTGATGTTTCCTTTGGCTAGGGTTTCACACTTCTTTTCTAGTGAATGCACTTTCTGTTGTACTTTCGTCAGCTTGTCATGTACATCGTCGCTGATAGCCCTTACGCTGCTTTCGACTTGCTGAAAGATGTCGTCCTTTACCTGCTTCATACGTTTGTCGACACATAAAGTAATATTCTCAATTCTGCTGGCCTGTTCTTGTAGAATATTCTTTGTTTCTTCATCTCCTTTTTTCATTTCTTCTTTGGCTTCTTCGTCTTTTCCTCTGGCATCTTCATCTCTTTTTTTTTCATTTCTTCTTTGGCTTCTTCGTCACTTTTTCTGGCTTCTTCATATCTTTTTCTGGCTTCTTCATCTCTTTTTCTCATTTCTTCTTTCGCTTCTTCGTCTCTTTTTCCCAGCTCTTCTTTAACCTCTTCATCTCTTTTTCTGGCTTCTTCATCTCTTTTACTCATTTCGTCTTTCGCTTCTTCGTCTATTTTTCTCAGCTCTTCTTTAACCTCTTCATCTCTTTTTCTGGCTTCTACATCTCTTTTTATGGCCTCTTCTTTCATTTCTTTAATCAATTCCAATAGCTGGGCGTCCATATTGGCTGTTGCACTACGTGTCGTAGGCATAACGTATTTAAAGCTGGTACACAGTTTATTCTGTTTCAAGAACACACCCGGTTATGAATTACTGCTGACACTGATTTTCCAGAGATTCTAGAAATTTCCACGTTGTTCAACGAATATTCTGGAAAATACTTCCCCTAGCAGCTTGAAAACCCTACTTCTGACACCAGTTGTTACGTTCTACGGGGTTCTGGATTGGTTTACTAACAAAACACAGCTTTTCAAACTACTAATTTATTATTACCAACTATTTTCCAACACCATGTCAACTAAAATATTTCTCTTCTCTATTATTAAATGTCCATAGAACTATATTCCACTATCGCCTTCTATGATCTTCTACACCAAAACTTACTGTTGACTCGCTTAATACTCTATGATCACTTTTCTACACCACCTTATTCAATACTGAACTAACTTACTCTGCGCACCGCTCGTCTGTTTATACTGTCTATAGAGATTCTAGACGTTCTAAACTATTCTACACCTGTCACTTCTGGTCTATTCTAAAAATGTCATTCCGGAGTGTTCGCTGTGACACTATAAATATACATACATACATATATATATATATATATATATATATATATATATATATATATATATATATATATATATATATATATATATATATATATGTGGCGGTGGTTCCGACCGCAGTGTTTCCGTCAACACTACTCTGTGTTTCTCTTGACAGCTAAACGTTGCGTTACGTTATTCGACAGCAAGCTGTCAAGAACTACTATATAAGAGACACCAGGGATCTCTCTCTCTCTCTCTCTCTCTCTCTCTCTCTCCTCGCTACCAACCGATACAGTGAAGATACGTCTCTCCACGCTCGGTCAGTTATCTGTTATGTACTGTTGGATTGTTTTATATAGTTTATTCAGTTAGTGAAATAATAAAGTATATTAAATGTTTACGTATGGATTTAATATCAACAAGTGCAATTAACATCCATATTGGTGACCCCGTGCCGCAAGCCGAAGATGCCCAGCCTGATGTTCCAGCCGACGTCGCCTAACTTCCACGCACGTGCTCATGCCTACAGAAAACGAATATCTAAACAGGTCAGTCTTTTCTAATTTAAAAATTATCTGATTTTTTTCACAATGGCCGAAGATTCTTCAAGCAGCAATATCATGGCAAGGGTTGCAATAAAATTACCTCCTTTATGGAGACGTAACGTGAAAATCTGGCAAATGCAGGTTGACGCCCAGTTTGATGTATCGCAGATCAGTTCTGAAAAGACAAAATTCAGTCATGTACTCGCTATACTCGATCCTGATGTCGCAGAGTCAATTTCAGATTTTTCAACCCAACCATTATCATCAACCCCCTATTCAGATCTAATGAAACGTCTTTTATTAGAATTTTAAGAGTCCGATAGTCGCAAACTAAATAAACTTTTAACAGAATTAGAATTAGGCGACAGAAAACCATCGCAACTTTTACGCGAAATGAAGTTTTTAGCCGGTAGTCAGATTGGAGAAAATTTCCTTAAAATTTTATTTCTACAACGTTTACCAGTCAACGTTCGTTCAATTTTGGCTTTGAGCAACGATTCTCTAGAAAATTTGTCGGTTACAGCAGACAAAATCGTGGAATTTTCCGGAGATAAATACAACGTGGCTGAAATTCAGTCACGCGAGCCCGACAAGCTAGCCAAATTAGAAGCGCAATTAGAGAAGCTAACAGCATCAGTCAACGAATTGCGAACGCGTTCCCGATCTACCTCCCGAGAAAGACCCAAGCTTTCTCGAAATTCCATAACCGCAAATTCCTCAACCTCCACGTGTTGGTATCATGAACGATTTGGCAACAAGGCCAAACGTTGCATCCAACCTTGCAATTTCAAAGCAAAACATGTGTCGGAAAACTAATAAGGCACTCCCTCCACGCGGCAGGAGACGAGAGCCACCTAACACGCCGCCTTTTTATTTTTGATAGACGCTCCAATATGAAATTTCTAATCGACTCTGGAGCGGATATTTCAGTTATTCCACCCACTCACGACCAACGGAAATTTCAATCGAAACGTACCTTGTATGCTGCAAACGGGACACCTATTCATACCTATGGCGAACAATTATTAGATTTGGATCTAGGTCTACGCCGTAGGTTCTGCTGGCCCTTCACACTTGCCGATATCAAGCAACCAATTATAGGCGCTGATTTTCTAGCAGAGTTTGCTTTACTTGTGGATATGAAACATAGACGTTTAATCGATACAAAGACAAACCTCTCCAAGACCGGTGCTAACCCACCACCAGGAATTAATTCTAAAATTCATCTTGTAGACCCGACACACCAGTACTTCAAATTGCTACAACAATTTCCTGACCTTTTTAAGGAAACTTCTTCTAGCAACCTTCCAGAGGTTGAGTTCTTCCATACTATAAGTACGGAAGGACCACCTGTCACTGCAAAAGCTAGAAGATTGCCCCCAGAAAAGCTAGCTCAAGCAAAGCTAGAATTCCAGCACATGATGGACTTGGGAATTTGTAGACCCTCCAAAAGTCCATGGTCAAGCCCCCTCCACATGGTGCAAAAAAAGGATGGCTCATGGAGACCATGTGGGGATTACCGAGCACTAAACGCTAAAACAATCCCAGACAAATAGCCCATTCCAAATTTGCAGGATTTTAATGCCCAGTTAGAAGGCAAACGTATTTTTTCAAAATTAGATATCATTCGCGCTTTCCATCACATCCCAGTAGCACCTCAAGATATTCCCAAAACAGCAGTCATAACTCCATTTGGGTTATTCGAATTTGTTAAAACCCCATTTGGCCTTCGTAATTCAGCACAAACATTTCAAAGATATTTACATTCAATTTTAAGACATCTTGACTTTGCCTACTCCTATCTTGACGATATTCTCGTTGCATCAGCCTCTGAAAAAGAACATCAAAAGCATCTAGCAAAACTTTTTCAGACACTTCAAGACAACGGCATCCGTATCAATTCATCTAAATGTGAATTCGGAGTGGCCGAAATTTCATTTTTAGGTTTTCGTGTAAATAAATCTGGATTATTTCCACTTCCTGAACGCATCAAAGCTATTACCGACCTACCTCTTCCCGATACCATTGAAAAACTCAGAAGATTTCTAGGTCTCATAAATTTCTACCGTCGTTCTCTTCCACGTGCTGCGGAAATTCAGCAACCACTATTCGACCTCTGCCAGAATCCCAAAAAACGCGACAAACGTAAAATCGAGTGGACTCCTAAGACTCGAGAAGCATTCGAACGTTTGAAAGAGGCACTAAAAAACGCTACACTAATAGCTCATCCGTCTTCTTCGCTACCACTGATTCTCCATGTCGATGCTTCTGATTATGCCGTAGGGGCTTCCCTCCAACAACTACGTGATCAAACACTAAAACCCCTAGGTTTCTACTCTAAAAAGCTTACTTCAGCCCAAAAATCTTACAGCACCTACGATCGCGAACTTTTAGCTGCTTATCAGGCAGTTAAATACTTTAGATATACCCTAGAAGGTCGCCATTTCACCATTTATACCGACCACAAACCTTTGACATACGCTTTTGAACAACGCGTCGATAAAGCATCTCCAAGGCAACTACGACATTTAGACTTCCTAGGTCAATTTACCACAGACATTCGCTACATACCAGGTCCTACAAACATTCCCGCAGACTATTGTTCTCGCATTGAAACAATTTCACTTTCTTCCACTGTGTCACTCCAAGAAATTGCGCAAGCTCAGTCATCTTGTGAGGAACTCAAACACCTTCTGCAGTCTAAATCTTCCTCATACAAATTTCAAAACATGCCTCTTGACAACGGAATGAATCTTATTTGCGATTCTTCTTCAAAGAAACTTCGCCCATTCATTCCGCTCAAATTTCGCCGAAAGATTTTCGATTCTATCCACAATTTATCTCACCCAGGCATATCAGCTTCAGTCGATCTGGTCCAGGATAGATTTTGTTGGCCCAAATTGAAACGCGATGTATCTCTTTGGTCTAAAACTTGCATTCCCTGCCAGAAAGTCAAGATATGGAGACACACTTCCAGTGCCATTGGACAATACACCCCAGCCATGAGAAGATTCTCGCATATAAATGTTGACATTGTGGGACCATTACCATCATCACAAGGTCAACGCTATCTGTTAACAATGATAGACAGATTTTCTCGATGGCCCGAAGCAATTCCATTGTCAGATATTACAGCAGAAACAGTAGCGAACACTATTTTATCATGCTGGATCTCTCGTTTCGGTGTTCCGCAATACATCACCACAGACAGAGGTAAACAATTCGATTGCCACCTTTTCACACACCTCACTAAAACACTAGGTGCAGACCACATCAAGACCACAGCTTACCACCCAGCAGCAAATGGTGTAATCGAGAGATGGCATAGAGTTCTGAAACAGGCCTTGAAAGCTCATATGGACGAAAACTGGGTCGCTAAATTGCCAATTGTGTTACTATGACTCAGATCGTACATAATTCCAGAATATCGCTCAACACCCGCTGAAATAGTCTACGGAGAATCAATCAAACTTCCCACCGACTTTTTCAACAGCACACAAGCTCATGATGTTCCACCACTTATATCTCAGCTGAAAGAAGACATAAGGAAACTTCGACCAGTACCTTTTAAACATCATACTGCAAAAAAGATATTTGTCCATCCTAAGCTTATGGAAGCTCCTTTTGTTTTTGTTCGCATTGATATTCCGCGAAAAACTCTCGAACCAGTTTATGACGGCCCCTTTGAAGTGTTATCCCGAACTGACAAAGTCTTCAAAATCAAGAAATCACACGGAGAAGAGACAATTTCTGTTGACCGTCTCAAACCCGCATTCATTCTTTGTGATAACGAACAGACAACTTTCCAGCCTCAGAGACATCCTAGTAAAACTGACAGTGACAGTGAAAGTCCAACACCTAGTGAAACTGAAAGTGACAGTGAAAGTCCAACACCTAGTGAAACTGAAAGTGACAGTGAAGTTCCCGTTCCCGTTCAAACGACACGCCATGGACGTAGAGTTCGATTTCCACGAAGATACTTGAACTAATAGCGTTGCCACTGAGAGGGGAGTATGTGGCGGTGGTTCCGACCGCAGTGTTTCCGTCAACACTACTCTGTGTTTCTCTTGACAGCTAAACGTTGCGTTACGTTATTCGACAGCAAGCTGTCAAGAACTACTATATAAGAGACACCAGGGATCTCTCTCTCTCTCTCTCTCTCCTCGCTACCAACCGATACAGTGAAGATACGTCTCTCCACGCTCGGTCAGTTATCTGTTATGTACTGTTGGATTGTTTTATATAGTTTATTCAGTTAGTGAAATAATAAAGTATATTAAATGTTTACGTATGGATTTAATATCAACAAGTGCAATTAACATCCACAATATATATATATATATATATATATATATATATATATATATATATATATATATATATATATATATATATATATATATATATATACGCACAAGGCAAGTATAATAATTAAGGGGAGCCCTGAATTCGTTCGCAGACATTTAGAGGGCGTTAACATTCATAAACTTGATTTGATCATCATGTCACATAATCACAGTATAGTATTCTGATCTTAAAAAAATACTTCCAACTGTATATGCACATAAATATTAGTTAAATACGTAATTTGTTAAGAGGTTGTGATGAAACATCAAATTCCACTGTACTACAGCATATTATTGTTGCATTGGACTTGGACTCAGCACATGACGCCATGCGCGTGACATATCTAAAAATAGATAGTCTTAGTATCATATCTCTCGTTTTTTGTATCATGGGTACAACACAGACAGGTAATTGGCTTTGTGCAGTAGTCCTGTCGACACTGATGTGTGAACTTCACATATTAATATACCTCAAGTTATTTATACACCTAAATCTCGAATTCTGTAGCACCTTGTCTTACACAAAAGGCGACATACAACAATAAAATGTCAGATACCCAGCGGCTTATTCCTTTAATTTTATATTCGTGCTAAAACTCACATTTTTGACTTTTATACTTTACTGTAAGGCAAAACCAAGTACTTAATTTTTTTATGTGAGACGTATGAGAAACGCATTGCTCCTTTTCCAAAACAGTAACTATGACAAACAGAGCCATGGTGGCAACAACAGGGAGACATCACCTTTAGACTATGATGAATGGGCAAACATGCAAAAACTGTAACATACTAATAGAGAAATTTCATCGAGACATGTACAATAATTAATAAAATTGTGTTAATGGGTACTATATATAGGGCTTTATCGACGCCACACCTTTTTATTGTAAACACTTACTTGGGTACATGCTCCCTTTTGTATGGAATTAGTATCGCATTTTTTTCCTGTTACTATCGTAGATTTGTTGATTAACATGTGTTTTATATGCTCTAAAATTTAATTGAATCCTCAGTCTGAAGATAATTAGATAATTTAAAGATTGTTGACTTAAAAGTCGTTTCACTTTCACAAACAGAAACGGATAAATAGTCTTTTCCCAATTATTTCTTTCTTGGAAAATTGTTTAGGAGAGTCCCAAAGGTCACCTTTTAAAAATTTTGACGTTTATCTCAAAAACAGTGTGATCCACAGAAAACTTTATACTTTCAAAATTCTGTATTTATATTTCTACCCGAATGTTACCGTTTTTGAGGTATGAGTCGTTGAATATTAAAATTTGACAAAAAATGTGGGAGCGGTTCAGGTATATCGTCAACCTTCATCTAACTCTTTCCTCTTACATTTTACAAAAAACTGGTAGGAGAGAAATTTGTAGAGCGAAACATTTCCTTCAAAAATAAAGCTAACTTATCTTCACCCGGCAAATAGTTAGAGCGTTTTGAAGCTTCGAGATACTTTTCAACATTTTGCTGGTAAAATGCTTCGTCATTTAAGTTTCGTTTTAAAGGTCTGTAACTGTCTTAATCATTTTGTACGCTGTTTAATTAGATGAATATAATATAGTATTTATAACACGTGTAAATGAAGAACATAAGGAACAGAAAATCAAAATGTATTAACGTAAAATCAAAAAAAAAAACATAGAGCAATACTATTTGTCCATGAAAAATCCAAGTAGAAAGTAGGGGGCAAAGCGTACGGAAATTTAGGGAATTTTGAGGCTACAAGTAGGGAACATTGATCATTGTTCAGAGTTCGTATCAATGACATATAGAGATGTCATTGGTTCGAATCGCAACATCACTGAACCTGGCTGTGTGCACTTAACCTTAAATAAATTTAAATGATGAAGTTTTGATATTATTCTCTCACAGAATATGATTATTACGAAAAAATGAAGCAAATCCACAAGACTTAATGAATTTCGATTATAACTTATTTTCTGTGAGCTAAAAACAGTAAATGAATACCGCAATGGAATCTAAAACCACCAGCAAGACAAGCTGCCTAAAGGCCCTGTTATTGCGGGCCTGGCGCGAACGTTGGACTGACGTTCAATGGGGTATCAATATTAAGACTGTTCTGCCTCGTGGAGTAAGCGGAGATGTGTACAACTTGGCCGATTGCATCCTGCAACAAGCTGTTGTGGGTGCTGGGGCCAATCAGCTCGTATTGAGTTATTTGAGACATTCCTTGAGTGCTCAGTTGGTGTCTCATGCCGCGGTATTGCAAAGACTGGCCAAGTATAGTCAATTAAGTAAAGCACACTGTGTCTACAGGTAAATGAGAAATCTTAAGGTTTAGGGAGTGTTATTCATTTTATATCTAATGGTGTTGGAAAGAATAACACTTAAAAGATAAGATGAACTTTTACTTGACTAACAATTTTTAATTATATTATAGTTTATTTATCAAAATTTATGGTGAATTTGCAGTTATAACTCACGGACAATTTGAAAAATATCGACTGCTGATAGATAAAGTTTGGTGTCTTAAATGCACGCTGACGCAAATGTTACCTTTTGTTCCCCTTATTTCCCGAGTTATTCGCATTTAAAGTTGTTTACACATTACACAGTTTTTTAACAATTTCCCAGTACGATCCTGTCACGTGCCGTCTCATTCCCTCCTAAACATTACATTTGGCATAAGGTGTCCATTGTGTTTGGGAATCCCTAGAATATTCTGGAATCAGAATATGGGAAATTGTCATTATAACTGACAGTTTATACATCGCTTTCAGTACGGCGCTAGTACCAGTACGCTTTGGACGCTTTTTCATACATTCCTGTATAACGAACATTTTTTCTGAAATTGTGTGCTGTTTACCTTGTTCTGTTGATGACCAGTGGTATTATAGTGGCTTATAAGCTGCATGTTTGGCCCCTTTTCTTGGTTGGTGAGGCGTTATTTGTTCGCTATGTTGTTTTTGTGGCGAGGAAATTGCCATGTCGAGGCCGTCAAATTACAAGGTCAGGTCAGGTTGCCTACACAAGGGCCGGACCTACATCATTTTCCTGAGATGTTAAGGTAAGTTTGTGTAAATTTGTTGTTCTTTTGTGTAAATTTCGATCGTTTCGCTGTATTTGCTATGGGATGTTCGGTGATGCTTAAGTAGACGGGTCCCGTCCATGCATCGCTAGAGCGGCATTGCCGGACGATGTTTATTGCTCTAGGGGCCTGCCTGTACTGACCTGCCCTGTAGGTCAGGTCAGGAGGGTCAGTACAGGCAGGCCCCTACAGCAATAAGGATGCTTAAGTAGACGGGTCCCGTCCATGCATCGCTAGAGCGGCATTGCCGGACGGTGCTTATTGCTCTAGGGGCCTGCCCGTACTGACCTTCCTGACCTGCCCTGTAGGTCAGGTCAGGCAGGCCCCTACATCAATAAGCACCGTCCGGCAATGCCGCTCTCGTGATGCATGGACCGGACCCGTCTACTTAAACATCACCGACCTGGCCTGACCTGCCCTGTAGGTCAGGTCAGGCAGGTCCCTACAGCAATAAGCACTATCCAGCAATGCCGCTCTCGCGATGCATGAAATGACGGGACCCGCCTACTTAAGGGTCGCCCTTTTCTTTGAGGAGGGGGGGTTTGGGGTGTGTTTCTGGGTGCTTCGCTGTAGGGGTTTTCCTTCCCCCCCGCGTGCGTACAACCACCCCCGTTGCATAAACCACAAGGAAAATTTCTTGTTCATACCCCCTAAGGAGGTTACGGGACCTGGCGTGAATAGGGGTGATGTGCAGGGTAGGCAGGGTTTAGGGGGGATGTGGCGTCAGGATGTGAAAAAGACAGCTTTCAAGCCGCTTTCTTCGCATGTTCTGCTCATATTTCCTCCTTACTTCCTACCCCGCCCAGCACCCCTCTTCACTCCTGGTCCCGTAACTTCCTTGGAGGGTGAGAACAATAAATCTTTCTTGTGGGTTGTGCATCCAGGGGGGGGTCCTAGGCACGTTTCTGAAGAGAAAAATTTAAAAATCGTCTGTGAGTTAAACTGCAAATTTACCGTAATTCTCAACAATTGTCCTTAAGATGGTAGAATGACTATCCGGGCGTTTTAACCTTCTAAGTCGGTCTTCAGTCTATAGGCCCCTTTAATTACACCGTAAGCAAAAGATCTTACATGTTTTCCATAGCTACTGTGAGCGTAATTGACATCACTCCGGTGGTGATTTTACGTTTCCGTGTTCATTTGAAATCGACGCGGTCTTGAAATGAACAATGCAAAGTATTGCAGCATTTATTGACAAACCTGTGTTGATTTCGAGGCGCCAGACAATGAATAATGCACAGATTTGTTTGGAAATGGCTGGCGGTACATGTTCACATTTCCGTTTTCATTTCAAAGAGCGCCTTAGTACTGAACACGGAGACGTTACACAAAAAAGGACAACACATTCGTATACGGCCTATTTTTTTTTTCTAAAATTACCCATCACAAAAAGGATTGCATAACTTACGTTTAGAGCAATCGAACAAAATTCTGTTAAATATTCTAACAATATAAAAAAGATTTAACGAAACTTATTTTTATTTGTATACTTTATATCAATATAAAATAATGACGAAAAATTGGTAAGTGGTAGGTATAGCCTACTTTTCTTATTTTTTTATTTGTTTTTATTATGGAGCATTCTTGGAAATCAATGAACGTCACAGCCACCTCTAACTCAAAAAATGTGCATCTGCAACATTTCCAATCGCCCTGTAAAAAGTGGTTTTGCTGTTTGAAAGACAATAGTATAATTGTCCTGTGATTGACTGGTATGTAGAATAACAGCCAAAGGTAAAGCACCAACCTTGGTAGCAACGAACAAAAAAGTCACACACGTGTTTGTCTGGTCGCACGATCCGCTACTGTCAATGAATATCTTTTTATCAGCCAGCCCCGCAACAAAAACTCTTTGCATTATTGGATAAATTAAAACGCAAATAATGGGGTCCTCTACAATACACATTTTAACATTAACCCATTTATGGCCAAGGTATCAAAAAACGTTCAAAATTGAATGTCACTCATTTTCTCCAGCAACAATAAAGTTTCTAAACATAAAACCAACAAACAAAAAAATATTTTTTATTTAATTAGTGAATTACAGGCTGATGCGTAAACGCATCAATGGCCAAATATATGCAATACAAGTGCTAACTGATACTATATAAAAATATAATGTACAAACATTATTTCTTATGAAATTCTTCGAAGCAGTTAGCGTGAATATGTACATTACACTTTTTGCACATATATATTGTTGCACTATGACATAATCGACATCGTCGTCTAGCTTTCGTTGCTTCCTGAACCACCACATGGTCAAATTTATCTGTCCGTATTTCAGTTGGTATACTATTAGATATGGATACCCGACTTGAAGATTGTTCGCCTCCTTGATTCTGGATTTTCAAGCGACGGTATGCAATATATGACTTGAAGTCAAGTTGTGACATCTTTTTTTCATTAACCAGATTGAAAAGTTTCCAACCATTTACAATAGTACTATCAACAGCATTTGAGAATAAAGGCCACCACCATTTCTTTCCCAAGATCTTGGTACGATAGTTTGCTATTGCATTATCGTGTAAATCTACCCCTCCCATGAATTTATTGTAATGGGAAATCACTGCAGGCTGATTTATGTTTTCAATTTTTTTCTCTTTTCGATTATATCGCTTCGCTATATTCATAGGTTGAACATTGTAACAGTTGCTTATCACCGTCACCACTGAATTGTCATTCCATCGAACAAGTGATATACCAGCCTCTTCATCATAAGCGCAGCTATGTGACCCACGCTGCTTCTTCGAAATTATTTTGTTTGTCTCCAGTGGACAAACTCCTGTTCGATTGTCGCGTATCGTACCAGTGGCAGAGTATCCTTTATCAGTTAGAACTGAAAATAGTTTATAGGAGGAGAAAAAATTGTCGAAGAAAACCTTGTGTGCGGCATTTTCTTTGATGACTGATAATAAATTGACCACAACTTGGCCTCCTAAACCAAGTGGAGTTTTTTCTGTGGATGCACCAGCATACGGAATAAATTGGTAGAGGTAGCCATCAGATGAACAGAGACACCATAATTTAAATCCGAACCTGACAGGCTTGCCTTTCATATACATTTTACATGAATGTCGTCCGAAATAGGGCACCATTTGTTCATCTATTGACAAACAAGTCGAAAACACACCGAACTTCATGAACTTTTTATTCAGGAGGTCGAAAAACGGCCGAAGTTTGGCAAATCTATCATGTATGTCTAAATTGTTATTATCAGACAGGTGAATGTTTTTCTTCATATTTCTAAACTTGTTTCGACTCATGCAATCTTTTACAATTTTCAAGCCTTTGTCCTCTTCTGTAGACCAATATAAGTCAGCTTGAGGGAGAGTGTGGTACCCAGAAAAAATCATGATACCCAGGAAATTCAGCAAATAATCTTTGTCGATTATAAAGTCATGTCTGTTATTGTCACGTGCATATTTCTGACTATACTGAATTATGTTTTCAAGCATTTCATCATCAAAGTACATAAAAAATAAATCTAAAGGTGTTTTGCCGTCTAACTCATTCTTCAGCCTAGCAATATTTTCTTTTTCTTTGACATCGTGATTGCTGTTTGAATTATGCAAGTGTTCTCCTGTTTTCCAGATAGGTTTTCGATCTACACCTTTATATTGTAACAACTTCTTACGTTTCGCTGCCAAACATTCATCATCCGAGTCATAAAGCAAATCGTCATCGGCTGTATGAATTTCGAATGTCCCTGCAATATCATTGAATTCGTTTACTTTCTCACAGTCTTCTTCGAAAATCTCTTCGTCAGTTAGTTCGTCTACATCTGGCGGTATATACACTGCATCTACATTATTATCTGTATAAAAAACAAACATAAGAATTACTTCACGAGCACACAATAATTATAAATATAATTTTATTTTACCTCGATCATCTGCTAATTCTTGCACGATCTCCTCTAAAGCAAGTTCTAATTCTCTTTGGGTAAAAAATTGCGGCATTTTCTCACACGACAAAAAATATCACTTCACAATTCACAACACTAACCTAACGTAGCACAGTCAGGAAACAAACTAATGCTATTATATCCGTAATCTGGAATCAGAATACATCACAGTGCTCTAACACGTCTCGACATGCAGAAGTGCAGAAGTTGACGGTTTCGGCCATTGATGCGCATACGCATCACACATGTTTAGCTGCTGGTTTTTTCTTTCCATTCGAAAATTTTCTGAAGGACTCTCATTTAATTGTTTCTCCTTTAGGTTTCCAATAGAACTTTCAAGAATTTTTAGCTCATTCTTCTGTTTACCATTTGTAAGAACAAATACAAGTATATGCCGACAAGAATCCTAATTTCTTCCTATTTCAATAATTTCTCCAATATAGATATTCTATGATATACGTGTCTTTTATTTTTCATTAGATAATAGCATCTTTATATAACATCGCACATTAGCTGTATTCGATTTTGCTTAAGGTGGTTGCACAGAAAAAAAATATTATATGACTGATGCGTAAACGCATCAGCGGCCGGAAATGGGTTAAGATCTAGTACTTCTGTCTGTTTTCTTTTTAAAATGTCCACTATATCCATTTTGTCTCTACTACCATAATTTTTGAGCCGCCACTGTTCATATAAATGGGTAACCTGACGATCAAGAGGATTTTTTTGAGCATTGGACAATACTTTATATGCATCTTCCACACTATTCTCCATGATGCTAAACTCGGGATACGATTTAGCTGCTGCAGCTGTCATTCCCGAATTAAAATAGTTAATGAATATCTGTCTTGTGTTTTCAGAGTAACGCAATAGGCTTCAAGATTGTGCTACGTTTGCCCAATGGGAATGATCGAAATTAATGTCTATAGTGACATCTAAACCTCTCTTTAATACAGGCAAATTTTTCAAAGTACATTCTGTTATTTTAAAAAACTTAATATTTATATTTGCCTTACAATCGAAATTTCTATTTACTCCTTTTGTCTTGTTTTTCGATTTGTTTCTTTCTGCAAGTTGACAAACGTATACTTTTCGGAACTCACAACGTACAGGTTTTGGAAATCGACGCATCATTAACCAATTTGTTTTTGTTTCTAAAGAAAATGCACTAACTAAACAACTACATTGTTCATCGCAAGTTCCGGTGTAAAATAACGCACATTGCACCTTGCAAACATAATTCACCGAATTTTAAATTTTCAAAGTCTTTAGTTTGTTTACAAAGGAAACTTTTAAAATGTTCCATGACTTAGCCGGTAAATTTAAAACTGCAAACAAAACGAAAATAAAACAATTTTAATCAGCTGTTGTTACAGCTGACCAATTGCCACAATCCCGAAATTTATAGCAAAATCCATTGGGGCAACCAGCGTGCGCCCTGGGTGTATTTCTAACTTATTATTTTGTATATTTTTAATAAAGGATAGAAATTACATCGTGTGCGCACTGGACTTGCCAATGGTTCTCGCCATTAGTAAGCAACATGTGAGAGACAGTATGTATAACCATTTCATCCTTAAAATCAACACGGTTTTGGATGTGAACAAATGCGGCTTCTTTCCAAACAAATCTGTGCGTGGTTCATTGTCTGGCGCCTCGATATCAACACGGGTTTGCCAATGAATATTGCAATACTTTCTGGTGTTTATTTCAAGACTGCGTTGCTTTGAATTGAACACGGAAACGTAAAATCGCACCCCGGTGATACTTAGGCAGGTTAATTGTTGTACCCTTCTTCTTTCTTCTCTGATGTATATTTAGTCAGTGCATGTCAACAATTGTTTGTGAAACATGATCATACTTTCGTAAATTATTTACCAGGTGACAGCAATAGTATAGTTTTGAACCTTCTGGATGCGATTAACATCATGACAATACAGGAACCATAAATTTAATCACAATAATTAAAGAAACTTAATACCAGAGAGTCACAAAGCATTTTTCTGGAATGAAATTCTAAAATGTCTCTAGAGTTATATAATAAGGTAAATAGGATTATTTCATTAAGTTCTTCACATGATCCCTAAATTTCAAGTCAGAATCTAAGACAACGCCAAGATTCGTAGCAGATTGTACAAAAAATAAAAGTATACCGCCAATTTCAATATTTAAATTATTTTTACACATTTATAAATTGTTTTTGTTTCCAAACAACATAAAAGTGGATTTACCAGAATTCAAATGGAGATTATGTTCCATTGGCATTCTTCTTAATATCAACTCAACGTTAACAAGACCAGCAGCATGGGAGCAATCCTGAGGATCAAACTCATAAAGTATTTGCGCATGTTGGCATGTGCCTGAACCTTACCAATATTAATTGATTTTGAAATGGTGGAAGTGTAAATAATAAAAAGATGTGGCCCTAAAATTGAACCCTGAGGAACACCTGCCCCAACATCTAAAAAATATGGCTTGTTTTCTCTTGGACAGATATGAGTTTAAAAGAGTGTAAGCCTCCTCACCAAAACCATAATATTTTAATTTAGCACAAAGTAAATCATGGTTTATCGTGTCGAAAACTTTCGAATAGTCAAGAAGCACAAGTACACCCATCAAACCCCTATCCACAGCAGAAATGCTATTATCTAAAATACAAGTGAGGGCAGTAGGTGTTGAAAATCACCGCATAAATCCACACTGGCTGTCTGGTAACAAATTGTTGATACTGAAATAATTATAGATTTGTTCATACAAGATTTTCTCAAATATTTTCGGCAATACCAGAAGAATACTGACTAGCCAAAAAATGCAAACGGACATTTTTCTTAGGCAGGTGAGTTCCCACTGCAACCTTCCCAGCTTTAGGAAAGCAACTTTTCTCAATGCAGCTATTGATATTTTTTTAAAACTTTTTTTGGCCTCGAGCAAAGCTCTTTTAGCCACGGTCACTCCAGGTCAACAACTAGTGCTTCAGCTCCCTACTATAATACGATGTTTTACATTTAAAAAAAACAAACAAAAGGGATTCTCTATGCTATCGTCTACCAAGCTCAGCAAACAAACCCTCAAATTTCCTTTACTTCATATAAACCAATAATAATTTACGACGAGAGACTATGCCCATCATACTTTACATTTTGTTTTTGCGGGTAAGGTGTATGTATTTAAGTCTTCTTAACTAAGCTTATAATTAAGGAAAAAAAAACCATGGGATCACACACTTCACGCCTAGGGGTCCACCAAGGCGACTTTATTTGAGACAAACTAGACTGGACCACGGTAAAGATGGGTTAGACACAGGGACAGATAACAGGAATCTATAACTATATGACTATGAACAATCATGTCAATTGCTTCAACAAAATTACTTTCAAAAAAAAATTTTATCTCTTTTTAAGTTGAGCTAAATCACCTCATGTAATTTATTACACTTAATAAAGTTCAAAAGTATGTCCAACATTTCTTTTTCAACATAAAACGCTACATGCAACAAATGTGCTATATTCAATGGTAGTGAAACTCCTTGATCAAGACATTTTTTAACTAGATTGTTACATGCGTGGAGATGTTTTTTACAATTAAAAAAGATATGATTAATATCACACACACTTGTTCCATCACAACTACACAGTGGATTGTCTGCCAACCCCATTTTAAATAGTTGCTTTTTGGTGGCACCATGCCCTACGATGATTCTAGCAAGTGTTATTATATATATATATATATATATATATATATATATATATATATATATATATATATATATATATATATATATATATATAACTCTGTTAGTAGGGACTATTTCTGAGATCGATTTTGAAGGTAAGGTGGGAAATATTTGCTGAAATTTACTTTTTACTATGGCTTGTTATTTGCTCCATTGGTCTGACCATTCTTTCCTCATGTGACGTTTACAGGTAGGAAGAAGATCTCTTGTTAAGAGGATATTGCAACTCTCTCCTATTATTGTTGCATTTTTTGCCAGTTTATCTGCTTCTTCATTGCCTTTATTATGTGCATGTGCTTTTATCCACATAAATATAGCCGTTTTTCCAGCCCTCACTAAGTTCAGGTAATTGGATCTAATAATGTCTATAAGTGGGTTCTTGAATACATTAGAGGGCTCCTTTAGAGCCAAGAGTAACGACTTGCTGTCGGTTATTATTATAAATTTGGAATGGGATGCTATTCCCATGGCCATTTCAAGAGCTTTGATAACTGCTACTGTTTCTGCCGTATATATGCTGGTTTCTTTGTGTAGCTTAAAAACGAAACTGGATGTCGTCGATTCGCAGTCTATGCTACACCCTACGGAATCAGATGTTTTGGATCCATTGGTAAATATTAGGGCAGATCCTGGAAACTTCTGGATATTTTTACGGTAATAGCTTTGAACATCTATGTCTTCACTATGGCAATCTGGTAAAACAACAATTGGATTCCATAGTAAAATTTCATATGACAACGTAAACACTTCTGAATCGTACAATATGGTTGGCGTTACTATTGTGGATGTGTACGATAAAGCTTTTGTCAGTGGTGGTGAATTTTTATGTCGCCAGTATGTGTTATTTTGGTTATGCAACAAGATGGTGTTAGCTTGGATGCTGATTTTTCCTTGCAATGGTTGCTTTATCAGGAATTTGCTAGACAGATATTTCCATCTTAATTTGAGAGGTGGCTCATTGGCCAAGGCCAAGATTGATTCTGTGGGGGTTGTTTTTATTAGCCCGTGGACTAATCTTAAAGCTTTATATTGTATTATATCAATTTTTCTTAAGTGTGTTTCCGCAGCAGACCCATAGAAAAATTGATAATATGTAAGATATATTTATCAATAAAGAGGATGCAATATTTTAGCATAGAGAGACCTTATCAATACCACAAGCATTTGATTTTATTTAATTTACGATAGAATTAACCCCATCAAGTGTAAATACAGTAAATTGAAAATTACTGCCGGTCTGGCATACATTGCTGTCCAAATGTTGCATCATTTCTCTACAATCAGTTGAAGAATTCTGTTGAAGAGTTAAAAAAACGTATTTGAGAATTCCAGATCAGCAGGGCTGTTAGGTATAATTTGCATGTGAATATTAAGCCCACACAGAGCAGACCATTTATCGCGTGCATTACCATTTTTATAAATGTGATCAATATATGCTTTTTTCCCCTCTTGATACTGTAAATTTATGAAGCTGTTTATATCCTTCCAATCATCATTGGATCTTGTATGCGTAAACCCTCTCTATTTCATTACAATCATTTGTATTATATTACCGGTTTTGAGCTTAACCATTATCTGATTAAATTTTTATTACTGCAGCATAAGTGTAACATGTTAAAATTTATGAAAGTGTATGGTTACAGTCTGCTGGAGTTCCTGGAAGGGATGCTGCCAGGTGTTACATGTTGTGGCAAACCTGAGGAGACTGTATTGGCTACAGCTATACTCTATATCACGTCATGGTTACTCTCAGTATTGCAGCACATACCCTCAGCCCCTAATGTTAAACAAAAGGCATCTGATCTTCTAACGGCTGTGGTGCAAGATGACTTTTACATGGCCATGTTGTGCCTGGCAAGATATAGCGATCCAGGTAATATGTTGTCCTAATTACAATTTCAATATGTATGTCAAATTAAAATATCACTGAGTTACCGTCCTCAGAATTAAGGTTCTCAACACCAGTGCTAAAGGCACTGATTAAAGAATAATAACTGTAGAGCAAATATTGTAACTGTAAATTTAATAAAGTCTTTAAAAAAAGCGGGCTCCGTCATGCATAAACCACAGGTTATGTCTTATGTCAAGAGGTACATTTTCTAATAACACATTTAGTTGGTTTTGCAGGAATTCAAGATAAGTTGTAGCATTAAGTCTGTGAGGTAAAAAAATTGGCCCTATCAAATTACACCCTACAATTCCAGCCCACACATTTAAGAAAAATTGCTGTTGATGATGCCTTTCAAAAACTGTGTGGGGATTTTCGTCAGCCCAAATATGGCTGTTACGAAAATTGAACAATACACAATTCAACAAGTTCTCTACATTATTATGTTGAAGAAACCATTGGCAAAATTGTAGGCGAGGTATAAAATCTCTTTCAGGTGATAGTGCCTGCACATGTTGGATGTGATATGGACGCAATTGTTGCTCGTGAAGAACTCGCCATATCGTTGCATTGGATGCTCCCAGGTGATTGCCATTTCCCTAGTACTTATTTTTGAATTTTGTTCAATTTCATCCAGAACAGCCTCTTCAAAATCAGGATTTCGTGCACTTCGTGGTCTGCCTCGATCAGCAGTAACTTTATTACGGGTACCTGGTAAATATATATATATATATATATATATATATATATATATATATATATATATATATATATATATATATATATATATATATATATATATATATATATATATATATATATATATATATATATATATTCGAAAGAGACAGATCGATGTATTAGATAATGTAAGTATGTACCTGTTTCTCGCAGACAGATGTCAATCCGTTGAAACATCCTTCTGTCTGGAATTATCCGATTTGGGAAGTCTTCTTCATAGAGTCGTTTCGCCCTATAACAGTTACCAAAAGCCCGTGAATACATAACATGCATGTCTGTTAGTTCATTGTTGGTAAAGACTTCCATATTTAATTAAAAAAATTACGGACAATACAATTAATTAATTAAAAATGGTGAGCAGTCTCAAACATAAAAGTCAAATGTAATATATGTCACGACGAAAACGCAAAAGTCACGTCCCGTAACGATGGAAACCACTTTGTTAAATGGTTTGTTCAAAGTTTGTTATCATGGCTTTTTATATTATCTTCATGATTGTGTCTTGTCAGTCCTTTTTTCAGGTAAGATTTTAATTTTTAACTAGAGAATTAGAAAATTAAGTTTATACATACTGATAGCAATTAAAAGGTGAAAAATGTACTCCTATGATTTGTCACAGAATTAATTTTTGAGCGACATCGACATACAAAAATTGAAATATCTCGAAAATGGTGTGTCTGAGAGATTTAAATCAAGTTTACTTTTTTTGCTTACAATTGATAAGGACTGCAATGTAGCTATACGGTAGGTCGATATTACTGGGTGTCAAAAAATTATAGCCAATTGAATGCAAGTCATGTCTTACAGGTGGCGCCCTCTGCCAGCAGTGTTATTCACAATAACATATTTAAATTTCTTACCCTCAAAAACCCCCACATGCCAATTTTCACGTCAAAATTTTAATTTGACTCGGACTTATTCGTGAAAAACTGACAAAAACAAATAACTTTAACACGCTGTATTTAAAGAACTAAGCATGTATATATATATGTGTATATATATATATATATATATATATATATATATATATATATATATATATATATATATATATATATATATATATATATTAGAGGTGTGCGAAGCTTCGAAATTCCGAACTGAACCCGAACTCAAACCGAACCTTCGGTTCGAAAATATGTTCGCACTAGCGATGTTAAAGTAGTTCGAAATATGTAATTCTTAAAAATAGTTCGAAGTTCGTTGCTCAAAAATACTTCGGAATTTAACTTTACAGGCATTGAATGTTTGCCAAAGGTAACGAATTTGCGGCCCCTTTAACTCGGTAGCGGCGCTTTAAACTCGTTATCGGTCTCATTGAGTCGATAGCGTAATTTCAGGAGATTTCACTCGTGCATATTTTTGCAATGTAGCTATACGGTAGGTCGATATTACTGGGTGTCAAAAAATTATAGCCAATTGAATGCAAGTCATGTCTTACAGGTGGCGCCCTCTGCCAGCAGTGTTATTAACAATAACATATTTAAATTTCTTACCCTCAAAAACCCCCACATGCCAATTTTCACGTCAAAATTTTAATTTGACTCGGACTTATTCGTGAAAAACTGACAAAAACAAATAACTTTAACACGCTGTATTTAAAGAACTAAGCATGTATATATATATATGTGTATATATATATATATATATATATATATATATATATATATATATATATGTATATATATATATATATATATATATATATATATATATATATATATATATATATATATATATATATATATATATATATATATATATTAGAGGTGTGCGAAGCTTCGAAATTCCGAACTGAACCCGAACTCAAACCGAACCTTCGGTTCGAAAATATGTTCGCACTAGCGATGTTAAAGTAGTTCGAAGTTCGAAATATGTAATTCTTAAAAATAGTTCGAAGTTCGTTGCTCAAAAATACTTCGAAATTTAACTTTACAGGCATTGAATGTTTGCCAAAGGTAACGAATTTGCGGCCCCTTTAACTCGGTAGCGGCGCTTTAAACTCGTTATCGGTCTCATTGAGTCGATAGCGTAATTTCAGGAGATTTCACTCGTGCATATTTTTGACAGTAGATGGGACACATTGAAACAAGACGGAGCCATTTTGCAATCACAGAATTATTTTCTTGTATATCCTAGCCTCCCAACACCTATTTCAGTAACAACATTATGATGGTGGTGTTCGAAGGCGATCGGTAACGTAAATTTTCAGAATTTGAGGATAATTGCAGATTGCCTTTGGAAAACACTGGTTTCAACATGCTTTATTATTCACAGTGAGCCAAAACAGTTAAATATTCACAGTCAGGGGACAGTTCAAAGTTGTAAGTGGTCATTTTATACCTATCATGCTCACTTTTAACCCTCTCAATCTGTTTGCTAAAACTGCCTAACCAATACCAAACAACAACATATTTATAATTGAGCTTATCTATAGATCTAGAATCTAAAAAAGTTTAAAATATTTTTTGTTTTTGTGTTTTTCATTTAACGTTGACCCATCTGCACAAAGATCAGCACCAGAAGGCATTTTCACCCAATCGACCTGCAAATTTGTCGAACCTTTCCGTTTTGTAAAACGAGTGGTAATCTTTTACATATCAAGTATTGTATGTTACAATAATCCTAAATTTTGTATTTAAGGAAATGATATATGAGCACAGAAGAATTTTGGGTAGTTCGATTTTGAATTTCTAAGAAGTTCGAAGTTCGACTGTGGACCTTAGACATACTATTTTAGAGGTTCGAAGTTCGAGGCAACATATTTGCTTGGGTTCGTTCATAGTTCGGTTCGAACAAAACATAGGTTCGCACACCTCTAATATATATATATATATATATATATATATATATATATATATATATATATATATATATATATATATATATATATATATATACATATATACAGGGTGTTATAAAATAGTGGGTCAACCCGCTAACCACGGATTCCCCAGACGAAAATTTTATGACTCTTCTTATAACATTTTTCTTCTGGGGGGCCCATTTTCGAAATACAGAGTGTTGAAATTGAACTTAAACACGATCTTGATCTTGTCTGCAATTTTTTGACCTTGGAAAAGCACTGGTGCACATCTTTCTTCATCTTTCTTTCCACATTAGCAAAAGTATTTGCTGGTGTATACCGATCTGGAAATCATTCTCTATACAGTTATTGGGACTGTCACTCATTCTTCATACACTCGCTATAGGTTAGTAAGTAGAAAGTCGACATATTAAATAAGGCAATGTAAACAGGAAGAAAGTTCGCTTTTCGATATTGACACACATTAGAACGACCAGTTACGACACTGACATAATAGTCGTGATGCTGTCATTGCTGACAGATAATCATTATTGAAAGGAATATGCATTTTTTTCTGGGATTTTGTCAGAAACTATTGAAGTGAGAAAAAAATATTTGACACATTGACCAAGAATGAAATAAATAAGAAACCCAAATCGTGAATAAAATATAGGGTGTTCCATTGAAAAAAATGACATTAATGTCAAAAAGTACACTTTACATGCACCCTGTATATCTAAGTAAAGTCTTATTGAAAGCAGCTTTTGTGATATGTAGTGCCTACATGGATCTAAAAGAGCCTGTATATATATATATATATATATATATATATATATATATATATATATATATATATATATATATATATATATATTTATATATATATACACACACACATACATATACTGGATGTCCCAAAACTCGCGAATCAAACGTCAGACGACGATAGACTGGCTCAAGTTCTTTCAGAAAACCCATATATGATCTTATCAAAAGGTTTACGGTTTTCAAGATGTATCGAGAGTATACTCTATTATATATATATATATATATATATATATATATATATATATATATATATATATATATATATATATATATATATATATATATATGTATATATATATATATATATATATATATATATATATATATATATATATATATATATATATATATATATACACAGCAAAATAATAGAGATTCGATAAAAAAATTACACTAGATTAATGATGATTTCAAGTTTTTGTTTCATGGTTAAAACGTGTCGTTTCCGTTTCTGCGACATGCTGCTTGTATACCGAATCTAATAGAAAATAGGCCGTGAACACATAAACGCGATGGAAAATCAACTGACGAACTAAGTCATTTTGGTGACCTTCATACATTGAGAAGAAAGTGCATTCAGAATGTTTAACAGCTGTGTTTTTCTTAAGAAAAGTTTATTTTGTCCTTTCTGCCCTGCCGCCCATGCAATCACGAATGAGATTAAGTGTAAAAAGATAGGGGCAATTAAAATTTATGTAGTGACAGTGACGTTCAGAGATATATAGAAATTCATCACAACAAAATAAGCAATCTGTGATAAGTATATTTTGCTTATATATATACTACTACATTACCTACAGGTTCTGAGGAATTTTACAGTTTTATTTACCTCATGATTTTGCAATATAGTAATTATAATAGGCAGACCCGTACTTAGATGGCCCTTGGTATTTATTAGGGATATTTATTGTATTGTGCGAGAGGATACAGAAAAAATAAATTTTTCCATCTATTACTGATTTGAAATGTTGATCAATTTCTCAGCACGGATAATCCGCAAACTGGATAATCCACACACCAATAATCGCGAATATACTGCATTCAATGAAAATTGTCAAATTTTAAGGCATTTTGGATGTTGGTGGATATAAAAGCATAGAATCATATATATTATGTAATTTTCCATCTTCTAAGCCAAAAACATGATAACATGTCAAAATAAAATTGTGTTTTCCATTATAATGCACTGTATCTAAAAATACACTAAAATCAGTCATATGTCAACATTGGGCGAGTTCACCAGGCGCCAGTAGCTGCCAGCGCTGCATTTTTATGTTAAAAAATCTTGACAAAATGTTGCATCCAGGCGGGGTTGTTAGCCTGTATCGATGCTCACAGACTAGGCCCAAGTCTCCAGGTGTAATCCACCCCTAGAGACCCCACACACCTACGGGTTCGTCCAGGTCCAACACCTGCCAGCGTTAGCTTAAATTTCACCCAACAAATCGAGCTTCCGACAGGAAACGACACCTGCGAGGTGAAACTTTGTTTGATAGATGTACTGCTATCTGAGCGAAGTCGCTTGCCCGTCTCAAAGCTCAAAGAGAGATAACCTCTCCCCGAGTTCGTCTGGACCAGACATCTGTCAGTGTTTGACTCGGTGCAGCATCATGAAGTCCTGCATCCGAGCAGCATCCAAGTGGGGTTGTTTGTCCGTTTCGAAGCTCACAGAAGAGGCCTCAACACTTAGTTTTATTCCACCCCTAAAGATCTCAGCTCTCCTCCGGGTTCGTCTAGACCCGACACCCACCAGTGCTAGACTCAAGGCGACATTCCATCGAGCCCCGCTTCCGAGCATCGCACAAGCGAGGCCGTCCGTCCGTTCCGAAGCACACAGTGGGGGCCTCAAACTCCGGGTGTTTACCACTCATCAGAGCTGTCAACCCCCTCCGGGTCGTCTAGACACACGACACCCGCCAGCACTCAACTCAAGGCGGCACTCTTCCGGAACCCTGCTCTCGAGTAACAACCAAGCGGGGGCAACCATCTATTTCTAAGCCCAGAGTGGAGGCCCAAAATCCGGGTGTACATCACTCCCCAGAGATATCCGCCTCCCTCCAGGCCCACATGGGCAAGACCCCCGCCAGTGTTTGATTCCAATTAGTCGCCTTTTACGACAGGCAGGAGTTACCTTGGGCCTATTCTTTTAGTTAGTCCCCGGACCCACAGGGGACAAAATGTTGACATAACAATGCAGCGTTGGCAGCTATTGGCGCCTGATGAACTTGCCCATTGTAAGTCAATATTATGGTTTATATATGGAAGGAATATATTATGAAAAACAAAATATAGTAAATTATGAAGAATCTAATAAGGATCAACTAGCACATCCTTGACAAAAATTTATTATGAATAAATATAGAAATTGTTTAAATTAAAAAGTAAAAAATGAGTAGGATTTGTAGAGTTTAGTGTAGCCTGTGAATATTAAGATGTTGGAGTTCTGAATAAATTCAGTAACAGGGTAAGAGGTACAATTTCCAATTTTAACAACCAATAAGCGAACAGTGAAAAACGCCCGCAGGCACCAAGCTTATCAAGCAGCACAATATGGTTAACTGTATCAAATGCCCTGGAGAAATTGGTGTAGATGGCGTCTATCTGCCGACCCATCTCAAAGACCTTTACAATATCGTTCTGATATACCAATACATTATTATATTATCAATTGTATAATCTCCTAGCGCGCTTCCAAGCATTTCATTTTTATTTTGGTACATACAGCCATCTGATAACATTCAAAATGCACAAATTCGTTTGATGTCACTTGATTTTTTAAATGAAGGTACTTTTTATTATGCTACTAATTTTTCCTTCTGTGCCGTAAAACTATCATTCGCACACTAACAGTTAGTTTTTATCATATCTGCTTCTTATGTTTCTATTGTAATATTTTTTACAGAGTTGTACGTCGAGACCTGCAGAACATGTACAGAATTAGAGAGTTCCCCTTTAGAAACTGACGAATCTCTCAAATATGTTCGTAAAATACTTAAACTGGACATCAACACCCTTCGCCTTGAGGTTGAAAGTGAAACGTGGCCCGGCTCTCTTATCCAATACTGGCTAGAAATAAAGCTTGTAGGGGACCCAGCAGCATCAACATCATCTTTAGCAGATCAGCTTAGACTTTTCACACGCCTAAAAGGTTATCGAGAATCGAGACTGTATGCTGAACTTATACGTGGCAGTTTGGTGGCCCAACACGATGTAAGACAGACCCCACACGAGAGTCTTTGGGGGGCCTTCGCCTTCCTAAAGGTGCCTCACATCATAACTGAGCTATCGGGAACTCATGACAATGTAGCAGGGGCGATTGAGCTATTGTTGCAACATGTACCTCTGTTGGATGCAATGGATGCCCACAGTGCTTGCTCAACTGTTGAGTGCCTCTTAGGGGAACTACTCAAGGCTAGGCTGTTGACAGATATACAACACAGGCAGCTGATTGAGAAGAGAAAGAGTCACCCTACGGTAAAGTTAGATGTGACACCTACCACGGCTGGCTTGCCTAAGGTGATAATATGTGCCGAGCCTTCACTGGCTGGTATACTGAAGACGTTGACCTCGGATTATCATAAGATACAGGTCAGTAATTGAAAGTTTTCCCTTTTCTCTTTTGCTAAGGTTATACGGGGTAGACCAAGTCTACTAGCTTGGTTATTATACAAATTAGAAGAAAATAGTTAGTACAAAAGTTGCAGAGATTAATGAGAATTACATACTCCAATTTTGGCGCCCCCCCTTGCTTGCTTGCGCCGATAGCCTATGTAACTTAGGCGGGGAAGGTGGGGGACACTCGACCGGCGCGCGCCTTAACAGATAAGCAGCCTATTTCGAAACTCGCAGCGTGCGCTTGAAGCATTTTTCTCCTTTTAGTGAATTTTTTTTTTAATTCACTAATGAGGAGATCCCGACTTTTGAGTTTAAAAAAAAATTCTTCAAATGAGCGCTAATTAGGCCCCCTAGAACACATATCCAGGGTCATATATATATATATATATATATATATATATATATATATATATATATATATATATATATATATATATATATATATATATATATATATATATATATATATATATATATATATATATATATATATATATATATATATATATATATATATATATATATATATATATATATATATATATATATATATATATATATATATATATATATATATATATATATATATATATATATATATATATATATATATATATATATATATATATATATATATATGTATCACACTGATAACTCAAAAAAGAATGGGCCGAGTTTGTTCAAATTTGGTGTGTACCATCCTTTGGCAAGTGGCTTGGATAAGTTCGTTATCCAGGCAAATCAGCCCAGGTTTTCCCGGAAAATGTTGTGTTTTCTTTCTTAAAAAAAATTATATCTCCGGAAATAACAAAGCAAGGGTAACCAAATTTGGTACGGTTATTTATATTATAAATAGTGAACCACATACCAAAATTTAGGTCTCTAGGTTCAAAGACAAAAAAGTTATGGGCGGTTAAAGAAAAAAAATTTGGAGTTTTCCTCAAAACGTCAAAGTCGCGATTTGAAACGTCAAAATTAGCAATGTTTAGACAAAGAACGTGAAACAAATACGGACTGTGAAAAGAAAATGTTGCAAGAAAAGTCTTCTGCGAACCCTTAAGTTTCAGCTTCAACTGTCATTGCCCTTCATTTTACTAAAATATTTACAGAAAATTCATTTCAAATAGATCCTTTCTCTGATGCTTTGGTCGTCGGTTTAGTTAAGTTGATGCTCTCGCTGTAGGTTTAGTGAAGTTTATGGTTTAACGGTCTATAATTTTTGGCTAATTTTCGTAGAACCAATTTGTTAATGCATTTTAGCATTTTTTTATCGAAATATGATGCACGTTTATAAGAAAAAAATCTGGACGCAGTAAGTGCGTTTTGGTAGCGATTTTTCATTAAATGTTTCAAATTTAAATACCTTAATTTGCTATCAACGTAAGGTTTGTTGGCTAGGAAACCACCATTTAAGTTTATTTTCAAACAATCAGTAATTGGTACATTGTTTCTACTACATAGGTTATACCAGTAATCAGATTGATGCCTGCTCGCATTTGCTATTAAAAACATTTTAATGAAAATTCACTTCCATAATGCACTTGCTGCATCCAGACTTTTCTAATTTATTTAGATAAAGGAAACAGAGTTTCAAGCATTGGATCAGTAACGAAAGTTTCGTAATTTGTCATCTACATACTAGCCACACGCTTGCCATAGTCAGAATCAAAATATCGAATATCAAAAAAACATCCTTTTCTTTAGTTTTCTACCTCTGAGGCGCCCGACCGGCGCCCCTAAGATTTGGCGCCTAGAGCGGCCGCTCTGTTCGCCCTATAGTAGGGCACTGTTAACTAAGTCTCTTGCTTTTTGCTTAGTTCACGATTATCTGTTCCTGTTAAGTTTTGTCTCTTCAAATACTATTTAGTTGTTTATTTACTTTTATTATTA
This sequence comes from Tillus elongatus, assembly GCA_964006375.1. NCBI lineage: Eukaryota > Metazoa > Arthropoda > Insecta > Coleoptera > Cleridae > Tillus > Tillus elongatus. Next base: position 219,289,805 of record OZ023263.1, read on the forward strand.
TTATTATTTTAAATTCTGTCATGTTAAGTTGAGTTTGTGTCAATCTTGTCATTTTTCACTTTTAAATTTTGAATTACAAATTAGCAGACTTTTCTGGGAGTTTCATATCAGTGAATTTTATCAGTTCTCAAAAAGAAAATGAGGGAAATTTTCTTGTCCATTAAATAGGGTCTCGACTCAACTGTTAGGTCACTAAGTGAAGATTAGAACCTGTGATGAGCACTGCTAAGTACACGTGGAGAACCCAAATCACAACATATAAAAAAAAAAAAACCTGATGATCGTTTCACTAACCAAGTTAGCGTCATCAGAGGATGGATTGCTCATCCCTCTTGAGGAAAACAAAAAAGCATCCCATCATAAGAATATTATAAACTACTGAAAATCAAAATGTAAATTAATAGGTCACAGTATTATTAAAACATCTTAAAGTCATTCCTTTGAACTCTGTAAAATTGCAAGTTATGTCGGCAAGATTACCTACCCATAAATTCACTTGTTAAAACTCGACATGTTTTATTAGCTTTTTCAAATTATCGTAAACAATATATCCATTTTGTTCTTAGATTTTTCTCTTTTCGCATTGACAAATTGGCATTATTAGGGATATTATTAGGTTATGTCAATTTTAGTTTTATCAGACATTATATCAACTGTATAGAGTGTAGCATACACTCTATGACATAAACTTGCACTGAACAAATGTACACTGAACAACATAAACTCAGTGGGAATTGATGAGCTGCCTATTAAGATATTGAAGGATAATGCTGACATTATATCTACACCTCTTGCAGAGGCCATCAATGAATGTATGATGACCGGAGCCTTCCCAGATGATCTAAAGATGTCGGCTGGTGTGCCAATCTACAAAAAGGGTGATACCTCTGACCTCTCAAATTACAGGCTTATTATGCTAACTCCAGTTATAGCAAAGGTATACGAGAGAGTTATTGTCACCAGCATTGTGGAACATCTTGAAAGATACAATATAATTAGTGATTTGCAGAATGCTTACATAAGAGAAAGAAGCACGACAAGAGCAATTTACCAATTCACTTCAGAGTTTCTTCAGGCTATGACTCTTAGAGAGGAGGTTGTTGGTGTTTTCGCGTATCTGTCCAAGGCCTTTCACAGCATAGACTGTCAGATACTTTATGAAAAGTTGGAGATGATTGGTGTAAGGGGAACGAACGGTGCTGGAGTTGATGAAATCATATCTGACCCACAGAAAACAGTGTATCCGTAGTAAACACACAACTACAGGTAAAAACATGTATTCTTCAGTAGAGACAGTTAAGAGAGGGGTACCACAGGGATCAGTGCTGGGCCCACTGCTGTTTATAATTTACATTAATGACTTGCCTACACTTCTCAACCACAAAACAATCTTATATGCAGATGACACTTCAATCATCCTATGCATGCGACAGATAGATGAACTAGAATATAAGATGATTTCTGTCATGAGAGACCTTGACGCTTGGTTTAGTGCAAATCAAATGAAGATGAATGCTGAAAAAACATCTAATTAAATTTTCTGCTGTTGGAGGAGAAGCAATGACGATAAATTGTGGTAGCACTCAGTTGCAGACTTCACAAAGCTGCAAGTTTCTTGGCCTAATTATAGACAATAATGTGAACTGGAGGAAACACATAGAGTATATTGCTCCCAAGATCTCTAGTTCTTCATATGCCTTAAGAGTGCTGCAGAGAAGTGTGGATGAGGGCACATGTCTTATGGTCTATTATGTCTATGTGTATGCAATACTTAAGTATGGCATAGTGTTCTGGGGAAACTCCGTGGATGTGGACCGCATATTCATACTGCAGAAGTCTTGTGTCAGGTCCATGTATGGGCTGAAACCTCGAGAATCCTGCAGGCGGTATTTCATAGAGAAGAAGATACTGACCCTACATTGTGTATACATATTGGAATGCGTCCTGTTTGTCAAGCAAAATATGTCGTTTTTCTCAAAATACCTGCCGGAGCATGAGCATCATACAAGGTTTAGATTGAATCAGAAACTCCTACTTCCAAAAACACCATTAACAAAGGTGCAGAGAAATGAAGAATATCAGATGATAAAAATATTCAATTACCTACCTCTCTGTTGGAAAAATATGGACGTAAAAACATTGAAAAAAGAACTAAAGGATATTCTACTGAGAAAGTGTTACTATTCCTGCAATGAATTCTTCAGAGACGGAGACATATGGCCACCACTCTAAGATCAAGATTAATAGCTGTCACTTTGGCATGGCAATGTTCACCATTGCATGCTTTCTCTGAGGGGGTTAATACAATATTTGTGGGGTGTATATGCGGGTCTGTGATTGCTTTGTTAAGTCTGTAAGTTTTATATTGTCGAGTTAATACTGCTGCATTGACGGTATTTTATTTTATGTTTAGATTTGTGTATACATTTGTTATTATTTATTATGTTATTATATATGTGTGTATATATATGTTTATATTTAGATTTATATTTATATTTTATTTTATATTTACAAATGACGTGTTCTACACCCAATAGGGTATTTATGGAACGAATAAAGTATTATTATTATTATTATTACACTTCTCAACGTCACACAGTATTGGATAGACATAATTGAACACTCAATGAAAAGCCTTCTTTTTCAGACAATAATAATTTTATTGTCTGGAACAGAAGGCTTTTCATTGAGTGTTTAATTATAAACATAAACTTTATTAACACCTGTTAACCAAAGCAAGGTATACCATGTGGAGGGTATAATCTCACATAACAGCCCAAGAAAAATAGCAAGCGAAGCAGATATCAGTAAAACCACTGTTTTACAAATTTTGCGTAAAAATAAATTTCACCCATACCACATTCAGCTTCTTCAAGAATTGTACGAAGATGATCACCATCAAGTCGACTATCGTTTTGTCACTGGGCACAACAACAAATTCAAAGAAAGACAAGGTTCTCCGACTTTGTGTTGTTCACTGATGAAGCAACATTTCACAAGAATGGACATGCCAATGGCAATGCTGTTTGATATACTAAATTTTTGACAAAACTCCATAGAAAGAAAGAAGTCCATTTTCGTTGAGTCAGGTGACCTAGGCAGCCACGCAACTGGTCCTCTCCCAATCCAACATTCTTGAAGTTGTCTGTTAAGCATGAATTTTAGCTGTATGATGAACTAGGGCACCATCATGTACAAACCACAAGCGATCACGGACGATAATAGGTATTTGGATTTGAATTTGCATTACTATTACACCAAAATCCTAATTTTATTCACCCAACTGGTCAAACTAGGTGGTCTCTCAATGTCTGGCTTGGAATTACTGGAAAATTCGTCATCAGTCCGCATTTTTTTTAAGAACGCCGATATTTCCAGTTTTGGAGAGAACATCTTGAACCATTATTAGACTAAATACCTATTAAAGTCCGTGATCGCTTGTGGTTTGTACATGGTGGTGCCCCAGTTCATACAGCTAAAACTCATGCTTTACAGACCACTTCAAGAATGTTGGATTGGGAGAGGAGGACCAGCTGTGTCGCCGCCTAGGTCACGTGACTCAACGAAAATGGACTTCTTTCTTTCTATGGAGTTTTGTCAAAAATTTGGTATATCAAACAGCATTGCCTACAAAAGAATATATGAATGCAAGGATCCGAAGTTTGTTTGATAATATCGATCGAATATATTGAGCTGTTACCACATCTTCTGAGAAGCGCTTGAACTTTTGTGTTATTAATTAAGTAGTGTTTACTGTTTTTGATTGGTTGTCAGATAGCTTTATCACCATTTTCCTTGTTTGTTACATTCTAATATTAAACTCACGTTCCTAATTCATCTCAATATCACTAAATCGAACAACCCTGCATTTTTTGTTAAATTGTTCCATTAAAATTGTCATTTGCTATTATGTTGTTGTTGAAAATATCTGAAGTTTTCTCATTGGTTATGTATATTAATATTAATATATTTCTAATGAATTGTTGAGAAAAGCCCACCTTTGCAAGCTTTTTGACATAATAGAACAAGGTTGGAAAAAGTACTAGGTTTCCAGAAAACTAGTCTAAAACTTAAATAACTCCAGTAGATTTCATTCCATGAATGGTCAAAACGAGAGAAGCCCAAAACTGAAACTATATATGAGTGTTTTCTTCATCTATATTAATTGAGCATTTTTGCCTTTAAATAATAATAATAATAATAATAATAATAATAATATAATTCAAAATTATTTAAAATTTTATGGTGAAACCATAGATAAATTACACTGTATTATTATTTGATCTTATCTTTCTCTCATTATTCAGGATGCAGTTCTGGGCATGCTTCACCAGGTCCTGACAGGTAAAACCTTGGAGCTAATTCTTGCAGTGGCGACAGTCCAAGGTCAGCTACGTACTTTAGTGGCTCGGCTCATCCGCTTCAATGAATGCTCAAAGTCGGCTAATGCAGGCGACTGTGCAAAGGCCCAGCTGTTCGACATAAGTTTCCTGTTACTGGTGGCAATAGTGCAGACATTCGGTCCTGATATAGTTCCTGAACCAGAAGGTGACAGCCTGTTTGAGAAATGGGTGCGCACTTGTATGGTGGACAGGAAAAGGCCAAAAGCTCCAGATCAACTGTTGAAGTTAGGCGATCCAGCAATAGTTGACACCTTACTGCAGCAGTTTAATTCTGGGGATGCTGAATTAAAAGGTAAGGCTAGGTTAGCAAGCACTGGCGTGTTTACTGATTTACAGATTCAGGACCAGATATACAGGGTTAGTAAAAAGTATGGAAATGCACTTATGTAACGTGTTACACGTTTTGACACTCGCCTATTTTTATATTAATAATTATTCTTATAACATTGTGAGATCTACGACAGGGTCGTCACCTCGGTGCGGAACCAGGTAGTATATTGTCACGACAGCTCCAATTAACACAAAATGTTATAAATAGAGACTATGTACAACCAACTAACAATTTCTGTAAATTGTCAGCCCTGGCCCATTTCTTCCCTAATACTGGGACAATGTATGTAAGGCTAGATGTATTCTCACCATAATTAGAAATTGTCCCGGTATTAGGGAAGAAATGGGCCAGGGCTGACAATATACAAAAATTGTTAGGTGGTTGTACACAGTCTCTATTTATAACATTTTGTGTTAATTCGAGCTGTCATGACAACATACTACCTGGGTCCGCACCGAGATGGCAACCCTGTCGTACATCTCACAACGTTCTAGGAGGGTGGCTACCATAGCCGTATTACTTTATAGGTGTATTCTCGCTGTAATTAAAATAGCCCACATCTCGTCTAAATTATCATGAACTCTTCTAATTGTTGGTAAGATATCATTTCTCAATAGATTAAGATACCTTTCCCTAGTTAAATTATTTTCAAAAAAGAACGGACCAACAATGAAGTTACCTGAAATGTTGTAAAATTAACTGTCTAATCTACAAATAAAAATAAGTTTTTTTACCTAATAAGCTGCATCAAACATTAATACCAAATCTGTCTTGCAATCGTCTTTCTTCCTTTAGATGGGAACTTTCATTTGCCCAATAATGCCTATTATGGCGATTATACACACCACAATTTATAAATCTGGATTCATCAGTCCATATTATTTTCAAATGAAAAATTTCATCTTGCTGACATTGTCCTTGATACCATCTGCATAATTGATGTGGCTTAGGGTAATCGTCAACATTTAAACGTTGTACGATTGTAGGTTTGTATGACTTTGTTTTAATACACGGTGTATCATACTTTTTGGAATGCCAATTTGTTCACCATAAAACTGAACAGATTGCGAAGGGTTTTCGTTTGAAACCTGTAAGACGGCATTATTTCTTTCTTCATTCCTAAGCATTGGTAGTTTCTTTGTGTGGAAGCTACCGTCGTTCAATAGATTGGTCACTATCCTGCAAAATATTTTGGTGTTTGATTGTCGTCTTTCTGGGTAGTTGTTTTAATATGAATGTGCAGCTGCCTCAGTATTTCGGTTAGAACGAATATAACATTCCAACATGCCAAAATATTCTTCATTACTGAACATATTGTTGAAGAATATTTAAAATAAACAGGAAACAAACTATTTAGTAAAAAATTTTAACGTGCTAAATACACCTCAAATTGTTCAGATAATTAAGAATGACAGTATTCTTAATTATCGCGATAGTGTTATATCCATAGCAACCTTTCTTCTGTTGTTTTTCAGTTGACTTACGTTTAAAAATCAAACAATTTTCAAAGGCGTCTTCGCAAATCATTAATTGGCTTTTTGAACACTTTTTTTTTTGTCATGTGTTTTCTGGTATTGGATTTCATAGCCTACTATCCTCAAAACGGTTTTTCTCAAAATTGTCAGTGCAATTACAAGATTTCTCAAGTATATTGTACATCATTAGAAAGCTCTTTTCACATGCACAAAAAATCCAATATAGCTGCCATAATAAAAACAAACCGTGATACCTGTAGCTGAAAAACAAAAGACAATCCAATGTTGAGAATACCACGAAAAGATTACTTTGTAAAAAGTGTCCTGATAATGTGCAAGTCTTAGACATGTTAGATCAACACCTACTTAGATATTGAAGAAAAAAGAAATCGACAAATTTTGGTTTTTTCAAAATAACTCGAAAACGAAAAGAGGCAGGGCAAAATACAAGTCATATTTGGAACGAGCATGAAATTCTACAAAACATTGCCAATTTAACCGTATCCCTATCTCTAATAATAACGGAGATAGCAATACATTCTCATCCAGTTTGGGACACTGTATATATATATATATATATATATATATATATATATATATATATATATATATATATATATATATATATATATATATATATATACATACAGGGCTTTCATTAATTCCCGAACTCCACATGACCACTTAAGTTAGGCAACCCGACATACACGGTTGTACAACCTGAATTAATGAGATCCCTAAGATGTCATTGTTGTCTCATATTTCCTTTGGGGTTTTATAAAAAATATAAAAATTATAAAAGTTTAAACAGTAAATGTCTTAAATGTATTTATTATTTAGTATTTTTAACAGCAAGTCTGTTCATGTATGGTTTACTGTTATTGATTGTTAAAAAAATAATTAAAAACTTAATAAAATATTACTTTTATTTTGTATAGATATCACAATTTTGTAATGTACGTAAACAAATTGAGGTCCGATTATTTAAACTTCTAATTTACAGTTTTAGGAATGTGTATTGTGTAACATATAACAAATATGTACCTGTTTGGGCAGATTACCGACGAACAGATTTGGTAGGGCTTCGTTCCATGCGATGTCGAATATCGTCAACAACATAACCTTAACATACCTACACTTTTAACTTACGTGAAAACACAATGAAAATGCTAAGTTTTGATAAAAAACTGTTTATTTTTATTGTCCAAGAGAAAATTATTTAAAGAAGGTAAACACTGGTCGAACTTGGAAAATGCACAATATACATACAAAATATATATACAAAATAACCGTCAAATACAAAATACAAACTGTCAATTGTCAATTGATTTAGTAACTTTAGGGTTCCTAGTCTAGTGGTTTTTTTGGTTACTTTTTGACTGCCAACTCATAAAATCATATTCCACTAAGAGAGAGACAGAATCCGGTCACGTGGGGTTTGGGAATTAATGAAAGCCCTATATATATATATATATATATATATATATATATATATATATATATATATATATATATATATATATATATATATATATATATATATATATATATATATATATATATAATAAATTAGAAAGTAAATTTTATTTCTACATGAAAGTCTTTGTTCTTTTTAGGTAACATAATGTGGCAGGACGTGCTATTCAACATGGCTGGCGTTATGCGTGAAGTGCTTGTAGCATGGGAGCAGGGTGCCCTGGGTGCTGCAGATGTCAAACGTATCCTTGAGGCTGTGCGAGGCCGGATGTGCTGTCTGCCTATAGCTGCCGCTGCTTGGCTGTGTGCTTACATGCGAACAGCCCCACAGGAATCTCTACTGAAGCCATTGAACATGGTGCAGCAATTGATGCCGACGCAGGATGATAACCTGAAAGAGCCCTGGGAACTGACATGTGAGATTATTAGGAAAATGCAGAGAGATGTGCAACTGCCTAAGCAGACCAAAACCGGTTGTCAGCTAGTGTCTAAGCAACCAGCCACAGAACAGCTGCATATTGCATGGACTCAAGCTGTAAATAGGTAATGTCATTCTCAATACTTTTAGCTTCACATCCCAGACAGCACAGACACATTCGGAGAATATACCAGGAATGTTTGGAAAGAATATTCAAACATTCCCAGAACATTCTCACAAGGTACAATATATATTCATAGAACATTCTATGAACATGAGAATTGGACAGATTCTGTCATACTAATAAGGTTCTTAGAATGCTATTTATAATATTCTTAGGAGCTCCCAGTATCTTCTGAAAATGTTCCACGAACATTCAATGAATCTTCTCAAAATGTTCATACATATACTCATGGGAACATTGTGTTTAAAAAAAAGATATACAGGGTGTTTCGCATAAGAAACGACACAGAGCAGGGGCATGTAGGGGAACCTAAAATATGGTGATTTAACGCAATTTACTCCTATACTAAGGTGCATCGCTAAGAAGTTATAGGCCTTCAAAGTGGGGTTTTAAATTGCGAAAAAAAATCAATATCTCAGTAATACTTCAACTTAGAAAAACCAAATTTGGTACACGTTTTGGGTGTATCAAGAGCATTATTCGTTGGTGAGTAGACTTCAATCGAAGCATTTCAAAGGGTTGAATAGTGGTGATGCACCCATAAAATGTGACAGAATTTTTTAACCTATTGGCGGATCTAAAAATTATTATTTCATTTTATGGGGAAGTAAATTATAACACTTTTTTACTCATGGTATTTTTCAAAAAACGTTTGTCGTTTTCAAGAAAAAGCCGACTAAAGACACATATATTATTAATGTTACTTAAAATCATCAAAAATTCAATAGATGCCTGTGAAATTATCATGTTGAAGAATTTCTATAACTTATTGATAGCAAATTTTTTATTTCTCTTGTTTGAGTTGTCTGTTTTCTAATAAATTATACTTATTAACACTTTTTTCCTGATTGTCAAATTTGACCTATACATAAGTTTATTGGCAAATATTTAATTTTCGATGATTTTTAGTATGATTGATAAAATATGTTTCTTTACTTATTCGTGTTTTTCTTGAAAACAACAAAATAACAGGAGTAACAAAGTTTTAGAGTAAAATTCATCATAAAATGAAATATGTTCTTAAATCCACCAATCTGTTAAAAAATTGTGACATTTTAAGGGTGCATCACTCCTAATAAACCCTTTCAAATGCCTTAATTGAACTCTACTTACCACTGAATGGTACACTTGGTACACTCAAAACTGGTACTAAATTTGGTTTTTCTAAGTTAAAGTATCATAGAGATATTGATTTTTTTCAATCACTCACCCTTGTTTGGGTTAGCATATTGTTCAAGTGGCTACACACACCTGTAAACTCAAGTTCAGATACGTAATAAGTCAACAAGTCAACAACTCGAGTATTGCATGTTTATTCAGATTAAGTATGTACTTATAACGAATACAAAGAAATGTCTGAATAAAATATTAATAAAACAATTAAAATGTCAATAACATAAAAATCAAATAAATAAAGATACAGTTCTTGAAGTTGCCAAAAAATGTAATAGCCAAATAAACGTTTCCGAGATGAATAATCGCGGTTACCCCCACTGAAGTAACTTGAAATTTGGCTAGACTATTGATCCTACAGGCTTTCAGTGTGGCATTAAAGGAATTGCATTACACAATAGTACTTAGACCTTTATATAATACAATTAAATTGGACAGAACATGCCACAAAATCACACTAACTTGCACTTACACAAAACTACAACTGTCATCGATTAGACCTTTTGAGCCTTCCCTTGTATGGTTGCTTTCTGCTCTGCTTCCGCAGGCTTGATTTTGACTTCTAAAGCTACTTCAATATCCCAATGCCCAATGTTTGTCACCAACAGCATGGATATTCTGGTTGTAGAGGCATACTGTGGCAATGTGATTCCGTATCAGATAAATTACAAGTTTTATTGTACATTCATCTTCCTACCATATGTCCAGGTCCACATTTTCTGCACTGTATAGTGATACTTCTTATAGCATTAACTTCTTCCACAGGAGTAAAAAGCCTGAGATGTTGGCTTAGACCATTATTCTTGCACTTTTCCAGTCCATCCACATCAAACTGTGGTGGTTTATATTGCATGACTTAGGTACTATTGAACATAACACAAATTTTAAATTATATATTATACAATGTAGGTGTATCTAATTAGTAAGATGATCCAGTCTCAAGCAAAATTGACGGACCCATCATGTGAACTACAGGAAATGCTTTAAAACTTGTTTCTTTACTAGGTGCGTCTTAGATCTTGATAACCTCACACCATGTTTTAGTCGCTTCTGTACTCTGGATCTATGTTGTTTGCAATTGTACAGTTCTCCGTGTTCACATCACATTATTATTTTTCATTAATTATGTTAGAATATCACCTTATACAACGTACACTACAGACTACAGACCATACATTTTGACATTACTTTTTATTTACGTATAGCGGCCATCTTGCCATCTTCCTTCCCGGCGGCATGGACATGTGCTCTATGCCTAAAGAATGTATTGCTTACATATACAATTTCGGATGTGTTTACCATAGACAGGTAACAGAATCAAACATGCAAAATAGTTACAATTATAATTCTCACCACTATACCGTAATTATCATATATCTTTTTCATTAAATTTTAAAGTTATATAATATTATAAGGACATCTTAAGCACATTCTGAGCGAATATTCGGTATAATAATATATTCAAATATTCTCAGTATATTGATGAAGAATTTTCTTAGGATGTGATTGAATGAATGTACTCAGAATATTCAAGATTGAAGTTTGTAATTCCATAAATGTTATTAGAACATTCCGAAACAAATATTCTGAAAAAAGAATGTTCTCACATTGTGAGCACATTTGTGAGAATATCTTGTGCTGTATGGGATAAGGTATGGATTTTTCTTGGTAACATAGAGTAATAAAAATTTGAGGTCAGTAGTGTATTTTCAAATAAAATGATATTCTAGTATGAAATTACCTAACATGACAGTAAACTTTGTTTATGGATAGCTCTACTCAGGGCAATGAACCTACCTATTTATCAATAAGAGAAAAAAACGATGCTGTTCAATAAAAGCTTACAGAATGAACTAGTAGAGTCACCAATAGAAAATGTCCTCATTTATAATTGACTTTGGAGAACTTAGATGGCCCCTTAGCATTCACTCCTATAGACTATATACTGAGTCAATCACATTTGCACTATTCATTTTCATTACTTGTAATTAAAATATGGGTGTAGAGAAGTTATTGATGGTTGAAGTTTCTCAGGTTGCCCATGAATTTAAAACACTGTACAAACAATTTTCTTTTATATGTAGTAGGTACCTTCAGGTCTTGGCTTCATTGTTGCCAGTGGCGGCCAGTCTGCGGTCCTTTTTTGCAGCAAACTTATCAATCACTCTTTCATTGAAGTTTTCTATTTCTGACACGAATTTCTTTTCTATGGATAACATAGAAAGTGCAGTTAAACAGTCCTCTGTCATGGAATTTCGTAGAAACGCCTTGACACGCTTTAACGTTGAAAAGCATCAGTCAGCCTCTGCCATTGTCATCGAAGTGGTCACAATAATTTCTAATCATTTTCTGGTTTCTTTTAGAGTCTCTGATAGATTATTTGTAATCAAAACTTTCAGAAGGAGTAATGCACCATTTAAACCTCTATAATCATTTCTCGAATAAATGATAGAGAGCTCAGTTTTCAGTTGTGCCTTTTCAAATACAGGATAAGTTAAACATGTAGTATTTAATTGCGCTTCAGGAAAGTTATTGAAGTGTTCTCCAAATTTTCTGAAAAAAATAGTGAAGCAGCCACAAGATGGTCTGGAAACTCAAATCGATCTTTTGCACAATTTATGATGACATTGCACACTTCCAATGCAGAAACAGAATGATCAAATTTGCTATTGCAGGGACGTTTTCGTTTATTTTCTGGTAAGTTGGTACTATTAATATTTTTGGCCCTGTTAATAATATCGTCAATAGTATTTGTAACATGAACAATATTTTTTTCAAAATTATCCGTAGCATCTTTTACTTGTGTAGGTTCTATTTTCTGCTGCTGTAGTTGATTAAACAAGATGTCTACGTGGAGCATGACATGACGAAAAAAGTTAACCAAAACACGAAAACTGAGTCATCTAATGTACAGCGAATAGAAGAAGCGGCACTACAAACAGTTTTGTTTAAAAAACATTCTTCTATTTCTTCTATACACTCAATGAGGGACTCTCTGTTTTCATACACAACATTAACTGTACATATGTAAAAATTCCAGTGTGTAGTAACGCTGTGAGGAATTCTTCTATTTACAGTTTTTTGTAATATTTCCATTCATTGCGGTGAATTAGTAAAAAACCCAGGAAAAGACACGTACTTGTGTGTTTGCATTGCTTTAGCCATCATTAAATTTAATTGATGTGCATAACAATGCACAAAATGCGCCAGCAGAAATCGCTTTTTTATTAATGCCTGAAAACACGCGTGTTGTCCGCTCATCACTGCTGCGCCGTCGTAACTGTGTGCAATAAGTTTATTAGGACAATTTTCAATTAGTGGATCCACAACATTTAGAATAGTTTCACTAAGAGTTTGGGCGTCACATTTTGTTGGCTTTACAAACTTCCAAAAACGTTCAATCGGCTCAAAATGACGACCAGTTGAGATTTTCCAACAATATCTGTGGTTTTATCTGCTATAACTGCCAAAAATGAAACACGATTAATTTCACAAATTATTTCTTCATAACAGACCTCTAGCATGCACTCTAAAATCTCGTTCTGGATTTCTTTGGAAGTGCCTTTAAATGTTGACGCATTCTTTAAATGTTCACTTAACGTAGCATCAAGGTCCGCCGAAAAATTTATGAGCCCCTGAAATATCCCTGGATTTTTAGAATTACTCGTTTCATCATGTCCTCGCAGTGCTAGCTCGAAAGCGCCGCAAAACTTTATAGAGTTTATGATTTTTGACAAGATCTATCTATTTTTTGTTACAAACAACAAAAAGATAAAAAATATAAACCAAGGCATTCTTATTATTCAATATAATGTATCAAAAAATGTGGTACATCAAATTTCATCAAATTCTGTGTGGATTGAAAAATGCATTAAAAGTACCATATTCTATTTGTAATAAGAAAGTAAATGGCGAGACCCGGTATAACCGGATTGGCCACGCCCTGGGAAATTTTTCAGATTTTTACTATGCTTATTTTCTTGTGTTTGGCTAACCGAGGCCTCACCCTACCCTGTATAATAAAATTTGTTCCCTACTTTAACATAAAACAATTTGTACTTTCACCTTGCTTATTTTGAAGGGGTTGGATGGACCACAGCTCTGCTCAGACACTGCACTGTCTCCTTGATACCGCAGGTGCTCGATGGTTGGTTTCAGCAGTCATCCAGGAACTGATCAAGCTTCGTTACCGTACTCAATTGCAGAGAGGAGTGGACCTTGCATTAGCCATGTTCCATGTAAATATAGCAGCTTGCACATTGGAGCTGTTGTCGCATGTGCTACCTCAACTTTTGTACAATGACCTGCAAGCCGACAGTCTTGTAGATCCACAGTTACCTGCATTGGCCACCTTGACCAGTTATTGTGTATATACTGCCTGGGATTCCTTAGCTCCTGAGGTAATTACTTTAACTATCTGATTTGCAGATGTAGATGTGTTGTTTATTTATTTAAACAGAGATAGCATCTCCATATTACATATAACAGCATAAACAGACAAAAAACAGGTTATTCTAACAGCTATAAAGGAGAAAATAAGAATCATGTTATGAAACCACATTCTAGATCAATGTAAACAGCAGCTATAAAAGTCTTTACGAAAGTAGGCATGTAGATAAGTTATTTATTTATTTGAACAGAGATAGCATCTCCATATTACATATAACAGCATAAACAAACAAAAAACAGGTTATTCTAACAGCTATAAAAGAGAAAATAAGAATCATGTTATGAAACCACATTCTAGATCAATGTAAACAGCAGCTATAAAAGTATTTACGAAAGCAGGTATTTAGATAAGTTATTTATTTATTTAAACAGAGATAGCATCTCCATATTACATATAACAGCATAAACAGACAAAAACAGCTTATTCTAACAGCTATAAAAAAGAAAACAAGAATCATGTTATGAAACCACATTCTAGATCAATGTAAACAGCAGCTATAAAAGTCTTTACGAAAGTAGGCATGTAGATAAGTTATTTATTTATTTGAACAGAGATAGCATCTCCATATTACATATAACAGCATAAACAAACAAAAAACGACTTATTCTAACAGCTATAAAAAAGAAAACAAGAATCATGTTATGAAACCACATTCTAGATCAATGTAAACAGCAGCTATAAAAGTCTTTACGAAAGCAGGCATGTAGATAAGTTATTTATTTATTTAAACAGAGATAGCATCTCCATATTACATATAACAGCATAAACAAACAAAAAACGACTTATTCTAACAGCTATAAAAAAGAAAACAAGAATCATGTTATGAAACCACATTCTAGATCAATGTAAACAGCAGCTATAAAAGTCTTTACGAAAGTAGGCATGTAGATAAGTTATTTATTTATTTGAACAGAGATAGCATCTCCATATTACATATAACAGCATAAACAAACAAAAAACAGGTTATTCTAACAGCTATAAAAGAGAAAATAAGAATCATGTTATGAAACCACATTCTAGATCAATGTAAACAGCAGCTATAAAAGTCTTTACGAAAGTAGGCATGTAGATAAGTTATTTATTTATTTAAACAGAGATAGCATCTCCATATTACATATAACAGCATAAACAAACAAAAACAGCTTATTCTAACAGCTATAAAAAAGAAAACAAGAATCATGTTATGAAACCACATTCTAGATCAATGTAAACAGCAGCTATAAAAGTCTTTACGAAAGCAGGCATGTAGATAAGTTATTTATTTATTTAAACAGAGATAGCATCTCCATATTACATATAACAGCATAAACAAACAAAAAATAGCTTATTCTAACAGCTATAAAAAAGAAAACAAGAATCATGTTATGAAACCACATTCTAGATCAATGTAAACAGCAGCTATAAAAGTCTTTACGAAAGTAGGCATGTAGATAAGTTATTTATTTATTTGAACAGAGATAGCATCTCCATATTACATATAACAGCATAAACAAACAAAAAACGACTTATTCTAACAGCTATAAAAAAGAAAACAAGAATCATGTTATGAAACCACATTCTAGATCAATGTAAACAGCAGCTATAAAAGTCTTTACGAAAGTAGGCATGTAGATAAGTTATTTATTTATTTGAACAGAGATAGCATCTCCATATTACATATAACAGCATAAACAAACAAAAAACAGGTTATTCTAACAGCTATAAAAGAGAAAATAAGAATCATGTTATGAAACCACATTCTAGATCAATGTAAACAGCAGCTATAAAAGTATTTACGAAAGCAGGTATTTAGATAAGTTATTTATTTATTTAAACAGAGATAGCATCTCCATATTACATATAACAGCATAAACAGACAAAAACAGCTTATTCTAACAGCTATAAAAAAGAAAATAAGAATCATGTTATGAAACCACGTTCTAGATCAATGTAAACAGCAGCTATAAAAGTCTTTACGAAAGTAGGCATGTAGATAAGTTATTTATTTATTTGAACAGAGATAGCATCTCCATATTACATATAACAGCATAAACAGACAAAAACAGCTTATTCTAACAGCTATAAAAAAGAAAACAAGAATCATGTTATGAAACCACATTCTAGATCAATGTAAACAGCAGCTATAAAAGTCTTTACGAAAGTAGGCATGTAGATAAGTTATTTATTTATTTGAACAGAGATAGCATCTCCATATTACATATAACAGCATAAACAAACAAAAAACGACTTATTCTAACAGCTATAAAAAAGAAAACAAGAATCATGTTATGAAACCACATTCTAGATCAATGTAAACAGCAGCTATAAAAGTATTTACGAAAGCAGGTATTTAGATAAGTTATTTATTTATTTAAACAGAGATAGCATCTCCATATTACATATAACAGCATAAACAAACAAAAACAGCTTATTCTAACAGCTATAAAAAATAAAACAAGAATCATGTTATGAAACCACATTCTAGATCAATGTAAACAGCAGCTATAAAAGTCTTTACGAAAGCAGGCATGTAGATAAGTTATTTATTTATTTAAACAGAGATAGCATCTCCATATTACATATAACAGCATAAACAAACAAAAAACGACTTATTCTAACAGCTATAAAAAAGAAAACAAGAATCATGTTATGAAACCACATTCTAGATCAATGTAAACAGCAGCTATAAAAGTCTTTACGAAAGCAGGCATGTAGATAAGTTATTTATTTATTTAAACAGAGATAGCATCTCCATATTACATATAACAGCATAAACAGACAAAAACAGCTTATTCTAACAGCTATAAAAAAGAAAACAAGAATCATGTTATGAAACCACATTCTAGATCAATGTAAACAGCAGCTATAAAAGTCTTTACGAAAGTAGGCATGTAGATAAGTTATTTATTTATTTGAACAGAGATAGCATCTCCATATTACATATAACAGCATAAACAAACAAAAAACAGGTTATTCTAACAGCTATAAAAGAGAAAATAAGAATCATGTTATGAAACCACATTCTAGATCAATGTAAACAGCAGCTATAAAAGTCTTTACGAAAGCAGGTATTTAGATAAGTTATTTATTTATTTAAACAGAGATAGCATCTCCATATTACATATAACAGCATAAACAAACAAAAAATAGCTTATTCTAACAGCTATAAAAAAGAAAACTAGAATCATGTTATGAAACCACATTCTAGATCAATGTAAACAGCAGCTATAAAAGTCTTTACGAAAGTAGGCATGTAGATAAGTTATTTATTTATTTAAACAGAGATAGCATCTCCATATTACATATAACAGCATAAACAAACAAAAAACAGGTTATTCTAACAGCTATAAAAGAGAAAATAAGAATCATGTTATGAAACCACATTCTAGATCAATGTAAACAGCAGCTATAAAAGTCTTTACGAAAGTAGGCATGTAGATAAGTTATTTATTTATTTAAACAGAGATAGCATCTCCATATTACATATAACAGCATAAACAAACAAAAACAGCTTATTCTAACAGCTATAAAAAAGAAAACAAGAATCATGTTATGAAACCACATTCTAGATCAATGTAAACAGCAGCTATAAAAGTCTTTACGAAAGCAGGCATGTAGATAAGTTATTTATTTATTTAAACAGAGATAGCATCTCCATATTACATATAACAGCATAAACAAACAAAAAACGACTTATTCTAACAGCTATAAAAAAGAAAACAAGAATCATGTTATGAAACCACATTCTAGATCAATGTAAACAGCAGCTATAAAAGTCTTTACGAAAGCAGGCATGTAGATAAGTTATTTATTTATTTAAACAGAGATAGCATCTCCATATTACATATAACAGCATAAACAAACAAAAAATAGCTTATTCTAACAGCTATAAAAAAGAAAACAAGAATCATGTTATGAAACCACATTCTAGATCAATGTAAACAGCAGCTATAAAAGTCTTTACGAAAGTAGGCATGTAGATAAGTTATTTATTTATTTGAACAGAGATAGCATCTCCATATTACATATAACAGCATAAACAAACAAAAAACGACTTATTCTAACAGCTATAAAAAAGAAAACAAGAATCATGTTATGAAACCACATTCTAGATCAATGTAAACAGCAGCTATAAAAGTCTTTACGAAAGTAGGCATGTAGATAAGTTATTTATTTATTTGAACAGAGATAGCATCTCCATATTACATATAACAGCATAAACAAACAAAAAACAGGTTATTCTAACAGCTATAAAAGAGAAAATAAGAATCATGTTATGAAACCACATTCTAGATCAATGTAAACAGCAGCTATAAAAGTATTTACGAAAGCAGGTATTTAGATAAGTTATTTATTTATTTAAACAGAGATAGCATCTCCATATTACATATAACAGCATAAACAGACAAAAACAGCTTATTCTAACAGCTATAAAAAAGAAAATAAGAATCATGTTATGAAACCACATTCTAGATCAATGTAAACAGCAGCTATAAAAGTCTTTACGAAAGTAGGCATGTAGATAAGTTATTTATTTATTTGAACAGAGATATCATCTCCATATTACATATAACAGCATAAACAGACAAAAACAGCTTATTCTAACAGCTATAAAAAAGAAAACAAGAATCATGTTATGAAACCACATTCTAGATCAATGTAAACAGCAGCTATAAAAGTCTTTACGAAAGTAGGCATGTAGATAAGTTATTTATTTATTTGAACAGAGATAGCATCTCCATATTACATATAACAGCATAAACAAACAAAAAACGACTTATTCTAACAGCTATAAAAAAGAAAACAAGAATCATGTTATGAAACCACATTCTAGATCAATGTAAACAGCAGCTATAAAAGTATTTACGAAAGCAGGTATTTAGATAAGTTATTTATTTATTTAAACAGAGATAGCATCTCCATATTACATATAACAGCATAAACAAACAAAAACAGCTTATTCTAACAGCTATAAAAAAGAAAACAAGAATCATGTTATGAAACCACATTCTAGATCAATGTAAACAGCAGCTATAAAAGTCTTTACGAAAGCAGGCATGTAGATAAGTTATTTATTTATTTAAACAGAGATAGCATCTCCATATTACATATAACAGCATAAACAAACAAAAAACGACTTATTCTAACAGCTATAAAAAAGAAAACAAGAATCATGTTATGAAACCACATTCCAGATCAATGTAAACAGCAGCTATAAAAGTCTTTACGAAAGCAGGCATGTAGATAAGTTATTTATTTATTTAAACAGAGATAGCATCTCCATATTACATATAACAGCATAAACAGACAAAAACAGCTTATTCTAACAGCTATAAAAAAGAAAACAAGAATCATGTTATGAAACCACATTCTAGATCAATGTAAACAGCAGCTATAAAAGTCTTTACGAAAGTAGGCATGTAGATAAGTTATTTATTTATTTGAACAGAGATAGCATCTCCATATTACATATAACAGCATAAACAAACAAAAAACAGGTTATTCTAACAGCTATAAAAGAGAAAATAAGAATCATGTTATGAAACCACATTCTAGATCAATGTAAACAGCAGCTATAAAAGTCTTTACGAAAGCAGGTATTTAGATAAGTTATTTATTTATTTAAACAGAGATAGCATCTCCATATTACATATAACAGCATAAACAAACAAAAAATAGCTTATTCTAACAGCTATAAAAAAGAAAACTAGAATCATGTTATGAAACCACATTCTAGATCAATGTAAACAGCAGCTATAAAAGTCTTTACGAAAGTAGGCATGTAGATAAGTTATTTATTTATTTAAACAGAGATAGCATCTCCATATTACATATAACAGCATAAACAAACAAAAAACGACTTATTCTAACAGCTATAAAAAAGAAAACAAGAATCATGTTATGAAACCACATTCTAGATCAATGTAAACAGCAGCTATAAAAGTCTTTACGAAAGCAGGCATGTAGATAAGTTATTTATTTATTTAAACAGAGATAGCATCTCCATATTACATATAACAGCATAAACAAACAAAAAATAGCTAATTCTAACAGCTATAAAAAAGAAAACAAGAATCATGTTATGAAACCACATTCTAGATCAATGTAAACAGCAGCTATAAAAGTCTTTACGAAAGTAGGCATGTAGATAAGTTATTTATTTATTTGAACAGAGATAGCATCTCCATATTACATATAACAGCATAAACAAACAAAAAACAGGTTATTCTAACAGCTATAAAAGAGAAAATAAGAATCAAGTTATGAAACCACATTCTAGATCAATGTAAACAGCAGCTATAAAAGTCTTTACGAAAGTAGGCATGTAGATAAGTTATTTATTTATTTAAACAGAGATAGCATCTCCATATTACATATAACAGCATAAACAAACAAAAACAGCTTATTCTAACAGCTATAAAAAAGAAAACAAGAATCATGTTATGAAACCACATTCTAGATCAATGTAAACAGCAGCTATAAAAGTCTTTACGAAAGCAGGCATGTAGATAAGTTATTTATTTATTTAAACAGAGATAGCATCTCCATATTACATATAACAGCATAAACAAACAAAAAACGACTTATTCTAACAGCTATAAAAAAGAAAACAAGAATCATGTTATGAAACCACATTCTAGATCAATGTAAACAGCAGCTATAAAAGTCTTTACGAAAGCAGGCATGTAGATAAGTTATTTATTTATTTAAACAGAGATAGCATCTCCATATTACATATAACAGCATAAACAAACAAAAAATAGCTTATTCTAACAGCTATAAAAAAGAAAACAAGAATCATGTTATGAAACCACATTCTAGATCAATGTAAACAGCAGCTATAAAAGTCTTTACGAAAGTAGGCATGTAGATAAGTTATTTATTTATTTGAACAGAGATAGCATCTCCATATTACATATAACAGCATAAACAAACAAAAAACGACTTATTCTAACAGCTATAAAAAAGAAAACAAGAATCATGTTGTGAAACCACATTCTAGATCAATGTAAACAGCAGCTATAAAAGTCTTTACGAAAGTAGGCATGTAGATAAGTTATTTATTTATTTGAACAGAGATAGCATCTCCATATTACATATAACAGCATAAACAAACAAAAAACAGGTTATTCTAACAGCTATAAAAGAGAAAATAAGAATCATGTTATGAAACCACATTCTAGATCAATGTAAACAGCAGCTATAAAAGTATTTACGAAAGCAGGTATTTAGATAAGTTATTTATTTATTTAAACAGAGATAGCATCTCCATATTACATATAACAGCATAAACAGACAAAAACAGCTTATTCTAACAGCTATAAAAAAGAAAATAAGAATCATGTTATGAAACCACATTCTAGATCAATGTAAACAGCAGCTATAAAAGTCTTTACGAAAGTAGGCATGTAGATAAGTTATTTATTTATTTAAACAGAGATAGCATCTCCATATTACATATAACAGCATAAACAAACAAAAAAACGACTTATTCTAACAGCTATAAAAAAGAAAACAAGAATCATGTTATGAAACCACATTCTAGATCAATGTAAACAGCAGCTATAAAAGTCTTTACGAAAGTAGGCATGTAGATAAGTTATTTATTTATTTGAACAGAGATAGCATCTCCATATTACATATAACAGCATAAACAAACAAAAAACAGGTTATTCTAACAGCTATAAAAGAGAAAATAAGAATCATGTTATGAAACCACATTCTAGATCAATGTAAACAGCAGCTATAAAAGTATTTACGAAAGCAGGTATTTAGATAAGTTATTTATTTATTTAAACAGAGATAGCATCTCCATATTACATATAACAGCATAAACAGACAAAAACAGCTTATTCTAACAGCTATAAAAAAGAAAACAAGAATCATGTTATGAAACCACATTCTAGATCAATGTAAACAGCAGCTATAAAAGTCTTTACGAAAGTAGGCATGTAGATAAGTTATTTATTTATTTGAACAGAGATAGCATCTCCATATTACATATAACAGCATAAACAAACAAAAAACGACTTATTCTAACAGCTATAAAAAAGAAAACAAGAATCATGTTATGAAACCACATTCTAGATCAATGTAAACAGCAGCTATAAAAGTATTTACGAAAGCAGGTATTTAGATAAGTTATTTATTTATTTAAACAGAGATAGCATCTCCATATTACATATAACAGCATAAACAAACAAAAACAGCTTATTCTAACAGCTATAAAAAAGAAAACAAGAATCATGTTATGAAACCACATTCTAGATCAATGTAAACAGCAGCTATAAAAGTCTTTACGAAAGCAGGCATGTAGATAAGTTATTTATTTATTTAAACAGAGATAGCATCTCCATATTACATATAACAGCATAAACAAACAAAAAACGACTTATTCTAACAGCTATAAAAAAGAAAACAAGAATCATGTTATGAAACCACATTCTAGATCAATGTAAACAGCAGCTATAAAAGTCTTTACGAAAGCAGGCATGTAGATAAGTTATTTATTTATTTAAACAGAGATAGCATCTCCATATTACATATAACAGCATAAACAGACAAAAACAGCTTATTCTAACAGCTATAAAAAAGAAAACAAGAATCATGTTATGAAACCACATTCTAGATCAATGTAAACAGCAGCTATAAAAGTCTTTACGAAAGTAGGCATGTAGATAAGTTATTTATTTATTTGAACAGAGATAGCATCTCCATATTACATATAACAGCATAAACAAACAAAAAACAGGTTATTCTAACAGCTATAAAAGAGAAAATAAGAATCATGTTATGAAACCACATTCTAGATCAATGTAAACAGCAGCTATAAAAGTCTTTACGAAAGCAGGTATTTAGATAAGTTATTTATTTATTTAAACAGAGATAGCATCTCCATATTACATATAACAGCATAAACAAACAAAAAATAGCTTATTCTAACAGCTATAAAAAAGAAAACTAGAATCATGTTATGAAACCACATTCTAGATCAATGTAAACAGCAGCTATAAAAGTCTTTACGAAAGTAGGCATGTAGATAAGTTATTTATTTATTTAAACAGAGATAGCATCTCCATATTACATATAACAGCATAAACAAACAAAAAACGACTTATTCTAACAGCTATAAAAAAGAAAACAAGAATCATGTTATGAAACCACATTCTAGATCAATGTAAACAGCAGCTATAAAAGTCTTTACGAAAGCAGGCATGTAGATAAGTTATTTATTTATTTAAACAGAGATAGCATCTCCATATTACATATAACAGCATAAACAAACAAAAAATAGCTAATTCTAACAGCTATAAAAAAGAAAACAAGAATCATGTTATGAAACCACATTCTAGATCAATGTAAACAGCAGCTATAAAAGTCTACGAAAGCAGGCATGTAGATAAGTTATTTATTTATTTAAACAGAGATAGCATCTCCATATTACATATAACAGCATAAACAAACAAAAAATAGCTTATTCTAACAGCTATAAAAAAGAAAACAAGAATCATGTTATGAAACCACATTCTAGATCAATGTAAACAGCAGCTATAAAAGTCTTTACGAAAGCAGGCATGTAGATAAGTTATTTATTTATTTAAACAGAGATAGCATCTCCATATTACATATACCGGCATAAACAAACAAAAAATAGCTTATTCTAACAGCTATAAAAAAGAAAACTAGAATCATGTTATGAAACTACATTCTAGATCAATGTAAACAGCAGCTATAAAAGTCTTTACGAAAGCAGGCATGTAGATAAGTTATTTATTTATTTAAACAGAGATAGCATCTCCATATTACATATAACAGCATAAACAAACAAAAAAACGACTTATTCTAACAGCTATAAAAAAGAAAACAAGAATCATGTTATGAAACCACATTCTAGATCAATGTAAACAGCAGCTATAAAAGTCTTTGCGAAAGCAGTTATTTAGATAAGTTATTTATTTATTTAAACAGAGATAGCATCTCCATATTACATATAACAGCATAAACAAACAAAAAACAGCTATAAAAAAGAAAACAAGAATCATGTTATGAAACCACATTCTAGATCAATGTAAACAGCAGCTATAAAAGTCTTTACGAAAGCAGTTATTTAGATAAGTTATTTATTTATTTAAACAGAGATAGCATCTCCATATTACATATAACAGCATAAACAAACAAAAAACAGCTTATTCTAACAGCTATAAAAAAGAAAACAAGAATCATGTTATGAAACCACATTCTAGATCAATGTAAACAGCAGCTATAAAAGTCTTTACGAAAGCAGGCATGAAGATAAGTTATTTATTTATTTAAACGGAGATAGCATCTCCATATTACATATAACAGCATAAACAAACAAAAAACAGCTTATTCTAACAGCTACAAAAAAGAAAACAAGAATCATGTTATGAAACCACATTCTAGATCAATGTAAACAGCAGCTATAAAACTCTACGAAAGCAGGCGTGAGGATGCAACCTCCCGCACTTGCATACAAAGGTGGTCTTGTTAGAAGATTTCTTCTAGGAAAAAGGCGGAATGTATAGTATCGTAAACTAGGATCAGGAGATGGGACATAAAAAGTTAGTTGTTGTAACAATCTGAATCGATGTAGCCATGAATTAATTCATAAATAAATCTTATTTTTGCCAGAAATCTTCAGTCAGCTAGTGAACTCATACTGCCAACAGAATAACTTGGAGATATCCTTGTTCAGGGTGGCTTCCACTGCCACGAAAGCTTACGAGTTTGTTCTGTTAAAATCTTGTGCCTTCACCTTGGCAATTCCACTGAGGATTCTCTTTAACAGGTCTTTGTTGTCTGGAGAGTTTCCACATGTTTGAAAACATTCTTATTTAATGCCCGTTCATAAGCAGGGGCCAAAGCATTTGGTTACTAATTATAAAGCTGTTTGTTTTCAGTCAGAGATACCTAAACTACTTGACTTTTTTGTCTTTAGACATATAACTTGGGAATGCAGACATGTTTTCGTCGAACAGCAGCATGGTTTTCTTAAAGGAAGATCTACAACAACCAACCTTCTTCTTTACTAGAATGTATTGGTCTCAGCTTTGGAGGATAGGTTACAGGTTGATTCGGTGTATACAGATTTTTCTAAAGCGTTTGATAAGGTTAATCACGCCTTATTATTGTCAAAACTTGCATTGTTGGGTTTTAATGCCAATTTGTTGTCTTGGGTGTGCAGCTTCCTTACGGGTAGGTCCCAGAGTGTAAAGATCAGAAACTTCATTTCTGATAGTATTACTGTTTCTTCAGGAGTTCCTCAGGGTTCACATTGTGGACCAGTCCTCTTTAATCTTTTTATCAATGATGTCATACATTCACTTAAGTATAGTCAGATTTTGATGTTTGCTGATGATATCAAAAATTTCAAGATTGTTCGTTCCAGACAGGACGCTTTACTTTTACAGGAAGACTTAAATTGTTTTGCTCGGTAGTGTGGTGACAATCTTCTGACTCTGAATGCTGATAAGTGTTTCTGCATTACATTCACTAGAGCTCAGTTTCCCATTGACTTTGTGTACTTCATAGGCTCTAACGCTTTACAGAGGAAGGAAATGATTAAAGACTTGGGCATTGTATTGGATAGGGAATTATCTTTTAAGGATCACATAGAATACATAGTATCTAAAGCATATAAAATGTTAGGATTTATTCATAGATCAACTCTGGATTTTTCATGCAATAGCTTGAGAAGACTGTATTGTGGTCTGGTTCGCTCTTTGTTGGAATGCTCTTCTGTAGTCTGGAGTCCGAATTACAATATTTATATCAATCAGATTGAGGCCCTACAAAATAGATTCTTGAGAATTTGTGCTTACAGAATGGGCTTGCAGAGAAATGATCTTAACTTTTCTTATTTGCGGAATCGGCTGCACTTGCAGTCACTCAGTGGTAGAAGGATTGTCAGTGATGTTTGTTTTCTGCATAAATTATTAGTGAATAAAATTGATAGTCCTTCTTTGCTTGAGTTAGTCTCTAAGGATTCCGGACCGCACGAGAGCAAGGGAGGTTTTCGTGGTTCCCTTCCATCGAACCAATTATGGCTTTTTCAGTCAAATGACGAGAGTAGCGAGAGCTGCAAATGAGTATTCGGAGCTCTTGGATACGTTTAATGATTCTGACCGTTCAATTAGAGGCATTTTGAGAGGTGTTATTGATTGAATTGTCATACTGGTTATGTTTTACTTTTTTGTTATGTGCTCATACTGAGATATTTAAGACTAATGTAGTTTTAAATGTTCTTATTATTATTGTAAATGGTTTATCCGTTGAATAAATAAATAAATAAATAAAATAAAAATAAAATATATGCTGCCACTGGAGCTACAGCTGCAAGCTAAAGACGTTCAGTAACCGAATGAGCCCAGTCGAGCCCTGGCAACCAAAAGAGTCGAATAAATGCAATCAACGAACAGTCAAAAAGTTAACGTTTTAGGTGACTAGACTTTTTTGTGAGAACGAATAAAAGAATGTACTACTTTTAATTTTATTTTCTTCTCTTCACTAAGTTATTGTTAATAGTTTAATAAATATTTTTATAAGGAAAAAAAAACGTCTTGTGGATTAAATTATTCACATAACTAATGGGAGACCAGGGTATACTTGCGTATTCTAATTTAGTCATCACAAATGTATTGTAGAGTGCAGGTATTGTGTCGGTATCTCTAAAGTAGCTGGAGTTCCGCCCTAGAAAGCCAAGGATTCTCATTGCCGAAGAAACATAATTTACAATGTGTTTGTGGAAGCGCAAATTATTATCAAACGTTACACCTAAGTCAGTAATTTTAGACACCTTTTCAAGAGAATGACTACCAATATTATAGCGATAAGAAATAGGAAACTGCTTATTTGATAGGGTCATTACCCTGCATTCCTTAGTGCTAAGCTCCTGTCCATTGGCGAGGCACCATTCTGCAATCTTGTCTAGGTCTTTTTGTAACAAACCACAGTCAAGGTTTGATTCAATTGACGAGAAGATTTTTATATCATCTGCATATAAAGGTGTGGTATGCGGATACCAGTGATGAGATCATTGACGAACAGCTTGGAAAAAGTGGATCCAAAACCGAACCTTCAGGAACTCCAGATACAGCAGGGTAATAGTTTTAAAACTGTTCAGCATACCAGACATAATTAAACCGATTTGTAAGATAAGATGAAAAAAAAAACTAACCGTTTTATGAGAAAATCCAAAGTTGTAAGAAAATTTCTTGCTAAACTGTGCGGCAGTGATTAATAGAACATCAGAACAGGTTTATAGATACATCAGAACAGGTTTATAGAACATCATATGTTTATAGAACATCAACGCTATTGGTAGGTGGTAGTGGACTTTTCCTTTACGTGAGAGTAAAGGATTTTTTTCATGTGCGAGGAGGTACCACCCCTTACATCAAGGGGCCAGTGAAGTCCCAACGGACATTTCCGGGTCTGGTGTATGAGTCGGTTTCCCTCATAAACAAAAATGATGATGGCTCCTCCTTGTACAAAAGATTCCGGAGATAAAAAACCCGTCCATTCGGATATCCGGGTGAGGAGTGTGCAGGGGGCACCGACATTAAGATTTAACATATCCTTCTCGAATATATGTGGCCTAAATTCTAACCTAAACTCCGTTCACCATTTCCTCCAGACTAATAGGCCCCAACTCCTCTTCCTCACCGAAACCCAAATCAGTGCCAAAACAGCCACTAATCACCTTAATTTCCCGGGGTATGAGCTCCTTACTGCCTTTAGAATGCATGGAGGTGTGTGCGCATACGTCCATAGCAATCTACCCTGCACCAGACTCTCCAATTTAGAAGCTGGAAGAAAAGACATACTTTGGATGAAACTGTCTCTCAGGGCTGCAACTAAATTCATCTGTTGCATTTACCGGTCACCTTCTGACAACAATTTTGTCCAGCTCTTCGACAACCTTTCTGAAAAACCCGACCATCTGATTTCTGAATATCCTTCCTACGAGGTCACTATTCTTGGTGACTTTAATGTTCATGATAAGGAATGGCTAGAGTCTTCAAGAACCGATCCACAAGGGAGAGCAGCGGAGGCCTTTGTAGTCAGCAATTCTTTAGCCAATATGGTTCAGCAACCTACTTGTTTTCCTCGCATCCCAACACACAGCTCAAATCCCTTGAATCTCCTTCTTACTACAAAAAGTGAATGCTATAAGACATTAGTCACCCCCCCCCCCCCTGGTTGCTAAGACCACGACATGGTCACTGCTTTCTGCGGAATGCAACCCGAGGTCGCACATTCATCACATCCATGTATCATTTGGCACTACAAATCCGCGAACTGGGACGAAATGCGGGATTACTTTTCCTCATTTCCATGGGCGTCTGTCTGCTTCTCTCATCCTGACCCCTCTGATATCTCACAAAACGTCACCGAATTTATCCAAGCTGGCATGGAATTATTTATTCCACATACACAGAAAACCTCTTCAGCCACTCAAAAGCCCTGTTCTCTGAATCCTGTGACAAGGCCAGACTTGAA
The DNA here is from genome assembly GCA_964006375.1 of Tillus elongatus. Taxonomy (NCBI): domain Eukaryota; kingdom Metazoa; phylum Arthropoda; class Insecta; order Coleoptera; family Cleridae; genus Tillus; species Tillus elongatus. The sequence continues at coordinate 219,318,217 of OZ023263.1, forward strand.
TAGGTCAAAGCTCACAAAACGCTTCTACACAATCCCAGTCAATAAAACCGTCAAGCATTTAATGACGCAAGAAACCGCTATGTCCGTATTCTTTCTGCGGCAAAAAAACTCGTTTAATAACCACATCAAAAACAAAGTCCTCTCAAGCTCCAACGGCAGCAAAACCCTTCTGGACTCTTGCTTAATCTATTGGGAATAATTTCTGCAAGAGCACATTCCCACCTCTTGTTTCAGGGGATGAAATTGTTTCTACCGCCCTGGGCAAGGCTGAACTTTTTGCCTTGTTGTTCACCGGCAATTCTATTCTCAACCCACTTCCAAATGTTCAACCACCAACAGTCCCCAATGTCGCACATAAAATGACGGATATCAATTTTCAAAACTAAAAAGGTACGAAAGATGCTCTCTTCTATTAATACCAGGAAAGCCTCTGGCCTTGACGAGATCCCAGCAATTCTTCTCAAAAAATGCGCACCAGAACTTGCTCCTGTACTGACTCGTTTGTTTCAGACATCTTATAATAGAGGCATATTCCCTAGTAACTGGAAAACTGCTCGAGTACAACCCGTCCCCAAGAAAGGATTCAAAGTGCTTCCTAGCAACTACAGTCCTATTTATCTCCTTTCAGTCATCTCTAAAGTGATGGAAAAGTATATAAACACCGAATTACTAAAATTTCTTGAAAAACAATCTAATCCACGACAGGCAGTATGGCTTCCGTCAGCGCAGATCAACTGCCGACCTACTTTTCTTTGTCACCCATTCTTGGAACGAGTGTATGGAACGACACTATGAATCCCAGATTGTCGCTCTAGGCATATCCAAAGCTTTTATTTAAATTTTAGCAGGAAATTTACATATATTGACAAAATCGCGTACCAAATTTCGTTGCCCTTATTTTGTTATTTGTGGAGATATAAAATTTTTTCGAAAGAAAACAAAATTTTTCGGGAAAACCTGGCCCGATTTTCCTGGCTAACGAACTTATCCAAGCCACTTGCAAGGCACCTACAAAATTTCATCAAAATCAGTCCATTATTTTTTGAGTTATCGGTCAGATTATATATATATATATATATATATATATATATATATATATATATATATATATATATATATATATATATATATATATATATATATATATATATATATATATAACACGGATCTCGTGATTAGTGAATTTTTTAAAGAAAATTCACTAAAAAGCTGTACATTTAGCATTTTTTATTTAATATTTACAGTTTTTTAAAGTTTTTTTAAGCATGTATGTAGTTCTACTCTAGGATGGGGTTGGCAACACTGAATAAGAGTAACAAATAAGAGAACATTCCCGTCATATGGTTTTTTTTTTTTTTTTGTAGGATTCGGAAGAACCACAGTCAAAAATGCCAAGGGAGGAAAATTCTCCACGAGAACGTCTATTATTGTCTTTGCGGCAACTGTTAGGGATGTTGGAAAACACGATCCAGGAGGGTTACATTACTCAACAGACTTATATGGCTTTTTACCTGATTAAGTCTATGGTTGAAGTAAAACCTACATCTGGAGCTGCAGTTCTTGCATCTATACCACCCGCTTTGATCACAGATTTGCTGAAGACCTTGCCCGAACTGTTTTCTTATGCTCTGTTGGTGAATCTGCATGATGTGACAACAACATCGGGAAGAATAAACATGGCCAGAGATCTCTGTGTTTTAAGGAATTATAATCTTAGAAAACATCCCAAGGTTCAAGCTGCGACTACTTCTAACTAAACAAAGTAGAGGTTAATTTTGTGTTTATTTTACTCAATAACATTCTATTACAAATGATTTTATTTATATTAAATGATCAGTTATCGTATTGAAACGTAACAAGTATTTTCATATTATACAATAATAAACATAGGGTTTTTTTAATAGCTTTTTATTGCCCTTCTATAGTGTGTGGCCAAATTATTAGAAACACGTCGAGTTTTGGTGAATATCTAAACTTATGGTTAATTTGAAGGAGGATATAAGTAACTGATGTTACAGATTGCTGCATAACAGGTTGCATCTTTCTTCTGTATTTATTTTAGGAGGGAAAAGTAGTTGATTCTGCAAGAAAAACATTACTGCATTAATGTGTAATTTACGTTTGAGTTAATTTGGTTGTGATATTAATAGGATTGATTTAGAGGATTTTTGTGATCTGTTAGTTTATATTAGTTACTGTAATTCCATTTGAGCGTTATCTGTAGTGATTTAAAGCAAAAGTAAGTATTTTTTATTTATATTTGTGCGAAAATATCTTTGGTCCCTATGTAAGGCTAGATGCATTCTCGCAACAATTAGAACCGTAGTCGGTTTTCGCTCTCATTAGAGGTCTTCAGTACAGCATACTAATTGTAGCAAAAATGCATCTAAAGTAATACGGCTATAGTATAGCCAGCCTTCCATCACTATGTGAGTGGTGGATGTGCCGCCACCTAGTTGCGGAACCAAGTAGTATGTTGTCACGCCAGTTCAACATAACACAAGGTGTTAAAAAAATAGAGACTGTATACAACTAACAATTTAGAAAATTGTTAGCCCTGGCCCATTTATACCCCAATATAGGGACAAAGTATGTAAGGCTAGATGCATTTTCGCAACAATTAGAGCCGTAGACCGGTTTCGCTCTCAAGAGCTCTTTAGTACGGCATACTAATTGTAGAAAAAATGTATCTAAAGTAATACGGCTATAGTATAGGCAGCCTTTCAACATCTCTTCAGTACGGCATACTAATTTGCTACAATTAGTATGCCGTACTGAAGAGCTCTAATGAGAGCGAAACCGGTCAACGGTTCTAATTGTTGCGAGAATACATCTAGCCTTACATACTTTGTCCCTATATTGGGGTAGAAATGGGCCAGGGCTAACAGTTTTCTAAATTGTTAGTTGTATACAGTCTCTATTTTTTTAACACCTTGTGTTATTTTGAACTGGCGTGACAACATACTACTTGGTTCCGCAACTAGGTGGCGGCACGTCCACCACTCACTTAGTGTCTTTGGTTCCTAATCAGGCAGTTTTTTCTAGATAAGAAAAGCCAAAGACATTCTGCCATCAAAATTTGCATAAGTTTTTGCTCTTCTGCAGAATAGGCAGTATTTTTAAAGAAAAAATAGTTGCCCTAAGTCATGTCTCTGTGGCCACTGTTAATTGAATTCGGGAAAGACCCAAAAAATAAGACTGTGGGAGCAAATCGAGTTGACAAGTGTGGCCGGAAACACCTTATAACACCACAAGGTGACAAAAATTAGAGACATTTGTTTACAGAACCGAAAAAAAGGTACAAAGGTGTTGACCGAGTTAGTTCAGGAAACTGGAATCAACTTATGCAAACGAACAGTTTGAAGATGCTTGTTGGAACAAGGGTTCAAATGCTGCAGGCAGACGAAAAAGCTCAGATTGACAGAAGCCATGAAGAAAAAGCAACTGAAATGGGCTAGGAATCATCATCTGACATCAGAGGACTGGAAAAACTTACTGCCTGTTAATATTAAATCTGACTAATGAAAACTCATCGCTGTCTTGATTTTTCAGGATATAGGCCACTGCTGTTACAGATTGCTGCATAACAGGTTGCATCTTTCTTCTGTATTTATTTTAGGTGGGAAAAGTAGCTGATTCTGGAAAAAAACCGTTACGGCATCAATGTGTAATTTACTTTTGAGTTAATTTGGTTGTGATATTAATAGGAGTGATTTAGAGGATTTTTGTGATCTGTTAGTTTATATTAGTTACTGTAATTCCATTTTAGCGTTTCTGTAGTGATTTAAAGCAAAAGTAAGTATTTTTTATTTATAAAATTGCATTTTGTGCGAAAATATCTTTGGTTCCTAATCGGGCAGTTTTTCCAGATAAGAAAAGTCAAAGACATTCTGTCATCAAAATTTGCAGAAATTTTTGCTCTTCTGAAGAATACACAGTCCTGTCATGTTTCTGTGGCCACTGTTAATTGAATTCGGGAAAGGCCCAAAAAATAAGACCGTGGGACCAAATTGAGTTGACAAGTGTGGCCGGAAATACCTTATAACACCACAAGGTGACAGAAAAATTAGAGACATTTGTTTACAGAACTGAAAAAAAAAGGTACAAAGGTGTTGACCGAGTTAGTTCAGGAAACTGGAATCAACTTATGCAAACGAACAGTTTGAAGATGCTTGTTGGAACAAGGGTTCAAATGCTGCAGGCAGACGAAAAAGCCCAGATTAACAGAAGCCATGAAGAAAAAGCGACTGAAATGGGAAGACTGGAAAAACTTACTGCCTGTTAATATTAAATCTGACTAATGAAAACTCATCGCTGTCTTGATTTTTCAGGTTTGTTTCTCAGGCGAGTCGACTTCTGAAATGCTAGCGGACAAGTCAACTTTTGTTCAGAGACAACCTGGTAAGAAGTTTCATGAGGAGTGCTAGTCAAAAAGTGAAACATCCATTAAAAGTTATGGTTTGGTCCATTATATCTGGAAAAGGCACTAGTCGCCTTTACGTTATAGGGGGGACCATTGGCCAAGACCAATATATCAACGTTATCAGAACTAGAATGTTATCTCACGCAAGGGAATGCTTCCCGAATGAGCAATATTGCTGGTTTATGCATGACTCCACTCCTTGCCATAAGACCAAAGGGGTAACAGCTGACCTGACCTGACCTGGATGCTCAAAAAATCAACGTTTTGCTGTGGTCTGGCAAATCTCAAGAAATCAACCTAATAAAAAATTTTTGGGAGCTGACCAAACGGGGAATATTCAAAGAGATTGTAGGAAATAAGCAGCAGCTCAGTGAGAGACTCTTCAATGTGTGTGGCATCATGGTGAAAAAATTGAAGAAAATGCTCCTAGGTGCATATAATGCATGCAGTGTAGCATGTTATGGCAACCAAATTTGATGCGCAGGTTTATATTGGAAAGTGTATACTCTATGCCAAAATTGATATCTGTTAAAAAGAAAAAAGTCATGAGCTTTAATAAAAAGTTCGGGACCCAGGATATGGCTCTAGGGGTCCTAGTTCGCGCTGATTAGAAATTTTTTTTTGCAAGGTCTCCATCGATACCTCTTTATTAGTGAATTTTTTAAAATAAAAATTCACCAAAAATGAAGGGCTCGCCTATTTTTTCCCCCGTAAATGTATTATAAAGAAACCTACTTACCAAACCTAATAATTATTAACTACTTACCAAGTTTTCCTCTAGTTAGTTATAGGTTATAGTAATTAAAAAGTCCCTTAAAAAGTTAACCTTTAAATTAAAAATATTCACTGAATTAATCACAGTATCACAATTATTTTGTCCACTTATTAAGCAACCCGAAGTAGTAACCATAATAATAATAATAATAATTGTCTTGTTAGAACATGTAAACAACAACGAAATGATCTGAAAATCAATCCGACGCGAAGACGAAAATTACTAGGTACTAGGTACACACGCTCTGCCAAAAGTCCACTACAAACTGGAAGTGTGTAATTTTATAGCGCACAACGGATTGCTTATTCGGTCGTTTTCGACGAAGATCATCAAGATTCGGCAATCACTGAAGTATCGCATTGCCTGAGAGCGTCGAAAAATACATACCGCCGCCCGCTTGCTTTATATGGATATGGATGTATTTAACGCCTGCAACGATTAAAACTATACTAATTCTGATTCTGTATTAATGGCTGCCGACTCTCTGCGATCCTCGATATACTAATTTTGTTTGTTGAATGCAGGAGGTAAAAAAGTAAATAAAAATTTATTAAAATATAGCATAACAAAAATATTATTTTTTCCACTGCAGGCGGCAGTGCACACGAATGGGCGCACTTATTGAGGAGCCGCCCCTGATATATATATATATATATATATATATATATATATATATATATATATATATATATATATATATATATATTGCTATGGTATTCTACTTTATTTTATGGGTAGTATATACCTGCAAAAATTTATTATAGAGCTGAGAACATATGTCCTAATCATCAGGTTGGGTTCCTTATAATTACAGCTAGCTTCTACTAATTAAAATTCACTAATATGTGTTATTTAAATTCATTTATTGATTTTCACTTGATCAAAATTACTATCGCTTTGCACAGATGGCTATATAACAATTTTGCTGATTAAATATCAACCAAAAACAATACTTCCGTTAATTACAATCTGTTATACATTCCATTTAATTCATTACACAAATTTTACGGTGTCTATTTGACACACATTAAATACAAACAGAAACGTTTAAAGCATTCAATACATAAACATAAATTGAAAAATCCTATTAAAACATTTAACTGTGCCGATATGACATTTGTTAAATACAAAGAGATATTTTAAAACATTCTTTACATAAATATAACTTGAAAAATCCTATTAAAAAAACATTCTGGTAACATTATAACTAATTACACAATTAATTAAACATGGATACTACATAATCAATATACATCGATAATTCTACAGAGATCACGGTCTCTTTCCGTTTATTTCAAACAAAATTTTTGTTTTTGAAATTTGTTAGCACAAAAATATTTGATTGTTGTTGTAAAAATGGTGAAATTCCACCCGCACTGGTCAATTTAAGAAAAGGTAACACTTACTGACATATTTTCCATTGGATTATTTATTGTTCTTCCATTAATACGGACCTTGATTAATTATTATTATCTTTCTCATTTGTCCATGCCATTGATTATTAACGGATTTACTTCGTTAACATATTGATATATTTATTCCATAGTCGTAGCACTCTGGAGGTGTTTTATACCCTCACTTCGATGCACTCTGGAATCTCTTATGTCGACTTACATAATTATGACGATGATCACCTGGTCTGGTAAAGTGATACAGATGATTTCACTGGATGGAAAAGACAAGACAAACCCGGACCCTCTCGGACCGTTGCTTTTATAATTTTCTTACAGGTGAAAAAACACTATTGTTCGTCACACCACCTGTGTTTAAATTTTCCGTCAAACCTTTAACGTCTTTTTACGCTTTTTTCTCACACGCACCTTAATACTACACAAACTTCTGTTTTTTACAAATAACCTCCGCTCTTTTAATATGGTGAGTCTTTAGCTAGCTTGGTCATATCTATTTTTTTCTTATACAATAAAATCAACAGAACTACAATTATATTATCTACAATCTCATTCTCCCTACAAAACTGAAGCATTGTTCTTGGTTTCTTTGTGGATATTTCTAGAATATATAATTTTTTTATTACTCGAATGTAACTTAACATCGAGGGTTGCTACATGGGTCACTGACATTCATGTCGGGCGTTGACATCTCCTGCCAAAACTCTTTCATTGCTACATTAGGGTGTATACACTTATTTTATATATACTAGTATGCATAAATTTCCCGTTTTCCTATTAAAATTTCGTAATATTTCCTATCATTTGCTATCTATAGCAATATATATATATATATATATATATATATATATATATATATATATATATATATATATATATATATATATATATATATATATATATATATATATCTTTATGTGAAATGTAATGATTAGGGAGGAAGGGGTGTATGGAACACAACAGTACTGAGAAATTGTTTAAAAAGTATGAAATGTGTAGAAAACTTTAAATCTAAATAACCCAGCAAAGACAAGAGAACAAAAGGTAAGAATAGAGTCAGCGTGCAACTGTTCGGAAGGTCATCTGCAAAGTCACCTAGACTTTTTTAACTCATCCTTTGTTCAAGTCAATTTATGGTGAATTGGAAGTGCACTTGTCAGTGCTTATCACAGGTTTCAAGTTTTACATAATATTCATCAAACAATTAATTTTTAATTACTGGTTTTTATAAAAAGACTATATGTTAAGCAATCAATATTTATTATTTGCAAAAAAAAATTGAAATAAATATTTACACAATAAATTCAAGCTAAAAAATAAAGTAAGCTAAAAAAAAAAGTCAGCTAATAAATATTAATATAATTTGTCACACTTTGTACATAAATAAGTAATTAACAATTACTTCTGGATGGCAAACAACATTTGTTGTGAACATTTCTTTCCTACTAGTGCACCAATACTTTCCACAGAACTATCTGATCCATATTTGTTCTTATACATTCTGTAGAACATACAGACATAATTGATAATAACTTTCATTTGGTCTATATCTTTAGTTGTACATTTGTCTCCATCTATAACATTCGTATCTTCATTGAGCCTAGAATATTTACTGATGTCAAGTTTTGGTATACATTTTTCTATTGGGACCCAAGTATATGTTTCAGGACAAAGTAGGTAAGATGAAACCAGTCTTCCTTTATATCTCATCTTTGGACATGAGTGGATATAATACCCCATGTAATAATACTGGATCGATGGCTTGATCCCATGTATGTCTTTAGTAAATTGCAGTTCTCTCAGAGAACCATATGTGCCTAGTGTCAGATTTCTATAATCTGGGTCATAAAAGAAATACACTGAACTAATACATTTAGGTAAGATATCAATTACACCCACAGCTACAAGTTTATCACCTAGCCAATATTGTTGATGGTATGAGCCATAGCCTAACATTTTCTGATTATTTGGAAACGTTGTTGGTTTTAGTGGAGAATTTACAAGAAACCGTCTAAATCCATCCAATGAACAATCTTTGTCATTATGAACGACAGTTTGATACCTTTTATACAACTCATATTCAGTTTTTTCTGTCTGACGCCAGTCATCACCTGGTTCACTTGTAGCTATTAATTTAAGTTCCAACTTGTGCTTACAGTTTGCCGGGAAACCTGTTAAAAATTCTTCTAAACTTTTAGCTTTATTTTTATCAACACGCTTTTCCAAATTTATTTCTTTTCCTTGTTGTTGCAATTTCTCTCTTTTTCTTTCTAGTCTTAAAATTTTTGCTTTTTTACATTGTGGTCTATCAGGGTCTACCCCTAGACCTTCTCTAAACGGTACTTTCTGTTTCAAGCATCCACTTTTTTGAACAAGCATTTCTTCTTGTTCAGTACAACCACTACCAGAAGCGCTACTATTGTGTTCAACTTCAGATGGCTTCCTAGTAGTTTGTAGACTTCTACTACTTTTATCACCTTCCAACATAGATTCAATGTCCTTGTGATTTAATGGATTGGCAGTGTTCATTCTGTCAGGAATATAATTTGTCATAGAAGCAGCTTCATCCTGCCCTCCATAATAACTTTTGGTTAATTCGCCAGTAGCCAGAAATCTGTTAAATTTCTTTATCACCCTTTTCTGTGATTTAGTTAGGGAGAGATCTAGAGCTCCACATTTAATGGTGTACTGAGGACAACATGTTTCGTTCAGGACAGGTTTATACACATACTGACCTGATCTTCTCCAACCTCTGTCTATCAAACTTTGATAGTCTTCAGCTGTTAAAGCTTCTGCTATCATACCATGGGAAACACTTCCGATAGGATTTTTGCAGTAACCACATCTATGTTTATCAACACCGTCATAAACACAAACAATGCTTAACTTATCAATATCCAAACTCATTTTAAATATTTGTTGTATTACATTAATGTATATCAAAAAAATACATTGGAAATTGTAGGATTATCAAACAATACTTGAAAACTATTCTTATATTCTTCTTGCTCAAAATATGACTGAACCTTTAATAATAAGACTCAAAATTTCCTAGAACTGACAGTTCTCGACAGTTGAGTGCAAGATATGATTATATTTTCACGAGCGTCTCGCCGCAGTAATAACTACCTGCACTGATCATGCGTACTTCTCAGAATATTTTAAATAACGAAATAAAAGACCTCCCTGACATGCTGTTTACACACAATCCTCCAAACTGACCTGCCCTGACATCAGTTTGCCCAATTAAAAGCAGAAGGGGAAGGAAAATCAACCCTGTTATTCATGTGAACATAATGTACTTTTCCTTCCCGTCTTTTCTTCTTTTAGCTTTTGATTGAGCAAACTGATGTCAGGTCAGGTCAGTTGTGTGTAAAGGGCACGCCAAGGAGGGCTTTTATTTCGTTACTTAAAATAATCTGCGAAGTGTGCATGATCAATGCGGCCGGGTTATTACTGTGAGGAGACGCTAGTATATTTTCAAATCCATATTGCTAATTCCAAACGTTTTCTGTTCTCTATGAACCCCCATCAGTAATTGCCAGAATTCCAATAATGTACAGTAATGGCCAATCAGGATCTAGGAAGACAAAGAGAGTTATGTGCTACCATGATATAAGTCAATGAGCGATATCACCAGGCGCCAGTAGCTGCCAGCTGCGCTGCATTGTTATGTCAAAAAATGTTGACGAATGTCAACATTTTTTGAGATAACAATGCAGCTTCTGGCAGCGCTGGCGCCTGGTCACCTCGTCCAAATCTTGATCCGCAACCTTTCTCAACACCGCCATTCTGCTTGATTTAGTGAAAAGCAGATAGTAATAATTTTTCATAGATTGTAAATGTTTAAGTTTACACCACTTATACAAAAGTAAATTGTCATCTAAAAAGTGAAAGACTATCGATTTATCTCAATTAATTTGTTCTGAGACATCCCAGATAAAATGGCACCGTTTTTTGAAACAAACTTTACTTTGGTTCCAATATTTACGAAGTTACTCGTCCCTACCGAACCAAACTGTTATAGGAAATTATATAGAAATTTATTTGTAAGCAAACAATATTTAGTTAAAACATGTGTTTTTCATGTGTATTAAGTCCATCAGGCGCATGCAGCTGACAGAAGTTGCATTGTCATGTAAAAAAATGTTGACAATTCTAAACGTTTTCTTAACATTTTTTAACAGAACAATGCAGCTGCTGGGAGCACTGGCGCCTGGTGAACTCGCCCATTGTTATTTTATCGGGCTTGATATATATACGCTCATGGGATAGGAATTAAAATGTATTCTATATTATATACCTGCCCATCTGTCAGCGAAGTTACGTTCATGTTAAGGTCAGATTTCTTCGCCACCGCTCCATCACCATTGCTCGTAAGTTACCGTTGCAGCTCGGCATAAAGACTTTTATCTTGTTGAGTGTTAAATAGTCCGTATCATTAATTCTACTATGCGCAAACTTTTTGTGCCGATATATAGCGGGAAACTAACTGCAATTATTCACAAGGCTATTTCAGATTTTGAGCTGATTTTAGAGATGAGTCACATAATTTCACACGGTTTTGGATTCCAATTATGTTTTGTAATGCTCATTTCTGTTTTTTATATTCTTATTTGGTTTCGGTTAGTTATAAGAAACTACTACAGCCAAGTTCATACAGACGCGAGTTAAATTTCTTGTTAACACACTTGACTTTTTAAAAGAATTTATTGATTATAGTTACATAAAATACTTATGAATAAAAAAAAAGATAAATATAAATTATGGCAAGTTAAAAGAGACTCAAGCAATAACAATGTAGGAATGTCCGTCCGTGGTCTGGTAACTTCCATATATAGTCTCTGGTGGGGCGTGGACCGAGAGGTGGTTTCCACCTAAGTTGCATTCTTGAAGGTGATCCTAGCAGGTGGCTGGTTGCTGATTTGAAGGTCTAGTTGTTTACCCATCTATGAATAGTCTATTCTTCTAATTGCGCTGCTTTTAATTAACCCATTCGTCAGCGACCTTGGGTGTTGAATCGGGATCTGTACTTCTTATATACATTGTATGAGTTGGCTATTGTTATCTCGCGAATTGCGTTCCTATATTCGTTTATTTTACGATATGATTTAAAATAAACCAATAAGAATACGTTTAGCTGCGATTTCGCCATTGGTATTTCGCAGTTTGCGATTGTATGAACCTAGCTTTAGCAGGCACTACTATAATCAGTGCACTGTACCTACCCATTTTCCAGAAAGATTTGTTTACGTAATGGGAAATAAAAAAAACCGTAAAGGAAATAGTACATGATCTTTTAGATTTGGTGAAAGCATAATGTAGAATTACTATAGCAACTGACTGGTGTAGTTCATAAAATGTGTTAAATGTTTTTCAGGTACCTAAGGTATCAATAAATATACAGAACTGTTATGGCCCCAGCAGTCAGAAGTAAACATAAAAAAATCTACTTCATAATTTAGATGTTTAAATACTGTTACGTTCTTCGGGGTTCTGGATTTGTTGACTAACAAAACATATCTTTCCAAACTACTAATTAATTACAACCAACTATTTTCCAACACCACCATCAACTAACATTTTTCTCTCTGTTACTAAATGTCCATAGAACTATATTTCACTATACGCCTTCTATGATTGCTTATTATTCACCAACACTAACTCACTACTGACTGACTCCTCTATCTTCGGCTTGCCTATTTATATTGTCCATAGAGATTCTAGACATGCTACATTGTTCTGCACCTTTCACTTCTGGTCCCTTCTATGAATATAATTCCAGAGTGTTCGCTGTTATCAACACACTATACAAGATGCCTGTGACCATAGGAGTGACCGAGTTTATAGACTTAATTCTCATAGAGAAGGATGTGACATTGCACCCTTCTTACAGTGTAGTTTGTCTTTTGCTACTAATCAAAGACTTTTAAAATCAAGATTTGAAAATTTAGAACGAAATTTGTTGCTAAAATATATTAAAAGATCGAAGATCGATCTTTCGAAAATGTTCGATTTACAATATAAACCACAACATTAAAGAATCGTTTTGTGAAATCGATCTTTTTTATGTAAAGTATCGAGTCTCGAAAATATCGACTCAGAATCGACATCCCTAGCTGTAACATATTGTCACAGAGTCACAGCATAATATTATCAAATACTATATAATGACAATATTGTCATTATATAGTGTCCTGTATAGGACACTCCGGCTGATTTCGTGTTTTAAGAATATCAGCGCCCCTAGCGGATAGTACTGATGTTACGTCGTTCGAGAACGTCTAACACTAGCAATTGCTGGTGTTTAACTGTGTATAATTAAGTTTGAGCTGTGTTTTTTACAATGAATGTTAGTGGTTGGGTGTGTGCAATCTATAATTGTTCTAATTATAGCGTGCTAAATCGATCAAAGATATTTCATATGATTTGAGGCAGAAGACAAATACAGAATCACTTTTGTTCCAATATGTACAGTTCGCATAATATAATTCATTGTGTAATATTTACCATCATGTACCTATTTATAGATAAACTTCGTAAACGGATGGTTGAAAGGCTTCAATCACAACTTGTCTTCCAGTGCATCAGAAATATGAACGCAAAAAAGTTTTGCATTAATAATAAATGATATAAGAAAACTATTTTTCTATATTCTTCTGCGTCGTTTTTTATTTCAGTATGACATAAATTATCACATTTTTTCACGTTTAAAATTATTTTACTTGGTACAGGCTTTTAATTATCTTCCCAAGACAAGTTTTTAAAGAGACAAGTAGAAATAGCAGATTAAGCCCTATAATAGATTTATTCACGGAAGTAAGAGTTAGTCTCACCTTTCATCTGCACAATTTCTTAATTATGTACTAAGTATATCAGTTACATATTTTAAAAATATTAGATTAATAAGCCAGCTTTTACGTAGAGATATAGCAAATTGAGTACTGTGCTACCATTTATACCTAGAACAATTATTTATAGGTAAGTACAGATTGTAACTTAATATCCTCAGAAACAGCTTTCAGTATATTCCTATACCTACACATGAAATAGTAGTTTAACGACGGTTTCAAGATAGTACTTTAAATTATGATAAAATAAGATTATGGGTAAGAGAAATTTGCAGAATTATTCATGCTGAATTCATTTAGGTTTCAAGCTGATTGTTGATACAAATTCTATTGATAACTATATAATCAGAAAATGTTCACTGTTTTGTCATGTACAAGTTTTTATATTTATGTATAATAAACCAATTGTCTAAATTAAGAATATGCAGGTAAATATACAATTCAAATTACCCGCTCAGTTGACAGTACTTCACGCGAGGTGGCGCTAGTGTAATTGTCACAAATATCACCAATGCTAAAGCATAGCTATAGCTGTGTCTCGTATTGTCATTATATAGTATTTGATATAACTTACCGTTCTTTTTTGTTCCGAACCTACAAAATTTTTCATATTAAAAGGATTTTTTGCTAGACTCAATCAACTTCATTAATTTTCTCTTACTATTACGTTTTTATTACTTTCAATCCAGAATGTATTACCTTCTATGACGCTTCTGCCAAATTTCTATTACCAAACAATTTTTGGATGGAACAACACCACAGAACACCCCCTATAGAAGGGAAACGCCAATGCTGACGTTCTGAACAATATTGCAGTGCCTCTGGCGGATGCGATGAATTTTAGTCACACGCGGGAAATTTGATTTCATTTTCATTTAGCAAATCCAAATAAATTCTATTTAATTTTATAGCACTGCCAGTAAAGAGGTTAAATTAGCCAAATAACTTTTTTAATGATTTTTATAGTGAAAGCCAAACAAGTTATGTTTTAATAACACACACATGCCTGTTTTAAGCTTTGCAATCATAGGAAACATTAATTGGCAATTTGAACCTTCTAACACTTGCAGCTTCAGTTTTTACTATCGATATGATTAATGGAAAATCAAACAAGATAAAATACACTTGTGTTTTATTAGAACAGTATTACTATTACATTTATTTAGAAACATAGAACAGTATTCCTATTACATTTATTTAGAAACATAGAACAGTATTCCAATTACATTTATTTAAAAACCATTTTAATTCTGAAAGTAAGATGAAGTATATATTACCATTCCTTATCGATAGGTAAGTATATTACAGCTGTCTGGTGCTTGTACATTATTACATTTATATGCTCACATGACCACAATGTATGGCAAGGTTGGTTTTTCCTTCTTTTAGGGTATATATAAATGACGTCATATTGACATTTATTAGAAAAACATTTGTGCACCCTTTAATTTCCTTCTTTATGACACTTGGTAATATTCATCTGACAACAGTGTACACTATCAGGCTTTCTGGTCGCCTTCCGAATCCACCCAATCCATTGTTTACTTCTGAGATGTATAAATAGAAATAGAATATTTTTTTTGCACTTTAAAATATATGAATACTTACTCAAAGGAAGATGTAATATGGGAACAGCAGTTCTTTTCAGGCCTCTTCTCATTTCAGGTACTTTATCCTCATCAACGAAATGACGATCACAAATATAAAATCTATCGTAAATGGCTTGTGGATATAAACCAAGCGTCTTAGGGTTTTGTACAGCTTTCACCCAGTCATGAAAATGGTCTTCAGTTGATTTCAACGAAAAACGATGTCTTTTAAATAATTCCAGGCACCCCGGAACACAATTAACAATAAATCGTTTCCTTGGTTGGTATATTTATATCCACAAAGCTTCCATACGAAAACGTTATTTACTTATAACCTATTAACTACTAAAACGTTCTAAACTTGCCTGAAAACTAAAACAGTTGTAATTATGTTTCACCAAAACACCTTGAACTATGAAACCACCTTGCTTTTTTGATAAGAAAACTGAAAATAGAATTAAAATTACATGATTGTTTAAACACAAAGCTTATGATAACGATCATATTTTAATTCGCAAAAAAAACGCACCTCTAAAACACAAAACCGACAAACAATGAAAACACTGTAAAGTATCCATTAAAAGTTAATATACGTAAAACATAATGAAAGAAACGTTTAGCAACAAACTTGTATTATAATTATACAATGAAAGAACTAGCAGCGAACAAAAACTTTTTGCATTCAAAACATTTGAATTTTGAATGTATGATAAAATGGCGCACTGAACAGCTTGTTCAGTAGAATTGTAGCACTACTAGCGACATCTACTATATGCGATGTCCGAACTAGAGCCCTAATAAAGTCCAGGTTAGCTCCATTTGGGTGAAACTTCTATAGGGAGTGTTCTGTGAACAACACTGCACAGCAATATTATGCTGTGATATTGTCGTCCTATTGACGACTGTAACTGACGCCGTGGTTCGAAAAAATGACAATGATTATGTCAGGTTGCTTGCTGGGAACATGGTTAAGATTTATTTCACAAGCTCTGAACAAGAATACAAGTTTCATTTTCCTTGGCCTTAGCTTAGGTCAACGCAGCGAACTTCGGATTGATCCTTCTCACAAAAACTCATCCTGTACCCATGATAATGAAACAACTTGTTGGCACTTTTTTTACAGGTATTGCATATAGTGAACACCTGTATAATATATAAAACGCCGAATATCATTCGCAATTATAAATAAAGACAACCAAACAAAAAGATTATCAGCTGTTTCTTTCTTTTAACGACCGTTATCAGATGTAAACAAACAAGTGAATTCCCATAGAGAAGTCGATTCTTAAAGGAAATATTTTATACCTTGTGTACTATGACAAATGTTATTGTTTCCACTCAAACAATACCCAATTAACGAAAGTGATCTATTAGTGACATATTAGGAAGTATATTTGATGGTTTAGATATGAAAACAGCTACAGTGCATGCTCCTTTAGGTTGTCACAATGTACATATTCCACACTGGTGAAGAAAGAAAAAATGTAAGTAGAATATTAAGCTTGAGCGGTTCTATTAGCTACAATGATATATCAGAACAAGTGAAACATTTCATTGCTAGAGATCCTTGTTGTCATGAACTTAAAGCAATAAGATCAGGTGGTCATATGTGTTATTTTGTATTTGTAAATTGGTTAATATATATTATGGAACACCAATATGTTGCAAAAGAAGATAATGTCCTTATCAATATGTATTCCGATAGGGCAGGATTTGGCTACCCATTGAGTAAAAAGGATGAGAGTTTCATGAGGCCAAACAGGAGACTGATTGAATATGATGTCAGTGCTGAGGAAACATTAACACCACAGACAGAAGAAGATCCCAAAAATTCAATTGTGCAGCAGTATTTAAATCCCACAAAACAAGCGAAACTTCCCAAATGGTTCGAAGGTAGACCCGAGAAGAAAGATGGAGATCATGTAACTATAAAAGGCAAGGAAGAAGATAAAGAGGCCGTCGATGATGATCTTAAAGAACCAGCGATTGAGTCTGAATGGGAGGAAGAACAAGAGTTTGAATATGAAGAACAAGAGTTTGAATCCGAAGAAGAGAATGAAGGAGAATGCAGTGAAGATGGAGACGACGAGGCAGAATATGATGAAGAGTACGACGAAGAAGAGGAAGACAACGAAGAAGAGGATGGGGATGGAGAATACGAGGAAGAAGAGGAAGAAGAACAATGTGACGAATGTGAAGAAGAATGCGATGAATACGAAGAAGAAGAGGAGGAGGAGGAGGAGGAGGAAGAAGACTATGATGAATATGGTGAATGTTATGAATGTTTTGAATGTGTAGAAGAAGAAGAAGAAGAGGAGGAGGAGGAAGAAGAAGAATCCGATGAATGTGATCAAGATGATGATGAAGAAGATGAAGAATATCAATAAACGTTTCAGTAGTTCTTGTGCCATCTTCTCAACCGAAACATCAACAAGATGTACCAAGCGTGTGTTTCATATTAATTATTATCCAACATATAAACCTATATGTATATTTAAATATTTTTTTAAATTTTCTAAATAGCAGTTACACACATTGTTACTTTATTTGTAATATATATATATATATATATATATATATATATATATATATATATATATATATATATATATATATATATATATATATATATATATATATATATATATATATATATATATATATATATATATATATATATGGTACTCAGTTCAGTTTCCTTATAAATTGTCTTTATAATATTATATAAAATAAAAAATAGAATTTA
The DNA here is from genome assembly GCA_964006375.1 of Tillus elongatus. NCBI lineage: Eukaryota > Metazoa > Arthropoda > Insecta > Coleoptera > Cleridae > Tillus > Tillus elongatus. Next base: position 219,336,010 of record OZ023263.1, read on the forward strand.
ATTGTTAAATGTAGACAAATATATCTAGAAATCGTCTTTATAACATCAGAAACAACAAACCATGCCTACTATTTGTGTAATAGATAATGAGCCTAATAGCATCAGTGGCGGATCTACGATTTTTTAGGCCCTACGCTTAATATTTTTGGGGCCGCCACTTTCACTGAATTTTCTTGAAAAAATTCACTAATTAGGAGATGGCGACTTGAATTTTGAAGTTTGAGCACGTGTTACGCCCTCTACAACACACATCCGGGGTCAGTTTCACTTTTTATACTAATATATATATATATATATATATATATATATATATATATATATATATATATATATATATATATATATGTATATATATATATATATTTGTGTGTGTGTGTCCATCAGATAACTCAAAAAATAATTAACCGATTTCGATGAAACTCGGCAAGTGCCTTTATTTTATTAATGGCTTGGATGAGTTTGTTAGCCAGGAAAATCTGGTAGGGTTTTCCGGGAAAAATTTTAATCTTCTTTCGAAAAATATTTTTTTCTCCGAAAATTACAAAGCTGTTTTAATGGGATTTACTAGGAATGTTGCCTTGCGAGAGGCCTTACTATGTACCAAAATTCAAATTTCTAAGCTTATAGAAAATTGAGTTATTAAAATTTTAAATTTCCTTTCGAAAAAAAATTCTCCGAATATTACAAAGTTATTATAATGAAGTTTGGTGTATGTCTTGCCTTAGGAAAGGCCCTAATACGTATCAAAATTAAACTTTCTAAGTTAATAGAGAATTGAGTAATTGAAGTTTGAATCATTTAATACAAATTCACTACCATACCGCACTTGCTGCGTCCTGAAATTTTTGACAATTAACTAGGCATAGCTGTAACTAAATCGCGTATATAGCATATGAAAACAGATGCTTATTAATAAGATACATTATACCAGTTATACTCAAAATATACTATACAGGCTGGTCCACTTCGCGGAAGAAGCCCAGTTTTCCATATTAAACTCAGTTTTATCAAAAAAGTTTCAACTGAAAGTTGTTCCTATCAAATAGCTGCGTAATTCAAAAATATTTTAATTTACATATGGTGTTTATTTTCTCCGTGGCAGGCCAAACTTACCTTTTTTTTAAAAATAGAACAGACTGTATCTTATATCATTTTTAAAAAGGTGGTATCGTGACAAACAAGCTGATACCACATATGATGGTTCTAGGCCCAACCGTTTCAGAGTTATTCATTTGTTTATTAAAAATATTGGTCTAGTTTGGTGCGTAAATACTTTGATTCTGCACATTGTTTTGGCTGCATATTTACTGGAGTTAATTTTATACACACCTCACTATAAGACAATGCAACATGGTAATTCTTAATGTAACCTGGGTGTTAAATTTCGCAAAACTTAAATTTTCTCGAAAATTTCAAATGGAATGCCTTGTATATTAGAACGTTATTAGATGCGCATTTTCGTAGCCTTTTCAGCAATACCACGTTTGATGACCTTATTTTTAACGGTATCAAAGATATAAAGAATTAATTACAAAATTTATCATTTTCCAATATTTATGTAACATTTGAAAAATTAACTAAATTATTGATAGGTAGCTTTCTTAGTTACCCACATGTTTCTTGATATCAGCATGTTTTTTTTTACTGAAGAACTGATGTCAATGCTGTACGTGATTACTGAAAGTGATGAAAATTTTGCCTTAGCAAACAGAACCTATAGGCAGAAATACCCTAATCGACAACAACCTCAGTTGAAAGCATCTATATTCGTGAAAGCTCGTTTTGATGCATACGGCAGTCTACAGTATCGGGCTCCCGTAAGAAACAAAACTGTTATAAATGAAGGTACGACAATTAGTTTCGAATTTAAACATCAGTAAAACTTCTGTCCAAATATTTTTTAAAGAAAACAAATATCACCCATATGTTAGAAAAGTTAATGAGCTGTCTGCAAGCGATAAGCAGCAAAGATTGAATTTTTGTATTTGGGCTCTGCAGAAGGACAACCAGGAACCAGGATTTCTTGAAAAAGTGCTATTTACAGATGAAGCAAAATTTTCAAACTCTGGAGAAATTAGCATGCACAATTTGCAGTATTATGCTGATATAAATTCACTTTTTTCGTGGCCAGTGCATCAACAGCATAGGTGGTCCATAATTGTGTGAGCTGTAATTTTGGGTCCGTATTTAATCGGACCGTATTTTTTCGATGGGACTCTCACTGGTGAGCGTTATCTAAATTTCTTGTATAATGATTTACCAGAGCTGTTGGAAGAAATTCCTTTATAACTCCGGGGTGAAATGTGGTATCAACACGATGAAGCGCCTCAACATTCAACAGGAGCTGTTAGAGCGTTTTTAAACCATAATTTTGAAGAACTACGGATAGGTCGAGGTAGACCACCCCCTTGGACAGCAAGGTCTCCTGATCTTTCTAAGATAGATTTATTTTTGTGGGGTGACATTAAAGGTAACGTGTATGCGACTCCACCAGCAACCAAGAAGTACATGCGCGCGAGGATTTCAGAGGTTTTCAGTTGTGTACGCGAAGCAATATTGTTGAAGGTGCAAAACAATTAAAGACAGGGATTACAAATTTGTATCGATAATGACGGCTCCCAACTTGAACATTTGCTGCGTTGAATTTTTGTTGTTTATTGTGTGAATTTCGATTTAGTGTTGTTCTTGTTGATTTAAACCTTGTTAATATATACATTAAATGCTTTGCTCTTTTACATCACACACACTTTAGTTTTTTTATGCAGTATGAATTAAGGATATCACGTAAACTATTTGAAAATGATATAAAATACAGGGTGTTGCATATTAACGTGAAGTATTTACTTGAATTTATATAACAATAGCTAATTCCGTAATTGAGCCTTAATATCTTTGAAACCGTTGAAAATAATGTCGTCAAACGTGGTATTGCTGAAAAGGCTATGAAAATGCGCATCTAATAACGTTCTAAGATATAGAGCGTTCCATTTGAAATTTTCGAGAAAATTTAAATTTTGCGAAATTTAACACTCTGTATAGGCAGGTTACATTAAGAATTACCATGTTGCATTTTGCTATAGTGAGGAGTGTATAAAATTACCTCCAGTGAATATGCAGCCAAAACATTGTGCAGAATCGAAGTATTTACGCACCAAACTAGACCAATATTTTTAATATACAAATGAACAACTCTGAAACAGTTGGGTCTAGACCCATCATCATGTGGGGTAATAATTTGCTTGTCGCGATACCATCTTTTTAAAAATGATATAAATAACAGGGTGTTCTATTTTAAAAAAGGTAAGCTTGGTCTGCCGCGGAGAAAATGAACACCCTGTGTAAATTAGAACATTTTTGAATTACGCAGATGATTGATAGGAACACCTTTCAGTTGAAACTTTTTGGATAAAACTGAGTTTAATATGGAAAACTGGGGTTTTTCCGCGAAGTGGACCATCCTGTATATACAAACAAAAATCGAAAGAGGCACTTTTTCCGAAACATCTGAAAACCTATAAAAGGTAATTCAATTCTGAAATCGCTGTATGCGTGCTGTCACAATTGCGCAAGTTTTCTCTCATTTCGCCATCATTCCATCTCTTACGGTTTTCGAGATCTGTTCAACCCCAGACCTGAGTGAGATTTGGTTAAAATGCGGCCACACGGGGGCCGCCATCCGTCGCATAGGGTGAATAATTTTTTTGTTTTGATTTTTTTTTTTCTACATTAAATATCTCGCACCCGTCGCAACTTTCACCTGTCGGAGACAAGTAGACCGTACATCGTTTACTTTTTCTTAGATGAAACCGCCGCCTTCTTATTGGCCGTCTTCGGTTTGGGTGCCTTCGGTTTCTTTGTGGGACCGGTTTTGGATTTTTTCGCCTTGGAAGGCGACTTGGGTTTGGCCGCGGCGGAGGCGGGTTTCTTTCTGGCACCGGCGTTGGCGCCTTCCGGTTTCTTCGCCTTGGGGCTGGAAGGGGCTTTTTTCGGTTTAGTCGCGGGTTTCTTGGCTGCCGCCGCCGCCACCTTCGGTTTATCCCCGGCGACGGCTCTCTTCACCTTCTTGGCGGCGGGTTTCCTGTCGCCCCCCCCCTGAACGGAGCCCGAAACCAGTCTGAAGGAACCAGACGCTCCCTTGCCCTTCGTCTGTACGAGAGAACCGGGGGCGACGGCCAATTTCAAGTATTTCCGGAGCCCACCTTGTAGTTGGCCGCGATGTACTTCTTGATGGCCTGCAAGGACGAACCGCCGCGTTCTTTCAAGTCCTTGATCGCCTTTCCCACCATCTCGGAGGTCGGATGATGCGACGGTTTCGCCTTGGTGTTTTTCCTTCTTCGCTTTCGCACTTTTCGCCGGAGCCTCTGCGGCTGGTGAAGATTGAACGGCCATATCTGCCATTTTCTGTATTAACTTGACGGTGTATCACGCGAGGACCATCAGTAACAACTTTCTGCTGCCTGTCGGAGCACTCTCTATTTAAACGAATTTTTAGTGAATTTTCGTAAAAAAAATTCACTGGGGAGATCCCGACTTTTGAATTTTGAAAAATTTTTTGCAAATGAGCGCGAACTAGGACTCCTAGAGCCCATATCCAAGGTCAGTTTCAATTTTTATATGTTATATTGTTATATGTTTATATATATATATATATATATATATATATATATATATATATATATATATATATATATATATATATATATATATATATATATATATATATATATATATATATATATATATATATATAGGTATCACACCGATAACTCAAAAAATAGTGGGCCGATTTTGATAAAATTTGGCATGAACCTTTCTTTTGTAATTGGCTTGGATAAGCTCGTTAGTCAGGAAAATCGGACGAGTTTTTCCGGAAAAATTTTGAGTTTTCATTAGAAAAAAAATTCTTATCTTAAAAAATAATGGGCCGATTTTAATAAAATTTGGCATGTACCTTCCTTTTTTTAATGGCTTTGACAAGCTTGTTAGTCAGGAAAATCGGACGAGGTTTTCCGGGAAAATTTTGAGTTTCCATTCGAAAAAAAATTTTATCTCAAAGAATAATAGGCCGATTTTGATAGAATTTGGCACGTACCTTCCTTTTGTAAATGGCTTTGATAAGTTCGTTCATTAGAAAAATCGGACGAGGTTTTCTGGGATAATTTTGAGTTTTCATTTGAAAAAAAATTTTATCTTAAAAAATAAAAATCTATGATAACCAAATTTGGTAGATAGGTTTACGATATAAAAAGTAAACTATACACCAAAATTTAGATTTCTATGTTACAAGAAAAAAAAGTTATAATAAAATATTTTGTGCCAGATCATTTCTATCAAAATTCACTACCAAAGGCACTTGCTGCGTCCAGGCTTTTTTTTATAAATGGAATTAGTTGTTGGAAGAAGTATCCTCTCCAAGCGCTGGTATTAGTAAATTTTTATTTTAAAAATTCACTAATAGAGAGGTATCGATGGTGAGATTGCAAATTTTTTTTTAAATGAGCGTGTATCCGTCTGATAACTCAAAAAATAATTAACCGATTTCGATGTAACTGAGCAAGTGCCTTTCTTTTATTAATGGCTTGGCTGAGTTTGTTAGCCAGAAAAATCGGACTGGGTTTTCCGGGAAAATTTTGAGTTTTCTTTCGAAATTTTTTTTTTCTCCGAAAGTAACAAAGCTGCTTTAATGAAATTTACTATATATGTTGCCTCGGTCTTACTACGTAGCAAAATTCAACTTTCTAAGTTTATAGAAAATTGAATTATTCAAATTTTAAATTTTCTTTCGAAAAAATTTTTTTTCTCCGAAAATTACAAGGCTTTTTTAATGAAATTTGGTGAATAGCTTGCCTTAGGAAGGACCTTATTATATACCAAAATTAAACTCTCTAAGTTTATAGAAAATTGAGTTATTCAAATTTGAAGCATTTAATAAAAATTCACTACCATAACGCACTTGCTGCGCCCCGAGAATTTTTTTTAAGAACAGGTTTGATGCAGCGAAGGGAGCCCGGAGAAGGGAGGGCGGTAAAAATGTCATTTTTAGTTAAAAAAATTCGCAACACACTGTCGCTATCTGCCCTGTTGCCATGTAAGATTTGTATTCTATTTTCACTTATATTAGTTAAATAATAGTTTTATGGTCTCTAGTTTGTAAAGCAACTGCGTTTCATCATGAAGTTAGTGAATAAATAAAAACAATAAACAATACGTTTCACTATAAATTTATTTATCAGTACAACATACAACAATTATTGTCAAAAGTGTAAGAGAGAAATCGATGTACAAAAAGCGGTAAAGATTTGAAAGTACATACAAAATAGTTACACAAAATACAAAACATGTAGGTATATTATAATAATACATAACTAAACTAACATAAATACAGTATATGTGGCTATCTAAAATAAAAATAAATACTCAAACACCATAACTTATTCTAAATATAATTTATATAGGTAACAACATATTAGTACCATCTTCGGTCTCTTAACATTTCTTCATTCTTTTAGAAAATGTACACTCAAAACAATTTTGATTATAAATTCAAGTAATGTTGTAAATCGCCCGAAAATCTTAATTATCTGACACCTTTTTTTAAGCTAGAAAATAATTGATTAAATGATAAGTAACATAATATAACACGGCGTCTTCAGTATTTTGAATTTTCTGGCGATCTACTATTCAGTTATTAGGAACAAGAACAACAGAGGCAGCTTAAAGTTTATTAGTACCTACGTAGTCTAACTATAGATATTCTGTTAAAATTATGTATACAAGTAGTATATAATAATAATAGTAATGATACACCCTTAAGTATTAGATGTTAACACACTTAGTATCCAGTTTAGTGAGCTTATTTAAGACGGATTTGATGATTATATATTCAATGAGATTTGTTTGGTCAAGAATTAGATTAGAATAGACGTAGATTGTACAGTTTAAATGTAAATATGTTAAAATATGTATAAATACTAGTTTGATTATGTTTAAAATGGTTCCTGTGTTTTTTTTAACAATACTGAAGGCATCATTTTTATCCCGTGTGTACTTTTTTTTGTTGCTTTAATACCACATTGTATAAGACTAAGTTGTAGGCAAAATAGTCAGCAGTAAAGTTATATTTAAGAGAATTAGTTAAACTCCATGTACTAAAAATTTTGGTACACAAGGAAAGTGTGCGTAAGACAATAGCTACGAAAATCAAACCAGTGGCAATTTGTTAACACGCAACTCAGCAAAATAATTTAATTTTTTTTATCTTTGTCTCCGGTATACCTAGCAAATGTTTTACACATTACGCAGAGTTACGTACTATATTATCGCAATGTTCTCACAACCCTTTGTCAAAATTATAATTTATTATTATAAACACGACAAAAATAGTTAAAAAACAATTGAGAATGTTTATAAAAGTGTCTCGAAAAAGATGTATCTGTGTCTAATTCAGATTTATTAACCCGTATTCTGTTTGCCATATTACGATAAGTCGGGCGGCTTCTAATTGCTGCATATAACAAGCAAAATAAATAAAACGTCTGGACGCAGCGAGTGCGTTATGGAAGTGAATTTCCATAAAATATTTTTATTAGCAAATATATGTGTTTTTAAAAAAAAAGTAGGCATCAAATTTGGTTACCAGTATAATTCAGATTAAATATGCTGCGGATACATGCCTTTTGGAGCCTAAAGATTCTACCGGCTTCTATGGTATTCCCCCAGAACATTAGTCCATATCGAAGTCTTGAGTTCACATATGCGTAGTACGCCTCGAGGCCAGCACTAATACTACTAGAATCGGACAGAACACGCAGAGCATAACTAAAAGCTGACAGTTTACCTGCCAGATAGCCAACATCGGCCCTCCAGTTCAATTGAGAATCAAGCTTCAAGCCCAAACACTTAACATCATCCTGCGTGCTCAGCGATTCTGAGTGGAATTTCAGCGATAACTGGTTACCCCTAAAATAGTTAAATGAGATTAAATTTGATTTGGTCACATTCAATTGTAAGTTCATTCTATTGTACCACTGTTCCAGAATTCTCAGTGATTGTAATGCCTCATAAATTAGATCACTATCTGAAGGAGCTCGCAAAACCAAAGATGTATCGTCAGCAAACAGGGTTGTCTTATTGGGCAATACTTCAGTTCGTTAATATAAAGTAAGAACAAGACTGGCCCAAGGATTGAGCCCTGAGGCACACCTCGTTCTATAATCTTCCACTCAGATGCCAGAAATACCATTAAAAGCCACACATTGTTTCCTGCCTAATAGGTATGCCTTCATTAAATTCAGCGAGACTCCCCTGAAACCTAGCAATTCCAACTTAACTAAAACTGTGTTGTGGGACACGCTATCAAAAGCTTTAGATAAATCCAGCATCATACACATTGTGCTTTCACGCTTATTTAGTCCCTCTGTAATTTCCTTGATAACTTCAAATATTGCCCTGTTAGTTGACCTTTTCTTAATATAGCCATTTTGATTCTCACTAAATATTTTGTGTTTCTCTAAAAAAGCCGCTATTCGCTTACATAGAATTTTTTCTATTATTTTTGATATATTCGAAATTAGTGAGATACGTCTATAATTGGTAAGTAGAGATATGTCCCCACTCTTATGTATCAGAATCACTAGTGAGTTTTTCAGGTCATCCGGAAACAATCCCTGAGCCAGGCATAAGTTAACGATATGTGCTAATGGCTTGACTAAAACATCAGCACATTCTTTCAGAAGTCTTGCTGGAATCTTGTCAAAACCTACTGAATTGGTGTTTCTAAGTTCAAAAATTGTATTGTACACTTCACTTTCATGGGTGGGGTAAAAAATATTGTGTCATTAAGATATTTAATTTTATCTGTTGCTGGAGCATTATTGGTGTTGATGTTTTTACAAACGTTGATCAGATATGTATTTATGTAATTTAACCGCTCCTGATCCGTATCCCCATCTATAGTGAAATTATATATATATATATATATATATATATATATATATATATATATATATATATAATATATATATATATATATATATATATATATATATATATATATATATATATATATATATATATATATATATATATATATATATATATATATATATATATATATATATATATATATATACAACCGATAACTTAAAAAGTAATCAACCGATTTGGATAAAACTCGGCATGTATCTTTCTTTTATTAATAACTCGGATCAGTTTGTTACCCAGGAAAATCGCAAAAGGTTTTCCCGGAAAACTTTGAGTTTTATCTCTAAAAAGTTTCTGTCTCCGAAAATTACAAATCTATTTTAATTAAATTTGGTTGATATGTTGCCTTGAGAAAGACCTTACGACGTATCAAAATTGAACTTTTTAAGTTTATAGGAAAATGAGATATTCAAATTTGAAGCATTTAATGAAAATTCACTGCCATAACGCACTTGCTGCGTTCCGACCTTTTTTCGTTTTCAAGTGGCCTGTATATTTTATTAAAAAAAAAAACTGAAAAAAATATGCAGCACACTTTGCCTGAATTCTAAACTGTTTTCTATTGTTTTGTGCGTTGAAAGTGAGGTCTCCTAGTTATCACTTATTAACATATTTTTATAATTTTTTGTTGTTGTACGATTGATCCTGAATGACTACAAAATTTGAAAAAACACCTATAAGAAATGCAAATGGAATTTCAATGTATTTGGTGTCATCAAGATCATGCATTAAATCTGCAGCTTTTTGTAGTCCTTTTGAATATTTAAAGCTGTAACTTTTACCAGTCACTGTATGAAAAATAATAACAAAAGTAGAAAAGCAAACAATGTACAGTGTAATTCTCACAGTATTTTATCCCTCATGTCTATTCTATGTTTCGGTTTAGAAAAAACACACTAAAGAGAAAAAAGTCGTCGGCCATAGGTGTTTTTGAAATACAAATTAGACCTGCAGTTTTTAATGATACACTCTGTATATTATTAGTCTTCAAAAAACGTTCAGACCAGTCGATATGTATTTATAAATCGCCTTTTTGAAAACTATTTTTTATTTAAAGAGGGTGACCCAAAAACATATGACGTCAGACATTGTTTTTTAAATGACAACCCCCAACCCAAACTAGATACTTAACGGTTATAATATGAGCTCCACACCAGACAACAGTACTCAAGCCTCGACCTAATGTACTATGGTGTTTTTAGAGACGGAAAATTGACAAAGTTACTGCAATTCCTTATCAAAAAGCCAAACATGCTTGCTGATAAAACTGTCTGCAAAACGTGGTAATTAAAGGAAAGCTGTGGGTCGAATACAACCCCCAAATCCTTAACTGTGTCGTTGCAACGTCGACTAATGACATCCGAGTACGTATAGTCAAAAAGGGTGGGATTTTTCCCTAGAAAAACTCATTACCTTGCACTTAGAGATGCCCAGGCTTAGAAGATTCCGATGACACCACGCACACACTCTGACAATATCAACCTGAAGGGCACAGCAGTCTTGAACGGGACCAATCCGCGCATAAAATTTGAGGTCATCCGCAAATAGGAGCCGATCACACCAAAGATCATGGGGCAAGGTCGTTGATAAATATTAGAAACGGAAGAGGTTCCAGATTTGATCCCTGAGGTACAAATTGTATCATAATTTATGCCTAAATTAAGTTGTTTTCTAAACAAAATTACTTTAATGAATTTCTGTTCATTTAAACTGCCCAACTGACACTCTTGATAGGAAATACAAATTTCTAGAAGAGCAAAAAAAAACTAACCCACACGTTACGAGTTCGATTTTTGTGAGAAAGCGAATACCGAAGATCACACATCGATATCTTGAACTGTTTATAAGATATATGGTGGTTTTCAATTTTGTGCATTTTTTACCCACGCTGTAACTTATTTATTCATGAATATTTTTTGTTTCTGTGTAAACATTTTTAAGGCACGTTTTTAAGGTATCCAATGGCGTCCCAAGTTTTTTTTGTAAAAATAATTGTTTTGAAGCTATGACATAAACTGGTATTTTTTCTTTTCTCTTACGTCCATTATAGCGGACATTCTCGCGGGTTCTCGAAAAGATCTGATTTGTTTCGAACATTCTAGAACCTCTGCGCGGCGTGTACAAATGCTGCAACTGGTTCATTTCTAGCCAGTCTCAGTCGAGTCGATCATTCTACCGTGAACTTGTATGTTGTAATTTGCGTGTTAACTGCATTTCACGATATTCGAGTAGCAGTAGATATACACAGTGTATACATAATTATGGACACATTTTTAAGTGGGCGTAATCGAAGCAAGTGCACAGACGATAGTGGTTCTGGAACAAAAATTAAGAAAATATTCTCAAGAATATTTAGAGTTTGGATTTACCAGCTCTGAAGTAAATGAAGAAGAAAGACCCCCGTGTGCAATTTGCTAAAAAGAATTTGCAGCAGACTGCATGAAACCTAATTAACTTAAACGACATTTGGAAACGCTTCATAGTTAGTAGGTTAGCAAACCCCGAGAATGATTTGAATTACAATTAAAATGATATGAAAAGCAAAAATCATTTTGCAAGAAAACTTTGTCTGTAAACGAAAAAGCTTTACTTACCTCTTATAAAGTTTCATCTGAACTAGCCAGATGTAAAAAGCCTCACACCATTGGTGTGTGTGTGTTTTGTTTCTTTAACGTCGGTCTATTTTCGCTACTTTGGCCAATCACCGACGCCAGGGAGCAGTTTCACCTCACTATCCAGGAAAATTTGCCGAACCCCTGCCTTTCTGTAAAGAAGGCGGGGATATTTAACGTGCCTAACATTTCATGGACACGAAACCGACGGCTTTACGCTCCCTCCGAAGGGCGGACATTCAACTTCCTCGAATAAAATGCCACAACCTCGGTTGATATTAATTGTACAGTATGTACTGAAAAAAGTCACACCATTGGTGAAGAGCTATTTTGCCAGCTGCAGTTGAGATCGTGGAAACTATGTATGAGGGTAATTTTGCCAAACAACTGCAGTCCACACCTCCATAAAATGATACTGTTGCCCGTTCAGTTGGTGATATCGCTAACGATGCACAGCATCCGGTTTTCGGGGAGTTGCGTGACATTTTTTTTTAGATTCAGCTTGATGAGGCAACATATAACAATAAATATGCTCATTTAACTGCCTATGTTCAATTTTGTAACGGCATTTCACCAGTAGAAGAACTACTATTCTGCAAGCCAATAGAACTCAAAGCAAGAGCATTTGCAATATTTCATATCTTAAATGATTTTCTAAACGAGGCAAACATAGATTAGAGATATTGCGTCGGAATATGCAGCGATGGTGTTCGTACAATATCTGGACGATTTCAGAGTATAGAAGCACTTGTGGAGCAAAAATATCCACAGTGTATCTGGATACATTGCATGATCCACAAAGAAGCTCTGGCTTGCAAAGAAATGAGTCCTAGTCTGAATATTGTTCTAACGACCGTGGTAACCGCAGTAAGTTATATAAAAATGAGAGTCCTAAAATTAAGAAGAATTTTTTCTGCGCTGTGTAAACACATGGGTACAGTACATTCAGCGCTACTATTTTGTTGCGAGGCATGATGGTTACCAGGTGGGATATTTTTGCAACGTGTTTATGAATTAAGATATTAAATCGTAATTTTTCTAGAAAATGAAAAACTGACGGGAAGCCGAGAAGTTTCGAGATATTTGTGCTGAAATTGAGCTACTTGTTCGACATACTCGAAAAATTAAATACCTTGAATTTTACTTCAAGGTGCAAACACACAGATGTTGAATACGAGTGATAAAGTTAATGGGTTTTGTAGCAAACTGGAATTATGAAGCAGAAATATAAAGCAAAAAAACCTATAAACTTTTGCAAATGTGGATGAATGTGTTAAACTTACAAGGCTGAAGAACAACATGTGGACGTTGTTTTTGTAACCACTGAAAATCATTACCCTAGGCCCTAGATGTGGTTCAAGAAATTCCCTAGGAAGAACAGGACAGTTTCGACAGCATTAGGTATTACCTAGAAATGAGATTTGGCGACCAGCATTTACAACAGCTGTATCGATTTCAGTTGAAAAGTCGCCGTAAATCGGGCAAAACGCTCCGGCAGTTCAAATCCGACGTTGCTAGATTAAGACGATCAGCTTACACTACAGCTTCGGTGAAATTTTTGAACTAGCTGTCGCTGTAAACATTCATTGATGGCATCAGACATACCGATACCCAACAGGCGCTGAGGATGGCGAGGCACAAAAACTTGAACGATGCTTTGTCATATTCCTTGGAGTTTGAAGCATATAAGCAACCGTCAGAAAGTCATGTGAAAGTTCGCAGTCTCCAAGTCCGAAAAGAAAATAAAACAGATTTATCCAAGGTCATGCAGCTACTAGAGAAAATAGCCGAACAAATAAGGCCTCCGTCTCATGGGCACCCAATATAATCTCACCGTGTAAATGCCTTGAACTGCTGAAACTGCGGCAAGGTGGGACATATACGAGGCGAATGTTGGGCTCTAAGATCACGCGCATGGGAGGAGGTGAAGCTAAGGCCGGTAACTCTTTCTCAGGCTAGCGATTCTGGCAGCGCCCTCGTCGTACATGGATACGTAAGCGGCAATAAGACCCAGATGGTTGTCGACATTGGCGCATCTAGGACGATTATTCGCCGCGACATCGTACCTAGATGGCGAGTAACAGAGGCAGACAGAGTGTACAGAGTAAATGCAGCCGGTGATGCTAGGATTCAGGTATTTGGCGAAACTGACGTTGAGCTGTAAATTGGGACATGCAAGGCAAAGCCATAGTCGTCGCCATATCAGACCCGATTATAATTGGCTTGGACATACTTCAAACTCAGTGTGCTAAACTTGATCTTGGTACTAATATCCTGACTATCGGCGGTGAAGAAATAATAATGTTGCCTGGCAGTAATCTCTGGTAGTGCGGAAAATCACCATAGAGGAAAATAGCAATGTCTGCCGTGAAAGTGTCATTCCAGTGACGAGAGCTATGAGAGGAAGAGACGATCCAGTTACTCAGCCAAAAGCTAGTAGAAAATAAATCATGGGAGAAGTACAAGGTTTTAAAGACCATGTAAATTTGAAGCCAACCCAGAAAAAGGTCAGTGAACATATTTCTTGGAACAGAGCTGATGTCGGCAGGAAGAATAGGGCCTGCAGAGATATTTGTGCAAGTAGAAACCAGAACAAAAGCAATTGTGCGGAAGAACCAGTGCCACGTAAGAACTTCGCTTGAAAAGAGCTCAGATACATTGACCAGAAGGAAAGCCACCCATTCTGCTGTCAGAATGCACAGACGAGTAGAAAGCGACCGCATGAAGACCGTTATGACGTGCGAGCTAATCCGGCTGATTTAAAAGAAGACGATCGGGCGTGGTTCTATAATCCAGTACGGCGCAAGGGACGGTCACCGAAACTATATAAATTTTGGGAAGGTCCATATAAGGTGGTCAAAAAGGATCAATGACGTTGTCTATCGCATTCAGAGGAGCAAGATGAAGGTGGTCCATATACACAGGCTTACTCCATACCAATGTCAAAAATCGACCGGGAGGATCGAATGTAAGAAGGATGGAGTGTCACATCCGTCTCTATGAGAATTAGGTTTACGAACTTTGTTACTTCTATAATCACAGTATAAAGTGTGTTGGTAATAGCGAATCCTCTAGAGTTATATTTCGAGGATGAACAAGAAATGACATATATTGAACAATTTAGAAAGGTCTAGAACTACTCCATGGACAATATAAAGAGGCGAGCCGAAGATAGAGTCAGCCAGTTAGTAATGAGTTACTGTTGGTTTATAATAAGCGATCATAGAAGGTAAAGAGTGAAATATAGTTCTATGGACATTTAGTAATAGAGAGAAATATTTTAGTTGATAGTGGTGTTGTAAAATAGTTGGTTATAATAAATTAGTAAACTGAAAATCTGTGTTTTGTTAGTCAAAAAATCCAGAACCCCAAACAACGTAACAATGTATATATATATATATATATATATATATATATATATATATATATATATATATATATATATATATATATATATATATATATATGTATTTAAAAAACGAGATGCTCATTCGTTTTTCAAAATGTGGATTAAATTTAGGAAAAAGCTACTTACAACTCTTTAATTTAAATTTTTTCACTAAACCAAAACATAAAACTTGATGGAGTAAAATATCACGAGAATTACGATTACTGTTTAAAATATTAGGGTTGTCCTAACATAGTTTCAACCTTTCACAGATACCCCGATTGATAAAAATATACGGTTTCAATGTTTTATTATAGATACAATTGACAAACTGAGCAACATGTATCAAGACGTCTTATGTGTGTATTAATACGTATAAGTCTGACTACATTTGGCCGATTGGCTTTAGATCCGTCTTGACAATCATTAGTATAATAGTTTGATGAACTCCAGTAGAGCAAACCGGTTTGTGTTCTATAAAACAGTCAAAATACAACGAGCATATCCAAACAATTTTAAATTACCTAGTAAATGTTATATGTTCTTGTTGACACCTTCACGTTTATTAAATAAAAAAGCATCTAGATTATAATAATCTGTATAAATTACAATATGTTAATTTCTATTTAAAAAATAGGGTTAATCAAATACCTGGAAGACTAAAATTGTTCACTTTAGTTGTAAAATCACAAAATGATGCTAATAGAACGTTTAGTTGTTACAAAAAGTCATCACTTAAAACTATTAGATTCCACTATAAATTTGTTGCTTTTGAAGATATTGTTAAAGTAAAAGATGGACACTCTACTAGTTTCTAACAAGGAATTTGATATTTTGGGAAATTAGCCTGCAGCATTGCATTTTAACCTATTATGCCATGTGTTATATGGAATACCTGTATATTTTGCTTCTTGGTTTATTTTCCTGGCTTCGCATTGTAAAATATAAAATCTTTTATAACTTCTAGCTTTGCTAAAAATGGCTGCTTAAAACAAATACTCTGGTGCTGTTTAGTTATCACAGGCGTGTCAGATTCGTGAATCCTAATGACAAGGAAACCGGTCTGCGTCTCCTGTGGTGATCAAGCTATACTAGGCATACGATATTGATTTTTGATTGCTCCTTTCAGCAGGTTCAGTGACGACACCTATGTTGTTCATTGGCTCGTTTTGCACAGCTTGTTATGTTAGACTGTGTGTTCATTTAAAATTTTCTACGAACCTTCGTAACATTAAATGCTAAAATATATGACATTCAGTGAAAATGAATAATTTTCTGACAAAGCAATTACAATTACTTCCAGTCAGCCAACAAATAATTTTTTAGTTTTAGCGATTTTTTTTAAATTCGCTAATAAGGAGATATGTGTTTATATATATATATATATATATATATATATATATATATATATATATATATATATATATATATATATATATATATATATATATATATATATATATATATATATATCCGACTGATAATTCAAACAATTATGGACCGACCGCTTTTCAAAAAACTGTTTTCAGAAACAGGCCTAGGGCCCCCCTGGATCCACAAACCCCAAGAAAATTTTCTTGTTCACACCCCTCAAGGAAGTTACGGGACAAGGAGTGAGTAAGGGTGCTGTGCGGGGTAGGTAGTAAAAAAGAAATATGAGCAGAAAATGCGAATAAAACGGGCTTGAAAGTTGTCTTTTTCCCATCTTGAAGCCATATCCCCCTTAAACCCTGCCTACCCCGCACAGCACCCCTATTCCCCCAGGTGCCGTCACTTCCTTGGCGGGTATGAGCAAGAAACTTTTCTTGTGGTTTATGCAACGAGGGTGGTTGTATGCACGCGAGGGGGGAAGGAAAATCCCCATGACGAAGCAGTCACCCCCAACCATACCACAAGTCAAAGCGTGGGGGGGGTCTGCTTCCCCCTCGTGTGCATACAACCACCCTCGTTGTATAAACCGCAAGAAAAACTTCTTGTTCATACCCGCCAAGGAAGTTATGTGACCTGAGGGCGATTAGGGGTGCTGTGCGAGGTAGGCAGGGTTTAATGGGGATATGGCTTCAAATAGACAGCTTTCAAGCAGTTTTTTTACTTTTTCTGCTCATATTTCCTTTTTACTACCTACCCCGCCCAGCACCCCTATTCATTCCCAGTCCCGTAACTTCCTTGGGGGGTGTGAACAAGAAATTTTTCTTGTGGTTTGTGCATCCAGGTGGGGTCCTGGTACTATTTTTGAAAACAATTTTTTGAAAACCGTTCGGGAGCTAATATGCAAATTTACCGAATTGATGCCTGCTCGCATTTGCTATTGAAAACATTTTTATGGAAATTCACTGCCATAACACATTTGCTGCATCCAGACTTGTGAAAAATGTTTATATATTTTCAAACAATAAATTTATTTCGATGAAATATGGCACATTGTTTCTACTATATAGGCAACCAAGTTTGATGCCTGCTTTCATCAAAGAAAGACATTTGCTATTAATATGTTACCATAACGCACTTGCTGCGTCCAGAGATTTTAGACATGTTCAGAGGCAACAAAATTACAGTCGAATCTAAAACATTTACATAACGATTCTGTAAAACTGAAAAGGAGAATAAAAATCATTAATAGATTGCTGGAAAGTTGAGCAGAAAGATTACAATATATACATATGAAGACAGTTGATGATAAGTTATATTAATCTTGTTCAGTCTAGAAATTTGATATTTAGTAGTTCTACAAAAAGTATCTACACATCTAGAAATGTGTGTTTATGATTTGTTAGATGTTTTAAGAATGATCCTAGAATCAAGTGTCCTTGTACAATTATAATAAGCACGAATGTAGGTGGCTAACATATATGTTGTTTTCTCATCTAATCAAATTCAAAGTAATAAAGTTCGCGTACATAGCTACCCGACCAATTTTTTTCACTGTACTTATTTTCTAATATTGTAGACACAGCTTCTAACAATGAAAAAATTTAGAAGCCATCTTTTTGAACTGTCCAGCTTTCTTTTTTCAAAATTTTATCAATTCAGCCTTACTATTCAAATAATAATTTTTCGCACAGCCTCAAAATTCAATACATTTTAATTTGATCCAATGTTTTATGTCCTGTGTATTTGTAAAGTCCAATTAACTTTTAAAATTAGTTCAAAAATAATAACTAAAGACCTGTTGCTTATTTCAAAAGAATATTTAAACGACCCCTTAAAATTGTCAAACTTTTTGGACAAGCCTAATGTACGTGTGTAGATTTTTAGTTAAATGCCAAATACCTACGTTTAGATAAACTTAATTGAAGAGTGAAATTTCAAAAGCGCTTAAATGCCAGAATTTCCCGCAAATTTCACATTGTTTAGATATACCAGATACAATGAATAGAAAAAAAGAATATTATACTGCGGTTTGTTGTAACCCAAAGACAGCAACCAATCAAGAAGAGACAAAGTCATCTCTCGTTTAAACAATACTTGAGGTCTCTGGTCTATGGCAAAAATTATAGATAGCAATTTTACCGTCATCTCCTTTCCTCCGCTGGTTTCAAATGATGAAGTGTTTGCTGTATCGTCAAAATATAGGGTGGCGCATTGAAAACGAAACAGACCGATTTGCGTCCAGAGAATTTTTTTTTAAGAAACGCTGAAACACGTCAATTTTAATATTGAGGGGGGACATGTTTTGACATAAAACTCAACTTTGTCACATCAACCCCTTAAGGGTGGTGATAACAATCCTTATATTTTAAATAGGGAACATGGGTCGAGTGTTACATCATTTGAGAGCTCTTTCTTTTCTGAATTCAGCACACAAATTTTTTTGGAAGTTTTATTAACTCGTTTTAAAATTATTCACAATTGAAGATGCAAAAACGCATTTCACTCATTCCGATAAGAAATTTTTTAGGCACCAGTAATGGTGCCGAATGATTCTAGTTTACGCACATGGACAGACCTGCACAAAATATGACAGGGTATTCCATTCGTTACCTGAGCCTGAAAAGTAAACAAAATGGGGGTCAGCGCAATAAGTCTCTTAGGCTGCAATACATGCAGCCGGAGCATGAATTGTATATATATATATATATATATATATATATATATATATATATATATATATATATATATATATATATATATATATATATATATATACAGTGTGAAACACACTTATGGAATAAAATTCATTATTGAGCAAAAAATAGTTTTTGTGAAAAGCGCTGAGACACGTGAAGTTTAATTTGTCGAACATTATCTTATAATGATAGTTAAAAAAATTTTCTTGAAATAAACGCGAACTAGGCCACCTAGAACCCATATCCAGGGTCAGTTTCAATTATATATACATATATATATATATATATATATATATATATATATATATATATATATATATATATATATATATATATATATATATATATATATATATATATATACAGTGTGAAACACACTTATGGAATTATATTCATTATTCACCAAAAAATAGTTTTTGTGAAAAGCGCTGAGACACGTGAAGTTTAATTTGTCGAACATTATCTTATAATCATAGTTAAAAAAAATAAACTCCCACAATTTTACCCCCACCACTTTATCCATTAAAAAAAATAGCAACCCTACATTTTTTCATCACAGTTCGATGGATTACATTTTTCTGAATGCGGAAATACCCTATACGTATGGTCTAATAGTACACTTTTCAATACAGGGTGGAAATTTAATATCGGATTATTAAAACTAAACAGTTTACCCTGAAATTAAAATTTCGAAAATAAACTTAATAAAAACGTCCCTTTCTTATAATAAATGTTCAAAATGTTCTCAATTCACTTGCACACAACGAAATAATCTGCTCTGGAATTCTTCGAAACACGTCAGGCGTTACGTTCCTAATTTCGGTTGTTATTTTCATTTTCCAATCATCTTAATCAGCAGGTTGCGTTTTATACACTCTGTTTTTAAGGTATCCCCATAAAAATAAATCAAGAGGTGTAAGATCTGGTGATATAGCGGGCAATTCTACGAAACCTCTTCGTCCAATCCATCTTTGTGGAAAGACTTTGTGTAAATACTCCCGTACTTGAAGCGCGAAGTGGAGCGGTGCACCGTCTTGTTGAAACCATATCCTTTCATGGGAAATATTAGGTTTCATTACATTTGGATACAATTCTGCTAACATTGGGACAACCTGTTCTCTTAGCATTTCTAAATATTTTGGACCGCTTAGATTTTCTATAAAAACAGGTCCAACTACGTGATCACCAATGACACCAGCCCAGCTTTAAGGGAATTTGTGTTAATTTTAAATATTTTTATTGAAACGTCGCTGTAATAATGCACTTGCTGCGTCCAGACTTTTTCGTATTCTCAGAACCGCACTCTTTTATTTATTTTTATCCCCTTTTTTGTGCCTTGATTCAAAACAAGTTGAAAAAGTTTGTTATCTTAATTAGGCAGTCCTATATACAGTTAAAATCAACGTATCAATTAGAAAATTTCCCTGTATACAAAAGTCACTTTAAAATTACAGGGACGTATTAAAGTAAAATATGAAAATTATACAAAAAATTAAATGAAATATTTTTAGTTTTTGATTCTGATTTTGTTTCATTTTACAACATTAATAGGTAATAATGAAACAAATTTTAGGATACAGTTTTTTTTCAAGTGATCATTTACAATCTATTATAAATAAACACTCTGTATACAAATACATTTAGACATAATTACCCTGTGAAAGTTACTTAAAAGCTAACCATACTTTTCTGTACCAAATGCTTTATACATTTCCAAAATGCTTCTCTTATAATTTCTGTGACAGCTCGATCCCCGGATCATTCTGACTTAAGACATTTCCCCGAATGTCTAATGATGTATTTCACATAGTTACAAATCAAGAATGGAAGGCAATACTATACAAAAATACTTAACGAGTCACTGTATGCTACAGGATATGTAGATTTTCACAGTTTTTAAATTTGGTGTCCTCTTTACCGAACAGCCAGGTGAACATTTGTCTTGCTTTCATACTGGCTTTCATAACTCCCCTGCTCTTGTACCACTGTTGTTGGTCACCTCTTTGTTCATAGTTTATAACCTTTAGTCGTATCTGAGTCAGAATACCTACTAATAATTCGTCCACGTTATGGTTTATGCCCACTGATATTTCTGTGAATTTAGCTCGGTAGGTGCAGGCCAAACATTTGCCATCTAGAAAAAAAAAAAACATATATTATTAAAATTTGTACACAAACTGTCAAAATAGGTACTTATTTCCAATTAATAGTGAAATGTATCACCCGAATAAATTCCCTCTGTATGTGACAGCACAGTAGTTATAATATAAATTTTTTTCCACAAAGCTGTTATTTATTTACTAATTTAATAAAAAATTTCGGGACGCAGCAAGTGCGTTATAGTAGCGAATTTTCACAAGAATTGTACACTATATTTATACGGCATATTAGTAAACTTAATACTTTAAATTTACATAGAACTTAAAGATTGATTTTAGAAGTCCTAGTACGCCCACTTCTGAATAATTCTTTCAAAAGTGTTACCATCGCTTTCTGTCTATTATCAAAAACTCTGGACGCAGCAAGTGCGTTATAGTAGTGAATTTTTATTAAAATGTTTTTATTGCAAATATGTGTTTTCTTTTTATTTAAGAAAGCAGGCATCAATTTTGGTTACCAGTATAACCTATATAGTAAAAACAATGTGCCATGTTTCATAAAAATAACTTTATTGTGTGAAAATGTACAAAAATTTCCAAAAGTCAATTTAAAGTGTTCCCGGAAAAACTCGTTTCTTGGTCAACCTTATAGGTTAATAGCAAATTGGGCTATTCAAATATGAAGCATTTGATCAAAAATTTACTAACATAACGCACTTGCTGCATCCAGAATTTCATTTCTTACAAACATGCATTATATTTCGATGGAAAATGCAAAAATGCAATAACATAAGGCGTGTTTGATTAAAAAAAAAAAAGAAAATTTGTATCACCAATGACTTATGGGCCATCCTGTGATTGTAGAAATATTTTTTTAAGATGTAGCTCAAGACATCCTATAATTAATGTAAAAAGATTTTTTTCATATCTTGTATAATAACGGATATATTGAGCTTTATTGATTTTTTACGAAAATTCGACAAAAATTATATACCATTAAATGATAAACTCTATTATAGCTGACTACTGCCAAGCATCAGAGAAAAGGTCAATTTGAAATGAATGTTCTGGAAACATTTTAGTAAAATGAAGGACAGTGACGGTTGAAACTAAGACTTCAGGGTTTATAAAACATCCTTCTTGAGACCTTTGATTTCCATAGCCCGTATTAGATTCAAGTTATTTGCCTAAATGTTGCCGATTTTGACGTTTTAAATCGCAACTTTGACGTTTTGAGGAAAACCCCAATTCATTTTTCTTTAAATGCATATAACTTTTTTGCCTTTCGACCTGCATAGCGAAATTTTGGTAGGTAACTTACTTATAAGGATTTGGTTGCCCCTACTTTGTTAATTTCGGAGATATAATTTTTTTTCGAAAGGAAACACAAAATTTTCCGGGAAAACCTGGGCAGATTTTCCTGGCCAACAAACTTATCCAAGCCATTTGCAAAAGGAATTTATTCACCAAATTTAATCAAAATCGGCCCATTATTTTTTGAGTTATCGGTGTGATACATATATATATATATATATATATATATATATATATATATATATATATATATATATATATATATATATATATATATATATATATATATAAACATATAAAAATTGAAACTGACCTCGGATATGTGTTCTGGAGGGCCTAATTAGAGCTCATTTGCAAAAAATTTTTCAAAATTCAAAAGTGGGGATCTCCTCATTAGTGATTTTTTTTAAAGACAATTCACTAAAAACTCTTGCGTTCTGACTCCTTTTGAAAAAAATGTCCAAAACTAAATTTTCTATGGAGCTAAAGAACTAAATTTTGCTATATCTGTAGGTAGTGTAAGTCTCTTTAAAATAAACTTGTATTAGAAATTTAATTACAGTTATACAGAAGATTTCCAGAATTGGCCATAGTCGTGGAAATAGACCGACGTTACAGAAACCAACAAAAAGGTTTTGTGGCCTTTATGTATGTTATGGACTATTAATTTGGTTGCCCCTACTTTGTTAATTTCGGAGATATATTTTTTTTTCGAAAGGAAACACAAAATTTTCCGGGAAAACCTGGGCAGATTTTCCTGGCTAACGAACTTATCCAAGCAAGCCATTTGCAAAAGGAATTTATTCACCAAATTTAATCAAAATCGGCCCATTATTTTTTGAGGTATCGGTGTGATACATACATACATACACACATATGTGTATATATATATATATATATATATATATATATATATATATATATATATATATATATATATAAACATATAAAAATTGAAACTGACCCCGGATATGTGTTCTGGAGGGCCTAATTAGAGCTCATTTGAAGAATTTTTTTCAAAATTCAAAAGTCGGGATCTCATTAGTGAATTTTTTTAAAGAAAATTCACTAAAAACTCTTGCGTTCTAACTCTTTTAAAAAAAAATGTCCAAAACTAAATTTTCTATAGAGCTAAATAACTAAATTTTGCCATATCTGTAGGTAGTGTAAGTATTTTTAAAATAAACTTGTATTACAAATTTAATTACAGTTATACAGAAGATTTCCAGAAGGAAAGTTAATTAATATTTAGAAAAGTAAAGTATCTGCTAAATTATAAACGTAGCAGTTATTTTTCCTTATTAATCGCCAGTATGATTTAGTTTTAGTCAATCTAATCAAACCGGTTTTTTTCAATATCAACAATAACAAAATTAGAATTTCAGATTCGAAGGTGACAAACTTATTTAGGCGGTTTAAACGAAAATGAAATCTTGTTCAAAACAGATGAAATCTGTGCACTATTGTTTCTCCAAATGTCAAAATAAAACATGAAAAAAACATACATTCATCGAGCTGGATTCGATCGCGTGACCTTCTGCTTAGGAGGCAAAGGCGATGCCTCCTGCGCCATCTAGGCACACGTCAACTAACGTTTTATTTGCGTCATACTTTAGATCGGCTTCATACCTGGGATATTATATTCAAAGTATACGTAACAATTATTATATATTTTTTTACTTAATATTATTGGCTGCGGCATCTCAGGCCATTAGCACATTCATTTCCCATCATTCAATATGTTTACAAATTTTCCAGACAAAGTCAACTTGGCTCGCCCAGGAATCGAACCCGGGACCTCTCGCTTAGCAGGCTGGCACCTAGCAACCTGCGCCACGAGGGCGTCTGTAACAATTATTAATTGCAGAATTAGTAGAATTACCATTGAAATATATCCCACGACTGTTTCAGTCTTATATGAGGTCTTATGTTTAAGTTTAAAAATAAAAGAAACTATTTTAGAATCATTTTCATAGAGACTTGGCTTGATTTTGTTTAAATTTCTGCGATATTATGCGACAGCATAATATATCTATGCTGCGCTAAAACTGTATTTGGGGCCGTTAATAAAGCTACAAATATACTGTATTTTAATAATTCATTGAATCCCCCAGTTATATAAAAATCACTTGCCAAATTTTTAATTTCATGTCGTCTGTCATTTTCCATAATTGCGGCCGAGATTTTATGATTGTTGGTCGGGTAGTATGGTTTATGGCTGGTATATATTTAGTTTGGTTACCGTTGATGTATGGTTTATACCTGTTGTATGAATTAATCTACGCGTGGCAGTTAACTACACTGTTTGTCAGGTATTGGACTTTAACCACTAAGTCGTTTCAACGCATGTCTTTGGGATCTTATTTTTAATTTGGAAAAAACTCAAAATATTGTATACTAAATTACTTAAAATTCACAACATAGGTTTATTTGCACAATTTCTAGCCACATGTAAATGCTCATTCCAGTTACTCTGATGCTTACAAAAATATAGCGTTCTCAAAAAGTTTTCCCCGATTTACCACCAAATAAACTTGAGCATAAGGGCTGATTAACGAACTCGACCTCGGCTCACGCCCAAAGAAGATTTCTGTCAATTTTGATTGAAATCAGTTAAGTATTTTTTGAGTTATCGATCGGATACATATATATATATATATATATATATATATATATATATATATATATATATATATATATATATATATATATATATATATATATATATATATATATAATTACGGCCACTTAAGGTGGCTGGGGGGTTAGCACTAGTCTTTCCTAATGTGGATAATTTCCCTGATAACTTCCGCGACACGGCTTTCCTACGGGATCATGCTCGGACTCCAGCGCCTATAGAGTTTTCTTCAGAGAGTAGGCGCTCTCTCTAGGGATCCTCGCCCCCTTTCTAAGTCACTGTCGACGACCACACAAGGCGAGGGTAGACTTTAGTGGAGAGAGGGTCCTCCTAAGTTAAGAGATCTATTGTTAAAGTTTGTTTGGGTGGATATTCTGGAGTGATTAAATGAAATGCCGAGTAAATTAAAAAAAATTAATTCACTAACTATTTACAAAAGAAAACAACGGAGTCCTGCTACCAGGGAATGAAGCAATTATGGGGTGCCAGAAGCAGAGGTGGTTACTTAGCATTATTATCAAAGCTACGCGTGGGTTACACGGAGGCAGGTTGAAGCGGCAATATTTTAAACAGCCAGGGCTTGGCTAAGCGATCAGTGGCGTCTCCTGACCAAAATGTTTGGGTGTGCGGTAACGAGTTGCTGTTAGTGGTGGTTTTAAAAATTATTAACACTAAATATATATATATATATATATATATATATATATATATATATATATATATATATATATATATATATATATATATATATATATATATATATATATATATATATATTCGACCTATATGGGAATGATACGTAGATAAATAAATTAATTTCCCACAGCAACACTAACAAATTAAAAAGTCACTTAATACTTTAAAACACGAAAAAACATGGAATTATTATCAAGCCCTTCTCTTCACACAAATTTGTGTTAGCGTTAGCACTGTCCGGAACGGGGTGAAAACTGTAAACATTAAAAGTAGTTCAATGTTAATATGGTACTAAATAATAAAATGTGTAAAAATCCTGGATGCAGCAAGTGCGTTATGGTAGTGAATTTTCATAGAAATGATCTGGCACAAAATATTTTATTATAACTTTTTTATCTTGCAACATAGAAATCTAAATTTTGGTGTATAGTTTAATTTTTATATCGTTAACCTACCTACCAAATTTGGTTATCTTATCTTTTTTATTTTTTGAGATACAAATTTTTTTCGAATAAAAACTCAAAATTTTCCCGGAAAAACTCGTCCGATTTTCCTGACTAACGAAATTATCCAATACATTTACAGAAGGAAGGTACATGCCAAATTTTATCAAAATCGGCAGATTATATTTTGAGTTATCGGTGTGACACCTATGTATATATATATATATATATATATATATATATATATATATATATATATATATATATATATATATATATATATATATATATATATATATATATATATATATATAGATATATATATATATATATATATATATATATATATATATATATATATATATATAGTTTATAGTTTATTGTTATATAAATAGTACAAAGCATCTTACAAATAAGTCTAAACTTGTGACTGCAAATGATGCAATTTTGACTAAATTTTAATCTAAATGTCAACTGTTCTAAAGTTCTGTCATCTGATTTCTAATCTCCAAAATTACCTCACCTCATTATGTACCATTACAATTTCTAGAAATATGGATGGTACTTGAAATCAGTTTCTTCATTTTAATCAAAAATTTCTATATTTTAAAACTTGACTCAAATTAAATTCTTATATATAAAAATTGAAACTGACCCCGGATATGGGTTCTAGGGGTCCTAGTTCGCGCTCATTTGCAAACAATTTTTCAAAATTCAAAAGTCGAGATCTCCCCATTAGTGAATTTTTTCTACGAAAATTTACTAAAATGTATTATAGTCTTTAATTCTAGAATACTGTGGTCCAGGCAAGCGCAGTTGTAATGTTTGTAAATAATGCTATCACAACGTTTGTTAAACCGGCGTTCCATTCATTTGTCTTGAGCGGTATTTTTACCGCTCACTGCAGTGTTAAAAGCAGTGGTATTTCCTTACTATTTTAAACACATGGGTGGGGGACTGTATTGTATACCAATACAGCTCTGTCGAGTGAAGTTGTTCGGAAATAACAACGCACACCTAACCCGACCCGAATTCATTCCCAGTTGCTATTGACCTACTCATATTTTCTGAATGAAGACGTGGTGCCGACTTCATTCCAAGTCACTATTAACCGACTATTTATGAAATCAAATAAGTAAATTAAATCGATTGTCATAACATATGTAGTGTATTAAGACTAAGGGAAAAAGAAATAAAACATATTTAACTGTGCACATTTCAATTATATTTTAGCTCACTAGGAGAAATCGCCACTGTAAACGATGCGGGGCGGCGGTAAGGGAAGTGAATGATAGCGGGTATTCCAAGCGGGCATGGAGCATATAGGGTGTATCGGACCTACATCAAGCTAAACTAGCTGCGTACTTAAGTCTATTGTAGTATAAATTATCTACGGCCCACCATCCATACGTGTCATTCATACGTCCGGGGAACCTTGCTCGGTGTGGAAGGCAACTACCCCTTTTTCCGGACTTACCCCCTCCCCCCAACCGGGCCACGGACAGCCCAGGGGGCCAGGTGCTGCCCGACTGCTTCGATCCGGAATAGCGCACTCGCTACAATACGGATCTACTACAGCCGAGGAATATCCCGGTTACAACCCTTCCCAGGAGCACAGCGGTGGCCACACGGGGGGTTGTTTATGACTGTAATTGATAGCGCATTCGCTACAACAATCCCGACTCGCAACGCCTACGCCCAGCTACTTGCCTCCGTGATCCCGGAGGAATCGAAACTTCGGAATGCAGTCCCTAGGCCCCCCAAAACAGCCACAAACGGAGACAGGGGAGGAGCGGTCCCGCCCTCGAGAGGACGGGAAGCACCCAGACACCACCGATACGATGAACCCGAGCCAGACCGGGAGACAGACGTAAAATGTACGAAAAAGAAAAAAGAAAACCGGGCGTATTATTCCTTAGTTTCAGTTTTGCCCAATCATAGGATTTAGATCGCGGAATTACTCTCATTCTAATGGATTTGAACCCTTGGGAGTTTTGACTAGGTTATTGATACACAGATGTTGATACCCTACAATATCCCGTCTCCCTGGCCGCCACTGGGGTCATATTGGGGGATGAGATATCGTAATCTATTCATAGACCACCCAACCTCAAGTTAATTCCTCAAGTATGGCCGCCTAGGGGGTTTCTATTAAGGTACTTTTAACTTGGAAGCTTGAAGTCTCTCGGTTAGTACAATTTGCTATCTATTTACACAACGGAAAAATATAATTTGAAATGAGATGTAGTTAAAAAGAAAAAAATATCTCGGTTAATTTAACAAAAGCGTGGGCATGCTACAGAAACAACTAAATCGGTTGAGAAAACTCTGTAAAATTTGCAAAGAAAACTGTTTAAATAAAGAAAACGGGGAACACCTGTACAAATGAATTGGCAAGGTAAATAAAATTATTAAATTAATGCAGTAAAGTTTTGAGAACAACGGTATATGTGTATATGAGAAAAACAAATAGCAAAAATATATAACTAGTAAAATAATTCTCACCACAGGATCGAGATTGGCATTGGTGGGTATATGGTCTTTTAAGACGGTTGAAAGAACGGGATGTGTTTAGCAACGGACTTTCGGATGCTAATATAGAAATCGGAATGCATAAAACTGAATCAATCGGAAAACTGAACGGCGAAAACTTAATTAATCCAACTGGCCAGCGAGCCGGCTTATATATGGAAAAGTATATGCATCCTTGATTAGTTATAGAAGTCTTGGGGAGAGCCTCGGTGGTTCAGTGGTAAGAACGTGAGCTTCTGAAACGCAGGGTCCTGGGTTCGATCCTAGGGTGCTCCTTTAATTTTTTCAGTACATACTGTACAATTAATATCAACCGAGGTTGTGGCATTGTATTTGAGCAAGTTGAACGTTCCGCCCTTCAGAGAGGGCCTAAAACCGTCGGTTCATGCCATGTTGGGCACGTTAAGGATCGCTACCCTCTTTCAAGAAAAGCAGGGGTCCGACAAAATTTCCAGGATAGTGAGGTGAAACTGCTCCCTGGCGTCGGTGATTGGTCATTTTACCCCCTCAGGACTCGTCCGCGGCTTTGCCGCCCTGATAGCACTGCAACCTTTGGCTTATTGTGCATGCCCTTAGTATTTTTACTCTATCCATTCCAAAATCACTGTGATTTGAACTAGTCTGCACAGCGATTGGTAGGGTGAAGTTTTATAATGCTCTGTCTCCGGTATAGACTGGCCGTAGATCAGTTGTCTTTTGCGGTCCAGAGCTTTACACTAGCACAAGATGTGCTGGGCTGATTCCTCCCCCTCGCTGAAGAGTTTGCATGCGAGGTCTCCCTCGAACCGCCCCATTTTATGCAGATGTTTCTTACCTGTTATGTTTCTGAGCTGTCCTCTGCTAAGATTTAGTAGCTCCACGGCTGTCTTTGAACTGGGTACGAAAATTATTGACTTCCCATGTCTGAGCCCTGGACAGTCTGCCCAGTACACCTTGTGTTGGTTTCCCAGGACTTAATGAATCCCCTAGCAGTGCTCTTTGTCACGCCTAGAGTCGGTTCTGGTCCCATAAATGGTACTGTTGACCCCCTCTTCGCGAGACTGACAGCTTCTTCGTTGCCTTTGACCCCCGAGTGACCCGGCACCCAGATGAGGGTGACCCCATTCTGCCCAGCCAGGTCGCTCGTCTCGTCTCGGCACTCACTCACCAGCCAGGCATCTACCCTGGGCTACTTAGGGTCTTAAGGGCTGCTTAGCTGTCTGCGGCTATGAACATCCGCTTGTTGTTGTAGCCCATCCTCTTGTTCTCCCGCACACAGTGCAGAATGGCATACATTTCGGCCTGAAAGATCGTTGCATGGGCTTCGAGGGAAATACTATGACTTACCCTCGGTCCTTCCGAATAAACAACTGCCTCCGTCTCACGCTCCCCGCCGGATCCGCCCGTGAACCAGACGAGCGCGTCCCGTGGTATGCCCGGCGTCTCCTCCCGCCATGCCTCACTGTTAGGGATTTCCACCGTAAAGTTGTTTTCCCTGCAGATTCGCGGGCTCGCGAAGTCTGACCTCATTTCAAGCATGGGCTCCTTCACGATTTATTGAATTTTGCAGTGACCCCTGAAGCCTGGGTTGATCTTCAGTCTACCATTGGATGCTAGCCTGTATAGTTCTAGCCTGACCTCCTCCATAATAACTAAGTGTAGGGAGGTAGATCCAGCAACACCTCCATGACGGCTGTTGGGGTTGAAGACATGGCCCCTTTGATGCCTAGGCATCCTTTGGGGCTTGCCTAGTTTTTGTTTGACACTGGATTGTGTCACCTCAGGCCACCAAGTGGTCTTGGCCATAGTCGTGGAAATAGACTGACGTTACAGAAACCAACGACAAGGTTTTGTGGCCTTTATGTATCTTATGGACTGATTAAATTAGTCACGATTTAAAATTTTGCGAATTCAAACATTTTCGGCAGTGGTATCGGCGAGATAAAATTCCTAAGTTGATTAATCTACTTGGAAATATATTTATACGGCTTTTTACTTAATACAAGTGTTTTAAAATGGTGTTTGGGCAAAATTCTTAACAATAAATATTTGCAGAGTTTTGTTTTATGAAATTGAAATTAGATATATCGTAATGAAATGAAACTTACGTTACAATGTCTTAATTAAACGCCCAAAAGGGGTTCTAATTCGCACTCATTGAAAAACAAATGGAAAATTCAGAAGACGTTACCTCTCTGTGAATAAAATTATCTGTATGAAAAATCGCTAAACGTAGTATTTTTTGATTTGTTTATTATTGATAAACGGTTGACGGTATATACAGAGTGTTGAATATATGTAAATAATCTTAAAACCTATTTCCGACGTTCTACCATTTGAGCCACTACACTGTTTTTAAAATGATTGGACCATCTTCTATGCTAAGAAATAGCCTTTTAATGGTGTATTTTACTGAATAAATTATTCATAAATTTATCGAACCATATATTTAATTGGTTACATTGTGGCTTAAAGTGTGCACTTTACTATCGACTGAATAATAATATTTACTTTCTATATATTTGATGAAGACATTTTCTTTTCACGCAAACATTAAGGAGTTTTATTTATTTACGCTGAAAAAATATTTTCGTTACATCGTACACATCGATATTTTTACACTCAACCGACAATATTATTTTTTAGTTATTTTGTTTGCTCTTAATGTCAATATTGTTTGTTCGTCTAAGCCGTAGAGGCTTTTATAAAGGTGTTAGATGTTTTATCGCTAGATGAAAACCAATAAAACGAAGATTTACATAACCACGATTATAAATCTAACATCTTTTAGTGAATTTTCTTAAAAAAAATTCACTAATGAGGAGATCCCGACTTTTGAATTTTGAAAAAATTTCTTCAAATGACCGTGAACTAGGCCCCCTAGAACACATATCCGGGGTCAGTTTCAATTTTTATATGTTTATATATATATATATATATATATATATATATATATATATATATATATATATATATATATATATATATATATATATATATATATATATATATATATATATATATATTTATATATATATATATATATATATATATATATATATATATATATATATATATATATATATATATATATATATATATATTTATTTATATATATATATATATATATATATATATATATATATATATATATATATATATATATATATATTATATATATATATATTTATATATATATATATATATATATATATATATATATATATATATATATATATATATATATTTATTTATATATATATATATATATATATATATATATATATATATATATATATATATATATATATATATATATATATATATATATATATATATATATATATATGTATCACACCGATAACTCAAAAAATAATAAGCCGATTTTGACTAAATTTGGTGGAAAAATTCCTTTTACAAATGGCTTGGATAAGTTCGTTAGCCAGGAAAATCTGCCCAGGTTTTCCCGGAAAATTTTGTGTTTTCTTTCGAAAAAAAATTATATCTCCGGAATTAACAAAGTAAGGGCAACCAAATTTGGTACGCTAGTTAATATCCTTATAGGTAAGCCACCTACCAAAATTTAGCTATGTAGGTCAAAAGACAAAAAAGTTATAGGCATTTAAAGAAAAATAAATTGGGGTTTTCCTCAAAACGTCAAAGTTGCGATTTAAAACGTCAAAATCGGCAACATTTAGGCAAAGAACTTGAATCTAATACGGGATATGGAAATCAAATGTCTCAAGAAGGATGTTTTACAAACTCTGAAGTCTTAGTTTCAACCGTCATTGTCCTTCATTTTACTAAAATGTTTCCAGAAAATTTATTTCAAATAGACCCTTTTTCTGATGCTTGGCAGTAGCCTTAGCTTTAGAGTTTATCGTTTAATGGTATATAATTTTTGTCGAATTTTCGTAAAAAATCAATAAAGCTCAATATATCCGTTATTATACAAGATATGAAGAAAATTTTTATATATTAATTATAGGGTGTCTTGAGCTACATCTTAAAAAAATATTTCTACAATCACAGGATGGCCCATAAGTCGTTGGTGATACAAATTTTCTTCTTTTTTTTTTATCAAACACGCCTTATGTTAATGCATTTTTGAATATTTCAGCGATGCATGTTTGTAAGAAAAGAAATTCGGGACGCAGCAAGTGGGTTATGGTAGCGAATTTTCATTAAATGCTTCAAATTTGAATAGCTCAATTTGCTATTAACCTATAAGGTTGACTAAGAAACGAGTTTTCCCGGAACACTTTAAGTTTACTTTTGGAAATTTTTGTACATTATCACACAATAAAGTTATTTTTATGAAACATGGCACATTGTTTTTACTATATAGGTTATACTGGTAACCAAAATTGATGCCTGCTTTCTTAAAAAGGAAACACACATATTTGCAATTAAAAACATTTTTATGAAAATTCACTACCATAACGCACTTGCTGCGTCCAGAGTTTTTTAAAGTAAGGGGTGCTAAAATATCCAACTTTTTCGTATTCGTTTTTAACAAGAGGTGCATGTTCAAGTAAGGGATGTGTGCCTAAAATGACACACTCCGAAAAGCACACTTGGAGAACCCAAATCACCACAACACATTTTAAAAGACCCAACGATCGTTTCACTAACCAAGTTAGCGTCATCAGAGGATGAAACATTCTAAATTTAGGCTATATGTTGTTGGATGGAAATCCTTACGGTATAGATTTAGTTCCGTTGTCCTGGGAGCCATAATTCACTAAGTGAAGACTGGAACCTGTGATGAGCACCGACAAGCACACTTGGAGAACCCAAATCACCACAACACATTTTAAAAGACCCAACGATCGTAAAATGTGTTGTGGTGATTTGGGTTCTCCAAGTGTGCTTGTCGGTGCTCATCACAGGTTCCAGTCTTCACTTAGTGACACACTCTGGTGTGTCTCTCGCTCGATAAGCGTCGTGTCGTCATGTAGTGATCAACAATTGAGCTCTAATATGCTTGTCAGAGTTTCATAGCGCTAGTCGTTTGTTTATCCACCTGAGTGACAGTTTCGCATTTTTAGTGAATTTTCACTAAAATGAGGAGATGCCGACTTTTGAATTGTATATATATATATATATATATATATATATATATATATATATATATATATATATATATATATATATATATATATATATATATATATATATATTGCGATGAACTCCGGCTCAGCAGATGGCCCGACGGATAATTTGCCAATCCGTCATTCGGGCGTGACTTAAACGTTTTGATTTAAACTATCCTCGGGCGCCATCTTTATTCCCTACTAAATAGGACGGGGTCAGATCCCCGTGAGGACTTCTGCTAAGGCCCTCGTAGAACATCACAAAGTTACTGTTTCATAACAGCCTTGTCCCATGGTAACTCGAGTGGAGATGAAAACTATAGCCAGGGGTCGTAAGTTATTCTGTCCCGTAGAGTTCTCGAGGAGTAAGTGGGTTTTAGTCACTCACTCCTGAATAATGGCTGTTTTCCCTAACATATAAAGTTGGAAGCAGAAATATTCTAAACAGGCAACTATCGACTACGATATGCCTACGCTAGTCGCAATCCGTCACAGGATTCTAGCCCTCACACTTTTACACTAGTACAAATACCTAGAGGCAGTGCAGTGAAACGCAACTAGTTACATGAAAGCTTTCTAATAACATTCTAGATATTTACAAAAATGAAATCGGCAATAATAAAAATCAATCAAATAATAAAAACTAAAAATTCGCTACAAAGCATGCCAATATCGAGAAACATATCTCAATTCAGATAGTGTTATCTCTGGCAAGACATTCTTTTACAATTGATACCACAAATGTGTACCATTTAAAAATACAGTGATATGCACCTAAAATAATACGCCTAATAATTAATGCTAATTAAGCGGGCGGCTAGCATTCACACAGCAAACAAAGCATAACAAGGCACGGCAAGCGTAAAACAGGATACCCTAATGGAGAATGGATCCGCGCCGTGAGCAAACAAACGGTTCCCACGCTTTCACGACCCTAACTCACTAATGAATACCACTAGGTAATTTGTTACCTAATATGGAACATCCTAACTCGCCTACAATGCCCTCCAGCGATTGCACACCATTCTGGATTGATCTCTGCTTCCTCCGAGGACTTTTCCGTCCCTCAAAGCAAACATAGTCGCACCAATACAGCACACGATGCCGGGCACACTAAATACTACCCTACCTCAGCACTATCCGTGCTCCCGTTTCCCTTAAATGGGTACAAAACGTGACCAGCTTGGCCCTTACCTAGGCTGGACACTATAACTAATTAACCACCTAGTTTAGCGAGCGCATACCCTCCAGAATAAATACACGATCTCTCAAAGGACGTACGTCCCTTCAAGATATCGCGGTTCACCCTGTATAGTACGCTTTGATTCGCTAAAACACCCTAATTCCACTACAGTACGGCATAATTATTTACCTTACTTAGATCTCCCTTAGATGGGCAATCGTGACCATTTAGTCACCACTAAATCTAGTAGACTCTATCTACACGTGAAATCCTAACTCCGCTGTTAATACTTCACGTAGAACAGCATTAATAAAACACAACAAGTTTGACCATTTACCAATTATACTTCTGCACGTTTCCCGAAGTGATAACTAACCTGATAAACTGATACCTTTACAGAACACAGCCCTCCTAGACTATTATTCTCTACTAACAACAGACCAATACACGGCCTCTTCGCTACTCTATAGCGATACGGGACAATCTTCCCTCAGGTACTATTACACCTAACGCTTTAACAAACTTCCACGCGAGATACGGACGACGGAGACCTGTTACCACGGCAATCATTCAAAACCCTCTGTCTCGCGTTGCACCTGCTCTGTCCTCTCCGCTTTTCCGACATGCGCCTAGGACACATCTTATTGCGCGTGTCAGACTGGCGTACAGCGGTCCGTTCTACAAGAACTGCGTTTGGATTCTGGCGAATTTTCATACTTATACCGCCTAAACGGCTCATTAATTATTCAAATAACTGCAATAAATCGGACTTCATTACAATATATATATATATATATATATATATATATATATATATATATATATATATATATATATATATATATATATATATATATATATATATATATATATATATATGAATACACGTGAATATATATATATATATATATATATATATATATATATATATATATATATATATATATATATATATATATATACAAGGAGAAGGGTTAAGGGCAAAGCCGCAAAGAGACAACCGCATACACGTGTTTCAAGCTTATTAGCCATCAGCAGTAAGGTATAGCCAGGTGAAGATGGGAACACTCTGGATGAAGATGCAAAAATACACGGAGTCACAACAGGCAACCAGTGCACAATTGCAGCAACATTTGGAAGACCCTCAATCCGAGGGAAACAACCAAAAAACCCACGGAGGCAAAGAAATCACCTGCGTGAGCATCCGGAGCCCAGGAAATGATATTAACTATAACAGGATTTATAACACAGCATTTCTGTACTGTACAAGGAGAAGGGTTAGGGGCAAAGCCGCAAGGAGACAACCGCATACACGTGTTTCAAGCTTATTACCCATCATCAGTACGGTATAGGCAGGTAAAAATGGGAACACCCTGGATGAAGATGCAAAAATAGACGGAGTCACAACAGGCAACCAGTGCACAATTCCAGCAACATTTGGAAGACCCTCAATCCGAGAGAAACAACCAAAAAAGCCACGGAGGCAAAGAAATCACCTGCGTGAGCATCCGGAGCCCAGGAAGTTATATTAACTATAACAGGATTTATAACACGGCATTTCTGTACTATACTGATGATGGCTAATAAGGTTGAAAGACGTGTATGCGGTTGTCTCCTTGCGGCTTTGCCCTTAACCCTTCTCCTTGTATAGCATAGAAATGCCGTGTTATAAATCCTGTTATAGTTAATATATATATATATATATATATATATATATATATATATATATATATATATATATATATATCTACAGGGTGTAGCGCCAAGACCTTTAGTTAGCCGTTTCTCAATAACTACTCCGATTTGAAATTTGAAAATTTACACACATACGACTGAGACAAATTCCAGTTTAATTAAAATAGTTTACTTTATTTCAGAGTTCCGGTTTAACCGGAAGTGACCATCAACTTGCTTATTTTAAATACAACATGGTGATTTTCATTATATTTTTGAATTATATATTGAATTTGAGATAAATTATTACTAATACCATATGTGAAAAAAACTCAGTTTTTGCACAGATGACCCTCAGGTTGGCACCTACACGACACGTTTCATAGCGTTTCCTTTAAATATACAGGGTGATAAGAATTAGCCGTGCCATTTGTAAAATTCAAATCACAATTACTCGCTTATTTCAAATAGAACACCTTATATTTTATGAGCTATTTCGGTTTGCATCCGGTTTGCCTTTCCACGTGTATTAGCATTCCCTATATCAAAATTCCTCCGTTTCCCGAATATTTCAATTTTATTGGATTCACTTAATTCAAATTGTCACAATACATTTAAAGCAGGCTTTGGAACTTGATAATATGCTTATTGACGTCTACATATAAAGTCCCACCTTTTACAAATGAGAACATAACATTTGTTAGGTCTTCTCGCGTAAAAAAGAGCACACTTTGTATTTGCATCCAAATCGCTGCATTTCCCTTGTTTAGTTCTGCAAAATCAATGTGTTGTCAACTAACTTGTAAAACCAAAATACAACTCAACAAGGTAGGTAGTTATTTATTATAAATGAGTGCAGAACTTAACTAATAGCTAGTGGAAAACTAAAATACAAAAACAAATAAAAAACTTGTGGAACTTACAACAAACGCTCAAAATTACTCCCACTGACATGGAGGCATTTTGTTATTCGGTTCATAAGGTTATGGTTCGTAGCCTTTCTGGTTTGTCTCGATTTCAGTGAATTGAAGGCACGTAAAACTCTACCTACCATGTCTTATTTTGTGGTGGCATGTTCGTGGTAAACTTTATTTTTGATGTAGCCCCAGATGCTTGCATCCAGAGGCGTTAAGTCAGGGGACCGTGGTTGCCATCTATGTGGGCCGTTATTGGCAATCGACCAGTCTTCAAAATGTTGCTGCAAAAAATCATGGGCTAAATGGAAACTGTGAGGCGGTGCTCCGTCTTGCTGATACCAGCTTGTTATAGCTTCTTCTAAACTTAATGTGTTGATATAAACTAGAATCATTTCGTGCAAAATATAATTGTAACTCACACCAGTTAGATTTTCATCGTCTATTTTAATCCTAAAAATGGTATCGTTCTTAATTGCACAAAACACATTGAATGACCACCTGTCTTGGAAATAGTTGCTCCTAGTAACATAGTGATTCTCATCTGACCAGAAGTGACTATTGTGGCGATTGTGCATGCCATTTTTTGGAGAACTTCGCCTCATCGCACCAAATAATTATCTTGCAGAAATTCTCATATTCTTGTGTTTTCAATAGGAACCATTCACAGAACTCAACGCGTCTAGGAAGATCGTTTGGTTTCAAACCATGTATTGGGTGGTAAGAAAAGGGCATCCAATGATGCTTTCTCAAACTTCTGTGAATCGTTCCGCTGACAAGCGTAATTTTTTTTCGCAATCGCTGATGGATGCCATCGGAGCAGCAACAAAAAATGCCAATACGTTCACTTCGTTTACCTCGTTATCGAGTAAAATCCCGAACACTCAGCCACTGCCATAGTCATCGGCATAATAAACTAATAAACAATTGCTTCTTATGCTATGACAAGGCTATTACGAGAAAGTACAGATAAGATGATATTAAAAGTTCGGGACGCAGCAAGTGCGTTATGGTAGTGAATTTTCATAAAAATGTTTTTAATAGCAAATATGTGTGTTTTTTTTTCCAGAAAGCAGGCATCAAATTTGGTTACCAGTATAACCTATATAGTAAAAACAATGTACCATGTTTCATCAAAATACTTTTATTGTTTGAAAACGTACAAAAATTTCCGAAAGTAAACTTAAAGTGTAACCGAAAAAATCCGTTTCTTGGTCAACCTTATAGGTTTATAGCAAATTGAGCTTTTCAAATATGAAGCATTTAATCAAAATGCGCTACCATAACGCACTTGCTGCGTCCAGAATTTTTTAACTTACAAACATGCATTATATTTCGATGGAAAATGCAAAAACATAAGGCGTTTTCGACTAAACAAAAATTATTTGTATCACCAACGACTTATGGGCCACCTGTGATTGTAGAAATAATTTTTTAAGATGTAGCCTAACCTACCCTATAATTAATGTATACAATATTTTTTCATATCTTGTATAATAACGAATATATTGAGCTTTATTACCATTAAACGATAAACTCTATAGCCAAGCTACTGCCAAAGCATCAGAGAAAGGGTCTATTTGAAATGAATTTTCTGGAAACATTTTAGTAAAATGAAGGAGAGTGACGGTTGAAACTAAGACTTCAGGGTTTGTAAAACATTCTTCTTGAGACATTTTCTTTCCATAGCTCGTATTAGATTTAAGTTCTTTGCCTAAATGTTGTGAATTTTGACGTTTTAAATTGTCACTTTGACGTTTTGAGGAAAACCCCAATTTATTTTTCTTTAAATGCCCATAACTTTTTTGTCTTTCGACCCACAGAGCTAAATTTTGGTACGTAGCTCACCTATAGCGATATAAACCAGCGTACCAAATTTGGTTGCCCTTACTTTGTTAATTCTGGAGATATACTTTTTTTTAAAAGAAAACACTAAATTTTCTAAAAAAAACCTGCGCCGATTTTCCTGACTAACGAACTTATCCAAGCCATTTGTAAAAGGAAGGTATTTACCAAATTTAATCAAAACGGCATATTATTTTTTGAGTTATCGGTGTGATACATACATACATACATATATATATATATATATATATATATATATATATATATATATATATATATATATATATATATATATATATATATATATATATAACATATAAAAATTGAAACTGACCCCTGATATGTGTTTTGGGGGGCCTAATTAATGCTCATTTGAAGAAATTTTTTCAAAATTCAAAAGTCGGGATCTCCTCATTAGTGAATTTTTTTAAAGAAAATTCACTAAAAATGACGTGATTGGAAAAAGTAATGCTTTTTAAGTGGGAGATTCGATACATTTTTAAAATACACTAGGCATATTTGTAGTTTGATGAACGGCTCCAATTATAGTTTCAGACTGGAAATGTAGTATGGAAAGATCCCGGTTTAAGTACGCGAATAATACCATCTCAATAAGCAGCTCCAATGGCCGAGTGGCGTACGTATTCGACGGATTCAGAAATAAACACAGCACCGTTTTGCAGGTGGCCAGAATTGTTAACGACATTACCATAAATTTTAATAAAAACAAATGTACAGTCATGACCCTACTGGATATCAAAAAAGCTTTTGATACTGTATGGATCGATGGGCTTATCTATAAACTTATCAAACTCAAAATACCCAATGCGCTAATTAAGACCATCTATTCGTACCTCAAAAACAGAAGCATGACAGTAAAGGTAGAAAATGCCATATCAGGAACCAAGAACATAAATGCCGGCGTCCCACAAGGCTCAATCCTAGGACCCAAACTTTTCAGCCTCTACATAAACGGCATTCCACAATTTCCGAAAACAAACTTGGCACTCTTTGCTGACGACACAGCAATCTACAGCCACTCATTCTGGGCACCGGTGGCTAACACCCAAAACCAAATTCACGTAAATATGTTAGAAAAATATTATAACACCTGGAGAACAACCTTAAACGCAGACAAAACTGAAACTATTATTTTTTCAAGAAAATTCACAAACAACAAAATATTCAAGAAATTAAAGGTAGAAAATGCCGAAATAGACCCAAATAGAGATAACGTAAAATACTTAGGTATAACCCTCGACCGAAGGCTTAATTTTCACAGCGAGATTAACCAACTGATCAAAAAAGGACACGCTGCCCTAAAAACAGTCTATCCCCTACTAAAAAGTGCATCACTGAGCACTACTAACAAATTACTAATTTACAAGATGATTATTAGACCCATCATCACATATGGGGCCCCTGTTTGGTGCAGCATATCAAATACCAAATACAGAAAACTTACCGTCTTTGAGAACAAGTGTTTAAGACTAATCACCGGGGGCAACAGATACTCAAAAATCTCTGACATGATAAGAACAACGAACATCACACCAATCAAGGAATATGTACTGTCTTTATCAGAAAACTTCTACGAGAGGCAAACAAAAAACAGCCAACTAACCAGACGAATTCTTACAACCAGAACAGACAATCCCCATATAACATTTAAGCATAAACTCTCATTTTCAAGAACAAAATTCGGAACTTAAAGAACTCCAACAATCAACAGGCAATACCGCAGCCCAAACAAACATAGGTATCTAAGATATAGTATAAATGTAAATAATGTAAATATGTATGTAGTGTAAATAATTATAAGTTAATTTGGTCATTTTAAAATCAAAAACAAAATAATGTTAAGGCAGGTTTTTCCTAATTTTCCTGCTAATTAAAATTAACAAACTTAAAAACACAGTAGGAACAACATAAAAACCATAGATAGCATTTTTCTTAAGAATGCATATATGTTCTTTATTATATTCAAAATATGTAAACATAAACCATGGATAAATCTTAAGATAGGAGCCATGTTTATACTAAGGAAATTGTAAAATAATATTGTTAGATCTCTAGTTTTCTCTGTTTATAG
Organism: Tillus elongatus; assembly: GCA_964006375.1. Classification (NCBI taxonomy): domain Eukaryota; kingdom Metazoa; phylum Arthropoda; class Insecta; order Coleoptera; family Cleridae; genus Tillus; species Tillus elongatus. The sequence goes on from OZ023263.1 coordinate 219,377,564, forward strand.
ACTAAAACTTTCTACCTAACATATTGTAATATTTTTAACCTACGAATTATGAATAAATATTTTGAAATTGAATTTTTTTTCGACTGGTAACTTGTGCTTGAAGGCCGGTGCGTGTTCTACTCCGGCACGATTCACAGTAACGTTTTGTTTTATTTAGTTAACTTTAATATTTGGCATAAACAATATTGTAGCAAGTCAGTTTCATACATTTGGACCAATATATCATATTTTTTTAAACACCTGGATAACTTTGTCACATTTAAGTCTATAATCATACATTTTAGGAGACATTTTTTATTGTTGATATAAAATAAGATAATTGGTTTGTAAAAAAGTTTTTTTTTGTTGGAAAACTACCTGCCACACTTATAATTTGGTGGCTGATGGACGAAGAGTTCAAGGCCATCTCAAAAAAAAACTTATAATTTGACAGATACTTTCTTTTTCTAAATATGGATTAAGCTTTCTTTTAGAAAGCCTTTGTAGCTTTCATAAAATTTGTAGTACAAGTTTCTTTTAAAGATACTATTACTGTACCTAGGTAGGTAGGTATACCAAATTTTAATTTTCTAGCTTCACAGAAAATTCAGTTTTGGGCATTTGTCTCAAGCGGACCCATTAAGCATGGAAACTTACAAATGCTTACCGCAACGTTAGATAATTTACCATTAAGCAAGTTAAGTTTGCAACATTTCTAAATGTTTGCAGCCAAAAAACCAATGCAAACTTACAAATAAAACTTTAACGTAACTTTCAAATATAATATCTACTTTGCCGGCTTGTTGTTTTTCTCCATTTGTAAGCCCACGTAAAGTTACAATTGTAATGTTTCTGCAAGTTTTTTTAATTTGTAAACATTTATTTGAATTCCCTCTGTTTTCGTAATAATGTATGTTCGATCGTATGTCATCGTCGTCCAATAGCAACAACAACGCCAACAGCGAACTGACTCTGGCAATGCGCCCGTGATTAATGGCGGAGTGTTGTTTATATTTATGATATCATCATAAGCTGTTATTTGATCTATGTCTATTTATTTTTCTGGAAGTTTTAAAGATTGAGCAATCTTATTGTAGCCTGAATTGTTGGAACTTTGGGTAATTAAGTAATTCATTGTCTGGAGTGTAGATAATGAAACATGAAGTATATCCACAAACATGTTAAGTAAGAATCCCTAAAACAGCTATATACTAAATACATGTGTGAATTCAATAAAATTAGTCACTTTTCTGTAGCGTAATTATTTTGGTATGTCGCTATTGGTGAATTATTATAAAATGGCTGCATTTATATTTTTGTTTCGTTTTATGAAATATACTCTACGAAAAAGAAAACCTAATTGCTAAATACGAATTGTGTTATGTCCTTAGAAGCAGCCTGGATATGTCTTACCTGGTCAGACCAATTCATTTTAAAACGTTAAATATGATTGACCTATGGAAGAATGAGGCTTATGCATAGCAAACGACATCATAAGAACAGTGGAACAGTACAGTACCCATCAAGCTGCGAGGATTGCAGTATCCTATCCTATCGAACATTCATATGGGTTAACTCGTCAGCAGCGGAACATGTGTTTATCATGCAAAAAAGAGCAATAAGGACATTGTGTGCGTAGGTCCAAGAAAAAGCTGCCCTGATGTGTTCGAGGCCAATGGGATACTTAGGTGCCCTTCCACATTCTTCTTCAGTATATGTATTCAAAATATCCGGTGAATGATGAAGCTCGCAACATCCATACCAGGTGCAGGCATGAATTAAAAATACAATTGCACAAAAAGAAAACAATGCAGATGTTTGATTATTTGGGAATTAAATACCTCAATTTTCTACCTAATGTTATTAAGATGCTCCCACTAACAAGATTACAGTAGGCACTAGTGGGTGTTATAAAACAAAAACAAGGTGAAGGAATTTATTGGTGCTCTAAACTAATGTGTATAGTGTTACATACTACTTGTATTCATTCTTTGTAGTGTGCGTCTGTGCGTGTATATATATATATATATATATATATATATATATATATATATATATATATATATATATATATATATATATATATATATATATATATATATATATATATACGTACATTGTAGTCATAACTTTGCTTTATTTTAACTCAATGTTTCTGAATGTACACAGACATTGACGGCACTATATTTACTCAATAGGGATAGTTAAGACATGCGTGAACACTTTCAGAGACTGTCGCCATATTTAAGCTATTTTCGCGTTGAAGTTGTATTCATTTCCCTGCGATTGATTTATCCATTGCATATTCTTACGTTTGCTTAATTAAACTTTCTCTAAAATCGAAATGAACGCACCATTTTATATATTTCTTTTTTCACAATAGTATTTGATATGTTGACTTTATTTTATGTAACATATGTTACCACATATTTTAGAAGCAAAAAAATTCTCGCCTCTCAAAACAAGTAATGCCGCAGAAGACTTCGTTTTTGTTATTGGTGTTTCACACGTTTTCCTAGACGACTAAGAGTTATTTAGTAAAACAATATCAAAAACAATTAATTGGTATTCATTTAGAAAAAAGAATTTTTGAAATCGGTCAATTAATAACGATATCACGAGTTCAAGTTATCTATTTTGTCGCTGAGTTTTGACTAGAACTGCATTTTAGGCTTAACATGGACACGCTCACTATATGTCTTAACTATCTCTACCAGTACTTATAAAGACAGTGACTTACCATGTACATTTGATGGTCAATAAAGTCTATATATCTATCTATCAGCAGAAATGAAATGTGTTGTGTCTTTAATTTTTTTATGTAATAAAGATTTTATTCTAATTAACACTGTCTTAAGTCATTTTTTTACAGTTTTACAAGAAATATATATTATGTTTAAATACACCTATACCTATATTCAGTATTAGTTTGTAACTTGAAATAAATTCAGTTAATCAAATACAGTTTCTTTTTTTCAAAAATGCTTGGACACATTGGTTAGTATTTCAAGTTGCAGTCTTTTAAAAAATCTATACAGTATGTGCCATATTTGAAAAATGACTTCATCGATAATTTCTTTAAATCAACCCTACGTTTTTGTTGACTATTATTAAAGTTCTTACATGTGAAGTTGTAGAAAACCAGCAGATTTAAAAATTTTATCCATTGATAACTACACAATTTTTTTTTCGTGCTTTTAACTCAAGATTTATAATAACAATTTGAAATTTGGTGGTTTTGTATCGCTTGATGAGTACTTTAAAAATAGTCAACACAAAGCTAAGGTTGTCATTTACAAAAATTATCAATGACATTTGACACAAATTGTATAATACATTTTTGAAAAGATTGTAACTGATAATATTATCTGACTCCGAGCATTTTTGAAAAAAAGCTGAAGTAGATTAATTGGAATTATCCCAAGTTACAAACTTGCACTGTATATATAATATATACAATTGCAGGTAAGTTGCAAATGTAAGTTTAAATTTTACAACTTTGCTGTAAGGTAACATTTGTAAGTATAAAAAAAGTTTATAACAGCTCACTACAGTAAACTTGCAGTAAAGTTACAAAAGAAACACTTGCATATTATGTAAAGTCACTGGGGGAAAGATTTTCCATTTGCAACAAACTTGCAGGAGACTTTCTGCAAGTAATCTATCAAACTTACACTTGCTTTGGAAAATATTTTGCAATGTTAAGGAAATATTACCTTGCTCAGTGGGGAGCTAGAACACAAGATTAAAATGGGTTTTTGTTGATAATAGAGACAACTCGATTGTAACACTTTCGAAAAAAACCTTCTGTATTAGGACCTATAATCCAAGGTCCGTTCAAATTTGAAGTGTTAATTCCAGTAATATGTCATAGTAGTAGTGTATATTTCTTATGAAAATTCACTACGATAATGGATTTGCTGCGTCTCGATTTTTTTTAAAAGTTCCAGCATGCAGGGTTGTGGAAAACCACCAGATTTTATGTTTTTTATTCGTTGAGATTTAAAAAAAATACAGATTCTTATATTAAAATGAATAATTGGCTCATTTTGAACATTTGCTGTTGGTTCGGGGAACTTATAGTCTACACAATTTTTTTTTTGTGCTTTTAACTTCTCAAGATCTATATTAAAAATTTAAAATGTGGTGGTTTTGTATAGCTTGAGGTGTATTTTAAAAATAGTCAACAAAAATTGTCAATGACATTTGACACAAATTGTATAATATATCTTTTAAAAACATGTAACTGAAAATACTATCTGACCCCTCCGAGCATTTTTGAAAAAAAAGCTGTAGTAGATTAATTGGAATTACTCCAAGTTACAAACTTGTACCGTATATATATAATATATACAGTTGCCGATAAGTTCCAAATGTAAGTTTAAATTTTACAACTTTGCTTGGCCCTTTTAAAATTTAAACTTGCTGTAAGGTAACATTTGTAAGTATGAAGAAAGTTTGTAACAGCTCACTACAGTAAACTTGCAGTAACGTTACAGAAGAAAAACCACCCACGGGAAGCTTTGCAGCAAACTTGCAGGATGCTTTCTGTAAGTAATCTACTTTCTTTGGAAAACATTCTGCAAGGTTGGTACAATATTACCTTGTTCAGTGGGAAATATTCTTAAAAATTTTTTCTCGCAGTTTCGCCAAAAAGCTGTTGGTGCATAATTATATCTTGGTTTTGGTGGACATTTTAATTTTATTTTCGAAAAATGTTTGTACTTCTTGAAACAATAAAATTACCTTAATGAAATATGGTACATTGTACTATATAGGTAATACTGGTAATAAAATTCGATGCCTGCTTTTATAAAAAATGGGCATAGTTGATAATAAACATATTTTTCTGAAAATTCATTACCATAATGCACTTGCTGCGTCTAGACTTTTTTATATGACTCCAAGAACAATGATTTTTGAGAGTTTACATTCACAACCAAAACAAATAGTACAGGCAATAGAGAATTTGTTTCTGCATTAAATTACAGGAGTTTTTTTCTTTTGATACATAGGTTCAGAATGACGTACTGAATATATAAACACAAAATCCTTACAAATTACGAGGCCAGAAGTGCCGCCATTTTGAGAAAAACCGTTTTGGTCTATATCTCCATAACCGTGCACTTTAGGCCAAAAATGGTAATGACCTTTATTGTATATGATTGCATTTATCATCTTTTTTGTTAAATAATTTTTTTTGTATCACTCACCGTTTACAACTTATACGACTATTAGCATTCATTTATTGACTTTTTTACCCATATCTTTCTTAATAATTATTTAAAAAATAAAATGCTTATAACTTAACTTTTCAATCGACAAATTTCCTACAATTTTTACTTGAAACTTTTTTTTCTAAAATTATTATTAGTGCATTTTCTTTAAAAAAATTCGCTAATGAGACCCCGAGTTTTGAATTTTGAAAAAAAAAAAAAAAATTGAAATAGGCGCTAATTATGCCCCCTAGAACACATACTCGAGGTCAGTTATAATTATATATATATATATATATATATATATATATATATATATATATATATATATATATATATATATATATATATATATATATATATATATATATATATATCACACCGATAACTCAAAAACGAATAAGCGGGTTTTAATTAAATTTGGTAAATACCTTCCACTTGTAAGTGGCTTGGATAAGTTCGTTATACAAGAAAATCGGCCCAGGTTTTCCCGGAAAATTGTGTGTTTTCTTTCGAAAAAAAATCATATCTCCGGAAATAACAAAGTAAGGGCAACTAGATTTGGTACACAATTTTACGTCATTATAGGTAAATTACATACCAAAATTTAGGTCTGTAGATTCAAAGACAAAAAAGTTATAGTCATTTAAAGAAAAATAAATTGGGGTTTTCCTCAAAACGTCAAAGTCGCGAATTAAAACGTCAAAATTGGCAACATTTACGCAAAAAACCTGAAACTAATATAAGCTAAGGAAAGAAAATGTCTCAAGAAGAATGTTTTACAAAGCCTGAAGTCTTAACTTCAACCGTCATTGTCCTTCATTTTACTAAAATATTTCCAGAAAAATTTGGCGATTGAAAAGTTAAGTTATAATCATTTTATTGTTTAAACAATTATTAACAAGGATATAGGTAAAAAAGTCAATAAATGAATGCTAATAGTCGTATAAGTTGTAAACGGTGAGTGATGCAAACAAATTTATTTATCATAAAAGATGAGAAATGCAATTATCTACAATAAAGGTCATTACCATTTTTGACCTTAAGTGCACGGTTACGGAGATATAGAGCGAAACGGTTTTTCTCAAAATGGCGGCACTTCCGGCCTCCTAATTTGTAAGGATTTTGTGTTTTATATTCAGTACGTCATTATGAACCTATGTATCAAAAAAACAACTCCTGTAATTTAGTGCATTATGGACAAGAGTAACGGGCTCCTCTATTGCCTGTACTAAAAGACCTTTATTAATTCAGGGTATGTCAATTTTTGTCCATAATTTCAGTTAATTCTACTCAAACTTAACGTACCTTGTGTTGATACAGCTCTACTTCTAGCGAGGTCTATCTTGTTTGCAACCAGTATCGCCGGCCTAGACCTGAGCAAGTCCGCGTCTTGTAGTTTGGTTAGTTCCACCTCTGCCCTCAGGAAACTTGCCTTGTCTACCACTGAATACAGAACCACAAAAGCGTCTGGCGGATTACATCGGTCGATATCCTGTAAATCACAGAAAACATTATTCATGAACTCAACTGAGGTTCTACTTCTAAATCTAATAAAGCACGGCTGCTAACATATTATACAGAATGTTAAAATATATACAGGGTGGCGCATTGAAAACGAAACAGACCAAGTTGCGTCCAGAGATTTTTTTAAGAAACGCTGAAACACGCCAATTTCCATATTGAGGGGGACATGTTTTGACATAAAACTCAACTTTGTCACATCAACCTCTTAAGGGTGGTGATAACAACCCTTATATTTTAAATAGGGAACATGGGTCGAGTGTTACATTATTTGAAAGCTCTTTCTTTTCTGAATTCAGCACACAATTATTTTTTTGGTTGGAAGTTTTATCAACTCGTTTAAAAATTATTCACAGTTGGAGTTGCAAGAACGTGTTTCATTCATTGTGATAAGAAATGCACTAATTAGTCAATTTTCCGTTAAAAAAAACTAAAAAACAAAACCAAACGTTCAAAAATGTTTATTCAGTTAAGTAAGTGTTCAAATTGTTGACCACCAGCTACCATACAAAAGTACAAATTTTGTTCAAAACGAGCTCCGACATTCTGGAGTATTTGTGGAGTTATTAGACGACATTCTTCAATGCGTTGTCGTAATTCTTCCAGAGACTCCGGTTCTGTTGCGTAAATTCTAGTCTTTAAATGGCCCCATAGAAATAAGTCTATAGGAGTTAAATCCGGTGATCCAGGGGGCCACTCAATAGCACCTCTACGCCCAATCCCTTGTCTTGGAAACTTTCTCTTAAAAAACTCGTTAACACGTTGTGAAAAATGCGGAGGAGCTCCATCTTGCTGAAACACTAATTGATTTTGGTGATAGGGATCATCATTTAAAAAAATGTCAATTAGGAGAGGGTAAACGATATCTTCTAGTAACTCCAAATACGTTTCGACACTCAAATTGCCATCAAGAAAAATTGGTCCGATTAAACGGTCTCCAAAAATGCCAGTCCAGACATTCAATTTCTGTCGAGTTTGGGTGTGGACTTCGTGATAATTTCTTGGATTATTATCTGTCCAATAACGACAATTATGACGATTGACTGTAGAGTTTAATAAAAACGTACACTCGCCTGAAAAACAGATATTGGACAGAAAATTCCCGTTATCAGCTATTCGTGCAGTCAAAGCTTCACAAAACTCCAGCCGCCGATCAAAATCATCCTCATTCAGTTGTTGTACAAGATGAATGTTATACAGGTGAAATTTATGGTGCTTCATTATTCGCTGAATAGTTCTTCTTTTGATGTTTGAAACAGTGGCCAATTTTCTCGTGCTCAAAGTTGGGTCTGCAGCAATTTGTCCTAAAACTTCAATCTCAGTAGTCTCATTTCTAACCGGAAATTAACGTTTAGGATCCTGTTTTTTGTTGGCTACTGAACCACTTTGTCGAAACTTTGCAACTAACTCGGATGTCGTTCATTAAACAAATTTGCGGTACGGTTGTCACAGTCATCGTTTTTGAAAAAAAGAATAATTATTTCAACTCTTTCTTGTACAGAATACACCATTGTGAAATTAATTTTCGGTAGTACTATCAAGTATCAAACCGACCGATAAACTGAAATAATAAACCGCATTTCTCTCATTCCGATAAGAAATGTTCTGATAGTCGATTTTTTGTTTACAAATCAACAAAACATTGACTATCAGCACATTTCTGATCAGAATGAGTGAAATGCGTTTTTGGATCTTCAACTGTGAATAATTTTTAAACGAGTTGATAAAACTTCCAAAAAATTTGTGTGCTGAATTCATAAAAGAAAGAGCTTTCAAATGATCTAACACTCGACCCATGTTCCCTATTTAAAATATAACGGTTGTTATCACCACCTTTAAGGAGTTGATGTGACAAAGTTGAGTTTTATGTTAAAACATGTCCCCCTCAATATTAAAGTTGACGTGTTTTAACGTTTCTTAAAAAAAAAGATTCTCTGGACGCAAATCGGTCTGTTTCGTTTTCAAAGCGCCACCCTATATGTTAGGTATAAATAAGCAATAATAATACGCTAGTGTGTAATTTTTTTACGTCGATAGTCAAGTGAACTTGGCCTTATCGAGTAGAGTATAAAGTAGAATAGGTACATTAAAAAAAAGTAGAAAACCGACTTCATTAAGGACAACTCAAAAACTACTGGTAAGATCATGACGAAATTTATATGGGACCACATGAGAAGCGCCTGCTTTGAAATAAAAAAGACGCATCAAGATGGGTTCCCTAGAAAAAAGTTCTCAGGTGACACACATAAATAAAAATACGGTCGAATTGAGGACCTCCTGCTTTTTTTTGAAGCCGGTTCAAAAATAGCAATTAGCAGAGGATCTTGTGTAAATAAAGAAACAATTAAATACCAAAGTTACTGTGAGTAAATGGAGTTTTAAAGTATTGGTTGGAGCTTAAAAAATCGCATGCAGTGTATTTGCTGATAAGTAAAAAGTTCGGGACGCAGCAAGTGCGTTATGGAAGTGAATTTGCATAAAAATGTTTTTAATAGCAAATGCAAGCAGACATCAATCTGATTACCGGTATAGCCTATGTAGTAGAAATAGTATCCACCTATATTTTATCAAAATTACTTATTGTTTGAAAATGTCCAAAAACTTCTAGAAACTAAACACTTAAATGTTGGTTTCCTAGCCAACAAACCTTAAGTTAATAGTAAATTGAGTTATGAAGTTTGAGGGATTTAATGCAAATTCGCTACCAAAATGCACTTACTGCGTCCTGATTTTTTCTTACAAACATGCATCATATTTCAAAAAGAAAATGCAAAAATGCATTAACGAATTTGTTCTACGAAAATAAGTTAAAAATTATAGACCGCTAAACCATAAACTTCAATAAACCTATAGCGAAAGCATCAACTTAACTAAACCGATAGCCAAACCATCAGAGAAAGGGTCTATTTGAAATGAATTTTCTGTAAACATCTTAGTAAAGTGAAGGGCAATAATGGTTGAAGCTGAAACTTAAGGGTTCGCAGAACACTCTTATTGCAACATTTTCTTTTCACAATCTGTATTTGTTTCACGTTCTTTGTCTAAACATTGCCAATTTTGACGTTTCAAATTGCGACTTTGACGTTTTGAGGAAACCTCCAATTTTTTTTCTTTAACTGCCCATAACTTTTTTGTTTGAACTTGGGAGTAATATGTAATACATTGACATGAATATATTACCCGTCACACTGGGAATCAATCCTACTGTCTGATTAGATGAGCGTCTCGCGACAGTAAAAACTTGGATGAGTTTTTTGTTGTTTTAACGAAATAAAAGACCTCCCTAACGTGATGCTACACAAAATCCTACTAACTGACTTTTCTGACCTGCCCTAACATCAATTTGCCTAATTAAAAGCTAAAAGGAGCAGGAAAATCAACCCTGCCATATATCAAGGTTATGTGAGCATAATGAACTTTCCCTTTTCCTTTTAACTTCTTTTAGATTTTAATTAGGTGAACTGATGTCAGGGCAAGTCAGGAAGGTCACTTGGGAGGATTGTGTGTACACAGCACAGTCAGGGGTCTTTTATATCGTTAAAACCTCAAAAAACTCAGCAAAGTTTTTACTGTCGCGAGACGCTCGTCTAATTGGAAGAAAGCAATGTTTAATCTGTTAATCACCTATTATACATACATTTTATCTTTCTGCTCTCATTGTTTATATACACTTTAACTATGCCAAATATCACATTGCTTCGTGCGCGCAATGTGCTTAACAAGGGTAGGTACAAAGTTTTTCTTCATGTATTATAACCCTATAGTTGAAACCACAGCTAAAGCATCAGAAAAAGGGTCTATCTGAAATTCATTTTCTGCAAATATTTAAGTAAAATGAAGGATAATGGTGGCTGATGCTGAAACTTAAGACTTTATAGAACACACTTTTTACAAAATTTCTGCTACATCGCCCGTAATGTTAGTTTCAAGTTATTTATTTAGAACATGTCAACGACGTTTTAAGAAGAAAAACTATAATGCTTATAACTTCTTTTGCTTTTCACGTAGGGATCCAACTTTTAGTACATGGCTTCATTTTTATAGCATAAACTCTCGTACTCAATATGGTTGCCCTAACTTTGTTATTTCCTGAGATATAAAAATTTTCCCAAAGAAAACGCTAAATTTTCCAGGAAAAACTAGTTCGATTTTCCTGGCTAACGAACTTATCCAAGCCACTTGCGAAAGGAAGGTACTCACCAAGTTTTATTAAAATCGGTCCATTATTTTTTAAGTTAGCGGTGTGACACATAAATAAATAAATATATATATATCTATATATATATATATATATATATATATATATATATATATATATATATATATATATATATATATATATATATATATATATATATATATGTATATGTATATATATATATATATATATATATATATATATATATATATATATATATATATATATATATATATATATATAAACGTATAAAGTCTGAAACCGACCTCGGATTTGGGTTCCAGGGGTCCTAAATAGCGCTCATTTGAAGAAAATTTTTCAAAATTCAAAAGTTGCGATTTCCTCATTAGTGAATTTTTTTTAAAGAAAATTCACTAAAAGCAACTACTGATAGCGAAACCTAGTCGCCGATTCCTGGACCGGCAATACGTTAGAAAGTAGTGTGTATAGAGGATAGCATCAGTGTAAGTAGAGGGGCATAAAATGGGAGATAGCAAAGATTATTCAACTGATGAGGGGAAGAGAAAAAGAGAACCAATAAAGGATGTTTTCTAAAAGAGTAAAAAGGGGGCACAAACACTAGAGAAAAATGCGGAAAGTGAGTGTAATAAGTTTGATAGAATACTAAGCACGCTAGCAGAAGATGAGCAAAATAGAAGACAAACAAAACAAAATTATGGATGAAATTAAAGTGATCAAGGAAGAAAATGAAAATATGAAAATGGAAAATGATGAATTAAAAAAAGAGGTAAAAGATATTAAAAAGAAGTGAAGCATTCTCGAAGAGGAAAAGAAAAGAAAGAATATAGTTATACAGTGGCTAAAGATGAACACAAACGATACAAAGATTTTGAAAGAGAACATGTGTAATTTTTTGAAACGGAATTAAGGTGTAGAAGTGGAAATAGAACAGGCCAGAAAACTCAGTGAAAAAGTTTGTCTTGTTGAACTCTATAAAATAGAGGAGAAAATAGAGATTACGAGGAATAAGAGTAAATTGAAAAATTACAAGAATGAGATTGTGTATCTAAATGATGACATGTCAAAGCACGAAAGAAAAATGCAAAGTAATTAAGAAAAGTAGCAAAAGATGAAAGAACGAAAGGTAAAACTGTTAAGATGGGGTTTAAGAAGTTAATAGTTGAGGGACAGCTGTGGAGGTGGAATGAAGAAAGTGGTCTGTTCGTTAAACAAGACAGATATTGGTAGTGTATACAAAACAACAAATTAGGTAATAAAGACTGGCTAAGTGAAGATTGAAAGCTGTGATGAGCACTGATAAGTACACTTGGAGAACCCAAATCACGACATTACATCTTTTTAAAATTCCGAATTTTTCATCCCCTGATGACGGTAACTTTGTTAGTTAAACGATCGTCAGGTCTTTAAAAAGATGTGTTGTGTAATTTGGGTTCTCCAAGTGTATTTATAAAGATTGGTATATCAGACCGAGATGGCGACCCTGTGGTACACTGACAATGTTCTAGGAGGCTGACTACCAGCGTCTTATTACCCAATAGGTGTGTTCTCGCTGTAATTAGTATAGCGCCCTGACTAGCTCTGATTAGAGCGAAATCGGTCCATGTTTTTAATTATGGTGAGAATACCTCTAGTCTTACATACATTGTCCCTGTAATAGGAAAGAAATGTACCAGGGCTGACAACTTACAAAATTTTTAGTTGGTTGAACACAGTCTCTATTTATAACATTTTGTGTTAATTGGAGCTGGCGCGACAACATACTACTTGGTTCCGCATCGAGATGGCGACCCTGTCGTAGATCTCACAATGTTACTAGGAGACTGGCTACCATAGCCCTATTACTTTATAGGTGTGTTCTCGCTGTAACTAGTATAGTGCGCTGACGAGCTCTAGTTAGAGCGAAACCGGTCTGCGTTTCTAATTATGGCGGGAATACATCTAGCCTTACATATATTGTCCACGTATTAGGGAATAAATGGGCCAGGGCTGACAATTTACAAAATTATTAGTTGGGTGTACACAGTCTCTATCTATAACATTTTGTGTTAACAGGATCTGCTATGACAACATACTACCTGGTTCCACACCGAGATGTCGACCCTGTCATACATCTCACGAAGTTATATATGTATATGTATATATATATATATATATATATATATATATATATATATATATATATATGTGTGTGTATATATATATATATATATATATATATATATATATATATATATATATATATATGTATATATATATGTTCCTTGTTTAATGACTCAAAAGATGTGAACTATAAAGGTGAGAATTTTGAGAGAGTAACCAAAGTAGAAAGAAACTAGTTTGAACTTTTATAGAAGTAACATATAACTTGCCTTGCAAAGTACGAAAACAGCGTATTATCTGAACTTCTTCAAAAGAAACCAACAAAAGTAAAAGAACATAAAAGTTTTTATGTAGCGCTTAATTTATGAAAAGTTATATTTTCGATCAACTTTATACTAGATTGTATTGTATCCTGTTTCTCTAACTTCGGTCTGTTTTAGCGACTATGGCCACTCACCGATGCCAATGATCACTTTCACCTCACTATCCTGTAAATGTTGCCGAACCACTTATATTCTGTAGGACTAAGAATGTAGGGATCTTTAACGTGTCCAATATCGCAGAGAGCGGGGCAAGTGAGGCATACGTGACAAGTGCCTCTTTCGGAATAACTCATACAACTGGCAATATGGCAGACAACTGGTGCAGTTTACGTATCTGTTAACAAGTGCAACATGTTAATCAGAATCGTGCTGAAATCAGTGGCCTACACAGACTCCCTTCGTGGGAGGGGTTATTTCATAAAGTTATTACCACTAAACTTTGATACTTATGTCTGAATGGGCAGATGACCACGAGGTTTGTGCACTTTGATCTAGGAAAAATGTATAGGCACATATCACTATTCTAACCTAAGAAATGTTTATTCAAATGTTATAAAGTTACAGAGGAACCTTTTATACCTATTCCTATGGAGGCGTGTGCGCATACGCCCGTAGCAGTCTACCCTGCACCAGACTCCCCAATTTAGAAGCTGGAAGAAAATACATACTATGGATCAAACTCTCCCTCTTAGGGCTGCAACTAAATTCGTCTGTTGTATTTACCGGTCACCTTCTGACAACAACGTTTTCCAGCACTTTGGCTATCTTTCTGAAAAAAATAACCATATGATTTCTGAATATCCTTACTCCGAGGTCACTATTCTTAGAGACTTGAATGTCCATAATAAGGAAACGCTAGGATCTTCAAAAACAGATCCACAAGGGGGAGCAGCCGAAGCCTTTTCAGTCAGCAATTCTTTAGCAAATATGATTCATCAACCTACTTACTTTCCTCGCATCCCAACACACAGCTCAAATCCCTTGGATCCCGTTCTTACTACAAAACCTGAATGCTATAAGATATCAGTCACCGCCCCTCTAGGTCACTCAGACCACGGCATGGTCACTGCTTCCTGTGCAATGCAACCCAAGGTCACACAGTTATCACACCCACGTATCGTTTGGCACTACTACTCCGCGAACAGGGACGAAATGCGGGATTACTTTTCCTCATTTCCATGAGAGTCTGTCTGCTTCTCTCATCTGACCCCTCTGATATCTCACAAAACGTCACCGAAATTATCCAAGCTGGCATTAAATTATTTATCCCACGTACACAGAAAACCCCTTTAGCCACTCAGAAGCCCTCGTTCTCTAATTCCTGTGACAAGGCCAGACTTGAAAAGGCCAAAGCTCACAAAACGCTTCTACACAATCTCAGTCAAGATAACCGCCAAGCATTTAACGACGCAAGAAACCGCTATATCTGCATTCTTTCTGAGGCAAAAAAACTCGTTTAATAACCACATCAAAAACAGTCCTCTTAAGCTCCAACGGCAGCAAACCCTTCTGGACTCTTGCTAAATCTATTGGGAATAATTTCTGCAAGAGCACGTTCCCACCTCTTGTCTCAGGCGATGAAATTGTTTCTACCTGGGCAAGGCTGAACTTTTTGCCTCGTTCTTCGCCGGCAATTCTACTCTCAACCCACCTCCAAATATTCAACCACCAACAGTCCCCAATGTCGCGCATAAAATGGCGGATATCATTTTCACAACTAAAAACGTACGAAAGATGCTCTCTTGTCTTAATACCAGGAAAGCCTCTGGCCTTGACGAGAACCCAGCAATTGTTCCCAAAAAATGTGCACCTGTCCTGACTTGGCTGTTTCAGACATCTTATAATAGACGCATATTCCCTAGTGACTGGAAAACTGCTCGAGTACAACCTTTTCCCAAGAAAGGATCCAAAGCGCTTCCTAGCAACTACGGGCCTATTTATCTCCTTTCAGTCGTCTCTAAAGTGATGGAAAAGTACATACACACCTAATCACTAAAATTTCTTGAAAAACACAGTCTAATCCACGACAGGCAGTATGGATTCCGTTAGCGCAGATCAAGTGCCGACTTCCTTTCTTTTGTCACCCATTCTTGGAACAAGTCTATGGAACTACACGGTGAATCCCAGATTGTCGCTCTAGACATATCCAAAGCATTGGACCAGGTCTGGCACGCAGCGCTGCTTGATAAACTTCCGGCCCATGGCCTACTACCAAAACTCTGTACCTGGACAGCAAATTTTCTCTCCAACCGGAGCATTTCTGTTGTCGTGGATGGCCATTCCTCTAAACTGTATCCAATTAATGCAGGAGTTTCTCAGTGCTCGGCTTTAGCCCCTACTTTGTTTCTTCTCCACATCAATGATCTCCTCTCTAGCACATCCAACCCAGTTCACAGCTATGCGGACGACAGCACCCTCCACTCAAATATACAATATTCTAAGACTGTCTCTTTAGCCCAATTAGATGAGGATCGCAGACTCATGGAGGGTTCTGTCTCCGTGGTTCTCCAAAAAATATTAGACTGAGGAAGTAGAAATCTTCTACAATTCAACCCCACCATATCTCAGTCTTGCTTTCTTTCTCATAAGAGATAGACTAATGCTAGACCCATCATAATGATCAACCAAGTTATTCAAAGTAATGAGTCATTTTCACTGCATTTCTGTGGATCGAAATCTCAATTGGCACCAACATGTCACATCAACTGCAGAAGCGGCTGCTAAGAAATTAGGTTTCCTCTTCCGGGCTCGCAAATACTTTTCACCAGCTAATATCTATACCTTATATACTTCACAAATACGGCCAAATCTCGAATACTGCTCCCACATCTGGGTGCCGCTGCCGGTTCTACACTCGCTATTCTGGACTCCATTAAAAAGAGAGCTATACGTCTCATCGGTGACCCTACCCTCACCCAAAGGCTGCCATCCCTTGCCCACCGACGTGCCGTTGGTGACCCCTCTCTCTCTCTCTTTTATAGATATCTGCACGGGCACTGCTTAAAGGAGCTTTCTTCCATAGTTCCTGCACCTGCTGCCCCCAACAGATCTACCAGGGGAACAGAGCGAATACACGCTTTTACTGTCCACGTCACCAGACATAGAACATCTTGTTATGCCCGCTCTTTGGTCCCGAGGACTCCCACGTTGTGGAATTCCTTGACAGAACATGTTTTTCCTTGTCCTCCGAACCTTCAAACCTTCAAGTCCAGAATTAACAAGTTGCCTCTTTCCTTCTTGTTGACATCCACGGTACGATATCATTTAGGCTGTAACCCTCGTGGTGTGTTGTTGACATATAAAAAAAGTAAAAAAAAACCTAGTTAAAAATACTATTTAATTTTTAAAAGCTTGAATATTAGGATGGCTTTTTACAAAAATCTTCTTTGTCGGCTGCTTTCTTTGTCAAGTGGTCACCCTGTTCATACAAACACAGAGCTCCCCCTCAGAGAACTTTTTCTACGAATATTCGCCAAAATGTGAAAGAGTGAAATTTTTTTAATGTAAAATAAAACACCTCGTTAAAAAGACTAATTAATTTTTAAAAGCTTGTATATTCGGATGGCTTTTTACAAGAATCCTCTTTGCCGGCTTCTTTCTTCTTATTAATGTAAAATTTTTGAATAAAGTACAACGTAAAATAAATTGTGCGTCCAAATATTGGTTTGATTGGCTAATTAATTGTAAGAAAATGAAAAACATATTTCTGCTTTGATCCCTTCCGCCGAGAAACCATATAACCCGAACAATGATCATATTATTCACTAAAAATATAAAAGGCGAACCTCTTTTATTTTGAATATAGCAGAGATTGCTTTTTAACGAATATACTCGTATCTGGTAATCTATAAAAGAGAGAGTCCAATTAGTGAGCTAGTCCGTAGAACAATAAGAAACCGGCAAAGTAGCCCTTGTAATCCAAGAACATCAAGTTAATAAGACATTTTGAAATGAACATGCCTCATTACACAGAACTTCATTTAATCAACGTTTTGCCGTAACGTTTCTACTACGCCTTTCGTTCGCCCCTCTAAAGTAAAACGTAATTATTTATTAATCTGCTTCTATGTAGACAGGATTAACAGAATGATGTGCAAGTAACGGGCGATCGAAAATTTTTCGTCCTCGACAGCTGCGGACTATCAAGACTATACATGGACCGTAGAAATGCGTCACCCTGTATATATGTAAACAGAAAGTAACCCGGATATGGATTCTAGGGAGCCTAGTTTGCGCTCATTTGAAGAAATCTTTTTAGAAATTAAAAGCCGCGGTGTCCTCATTAACGAATTTTTGCTACGAAAATTAGCAAAAATTATAGACCGTTAAACCATAAACTTGACAAAAACTACTGCCAAAGCATCAGAGTAAGGGTCTATTTGAAATGAATTTTCTGGAAATATTTTAGTAAAATGAAGACCAATGATGGTTTAAGCTGAAACTTAAGGGTTTGCAGAACACGCTTTACACAATCCGTATTTATTTCAGGTTCTTTGCCTAAATGTTGCCAATTTTGACGTTTCAAATTGCGACTTTTTACGTTTTGAGGCGAACCCAATTTTTTTTTCTTTAAATGCCTCTAACTTTTTGTCTTTAAACTTACAGGCCTAAATTTTAGTAAATTATTAACCCTTCATATATATATATATATATATATATATATATATATATATATATATATATATATATATATATATATATATATATATATATAATATAAACTGAATCTGACTGTGGGTTCTAGGGGGCCTGGTTCGTGCTCATTTGAAGAATTTTTTTTTAAATTCAAAAGTCGGGTTCTCCTCGTTGGTGAGTTTTTTTAAAGAAAATTCCCTAAAACAAGCATTTGTGAAGCCACGGGAAAAGTCTACGACTGTATTAGATATGGAATGGTTTCACTAAGTTAGGGCAAAAACAAACAACCAGATATGCTATTCAATTTGAATTAAGCATTAAAACAATCAGATTAGATAACTGTAAACTGAAATGAGACTGAAAAAACTGATTAAAAGTCACTAACCAGGATTAGAACTCGTCATCTTGGAGTCGACTATACGATGTGCAGGGACCTAGCCCACTGAGCTACGTACTATATGCACTTAATAACAGGAATATCCTATTGTTTAATGTTTTACAATTTACATAAAACTATTTTGATTTACAATGGATTTCATGCATATATTTTAACAAAATCAAGAAAAATAAGGACTTAGACACATATCTAGGAGCTTGTTAGTCATTTCTTGTAGTATTTTTCACACACATTCTGTTCAAAGAATTTTTACGTTTTAACTTTCTTGAATCAGACTTAATTAACTAAAAATTAATCTACCTCTAACTTTTTTGTCTTTCAGGATAAAGATTTTGGTACATAGAATAATCTTTATGACAGAAACCAGCGTACCAAATTTGCTTGCTCTCACTTTGTTATTTCCAGAGATATAATTTTTTTTTGAAAGGAAACACAAAATTTTCCGGGAAAACCTGGGCGGATTTTCCTGACTAACGAACTTATTTACGCCACTTGCAAAACGAAGGCACTTGCCAAATTTTATCAAATTCGGACAATTTTTTTTTGAGCTATCGGTGTGATATATATATATATATATATATATATATATATATATATATATATATATATATATATATATATATATATATATATATATATATATATATATATATATATATATATATATATATGAAAACTGAAACTGACCCTGGATATGGGTTCTAGGGGGCCTAGTTCGCGGTCATTTGAGGAAATTATTTCAAAATTCAAAAGTTAAGATCTCTTCATTACTGATTTTTGTAAAAGAAAATTCACTGAAAAGTAAAATCATATAGGATAATGAAGAAAATTTATTACTAGAACAGCAGTACATTGCTATGCACTAGACGAGTTATGTTATGATGAAAAATTTAACTATGAATAAGAGTATATAAAAGAAATAGGAAAGATCAACCCAGGTCATCACATTATCAACAGGTGAGAAGACCACAGTATAAACCACTAGCAAAGTATAGGACAGCGAAATATTCAAATCTGGAGAATTTCCCAGTAACGCTACGAGGAGTAAAAGCGTTGTCACTAATTTTTCTGGGAAGTTTTGGCTTTCCTTTGCAAAATTGTTTTATATAGAAATTAGTAAAAAGATAAACGCAATTTTCTTTGTTTCAAAAACACACCACGAGGGCTTACAGTCTAAATACTATCGTACCGTGGGTGTCGACAAGGAGGAAAGAGGCAACTTGTTAATTCTGAACTTGAAGGTTTGGAGGTTCGGGGGAGAAGGAAAAACATGTGCCGGCAAGGAATTCCACAACTTGGAAGTCCTCGGGACAAAAGTGCGGGCATAACAAGATGTTCAAGTCTGGTGACCTGGACAGAAAAAGGGTGCATTCGCTCTGTTCCCCTGGTAGATCTGTTGGGGGCAGCAGGTGGAGGAACTATCGAAGAAAGCTCCTTTGAGCAGTGCCCGTGCAGATATCTATAAAGGAGAGAGAAGGAGGTCACCAACGGCACGTCGGTGGACAAGGGATGACAGCCTTTGGGTGTGGGTAGGGTCACCGATGAGACGTATAGCTCTCTTATGAATGGAGTCCAGGATAGCGAGTGTAGAAGCGGCAGCACCACCCCAGATGTGGGAGCAGTATTGGAGGTTTGGTCTTATTTGTAGAGTGTATAAGGTACAGAGATTAGCTGGTGAAAAGTATTTGCGAGCCTGGAAGAGGAAACCTAATTTCTTACCAGCTGCTTCTGCAATTGATGTGACATGTTGGTGCCAATTGAGATTTCGATCCACAGAAATTCCAACAGGTGAAAAGGACTCATTACTTTGAATAACTTGGTTGTTTATTGTGATGGGTCTAGGGCTGGTGTATCTCTTATGAGAAAGAAAGCAAGACTGTGATTTGGTGGAGTTGAATTGTACAAGATCTCTACTTCCCCAGTCTAATATTTTTTGGAAATGCACGGAGATAGAACCGTCCATGAGTCTACGATCCTCATCTAATTGGCCTAAAGAGACAGGCTCTGAATATTGTATATTTGAGTGGAGGGTGCTGTCGTCCGCGTAACTGTGAACTGATGTGGAGAAGAAACAAAGTAGGGGCTAAAGCTGAACCTTGAGGAACTCCTGCATTAATTGCATATAGTTTAGAGGAATGGCCATCCACGACAACAGAAATGCTCCGGTTGGAGAGGAAATTTTCTGTCCACGTACAGAGTTTTGGTGGTAGACCATAGGCCGGTAGTTTATTAAGCAGCGCTGCGTGCTAGACCTGGTCGAATGTTTTGGCTATGTCTAGAGCGACAATCTGGGATTCACCGTGTAGTTCCATAAACTTGTTCCAAGAATGGGTGACAAAGGAAAGGAGGTCGGCAGTTGATCTTCCCGGAATCCATACTGACTGTCGTGGATTAGACTGTGTTTTTCAAGAAATTTTTGTAATTCGGTGTTTATATACTTTTCCATCACTTTAGAGACGACTGACAGGAGAGAAATAGGCCTGTAGTTGCTACGAAGCGTTTTGGATCCTTTCTTGGGGACGGGTTGTACTCGAGCTGTTTCCCAGTTACTAGGGAATATGCCTCTATTGTAAGATGTCTGAAACAGACGAGTCAGGACAGAAGCAAGTTCTGGTGCGCATTTTTTGATATATATATATATATATATATATATATATATATATATATATATATATATATATATATATATATATATATATATATATATATATATATATATATATAGCGTATACAATGTACCAATCTCTAGCTTCAAAAAAAGCATTGAGCATTTAAATAAACAAAATTCAGTCACACTGGAGGCCAAAGGAGGTCAAAATATCAACATAACAAGTGATTAATAAAATATATTGCATATTGCAGATGACGATTAAGTTTTTTTTAGCACAGGAAGGTCAAAAAGTAACAAAATTTAGCTCTCTAGCTTAAAAAAAAGTTACAAGTATTTAAAGAAAATAAAATCGGTCGCAGTAGAGGCCAAAATACTAAAAAAACGAATATTAACTTTTTTGGCACACAAAGGCAAAGAGTATCAAATAAAATTTCAAAATTTTATGATTTTCTTTAAAAACGTTAAACTTGCGATGTGAAACATCAAAATTGGTGATTTGTAAACAAAAATTCTAAAACAAAGGCAGGTTGTGGACAATAAACTTTGCAGTAAGCATGCTTAACAGGTCTTATATTTTTCTTTCAGTAACTGTGGTTGTTTATTTGACTGAAATGTTTGCAGAAAACTTATTTGAAATACACTCTTTTAGCGATTTTATAGCAACTGTTTAAATTATAGGGTTTGTGATTTAAATGTGATATAATATTTTATTTCAGAAAATTAATTTGAAACGGTTCCTCTCTTTAGTCAATAAATCAGTAAATGGAAAAACTATATACAAATGGTAATAATAGTTTGGATGCAGCGTCTGCGTCATGGTACGCATTTTCACCAACTTTTTTTAAATTTTAGTAAACTAATTTCCTTTCAGTCAATAGAATCCAACTTTGGTATGTAACAAGAACTTTATAAAGGCAATATCTTTCAGATATTTCATGAACCCAAATATATTGTTTTCAGAGATACAATTTTTTTAACTTTTCGAGTATTTTTCGTATTTGAATTTTTTAAAATGAAAATTCGCTACCACAACGCAATCGCTGCGTACAGAGTTTTTTCATTTATGTTATCATAATAACAATAAATGATAATCATTATTATTATAATTACACCTGTTGAATTATTTCCAGAACCGAAATAACTTAGTTTTCTATATTTAGTACCTCACCTAAAGAGAGCAAATACCTAAAAGCAAGGCACAAACGTTCGATATTTGCACTGTGACAATACAGCCATCTCTGGGGGATGAGAGATAAAGGATATAGGATAAAGAAATTAGGAAGCACCAATTTGATTTCTTAGCTTCAGCCAGTATGTCTACGCACCTTGTCATTCCCATACTTTTCCTCTGAGATCTCTAAGTGTCCCTGAAATTTATGTGTCTATAAAGAGGCAATGGATTCTCAAGGGGTAAGATGACAAATAGTATTTCTTAACTAAACTAGTTTGTGCCCAACGGCCTTGCTTGTACTCGCTCAGTAAATTCTCGTATAAAAATCTTTACTAGAAAAATCTCAACTTTCAAAGTTTTAAAAACATTCTACGGTCCTATATACAGGTGGCCACTGTAAAACGACACAGGCGTGTTTTAGGGCACTTATCGTGATTTTGTTGAAAATTGCTCAAAGGGGTAAATTTTGCTTTAAAGGAGGAAGACTTTTAGACTTATTTTCAACATCACAACACCAAACCTAAAGGAGTGACGTGATCCACCGCTAAAATTCTAAATGACGAGGGGGTCAAGTAGCACATAGTTTTAGAGCTGGTGTAAATCTCTTTTTAACGGTGTCTTATTTTTTAAATTTGAAGAAGTGGACTCTCAGAACTTGAATCCTCAATATAAGAAAAAGGTTTCTTTAATTTGCTACAAATATCGTCGCGCTTTATTGATTGTTCTATCTGATTATCACTTAGGAAAATTTAGAGAGACTGTTCAGAGAACAGGAAAGGTCTTCAGAAGGGCCGTAATACACGTAGAAACATCATTGTTAAAAACACTAAAATTAAAAGTAGTTTAGTTTAATTTTTTAAGCAAGGAATGTAAATATTGCAATTAATTAGAGGTCAGAATTGTATCTATTGACATTGCAAATATCACATTTAGAATGTAAACAGTAAACAAAGTAAATTGGCAAGGTACGCAGGAATGTTGAAGTCAGCAATTTGGAAGGTCGTAAACTAATTAAGCAACAATATAAGTATTATTGTTGGTAAATATAAATGAGATTAATTTTAGTGAATGAGAATGAGTTAGTTAAAATAAGTTCTTACGATATAAACAGTTAATTCAGATTGATTCAGATGTAACGACGCGATACTTGTGATTTAATTATGTAAACATAAAACACTGTTCAATTAAGATTCACGATGTAACAGTCTACGTTAGGTTCATTTTAGTTGTTATTTATAATGTTATTGTTGAAATCTCTGTGAGTTATTTAATTTATAAGTAAACCGTTACCCACGTTCAAATACGCTTAGTTAGACGACCCTATTCCTCCAAATATCCTTACGCTCCCGTTAACAGAGACTTTCTGGTCGGCTTACATTTTTAGGACACCAGGCATATGCATTAACAACTGTTTGCATTTATTTTCAAATTTTACTGGTCTTTCTCGCCCTAAATTTAAAATGTGAAAAATATGGTGGTTTATAAGCACACTTGGAGAACCCAAATCACCACAATACATATTTTTAAAGACCTAACGGTCGTTTCACTAACAAGGTTAGCCTCATTAGAGAATGAGATTATTACTTCAGTTAGAATATCTCATCCTCTGATGACGCTAACCTTGTTAGTGAAACGATTGGTAGGTCTTTAAAAAGATGTGTTGTGGTAATTTGGGTTTTCCAAGTGTAGTAATCAGTGCTCATCACAGGTTCCAATCCTCACTTAGTGAATATGGTGGTTTAAATACATTGTGCAGTATTTATGAAAATTCGCTACAGGGTAAACACCGCTCTGACTATTCGCTAAAGGTGTTTACAAAATTATAAATACTTTAATTATATGTATCTGCGTAAAATGTGTCGCCGAAATATCTCTATATAACGAAAATAATATTTCCTGAACAATAATTTGCATCTCAAACAAATACGCATTTAAATAAGGATGATTTATAACAGGTTACGTCATTAAAGTACCGACAAAGAAAGTCCGTTATAAAAATTTCGTAAACAACTTTTATTGCTAACCGTTAAAGAACAGCGTCTGCCGCCTGAGAGAAGACTCCATGTGCGCTCTCTTCAATAAAAAAGGCGTTTTGAGTTTTAGAAGGAGACAGAAAAAGGCACGCTACGAACACAGCAGAGAGTCGGCGAAGAAGCAGTCAGTCGATCGACACTGTGCTAGAGCAGACAGTGCCAGTTGGACAGTGACTCTGCTGGAAAGAACAATGTGAGACAACTAGTGCCAACTTGAGCGATACGTACTTATAAATATAAGCTCCGCTGTTTCAAATCACGTGATAAGTGAAGTAATTATTCTGATTAAGAGGTGTCGTAGTCTGAGAAATAAATTTGTGACTGTGATTTCGTTTTAAAACAAACCTTATCTTAAATGAAGAACATTTTAGGCTCTGGATTTTTTAAAAGATGTTTTAGGACATTTTTGGCCCAGAATTTCTAGGCGATTGGCTATGAATTATTAGATTTTGGCATCGAGCCTAAATTAAAAGTATAACTTCTGGATGTTTGGCTCTGATTTTCAAGTTTGCTTACAAATAGGTGATAACGCTTGGATTGTGAAGTTTTAAGCTTGAACCTGTAAGAATTTGGTTCTTAATGATTGGCTCCGAAATCCTGGTTTTGAGTAACTTCTTCAAGGCATACACACATACAAACAGCTGTGAAACACGTGAGTCTACCCTTTTTGCACTGAATTAGTTCCATAATATTCTTTTCACCCTGTTAAATCGTTTGGGAAACTGATCAAGCAAATGCCCACTAAAGACAACTCAGCTTCAATTTTTTTTTTGTAGTGACATTGCTAAAATAAAGTTAAATGATAATTATTTGAATATATTCTTGCTTAATGTATAATGTAGTCTTCAAACCATACATAAATGAATTTGCTGTAATTTATGTAACCAAAATAGTTTTCAAGTTAACATCAACTATCTTAGAAGTGCTGTCCATAGTAATTGAACTATCAGTCTGACATTTTTAATCATCCATTTTTACTCTCTGAGTAACGTTTTTATTTATTTAGTTTCTTTTTAAAATTAAATAGTAAACAATAAATATAAAACAACGAGCATTAGGCTCACATTTATTGCTTAAGCAGGGCATGCGACTACTTCCTACTAGATAACGTATCTGACCAGATATATTAAACAAGCTTTCAATAAAAGAGTTATCTTAGAGCTTGATTGATAATTATAATATCTCATTTATTGTCAATCTTGACAATATGACATTTCCATCCTATGCTATGTCTTAAACTACTTAATAAAAACTATTGTTGTGTTGTACTCATGGTTATTATTGTTATACACCTCCTTGTCAGTGTTTCCTGAGTTCATTAGCAGTGCTAATGAGCTACAAAGTTATTGTGAATACCTAGATATCGAACTAATACCGTTACCTATCTAAAGTGTCAGATTTTTACTAAGGGTCTAATAGATAAGAGCTTTTGGTTAAAATCAACCTGTAGAAAATAAGTATCCATTTTAATTAACATTTTAGATATTTCCAATTGGTTAACATTGTTATTTAAATTAATTAGTAAACAAAAACAGAAATTAAATAACACCCGGGAAAACTCCCACTAAATCTTTGTTTGAGAACATACAATTTTAACCTAAGTTTTAAATTATCAGCTTACCCTTTATATGTTACTGGTCGATATTTTGACCGCGCGTAAACAAATGTGTTCCTAATAACCTGACGGGCTCTGTTTGAAACAGATACCTGCTTTTAACTTGCATAGGCGTTCACCGGTGGAAAATTCGAGCACAGGTTTATATCAGCCGAGATAGCCAACAAGCGGTCCAAATATCAACCAGTGTTTGTTAAGTGT
This sequence comes from Tillus elongatus, assembly GCA_964006375.1. Lineage (NCBI taxonomy): Eukaryota > Metazoa > Arthropoda > Insecta > Coleoptera > Cleridae > Tillus > Tillus elongatus. The sequence continues at coordinate 219,403,549 of OZ023263.1, forward strand.
TTAATGCAAATTCACACGTGTTTATGCATTCTCACAATAATGATTACAAAAACAGGATTTTCTTCTATTTTTTTACCGGAAATTGGCGAGTACTTTTAATACTGTTTATATATTACCATAGCACTAGAATATGATAAGTTTGAGTTAGGACCAAGATGTTATTTGTTAATTTCTTAGCACAACCTTAAAATTCTATGATCTTCATTACACCTTGGCGTCAGAAATGAAGAAACTGAGCGACACAATTTCATTATAGAGCGGCATATGCGCATTTAAATATCATACGATAGTTGAAGAGACCCTGTGTTACTTATGATCATGCTCGTCTTTTTCAACTTCGGCGCTAAAATACAAAATGCTGTAATATGATTGTTATGGTCTCATGGCTTCTCGCATTAATGTTTTTAAACCTGCAGAACTGTATGTGGTGATATAAAAAACATCTATCTCATAATCTTCTATGAAATATGTCATTTACTTTGAATTGAAGATATATTGAATGACAGTGACGACTGCATTGTTGATCCAGACTATTTGCCAGATTCACCTCCATCACGGAGACGTATACGTAATTCGTTTTCAGACGAGGATGAATAGTCATTAGAAAATTTGCTTTTGCAAGAACTGCAAACATCTTTCAAATGGACGAAGCAACCTTTTTATAATCACACATTTGCGAGGGTAACATTTAATCAGCCTTTCAGCCCTAATTTTCCAACAAATTTCGAGTCACCACTTGATATTTTCATTAGCCTTTTTGGTTAAGATCTCCTAGATAAAATAGTTATTGAATCAAATCGTTATACCACAGAAAAAAGCACTTCTCTAAATTTATCAAAAGAAGAACTTAAAGCTTTTCTTGTAATGTTGATCATCACGGGCCTCAATTAACTGCCGAGTGTGCGACTGTCAACCGACAGTAACTTCCATAATACTAGAATAACAGATCTAATGCCTGTCAAAAGATCCCTGAGAATACTCCGCTTCTTGCATATAGGTAATACCGAGACTGCACCAAAGAAAGGTGATGTTGCTTTTGACAAGTAAAAATTAAAAAAACCGACATCATTAAGGATAACTCAAAAAATGCATAACACGCTGCCACCATTTGTTAAATGTGTTATCGGAGGTAAATTAAGGAAAACTCAAAAAACTACTGGTCAGATCTGGGGTCAGGGAGTTGCGGGCCAAAGGACGCCAGGCGGCAAGCTGAGGAAGTGGAAACAACAATATAAACTTTCGATGAAGCTTTCCCCAAGACTGTCATGCGCGGTGAAAAGCCGCATCCTGCACGAGGCGACCCTGCTGATAACTCAACATGACGGATCTAGACAAGGAGGTCGAACTAAACTCCCCCAATCTACGGTGTCACGTGACCCGTGCCTAGGGATGGATGGCACCAGGGTGATGGTGTCGTGAACGGAACCTCTGGAGTACCGGGAAATCCTCCAGAGGAACTCGCCTTGCACCACACATGGGATTCTGATGGCATGGACAGTATTTCCCCCATTCTCGTGGCAACAATATGAGGATCATAAAAACCAATGGGGCTTGAGGAGTGGCTCCGGCTACAGACTCGTGCCGCCCACTAGGGAAGCAACCAGGTGTTGATGGGACTTAGGTCCCTTCAGGTCAACCTCCAACACAGTAGGGCAGTCACGGCCGGACTACGGATGGCTCTGAGGAACACGGATGTGGCTTTTATCCAGGAACCGTACTCCTGTGAAGGAGAGACCAAGGGACTCGGCCTACATTTTTGTCAGGAAATGGATATAGTTTCTGCCTTTAATTAATTTCTGTTCCAGGGACCTGGCAACGATCAAAATCCGATGTGTAGGAGCGGATGGGCCGAGGGACATTACTGTCGGATCAGCCTATTTGCCAGGGGACAGCACGGACCCTCCTCCACCCAACGAATTGGAGCAGCTGATCGTGGGTAACAGAGCCGGTGGAGGGCAGACCATCATCTGCATGGATGCGAACGCGCACCATGAGTTGTGAGGTAGCTCGGACACAAACTCTAGGGGTGAGGCACTTTTACAATTCTTTATGAAATTTAATTTAGACATATTGAATCGAGGTAATGAACCGACCTTCGTCAGAACACGGCGTGATGAAGTTTTAGATCTAACAGTTTCCACCCAGTTCTGTTAAAAACATTTTTATGAAAATTCACTGCTATAGCGCACTTGCTGCGTCCAGACTTTTTAAAAGTTCGTTTCTCCCACAATACATACACACCTAAATAGATTATAATTGAATTAAAAGCGGGATGCATCTGCATAAATTAAGCGAACAAAAGAATATCCTTGTACAATTAGATTTGGTTTAAGCCGCACGTATTCATAAAAAGTTGTAATCGAATACAAATGAAATTATGGATATCTCAGAAAGCACAGGTAATTTAAATTTTGAGATGGCCATTAAAAAGTCTGGAGCTGTGAGAAATAAAAAGAGACCAGAAGAATTTGGACTGCTGAATATTTACGAGTCAGTAATTTCAATGGGATATTTAAGATACCGTGATTTATTTTGCTGCCTAGATCTCCCTTTCTCTGATGTAAATTTTGTGCAGCCATTTATTTTCTTATTGTATCATTCTCACCAGGGGAAACGAAACAAGTAATACGAAAATTTATGTCTAATTAGACAATTTGAAAAAGCTATATATATATATATATATATATATATATATATATATATATATATATATATATATATATATATATCTTTCTCGATGAAGATCACTTAGATAAAAAAATTGGTAATACGAATATTTTGTATCAATCATTCCTTGTTACTTCTTTTCTGAAGTGAGCTATGACAAGGCAATACCTACTACAATTGATAACATAACCATAAAATTGGGGAAAAGTCATAACGCAGCTAGTAAGTTATGGTAGCGAATATTCGTAATTTTTTCCAATAATTATTAAAAAATATTCTTTTTCAATAAAAAAAAAAAAGGTTTTACAAAAATGTATTATACCAAACTTTTCACAAAGTGCGAATTAATATATTGCTAATAAGGCTAGATGCATTCTCGCAACAATTAGAACCGTAGACCGGTTTCGCTCTCATTAGAGCTCCTCAGTACGACATACTAATTGCAGCGAAAATACACCTATAAAGTAATACGGCTATGGTAGCCAGCCTTTCAACACTAAGTGAGTAGTGGGCGTGCCGCAACCTAGTTGCGGAACCAAGTAGTATGTTGTCACGCCAGCTCCAAATAACACAAGGTGTTTAAAAATAGAGACTGTATACAACCAACTAACAATTTGGTAAATTGTCAGCCCTGGCCCTACTATAACCGTATTACTTTATAGGTGTATTTTTGCTGAAATTAGTATGGCGTACTGAGGAGCCCTAATGAGAGCGAAACCGGTCTACGGTTCTAAGTGTTGCGACGTAAGGACCTCCTACCTACATCACTGAGACCTCTCAGTATTACATCATTCCTCCTGAAGGGATTGGAAAAATACTGGACGGACACATTAGGGGGAACATCTTAACCGTTAACCCCCTAAATACCCACCAGTATGCCTATCAAACTGGCAAATCAACTGAGTTAGCGCTCAATAACCTCGTCGAGAAGATCACACACTCTCTGGAAAATGGAGAGGTTGCGGTGGCGGCATTTCTCGACATCGAAGGCGCATTTAATAATGCATTACCGATCTCCCTCTACGAGGCCACTATCGCTAGGGGGGTGGAACCTACCATCTGTGGCTGGATCGGAAACATGCTGCACAATCGGACCATTATTACCTCGTTGTGGGGAGAGGTGGTCGGCGTCAGGGCTGCGAGGAGGTGTCCTCAGGGGGGCGTACTATCCCCCCTGCTGTGGTCCCTCTTTGTAGACGATCTGCTGGCTATTCTTGAACTCTGGGAGGTTGAGGTCCAGGCGTATGCTGATGATCTCGTCATAATGGTTAGAGGCAAATCTGAGGAGGAACTGGCTAGTACTCTTCAGGAAGCACTAAATGTAATCAATGATTGGTGCCGGAGGGAACAGATGTCTGTGAACCCTCGCAAAACGATCATTGTTCCATTTACCAGAAGAAGAAGGTTGGACAAATTAAAACCACTTATTCTCATGGGAGAAACCATTCCATTTTCGGACCAAGCAAAATATCTGGGAGTTATCCTAGATAAGAAGCTCAACTGGGATATACAGTTAGAAAACGTTATCCGCAGGGCAAAACTGTCCCTGTGGACCTGCTGGAGAATCTGTGGTAACAACTGGGGAACAAACCCCCAACAGATGTACTGGCTCTATGTAGTGGTTATCAGGCCAATGATAACATACGGAGCCATAGTTTGGTGGCCTATGGTACTTCGTGGTATCGCGAGGGCCAAACTGGCTCATCTACAGAGACAAGCTTGTCTGATGATAACGGGAGCGATAAGCACCGCACCATCAGCCGCTCTGGAGGTCGTCCTCAATATTCCCCCACTTCACATATAGTTGGAGAGGGTGGCGAGGTGGACAACGTACAGACTAAAACAAACGGCAGATAACATGCCGAGGGAAGTCAATCTGAGAGGGTCCGGTCTCCTTGATGACAGTGATTGTCACAGGATACTGGGAATGGTCTCAGACTTGATGCCTAAAAAAATCAGCCAAGATCTGTCTTTCAAGACCGTCCTCCCGGAAAGGGAGGACTGGGACCGGAATCAATCGACCCTGTTGAGAACGGACCTCTGCTTGTACTCTGACGACCCCAAAACCAATTTGGGAGTCGGAGCCGGCGCATATGGGGGCAGCACCGATGCTAGACTTTCAGCTAGCCTCGGCAAGTACGCAACCATACACCAGGCAGAAGTGTATGCCATCGAGATGTGTGCAAGGGAAAGTTTAAAAGACCTGTGCACAAACAAATCGATAAAGATATATGCAGATAGCCAAGCTGCAATAAAGGCTCTTGGTTCCTACCGGTGTAATTAAAAGACGGTATGGAGTTGTAAATCTGCCCTTAACGAATTGCGCAGCTGTAATGAGGTGTCGCTGGTCTGGATACCGGGTCACTCGGACCATGACGGCAATGTTGCGGCCGACGCGCTTGCCAAGAGTGGGGCCCAGAGTGACTTTGTTGGACCAGAACCGGTGCTGGGGATAACATCTTGCACAGCAAAACGCACCTTAAAGACCTGGACAGAAAGAATGACAATCCAATATTGGCAAAATCTTCCAGGATTAGCCCACCCTAAGGCCTTCAGAAATGGCCTGTCTGAGTCAAGGGCTAAAAAGCTTCTAGAGTTGAACAGACAACAACTGAGAACTCTAGTCGGCCTGTATACAGGATACTGCCGCTTGCGGCACCACATGCACCGTATTGCGGTCGGTCAGGAGACCGAGTGCCGGCTGTGCATGGATAATGAAGAAACAGCAGAGCATGTGCTGTGTTACTGTCCGGCAGCGGACAGGACTAGATACCTGCTCTTTGGCAAGGTAAAGTTTGCTCCAGAAGACCTGGATCAACTTTCGCCCACAAAGATTATCGACCTCTGCAGGAGGCTGGATTTGTTGGGCGAAATATAGACTTTAGGCGTGAGCCACAATAGACCTTAAGGTCGCGGTGGAGGGCCGATATGGCACTCACATACAAACCTAACCTAACCTAAGTGTTGCGAGAATGCATCTAGCCTTACATACTTTGTCCCTATATTAGGGTAGAAATGGGCCAGGGCTGACAATTTACTAAACTGTTAGTTGGTTGTATACAATCTCTATTTTTAAACACCTTGTGTTATTGGGAGCTGGCGTGACAACATACTATTTGGTTCCGGAATTAGGTGGCGGCACGCCCACCACTCACTTAGTGTTGAAAGGCTGGATACTATAGCCGTATTACTTTATAGGTGTATTTTCGCTGCAATTAGTATGGCGTACTGAGGAGCTCTAATGAGTGCGAAACCGGTCTACGGTTCGAATTGTTGCGAGAATGCATCTAGCCTTACATACTTTGTCCTTATATTAGGGTAGAAATGGGTTAGTTTTTTTCTTTAGTTGAATTGCTTCACAATTGTTTTGGGTTGTGTGCACTAGGTATTTTTGGGAAAGAAATTATATTGCTAGTATTACCAAATCTCTGACTTAGGTGACTTTTCATCTTATTGAACAATTAGCTCTAATGAATTTTATACGTTATTTGTAATTAAAAAAAATATGTATATTGTTCAATTAACTATTATTATTATTATTATTATTATTATTATTATTATTATTATTATAATTTTTATTATTATTATTATTATACATAGGTTAAATAAAATAATGCCTCCGATATTTGTCATTACTTCCTAGAGGCGCGATACATTTTGTACTTGAGATTAAGTAACGATTTTAAGGCTCGATCATTTTGAAACGTAATCACTTCCATTTCTGTTGCAGCGATGTCTTCGCCAATATTTTGCATATCACAAGTCGCAAACTCTTGGAAATCAATTGCCATGATGGGTGAAACAACAAATTGCGCCACTAAAGCCATTTGGTTGAAATCGTTAAAACGATTTTTGAAGGTATCTTTTAAGTTAGAAACTATTTCTACGCGATATTTACTGTCATGAGGTTCCAATGGATTTTGAGATATCTTTACTGAAAGAATTGAAAAATGTTTGGCATCGCGGTTGATTATGTTTTGTTTCCAAAACTCAAGCTTTTGACGCTTTTATATCAGAACTAAGAACCTCGGTGGTTCAGGGGTAAGAATGTGTGGCTCTGAACCGAAGGGTACTGGGTTCGATCCCAGGGTACTCCTTTCACTTTTTCAGTACAAACTGTACAATTAACATCAACCGAGGTTCTGGCATTGTAAAATCGTTAAAAAGATTTTTTGAAGGTATCTTTTAAGTTAGAAACTATTTCTACGCGATATTTACTGTCATGAGGTTCCAATGGATTTTGAGATATCTTTACTGAAAGAATTGAAAAATGTTTGGCATCGCGGTTGATTATGTTTTGTTTCCAAAACTCAAGCTTTTGACGCTTTTATATCAGAACTAAGAACCTCGGTGGTTCAGGGGTAAGAATGTGTGCCTCTGAACCGAAGGGTACTGGGTTCGATCCCAGGGTACTCCTTTCACTTTTTCAGTACAAACTGTACAATTAACATCAACCGAGGTTCTGGCATTGTAAAATCGTTAAAACGATTTTTGAAGGTATCTTTTAAGTTAGAAACTATTTCTACGCGATATTTACTGTCATGAGGTTCCAATGGATTTTGAGATATCTTTACTGAAAGAATTGAAAAATGTTTGGCATCGCGGTTGATTATGTTTTGTTTCCAAAACTCAAGCTTTTGACGCTTTTATATCAGAACTAAGAACCTCGGTGGTTCAGGGGTAAGAATGTGTGCCTCTGAACCGAAGGGTACTGGGTTCGATCCCAGGGTACTCCTGTCACTTTTTCAGTACAAACTTTAACATTAACATCAACCGAGGTTCTGGCATTGTATAGGAGCAAGTTGAATGTCTGCACGTTCAGCCCTTCGGAGGGGGCGTAAAGCCGTCGGTCCCGTGTCCATGCAATGTTGGGCACGTTAAAGATCCCTACCCTCCGCAAATAAAGGCCGGGGTTCGGCAAAATTTCCAGGATAGTGAGATTAAACTGCTCCCTGGCGTCGGTGATTGGCCATAGTCGCGGAAATAGGCCAAAGTTAAAGAAAAAACAACACACACATATATCAGAACTAATTTCCGCTGGTTCTGTGTCTCTTTCCTGAAGCTGCAAATCAATTTCATTTATATTTTCTGTGATGTCCACAAGATAACTAAAATCTCGAAGCCAGACTGAATTTTCCACTTTCGGAATCGGTTCATCGCGTCGTTTGAAAAATTGAACTTTGGAAGATAGGACATCATTAAACCGTTTGAGCACTCGTCCTCTACTTAACCATCGAACTTCAGAGTGAAGAACTGGGTCCCCGTCTTGACAGTCAATTTCATCGGCCAAGGTTTTGAATAATCTTTGTTAATGCGTGTGTCTGGTTCGTGGATTGTAATTATTGCGGTTGAGTATTAAAGTTAACTGTATCGTGTTATAAAAATAAAATCACTTGGAAACACTTAACTTAGTTATATATTTAAAGTAATATGAACTATATACTATTTATGTACATTAATATAGGCGGCACGTGTAATACTGAAACGCGTGGTCGAATACGAATTATTATTGTTGCACTCGGTGCAAACGAATAACGAATATGCATTGAAGCTCTTGGAAGCTGACAAACGAATCGACTATGTCCAGATCTTGATTGTTGCAGGTACCCTTTTTTGAAAGGTGGGACATGCGCACAATACACTGTAGTTATGTCAGATTCCTGTGACATCCAGGACTGCACTACTACAACATAAAATCGCGCGGTAAAACTAAACAATCTTCTTTGTAACACTTGAGCTCTAATCTTGTTCATAAATTTTACTACCAATTTCATAACAGTGTTTAGTTTTAGACAATTCCTGCATAATGCTTGCTGATGGATAATGCAGTGGTAATAGATAAATTGCGGAAGACATTCGTCTTTACGACATAACGCCACCAGATCCTTATCACAACCATAGCTGGAGCGCCATGGGTTGTCAAGCCTACCATTTTCGATATTCGAATTTTCTCTGATGAAATAATATTGTTTTCGTTCTTGTCAAAGGTAACTTAACAAATATTAACACTGTCAAAAAGTACGCTGAATACGCTTTCCAAAAATGTGTCGCATGACCCATGTTGCTATTTAAGAAATCAAAAAGTTATCACCTTTCAAAAAAGGTGTGCCACCAAATAGTCTTAAATAATCTGTCATGCAACTCTACATATTTTGAGTCCGATGCCTTTCTCGGTCTAACAATTTTGGCCCTGTTGTGTTACTTATGCGCAACCCTATATAATATAACGTTAGTCAATACGATAAAGGAACCTGGAATGTTCACGTTGAAAAAATACTGCGTAAGGCAGTCACAAGGCGGCTATATGGAAAAACGTGGGGACTAAGACCTAGTATGGCTCACTGACTGTACACAAGGGTGGTCAGACCATCGTTAACATACACGGCACTGGTCTGGTGGACTGAGGTGATACAATCCAGTGCCAAATAAAAACTAGGCAAGATCCAAAGGATGGCTTGCCTAGGCATCACAGGGGCCATGACTTCAACCCCAACAGCCGCCATGGAAGTGTTGCTGGATCTGCTCCCACCCCCACCCCCCTACACTTAGTTATCATAGGGGAGGTTAGGCTAGGAATATACAGACTAGCCTGCAATGATAGACTAAGGATCAACCCAGGTTGCAGGGGCCATTGCAAAATTCAGGAGATCGTGAAGGAGCCCATGTTTGAAACTAGGTCAGACTTGGCGAGCCCGCGAGTCTGCAGGGGAACAATTTTACGCCTCACAAGGGGTCGCGAGACAATTTTTAAGAAAGCTGATTTGCAGCTAACTTTTTCGATCAAAAATAATTATAAAAATTTGTTAGGTAATAGGAAAGATAAAGATAACGCAACTGAAATGCCATATATCTATGAGATAAATTGTAAGGATTGTAATCTTTAATACGTTGGCCAGACTTAAAACCAGATTCAAGGAGTATATGGCACAGCTGAGATACGGTAGTGTAGACAAGTCATGCGTGACACTACATATTTTGGATAATAATCACCACATATATAAAGAGAATCAGAAACTTATCAAAAATATTAGACAGCCAAGGGTGCTTGATGCGTATGAGAGTATTTATATTTCTAAGGCAATAAAAAATAAAAGTTCCTTAAACCAAGCCCCGCCATTGACTTACAGGGGCTATACTCTGTTTACACTCTGTCTTTGACATATAAGATATTCCGAAACTCGACATGTAAAGTTATAACGTTCAAAAACCTCGTCCGGTAATTAAATACAATAAATCAAAAATTTGCCTGGGATTTTGTCCCTCTCTTTATCGGTCTTTACTTAAGACCTAGTATAAAAGACAGGTTCCAATCTCCACTTAGTCGCTTAATAAACTCCTATAAATGCCGGTTGTGTAATTTCCTAAATAATTCTCATAATTTCTTATTGTTTGTCACAAAATTTTAAATAGTAAAATTACAGGAAGAAACTTAGATAACTATTACTCATTAATCAATTAAGTACTGTGATACTTACTTTTGTGCTAGCTATATTTAAGAAAGTTAATTCAGACTCTTCTCCATTTAACATTATAGATACTGTTTGTTGTCCTAAAATATCTGAAAATAAAAGAAACGGATTTTAGTATTTTATTCTAAGTATAACCTTAATTACATTTAATTTTCGGTTAAAGAAAATCGTACTGTGAGAAAATCTAAATACACGTATAGAGACTTACTTTTCTATTCTTTCCATAATATCAAAAATGTCCGAGGAGGTTCTGAAGATAAAGTTGTTTGGTTTTTTGGCCAGGAGCTCGGTTTTGGACATGAATCAGCTAGGGTTCAGATCCAACAGGTCAACCACAGCAGCTCTGATCGAGTTGTTGGAGGGACTAGCTTTCAATTAACGTAATGAAGTCGTGCTCGTATCATGTGATCTGAGCAAAGAATTCGACTGCGCTTCGAGACCTACCAATCATACCCTCGGACCGGATGTAGACTGTTTTTTGGGGAACGTTTTTTCTGAAAAATTGATCATTTAGCGGGGTGTGCCTTAGCGTTCAATTCTTGGGTCTTTACTGTTTACAATATATGTAAATGATCTGCCTGTCAATATACCGTGTCACCTTCGGAGTCTGTTTGCAGATGATGTCAACTTCATCAACAAGGCTGCGTCTGGTACATATTTAGTCCATCTCACCAATTGATCGCTTATAAGATAGGAAACAGGTTTGCAGGGAATGGATTTTAAGACGGTGCCTTGTAACCACGAGACCGTGATAATTCCTGGAATCACACTTGCGACTATACTCTCCTGGATATCCTACATATCAGCGTTATCCAGAAAATTATCAACAGCAATATATATACCATTAGACGCTGCTACGGTTCCCTGCTACTAACTAACTGAAAGGTGGAAATCACCTAAGGCTTAAGCTCGAGCATAGTGACATCTCAGAGGGATTCTGGTGTTCGGTAACACTTTGAGTTTTATACTAGTCTTAAGGACTTTAATTAATAGACGCCAGCAACTATTCCCCAAGCACTTACAAGAATGACATTAATACTAAAGAGGGTAATTATGGTGACTCGGTAGCAGAACCACTTATGGGACCAGAACCGGTCCTGGACGTGACGAAGAGCACTGCCAGAGGATCCATTAAGTCCTGGGTCATAAACGAACATAATGTGTACTGGGCAGACTGTCCAGGGCTCAGACATGGGAAGTCAGTAATTGAGGAACCCAGTTCAAAGAGAGCTGTGGAGCTGCTAAATTTTAGCAGAGGACAGCTCAGGAACATAACAGGACTCTTGAGGGGACACAGGGCTGTCAAAAAACACCTCCATAAAATGGGGCGGTTCGAGGGGGACCTCGTATGCAGACTCTGCGGCGAGGGGGAGGAATCAGCCCAGCACATCTTGTGCGAGTGTAAAGCTCTGGATCTCAAAAGACAACTGATCTACGAACAGCCTAGACCGGAGACAAATCAATATAAAGCTTCACCCTATCAATTGCTGTGCAGGCTGGTTCAATATAGAGTGATTTTGGAATGCGTGGAGTAGAAAAGACAAAGGGCATGCACAATAAGCCAAAGGCTGCGGTGATATCCGGGCGGCAAAGACGCGGACGATCCCTAAGGGAGAAAAAAAGGTGACTCGGTGACTTGAGACTACTATTACAACAAACGCACAAGGTGCCAGTTCAATAATCAATGTATAACTCACAATACTGCAAAATCAGAAGGCTTATCAGTACTAAACTACTTCTATAATCAGCAAGATATGAACAGAAGCAAAGTCATTACTTTTATACTAATTATACAACTTAAAAGTCAATGGTGGGGTCAACAAATAATAATGCCAGATATAATATTAACCCATATATTCACACATCAATTAAACATCAGCTGCAATCAATGGTGTTTAATAACACCAGCTGTTAAATTACATTTCTGGGAACTAACAAAAAGTGTACATTCGGTATAACAATTTAAATAGAGTTAAAACACCTTGCTTCAAGAGCCTGAACAATGAGAATACTGTTACCTACGTAACAATTAACCTAAAACTCCAGTTAATAAATTGCAAGACCCGTTAAGCGCTCTTGCAAGCGAAAACAATAACAAAATTCACTGGCTGTTCTATATTACTTAGCTAAACACTCGAAGGTGAAGCCCCCTTGTAGATTAGTGTCCTTATGACCATAGAAATATCAACATAAACCACCCTGTAGGTCAGTAGACTTGAAATAATACGTAACTATTAGTGAGGTTATATCTCCAGCAACAATTGACAGATTAATACATCAGTTAAATTGACAACACTATGGAGATGTCAACCAGGTTCAACAAACATTAAAGATAGGCCATGGCTGACGACGACATTACAAGTCACTATACGTCAAGCAGTTTATCTGACTTGATAAAATATATCGCGCAAAAAAGGATATTTCATAGGCAATGCACGGCACTAAAATTCCACTAATATCTGAAATAAATCACATGAGATGGTTGCTCTATATTCATCTAGTCTCAAGAGACGGGTTCTTGACACCCTAGACGGACTCCTCCAGCTCACCACAGCCAGTCGACATGACCCTGGCCGTAAACGAAACGGATATGTCTAGTACAGCTCTCTCGCCAGCATCCAGTCTGCAGCGGTTTCGTGCTCTAACGTCACATTCAACGTTGACTCGCATTTACACTGAAGTGGCAGTGACCATAAGAACAATCTAATATACTGGCTGTAAGCACCAGCCTGCCTCGAAGGATGATATCATAAACAGAAGCAGTGACAACACACCAAAATGGCTCCCGCTGCGGCTACATTAACGCATAACAGCTCGACCACCAGAAACGAAGAGGCACAAGTTCCGTCAACAGCCGTTATATCTACACACATGCGCTAAACTCAGTCATACCAAGCTAGAGGCATTGAATCGTACCGTCTCTCAGCTAATAACCATATAATGTAACTACCCGTTAGCCAGAAATAAAAAAATATATCAGTATGAACCTCAGCGCCACTGTATACTTACCATAGACATAATAAAATTATATGACCAGGGTCAAGTCAAATGTAGTAGTCACGACGAAAACGCAAAAGTCAAGTCCCGTAACGATGGGAACCACTTTGTTAAATGGTTTGTTCAAAGTTTGTTATCATGGCCTTTTATTTTATCTTCATCATTGTGTCTTGTCAGTTCTTTTTTCTGGTAAGATTTTAACTAGAGGATGAGAAATTTAATTTTATATATACTGATAGCAATTAAAAGGCGAAAAATGTATTCCTATGATTTGTCGCAGAATTAATTTTTGAGCGACATCGAATATCTCGAAAATGGTGTGTCCGAGAGATTTGGATCAAATATACATTTTTTTGGTTACAATTGATTAGGGCTGCAATGTATCTATTCGGTAGGTCGATATTACTGGGTGTCAAAAAATTATAGCCAATGGAATGCAAGCATAGTTTTACAGGTGGCGCCCTCTACCAGCAGTGTTATTAAGAACAACATATTTAAATTTCTTGCCCTCAAAAACCTCCGCATGCGAACTCTTACGCCAAAATTTTAATTTGACTCAGACGCTGTATTTAAAAAACTAAGCATTTGCGGACCCATGTTTATATGAAAAAATAGTCTTATTTTTTTGTGCTGAATGTGCACCTGTAACATACATCATCATTTTTGAAACATCCTGTATAATATAATGAACAATGTAGATAATTTTTATGAAAATTCACTACCATGGCGGGTTTGCTGCATCCATATTTTTGTATATCTAGATCTCCATACCGTAATCTATCTTCTTGTGTATATATCATACAGAATCTTCTATGATTTGGTAGGCATTCTGACTGATAATTTTGATAGTAAAATAAATAAGTGTAAATCAGCTGCAAGAAAAGGATGGTACAAATCCCTACCTACCCTGCTTATCTAATTTATTTATAGCGCGATGTCTGTGTTTCGGACATCGAGGAATTAATCCTGAAAATTAAGTTTATCTCCAGAATTAACTGTACAACTTTTAGTGTTCGTACAAAAAGATTTACGTTCTTTTAAAAGACAGTAACTGAAAGCGCTCTTTGCGAAAAAATACTTAAAAAACATTACATCTGCGTTCTATTCGCTTTCGTTGTAACCAATCAATAGGAGATACGTAATTCGCTTGTACAAACATTCAATCAGGTACATAGGTACATACATATATGCGAGCATGTATTATAAATTCAGCACTTGTAATGCAAACACTGTCTAAATTTAGAGCTTACCGTCTTGGCTTCGCTACTCCAAATGCCACCAATTCATTTTACTCTCGATACGTTGTGTTCCCTACTCCGTTATAGTCAATGTCGATAAATGTAACACGCCACTCGCGAAAATCTGTTCACTGTTCACTGTTCTGATAATTTTCATCTGAACCAGACGAAATTCATGACGATGTGTGATGGAGATAAGAAACGAAAGCGCTCGGCAAGGTCAGATTCAAACTCATATCGCATTAAATAAAATGCCACAATTACAATAGGCACCAGCCTCCAGAGTTAACGACAGAGGGTTATTTCCGCCACCCTGATTTATATTTCTCGTATTTATTCCCGGTTCAACGACGACGAGCCATAATAAACGCAAACATATTAAATTAAATCTTGGGTTGGAGCTGAGGAAAGCGGATTCCTAGGTTTGGATTAAGCTTATTGTAATACCTACCACATTATGGAATATTTCAAATACAGATGCAGAAGCATCCCTCATTATTTGCTATTCTCTTAATAGATATTGCTCCTCTAGGGCTCTTTAGCTTCGTATATAACATATCTAATCAGGTTTAAGGGGATTAAATACGTGTTTATGCACTTAACGACTATGTGAAAACTGGAACCTGTGATGAGCACTAATAAGTACACTTTGAGAAAACACCCAAATCACCACAATTGCGATCTTATATACGTGGGTCAAACTAGGAAAAACATAGCCACCAGATTTCGTGAACATCTCGCACAGTTACGATATGGTACGGTGGACAAATCATGTGTGGCACAACATATATGGGATAATAATCACCACATTGACAAAGAAAATGTGAAACTTGTCAAAAACGTTAGACATCAAACTATGCTTGATTCATTAGAAAGTATTTTTATATTAAGGTCTATTAAGAACAAAACTTCATTGAATCGTGCGGCACCTTTAATTTCTAGTCCTTTATTTTCACTTTGCATTTGACCGCTTAAACACTCCGAATTTGTCTGTAGAATAATAAATTATGTTAATAACTTTGCCGGTTTATACATATACTGTCCTATACGTTTTTCTCGACTTAAATATCTTTTTGTTTTGTTTGTATCTATGAATTTAATATAAATACTATCACGAAGAATTAGCATCAATATAAATACAGTTTGTATGTAGTATTTTAGTTGAATTATTTATATTTTGTTAGAGTGTTAACATGTTGAGCCAAACACCCGGTATTAGTTTTTCTATTAAAAAAAAAGATGAGCGCAGTTGTTGTTTATCTAGCTAGATGTTTGTCGGCGGGTTCCAATATCCACATAGTAAATTTCTAGATCGAAAGGGAACATGCAGATTATTTAAATAACTCGGCTCCTTTAAAGCTATTATCCGTATATTAGATAAATATGTCGACCAGAAAATTAAAAAAGCAGGTCTTCCACCTAGTAGTTTCACCACACAATAAACAAACGATCGTTCCTAGACGACAATTTTACTTCGGACTAGTTCGTTTACCTTGACGCGACTTAACTTCACGGTTAAGACGTTTGAATTTTTAAAACAATTTATTTAATACTTTGAACAATCAATACTTAATTATTTAGTTACAAGAAAAATGAATAATATAATATACTAAAATAAGACTATCAACCTACATGTGATCTAATGTCTATGCACTCGGTGTGCTAATGACTAACTCGGAACAAGAATGAACGGTTCTACCTCTGTGATTAGCCTCTTTATAGTCTTCCCTCCAGGCGTGGCACTATTGTCTCTGGATAACAAGGAATCTGCTGATGTAGATTCTCACAGTGATATTCCGTTCTACTTGCACTTTGAACCTGCAAAGTTCTTGGCTCCGTTAAGACGGCGGCTGACTCAGCGGTTCTTACCGTGGGAAGGCGACATTGTATTATAACGGGCCATTGTTTGGGCTCCATTTATCTCGCGATATAAATACATGTAGCTAGTTGTTTAAGTTAGAATTTATCTTCCTCTGAAGATGTTGACTTTGTCCAGGAAACGATCGTAAGGTCTCGGAAATATGTGTTGTGGTGATTTGGTTGTTTTCTCAAAGTGTACTTATTGCACTTAACGACTTATAAATAGTTGTTATTTCGCATATGTTACTTATTATTTAGTTTTAAATGCGTAATTGAAATGTCATTTTACAGGTGTATCTACTTTATAACCCTTTGTGTACTGGTGGTTACGCTATGTAAACATCTTTTCTACATTTTATTACACATTACCCTACTGGTTTCTAGTGGCGGCTCGTGAGTGTCGCGGTAGCGGAGGCAGTAATTTTTTCAATTTTCAAGGTCACACGTTTTCCTGGCACATCAGAATTTTTGTGAAAAATCCATTTATACAAAAATAAACACTTTCACAAGAAAATTTTTTGAAATTTGATACCTTTTTCAAATAATTTAGACACGAATTACTGAGGGTATAAATAAACAGGAATAAACACATAATGTTTATTAAATTGTTAAATATTGTTTATAGACCAAAAATAAATTTCACTAGAAATGCCATATACATTATACATAGTTCAATAAATAAATAAATTTAAATTAGTGATCCAATCCAATGAATGGTCTATGACGAGAAGCAAAACGTAGAGGCAGTGTTGCCAATTGCAGTCGTTTGTAAAATTTACGATTCAAGGAATTTTAATTTACTCGCTGTTTGAAAAGCTGTGTTTTGTTAGTCAACAAATCCAGGACCCCGTGGAACGTAACTATATATATATATATATATATATATATATATATATATATATATATATATATATATATATATATATATATATATATATATATATTCCGGGATTTATACGTTCAAATCCGAGATCCGGGGCAGGATATCTCATTCACAGTACAGAGACAGTCAATAAGTACACGTGCTTTTGCATACCTAACTCTACTTAGCCAGCGAAACGCATTGTCTTATTGTTAATAAGAAATAAAAACATAAATGTAACCATAATAATATTTTGTATTATATTAGTGAATTTTCTTAAAAAAAATTCACTAATGAGGAGATCCCGACTTTTGAATTTTGAAAAAATTTCTTCAAATGAGCGCTAAGCCCCCCAGAAAACATATCCGGGGTCAGTTTCAATTTTTATATGTATATATATATATATATATATATATATATATATATATATATATATATATATATATATATATATATATATATATATATATATATATATATATATATATATATATATATATGTATCACACCGATAACTCAAAAAATAATGGGCCGATTTTGATCAAATTTAGTGAAAAAATTCCTTTTGCAAATGGCTTGGATGAGTTCGTTAGTCAGGAAAATCTGACCAGGTTTTCCCGGAAAATTTTGTGTTTTCTTTCGAAAAAAATTTATATCTCCGGAACTTACAAAGTAAGGGCAACCAAATTTGGTACGCAGGTTTACATCGTTATAGGTAAGTTATCTACCAAAATTTAGCTATGTAGGTCAAAAGACAAAAAAGTTATAGGCATTTAAAAATAAATAAATTGGGGTTTTCCTCAAAACGTCAAAGTCGCGATTTAAAATGTCAAAATTGGCAACATTTAGGCAAATAACTTGAATCTAATACGGGCTATAGAAATAAAATGTCTCAAGAAGGATGTTTTACAAACCCTAAAGTCTTAGTTTCAACCGTCATAGTCCTTCATTTTACTAAAATATTTGCAGAAAATTCATTTCAAATAGACCCTTTCTCTGATGCTTGGCAGTAGCCTTAGCTATAGAGTTTATCATTTAATGGTATATAATTTTTGTCGAATTTTCGTAAAAAATTAATAAAGCTCAATATATCCGTTATTATATAAGATATGAAGAAAATTTGTATATATCAATTATAGGGTGTCTTGAGCTACATCTTAAAATAATATTTCTGCAATCACAGGGTGGCCCATAAGTCGTTGGTGATACAAATTTCCTTTTTTTTAATCAAACACGCCTTATGTTATTGCAATTTTGCATTTTCCATCGAAATATAATGCATATTTGTAAGAAAATAAATTCTAGACGCAGCAAGTGCGTTATGGTAGCGAATTTTGATCAAATGTTTCATATTTGAACAGCTCAATTTGCTATTAACCTATAAGGTTGACTAAGTAACGTGTTGCTTCGGGAACATTTTAAGTTTACTTTTGGAAATTTTTGTACATTTTCACACAATAAAGTTATTTTAATGGAACATGGCACATTGTTTTTACTATATAGGTTATACTGGTAACCAAATTTGATGCCTGCTTTCTTAAAAAAACACACATATTTGTTATTAAAAAGATTTTTATGAAAATTCACTACCATAACGCACTTGCTGCGTTCCGAATTTTATTTCACTTGTCGCCACCAAGTAATGCGATCTAGCCTTACATACTTTGTCCCTATATTAGGGTAGAAATGGGCCAGGGCTGACAATTTACTAAATTATTAGTTGGTTGTATACAGTCTCTATTTTTTAACACTTTGTGTTATGTGGAGCGCCGTGACAACATACTACTTGGTTCCGCAACGAGGCGGCGGCACGTGCTTCGTGCCTTACATCTCACTTAGTGTTGGAAGGCTGACTACCATAGCCGTATTACTTTATAGGTGTATTTTCGCTGCAACTAGTATGTCGTACTGACGAGCTCTAACGAGCGAAACCGGTCTACGGTTCTAATCGTGGTGAGAATGGATCTAGCCTTACGTGTCGTTGTTGCCTAGCAAGAACCAACGCGAAGGTGTAGAGTATAACTTGCCAAGGGGTGGGGTGTGGTGTCAGGAATCAGGGAAAACGGAAATCGGGGATTATTTACATATTTACAGAAATAACTAAACAATACGTTTTAAATAACAAGAACGAAAATAAAAATAAATAAATAAAACGGAAACACAAAATAGGTGGTGTAGAGCATCTGTTATTGAAATATTTTTGTAAATTAATGGAACATGCCAAGAGGTTGGGCGTGGGACGTGATGTCAGGAATCCGGGAAAATGGGATTCGAGGATTATTTACATATTTACAAAAATAAGTAACCAATAAGTTCTAAATAACAATAACGAAAATAAAAATAAATAAATAAAACGGAAACAAGAAAATAGGAGGTGTTGAGCATTTGCTACTGAATTTAACTGATAAGCTAATACGTTCCAAAATATTTTTACAAATTAATCGAAAAATCGCTTATTCAAGGATACTTTTCCAAATGATATAAACATTTTGCGCCAAAAGTTAGTGCTAGAATTCACAACTCTACGAGCAAGACGAAGAATAATCCACCGGGCTGTTACGAACAATCTGCGAAGACGTATGCAAAAATGCATAGAAGTCCAAGGGGGCTTATTCGAGCATTTACTTTAGGTTTTTTAATTTGTCCATTTTGAAAGTTAAGTAAGCATTAATATTTTCAAGAAATACTGAAAATGTCATTTTTTGTTATCAAAACGTTTTAAATTCAAAAGTTGCTATAAGGCATTGTTTTGAGGTGGTCTAAAGGTAACAAAATATGAAATAAAAAATCCAGGGCAGTATTTGAAAACATGGAGTTGATGATGGTTTCTGAAAGACGAAACATCGGATTTCAAATTAGAAAATGCCATCTTGTAGGAGAGGAAAAGTGACCTTGATGAAGTGTGATTCATTTTGTTATATATTTTCAAATAACGCCAGAAAAAAATAAAACAGATTGTATGAGTTTTCGTTTCTTTCCGATTATCACCGGAAGTATTCGGAATTTTCTAATTTTCTAAACTGTATTTTGCTGAGCATCAAATTACGCAACTTTTCCATAATTTAACCGACGTTGTATCTCTTACAGTTTCCGAGATTCCAATAAAGCGACTCAAAATTGAGCCACCCTGTACACGACGGTAATGCCAAATTCACTCGGCAACGCCACTTATCTTCAAACACGGGCACTTATTTATCTAGCCTCCTATGTGTGTTGGTCTGCAGCCTCTTAGCTTATCACAGGTATGTCCAATTTGAATCAGGCCATTGGCGGTGGAAAGGTTATAATTATTGAGAGAAGGTTTTAAGCAATTTTCGATTAAAATCAAATTATAGTTTACCCGAATTTTTTACAATTTCCTCTTTGCCGGGAGTTCTTGATCAGATCGGGTAATTAGAAATTTCAGCTTGGTGAACCTTTCGTATAGTTTTAACTTCAATTTTCAAGAATTGAAAAGTAAGTATGGAAGCCACTTTGTTCTTGTATTTTATTTCGCAAAATTTTGCACTCGCTAAGAGTTCTCATGGGTTTTCTGCTTAATTGTGTGGCGTCCTGTTGTGTTTACTACTACAGTTGACTCCACAGCGTTTTTCATTTCGCAGTAAATTTTATACCTTGTCATCAGTTTACTGTGTATTAGTTTACTCGGATGCTTTTTATCCGCTTGGGCTGCATGTTTAACACTGTTTTAGCTTTTAGCTTGTTTTACTGTAGCTCTGTTAGCTTTTACTGTAGCTTTCTTAGCTTTTACTGTAGCTTTTTAGCTTATTTTACTGTTTGACCTTAGTTAACTTTGACGTTTTCTGTATTGATTGTTTTGACACCATTGTGTCCAACCAGCACAATTGCCTTTTTTTTAATTTCAACAACACACAACGAGGGCTTACAGCCTAAATACTATCGTACCGTGGGTGTTGACAAGGAGGAAAGAGGCAGCTTGTTAATTCTGGACTTGAAGGTTTGGAGATTCGGAGGAGAAGGAAAAACATGTGCCGGCAAGGAATTCCACAACTTGGAAGTCCTCGGGACAAAAGAGCGGGCATAACAGGATGTTGTATGTCTGGTGACCTGGACAGTTAAAGGGTGCATTCGCTCTGTTCCCCTGGTGGATCTGTTGGGGGCAGCAGGTGGGGGAACTATGGAGGAATGTTCCTCTGAGCAGTGCCCGTGCAGATATCTATAAAAGAGAGAGAGGTCACCAACGGCACGTCGGTGGGCAAGGGATGGCAGCCTTTGGGTGAGGGTAGGGTCACCGATGAGACGTATAGCTCTCTTTTGAATAGTCCAGGATAGCGAGTGTAGAAGCGGCAGCGGCACCCCAGATGTGGGAGCAGTATTCGAGGTTTGGCCTTATTTGTGAAGTATATAAAGTATAGAGATTAGCTGGTGAAAAGTATTTGCGAGCCCGGAAGAGGAAACCTAATTTTTTAGCAGCCGCTTCTGCAATTGATGTGACATGTTGGTGCCAATTAAGATTTCGATCCACAGAAATGCCAACAAGAGAAAAGGACTCATTACTTTGAATAACTTGGTTGTTCATTGTGATGGGTCTAGTGCTGGTGTATCTCTTGTGAGAAAGAAAGCAAGACTTAGTTTTGGTGGGGTTGAATTGTACAAGATTTCTACTTCCCCAGTCTAATATTTTTTGGAGATCCACGGAGACAGAACCCTCCATGAGTCTGCGATCCTCATCTAATTGGGCTAAAGAGACAGGCTTAGAATATTGTATATTTGAATGGAGGGTGCTGTCGTCCACGTAGCTGTGAAGTGGGTTGGATGTGCTCGAGAGGAGGTCATTGATGTGAAGAAGAAACAAAGTAGGGGCTAAAGCTGAACCTTGAGGAACTCCTGCATTAATTGGATACAGTAAGAGGAATGGCCATCCACAACAACAGATATGCTCCGGTTGGAGAGGAAATTTGCTGTCCACATACAGAGTTTTGGTGGTAGGCCATAGGCCGGAAGTTTATTAAGCAGCGCTGCGTGCCAGACCTGGTCGAATGCTTTGGATATGTCTAGAGCAACAATCTGGGATTCACCGTGTTGTTCCATAGACTTGTTCCAAGGATGGGTGACAAAACAATGTTTTCCGACAGAACTTTTTATTGTGTTTTATATTTACCCCTGAAGATTGCTACCTAGTTGGCCGAAACGCGTGGGGAATTAATAAAAGAAGGATTGTCTGGAAAAGAAGTCTTTTCATTGAGCATTAAATTATGTCAATCCGAGACTGTTTGACGTTTAGAAGTTCAAGATATTATTAGAACTAAATCATAATAATTTAAATGAGTTAAACCATTAATCAACTCTTTGCATAAGTAGCCCTGTATAGTTTTGGAAGTCAAGTTTGAAGTAGTTTTACAGCCAACGCAATTAATTTTGGGCCATAGAACAGGACCTCAACGATCACTTACAAACTTGGATAACTTTAAGTTACGGAACTTCAAGCTTGTGTACCATTTAATACAAGATGACTGGTAGAAACGTTTGGTAGACGTTTTATGAGTCTATGAACTGACTGGAAACAAATAGATAATTATATTCACTCTTTACGTGAAGGGTACTAAACAGTTCCAATAATGTTGTATTAGTGAATTT
This sequence comes from Tillus elongatus, assembly GCA_964006375.1. Lineage (NCBI taxonomy): Eukaryota > Metazoa > Arthropoda > Insecta > Coleoptera > Cleridae > Tillus > Tillus elongatus. The sequence goes on from OZ023263.1 coordinate 219,426,240, forward strand.
TCATTAAGCAAAATTTGCTAATAGAGAGGTCACAATGAAAAGCTTTTGAAAAAATTTCTTCGGATGAGCGCGAACTTGGGTCCCTAGAACCCGAAACCATGGTCCGTTAAAATTTTTATATGTTTATATATATATATATATATATATATATATATATATATATATATATATATATATATATATATATATATATATATATATATATATATATATATATACATATATGTATGTATCCGAGTGATAACTCAAAAAATACTAAACTGATTTCAATAAAACTTATCTTGTTTGGGCGAAAACCGAAGCCGACTTCGTTAATCAGCCTTTATGCTCAAGTTATTCCGGTGGAAGATCGGGGAAAGCTTTTTGAAAACGCAATATTTTTTAAATTATTAGGGTGAGTCGAAACGAATTTTCCACATCTATAGAGCATTCAAAGATCTTTTCATATATTCATTTTGAGGCGTTTCTCTCAACACAAATTTAAGTTCTCCTGATTTAAAGAAATTTAAAAGCTACGACACGCCCCTAAAAGTTTATTATTATATTAGGCGTTGTGTAATGTGTGTGGGAGAGGTTGACATAACAGATGTCTTAGTTTGTTTCCTTTGAAGCTACAAAATCTGCCTAATGAATTGAAACAGCCAGGATTGTTAGTTTCAAAATTTTATTACACAAAGTTGGTAAGTTTCCCTTGTTAGAAAAATTAACGGTAATATTTATTTCTAGAATTGATTTGTTATTCGAAGAGATATATGGTAAAATCGGAAGCTTAAGAGCTTAAGCCTGATTTTAAGTTGTGATCCAAACAATAAATAAATAAAAACCTTATAAGTTGAATAAAACTTTTACAATTATAACACATCACGACAGCTCTAGTTTACACAGAATATTATAAAGACTGTGTACAATGTACAACCAACTAACAATTTTGTAAATTGTCAGCCTTGAAATATTTCTTTCCTAATACCGGGACAATGTTTCCGCTTAAAAGCGCTAGATTTTGGCATGCGAATGTATGCTACTAAATAAAACATTTAATAAAAGTGATTCAATTTGCAAGCAATCTAGAATGACGTTTTATTATGTATAAATATTAAGCTTCTCATTCTTTACGTTTACGGTATTTAAAATTAAAAGCCATCTCTCTCTCTCTCCTAGTTTAATCTGACCACACGTAGCTATTTCTCACAGAGAAGGGTGTAGGCTTTGCCCATCGCATAACCTCGAAATAGACTCCGCTGAAGCTAATTGCTAATACTTTATTAGAATCTTATAATATAAAACAACTAGGTACCTATATTCTAAGGTTAATACAAATAGTAGGTAAATAATAACCCAATGTCCTTGGCAGTTGACGCATATTATGATTGTAACATCCAATGAAACAAATATGAAAGTGATAGGTAAACTGCATGTAGATTGTAGATAGTGAACCTAGTGAACTCTATACAGAATTCACTGGTAGGTATTACCAAAGTGAAACAAAGTTATTTCAAGAAGAAATATACCTACCTTAAACAAATAAGGCAGGTACTCATAATATCTAGGTAGGTACTACAAAGTACAGACATCTCTAGGTTAAATTATATTAACAGATGTTTAGGTTAAATTATTAAAATTTTAATTTCAAAATTTTGTATTGTTTGTATTTATTTTATTTTTCAAAAGTGTGGATACATCAATAGTAAATAAGCGTGGAAAAGAGTTTTAAGTTCGTTATGGTAGCGAATTTTTATAAAAATATTTCAAATTCTGATAATACAATTTCCCATTAAAATAGAATCTTCAGTTTTGATACATAGTAAAATCTATATAAAAGCAGCGTGGCTACTAAATTGAAAAAATAACACAAGGAGCTTCACAGATAATAACAAATTTGTTTTAAAAAACCTTTTTTGTTATTTTGTTTGCAGAACCTGGTTTGATTAAGTTGATTAAAATCGATCATTCAAGCGATTAATATGGAAAAATGACTGGTAGAAACGTTTGGTAGAAGTCTCTATTGTTTTTAACACTTTGTGACTCACCGGAGCTGGATTATATGTGGAACTTCAAGGGTCCCAATCACATGTTGGTTGGTTACAGATGTTACACAGGTAGAAGTCAACTGTCAGTGCCCGCCATAGGCTTTTAATTTCTCTCCAGAGAAGAGTCAAGAAGTGGCGGGAAAGCTTTTCTTAGATGTCCACCAGACAAATTGTTACGTACCATTGTATTGTAAGACGCGATTGGTAAACCTGCAGTTGGAACCTACTGCTCTTGAAATGATATCGCAGGCAGGTAATTTAACTGAAACTTCTGCGGCCAGAATACACCAGAAGGTATGCGAAATTTACCGATATTGAATGCTGATTTGCTTTAGAGATCGGAAACTTAGGTTGTGCACTCGAGATTGCATTAGAAACTTTAACTATACCGGAAAAATAACGCTTCACTGTTTCACTTTCTTCAAAACAGACTATTAATTTCTACTTAAATCGAGATCAAAACATTTGTAGCACCCACCGATAACTATATTAAGCAATATTAGTGGTAAAAGATAAGTCTTTAAACCCGTTTTGGCTAATAAAGAGCTCCGACCGTTCCCGTGATGTTGACTGTCTGCTTGCCGAAGCTCAACTCCCCCACGAAGCAAGCATGTACGTTACGATCTTCCTGATTTTCGCGCCATTTTCTCCGCGACCGTTGAAACTTGATTCCTATTTAGGCCTATATGTCTGAGAGAGACAGATAGTGTTCGAACTCCCCTCGATACTACAATGGACGAGGTCCGATTTTAGCCAGCTTGGTCGTTCTGTAACCGTCGTCTTATTGCATCATGATGACATCATTCTGGGACTTTCTGGAAACTCCCAGAACAATCTCGATCTTTTTCTCAATAAAAATATTCCGTCTCTGATATTTCAATTTCAGCGTATATTTAAGCGATACAGTACGGGCATTACGATGGTTATAGATATTAGCGAATTTTAAACAAATAATTTTGAAACTAAAATTTGAATTGCTTTTCAGAGATAAAGTTACTTGCTATTATTTAAGCTTCTTGGGGGTTCTCTTTATGTTAAAAACGCAGTAATGATGGTGAATAAAAACACAGTCATTACAATATATATATATATATATATATATATATATATATATATATATATATATATATATATATATATATATATATATATATATATATATATATATATATATAAGATTTCAACTGATCCTGGATATGGGTTCCAGGGACTCTAATTCGCGCTCAGTTGAAATTTTCTAGGGTCTTACCAACGACACCTCTCTATTGGTGAATTTTGTTAATGAAAATTCGCTAAAAGACAATTATAAAGCCAGAAAAGTCTCTACATGTGTATTTAACACATGTAACAAGTAATAAATACAATTAAAATGTGAAGCCGCTTTGCTTATGTTAAGTAGTAAAGTAGATATGTTGTATTCAGGACAGATTTCAAGCCGTACACGAAAAGCATGTGATATAAAATTATAATTATATATAACATAACAAGCTAGTCGGTAGCAAGAAAGCACAAAGTTTGTATTATTGTATGCTAAATATATATTTCATAGGCATGTATATCATTTGCTACATTTTAATTCCATTGTAAATTTCAAAGCCTACTTCGTCCGTAGCTGTAATAGAAAATTAATGCTGAAAATTACGGCCATAAGCCAAACGATGAAAATAATGACTGTAGCAGATATGTAGGTACTTATACGTGCTTTTGTGTTTAACGGTGTGATGTAAATGCAAATATATGAAAACGCTACTAAATAAAAACACGATTTAATGAAAATATTGGAATTAATAACCTTCAATAAAATTATAAACAATTCCTAGTCTGTTTCTATTTGCCGGGAAAACTAATGTGAATTAAACTATATGCTAGGTTTATTTACGCTATGAACTCCATTGTGGCAGCCTCGGTGGTCTAGTGGTAAGAACGTGTGCTTTTGGACCCGTGGGTCCTTGTCCGATTCCATCTAGAAGCGTCAAATTATTTTTCAGTTGTGTTTGAGCAAGTTGAATGTATAAACCTTCCAGCCTTTAGAGGGGATATAATTAGATCGGTTCCGTATATCATGAAATGCTGGGGACGTTAAATATCACTACTGTCGGTACAGAAAAAAAGGGTTTAGCAAAAGTTCTAGAATAGGTGAAAATGCTACCCGGCGTCGGTGACTCACCATATATATGTATATATATATATATATATATATATATATATATATATATATATATATATATATATATATATATATATATATATATAGTGTGTGTGTGTATTCAACCAATAACTCAAAAAATACTTTAGCAATCAAAACCAAATTTGGCAATTCCCTTCATTTTGTTAATAGCTTGGATGAGTTCGTTCACAAAGCGCTGATGCGTACTAATGTACGACTACCAGAGTTATCAATTTTGACGTTTCAACTTTTTTTTAATCAGAGGCTTGTAATTTCTTTGTCTTTAAATATATAAATCTGAATTTTTGTACAAAGGATACTATTTGTGACAGAAACCAGCGTTCAAAATTTGGTTACCATAGCATTTTCGGAGATAGGATTTTTTTTCGAAAGAAAACCCAAAATTTTCCATTAAAACCTTGTCCGATTTTCCTGACTAACGAACTTATCCAAGCCATTTACAAAAGGAAGGTACTCACCAAATTTGATCAAAATCGGCCCATTATTTTTGAGTGATCGGTGTGATACATATACAATATATATATATATATATATATATATATATATATATATATATATATATATATATATATATATATATATATATATATATATATAATAATAATAATAATGTCTTTATTTGTACTACAACCAAACTAAACTATACAAAATTCACAACAAGAATATAACCCACAATGTAGTACAGGGGCGAAGTTCAGTGCAACACATAAGCGTGTGCTCTGCTCTACCACTTAACCCCAGCATACACACTATCCACTATATACTATATACATATACTGGCACACCGCAATGGGAGACATCAGTCAAGGCCAAAAACAATGAACACTCATCAGCACCTCATCTAGTGAGCAAATAATAAACACGGCTGTGGGACGGAAAAGTATCCTGGAAAAGGGAAAGAACATGAGAATGATAGCAAAAAGAAAAAGAAAGAGAAAAAGAAAGAGAAAAAGAAAAAGGCAGGGCACCTGTTTTACGTTTTACACACACAAAAAAAACATACACGCTCATTCATCACTGCCTACCATGCAAATAACCAGTCATTGCCTTCCTGAAGGATCGCACCGATAACTTTTTCATGTCTTCTGGTATATTATTGTACACGCTACAAACATCGTATGAAAAGGATCGCCTGTAAATATTCAATTTATGCTTAGGCACGGACAATAAATCCTTCTTTCGTATGTTCACATTATGCACATCCGTGCGGTATCTTATTCTTCTGCACAAGTACCGAGGCAACCCTGACTGAATTATAGAATGGTAAAAGCAGGCTCTACGTAGTGTCATTCTGTTATTCATGTTCAACCAGCCACTGTCCCTAAGCTCACGCGATATGTGATCATACTTACGCACCCCATAAATGAACCGCAAGCACGAGTTTTGCAACTTTTGTATTCTACTCATATACTCGGCATCAAGACACGGATAGTACACCTGCGAGCAATACTCCAGCTGCGATAGGACCAGTGAATCACATAGCACAGTTTTCAGTCCACGCGAAAGATACGATCTATGTGGGTACAGTAGCTTTAAACCACCATATCCTCGCTGTAAACATTTGGAAACGTGTCTCCGATATCTGAAAGTAGCGTCCATGGTGAGGCCAAGATTCGTAACTTCTTCAAGCAGAGGTATCGGCTCCCCATTGACACTCAGCATTATATGCGGCTTTATAATATCAATACCTGATTTATGACCAAAAACAATTGCTGCAGACTTTTTTGCATTCAAATGCAGTGAGTGATCCAACGATAGTTCACTCACAATCCTCAAATCATCATTTATCTTGCTGAGTGCCTCACCGAGTCGTGACCTTGGAAATGAATAATAGAGCTGCGTGTCGTCCGCATACATATGTATTGTACAGCTTTTTATAAATGTTGGAAAAATATGCGTATAAAGGGTAAACAAAAGCGGGCCAAGGATTGAACCCTGGGGTACACCTCTACTCACCCCAATTGCAGCGGAAACATTGCCACGCAACTCTACATGCTGTGACCTACCAGTGAGGTAACTAGACAGAAGCCCAACGGATTCGCTGCCAATACCAATATAACGCAATATGTCTACCAGAACATCGTGCCTTATGGTGTCAAATGCCCTTGTATAATCCAAAAGAATCAATACAGTAAACTTGCCATCATTGCAGGCTTGAAGAATGTCATCATTGACCTTGCAGAGGGCTGTTGTACAGCTAAAATTTGGCCTGAAACCAGACTGCACATCCGGCAAAATCTTATTTTCATCAAGGTATTGTCTCAGCTGCAGGCAAAGGACCTTTTCAAAAATCTTTGATAATATTGGCAGCAGACTAATTGACCTCAAATCCTTGAACTCTGTGGGCTCATTAACCTTCGACAGAGGCGCCACTCTAGCACACTTCCACATGTCTGGAAAATACCCAGCTAAAATACAGGAATTAATTATATTAGTTATGTATAGAGTAATACGTGGTGCACATGTTTTTAACATTTGAAGACTTATATTATCAATACCACTTGCATTACTTTTGATTTTATCTAAACATTTAGATATGGTTTCTGTGTCTGCCAGAACAAATTGAAAATCAGCTGGACTTTTCATGTGTGCATAATATCTCTTATAATTATCATTTATAGAACCCACAGGAACACTATTCACAAAATAATCATTTAACTTATCTACGTCACTCAAGCTATCAGGAATGCCCACCCTAGTCCCTGTACCTTTAATATTCAGTCTATTTAATTCCCTATATAAATCACGCATATTTTTACCTTTCAGTGAATATTCAAAGTATGCCTTTTTTTCTCTAAGTATAGTAGCGCTGGTAAAATTTCTCAGAGCCTTGTAGTAATTCCAGTCCCCCACAGCCAGGGACCCACGATATTTTACTTTAGCATTATCCCTCAGCGACATAAGCATTTTTACATTATCCGTTATCCAAGGCTGCGGTGTCCTCGTGATTTTCTTAACTTTATAAGGGGCATGCTTGTCAAATAGTCCAGTAATAGTGCTGGTAAATATTGCAATTTTTTGATCAATATCACTCGTGTGGTAAATGCCATCGAGATCAGTGAAAATTGGATCCATCATAAATAAGTCATTATTAAAATGCCTGTAATCACGGCTTGTCACGATAACTGGCTTCCTAGCAGCCTTTCTCACGTCTAATATACAATATACCATATCATGATCCGATATCTCAGTCAGCGCAACACCTGATGCCACTACAATACCACTGTCTGATACCAAAATGTGATCCAGTAATGCCCCCTTTCGCGTTGGATCCTCTATCATTTGTCTGAAACCAATTTCCTTCAGCGAAACATTATACGCCCGGCTCATGGAATCATCTTTTAGTAAATCAATGTTCGTATCGCCGCAAATGATGATGTCATCAGTAAGCAGCAGCGCATTTCCAATTAAATTTTCAAGTTCATCAATGAAGATTTTGTAATTCAATTGATGTTTACGATACAAGGCCGCAAGAAAAATTCTTTTATCGTTTATATTCAGGCATACACATACCTGCTCTATACTGCTCGTTGTAGAGATCAAATTGTATTTTATGTGATCCCTTACATAAATAGCAACACCGGAGCCTCTCCTATCGTAATCCCCCCTCACCAAACGAAATCCATGCACATTCAGAACAGCGGTCGGTGTCTCAGAGTACAACCACGTTTCGGTGACACACAATATATCAATATCCTCATCCCCTATAAGTCGCTCCACCTCTTCCATATATATATATATATATATATATATATATATATATATATATATATATATATATATATATATATATATATATATATATATATATATATATATATATATATATATATAACACATAAAAATTGAAACTGATTCGGACATGGGTTTTAGGAGTCCTAGTTTGCACTCATTTGAAGAAACTTTCTCAAAATTCAAAAGTCTGGATAAAAAGTAAATAATTTACGATATGACCTGAAATTAACCTGAATGGGTGCCTATAATGTTAGACAAGGTCAGAGAGATATATCAGGGTTACGCTGCCATTACAAACAAAATCTCCAAATTAAATTTTAAACGAACAGGCTACAAAAATATGTCACAATAAACAATCAGCGGGGTTGCCATTTGCCAAAACTCTCATCTGAATATGAAGATATCAGAAAAATATATAGTAATAAATAAAAATTTTAATGGAAGTGATTTAATCTGCTTAAAGGCAATCTAGAACTACGTTTTATCATGTATAAATATTAAGCTTCCCCTTCTTCACCGTATTTAAAAGCCATATCCTTCTCCTAGTTAAACCTGACAACACCAGCTAGTTATTTGTCATTTGTTATTTTGCCAACTGACAGCAGACAGCATGAGATAATCGTGTGCGCTCCGCGATAGGGGCGGAGTCGAGTTCAAGGTAAGCTTTTCCTTTTTCTTTGTGACGTCATAAAATAAGAACAAGAAGATAACCTCGAAACCGACTCCGCTAATCCGCTAATATCTCAGAATAAGGTACTTATTGTTTACTTTTAATTTTTATTCTTCGTGTAATGCATGGAAAATTTGAGGTAAATGTAACTGCATAACCTCATAAAGTAGTTTAAATTATACATATAACAGATGTTCAGTGTAAATTAATAAAATTTTTATTTCAAAATTTTGTAGTGTTTATATTTATTTATTTCATCTTTAAAAAGTATGGAAACAGCAATAGTAAATAAATGTTGAAAATAGTTAAATGCAGCAAGTGAGTTATCGTAGCGAATTTTTGTAAAACTATTTCAAATGGTGATAATTGAATTTTCCACTAAACTAGAATCTTCAGTTTTGATACATACTAAAACCTATATAAAAGCAGTGTGAGTACTGAATTAAAAAAACAACACAATGGGCCTCACAGGCAACCACAAATTTGCTTAAAAAACATTTTTCTTATTTTGTTTGCAGAAACTGGTTCGATTGAGTTCACTAAAACTGATCATCCAAGCGACTAATAAGGAAAAATACCTGCCACGTTTATAATTTGGCAGGTACATTTCTTTTGTAAATAAAAATTAAATTTTCGGTAAATTTGCAGAGTACCAAAAATCAGAAACAAGCTATGGGTGCAAAAACCACAAGAAACATTTTCTGCAAACAGCCCCAAGAAAGTTACGGGACCAGAAGTGAATAGGGGTGCTGGCCGGGGAAGAAGATAAAAAGGAAATGTGAGCGAAAAATGCGAAAAAACAGCTTAGTTGGACCTCTATAAGCTGCCTTTATCCCATTTTGCAGCTAACCTCCTTAAAATCCTGTTTACCCCGCCCAGAACCCCTATTCACCGCAGGCCCTGTAACTTTCTTGGAGGTTGTTCCTAAAATACTTTTCTGGTTTACATTGTTCTTGTTTATGCGTTGAGGGTGGTTGTAGGCATGCAGAAGGGGAATGTGAAACCCTGCGACAAAGTAGCGATCCAAGATTTGCAATTTATGTTTAAATTGTTACCCCATTTCATTTGTTTAAAATATTTTTCCAAAAATGAAATCGAAGTTGCCTTGTTTGTCAGTCTCACATAGAGAGCTACAATATTTCATCATTTTCAAAAAGTGTTGATAAAGCAACAGTCTAGGTGCAGCAAGTACTTTATGGTAGGTATAAATATTTCAAATCCGTAACTCAATTTCGTATTAAGCTAGAATCTTCAATCTTAAACCAGGGTAAAATCTACGTACACGCAGCGTGGGTACTAAATTAAAGAAAAATAACATGATGAGCTTTGCGGATAACTAAGAATTGGTTTTAAAAAACCTTTTTTGTTGTTTTGTTTGCAAAACTAGTTTGAATGGGTTGACTAAAACAAAACCATCCAAGCAGTTAATAAGAAAAAATACCTGTTATATCTATAATTTGGCAGGTATATTCCCTATATAAATAATTAATTTTTTTCTGGAAAACTTTAATGAAATTTGTAATACAATTTTTTTAAGAGACTTGCAGGACTTACATATATCTCTACCAAATTATAATTTTCTGGCTACATAGAAAATAGAAATTCATTCAAATAATCTGCCATTTCTCAAAATTAAATATGAATATAGAAAAATCTCTATAGAATATTTGTTTTCAGGCATCGTTATACAAATTAACATAGTTACCAATAACAATTAATCACTTTAATATAAAATATATTTATTACCTTATCATAAAACTAAGATACAAGAGGCAATAATCGAATTTAAGGTTATATTCGTAAATTAAGTGATTGTATTATGAAGACGAAACTATATGAATGTAAAACACCTAAAATTTAACTAACATCTGTACACCTTACGCACTAAAGCAAAATACGAGAAATATTATTTGATTATATCCCTGAAGGTATCTACTTTAAATTAGAATACCATGTCTGCCAAGTGGATACGGACACGGAATGAACTCAAACTTAATTACAATCGTTATACAAATTAACGTACTTACCAATAGCATTTATATCACTTTAAAATGAAATAAATTTATTACTTTATTAAAATTACAATACAGAAGTAATGGAGAAGTCATGAAAAAATTAATTAATATTATGAAAACGAAACACTTTTCATTAGGCGTTTAGAGAAAATGCTAAGTATTTATTTTGAAAATTCATTCCATACATGTCTCTATCATAATATAGCAATAAATACAAGCATTGTCTACAATCATTTAAACACTTGTTAATGCGCATGTAAAATTCATATGCAGTTTTGTACTTCAATCAATGTGGTGCATGTGTTGTCAGCGAAGGTAAGACAATTGAAAGAATTTGTTTTATAGACGTCAAAATCTTATGTCCAATTTATTACTGATCTTATTAATTATTTGTAGTGTTTCTGTGTGTTTTTTTATCGATAGTTAGTATTTTACGTTTTCAGGATGTCTTATTCCAACGAGGAAGCATCTGATATGTTTGAAATTTATTTACAATGTTTTCGGAATTCTGTTATCGCATCACGAGAATATGTATTAAGGTACCCCCATAGAGACATTACTCAAGAGAGGTGTCTAGTCGCATTGCAAGATATATGCGGGAAACTGGATCTGTAAGGCACACCGGGAGACAAGTCAGAGCTCGTAGGATTAGAAATGAAGAAAACATTACTAATGTAATTGCTCTTGTTACCACAAATCCACATATTAGTGTACGACAAATTTCTAGAAACTTAGGTGTGACCGTAGGATCTGTATACAATATTTTAAAAGACCATAATATGCACCCATATCACATAGTATTGCATCAGGCGATAAATGAAGCTAATTGTGACCACAGACTGAATTATTGCCATTGGATGCTGAGCATCCTAGAAGAAACACCACGATTTCTATCCCAAATACTATGGACAGATGAAGCAACATTTTCAAATTGTGGATAAGTAAATCTCCATAATATGCACTATTAGTCGGACAGTAATCCCCATTGGATGAGAGAAATAGATCGGTAAAATCGATGGACTCTAAACGTATGGTGTGGTATAGCTGAAGGGAAATTTGTTGGACCATATTTTTTTACGGAGATCTGTATTTAAATTTTTTAACTCAAAGCTTAAAAATGTTATTGGAAGACATTTGCCTAGAAACAAGATTAATAATGTGGTTTCAACATGACGGGTGTCCAGCACACTTCGCGCAAATTGTACGCGAATATCTTAATGTTCAATTTCCAAATCGGTGTATAGAAAGAGGAAGCTTATTTCCATGGCCACCCAGATCACCTGATTTGACTTGCATAGATTTTTATTTATGAGGGAGAGTGAAAGATTTGGTATATCAAACTCTAAAAACGACTATAGAAAATATGATGGATACAAGTTGCTGTTAATAGCATATCTACGGCTGAAGTTCAAACGGCGGTAGCCTCTACTCGTCAGAGATTAGTTAAATGTATACATAAAAACGGACAGCAGTTTAAACATTTGTAAATAATTATATGTTAGTTAAATTTTAGGTGTTTTACATTCATATAGTTTCATTTTCATAATACAATCACTTAATTTACGAATATAACCTTAAATTCGATTATTGGCTCTTGTATCTTAGTTTTGTGATAAGGTGATAAATATATTTCATGTTAAAGTGATTAATTGTTATTGGTAACTATGTTAATTTGTATAACGATGCCTGAAAACAAATATTCTATAGAGATTTTCTATATTCATATTTAATTTTGAGAAATGGCATAATAAGCACCAAAATACATAAAATTCCAGTTTTCTCTGAAACGGAAAAACATATTCGTTTTGGGTTTTCACTGAGTTCTTTCTAACTTCATCTACTTTTCGATAGTTATATTATAATACTATGCTGCCATTTGAAATTTTTCATAAAATTTAATAAAACTAGACTCGTCTACTCTAACGCCCTCTATATTTTGTGCATGTGTGACTGTGAATTTAAAATACTAATACGTGGAATTTCTTATGAGATCTCTTTCCAACAAGCCAAAAATATTGAAATTATCTTTACTGGTTATCAAGTTATAGGCATTTGTTTATAAAAAAAATCCTCGCCCCTTACCTCCGCCACTGGTCTATAAGGAATTTTTTTTTAACAGAAGTTGTAGATAAGTGAACGATCATTACAAATTACCTAAAACCAGTTTATGTTATGCGTCAAGATTTTCGAGAAATTAATGATTTTAGGTATGCCATGGCATTTTCGCCACCTAGCGGCAGATTTAGGAAGCTGAAAATAATTTCCAACATTTTCTCATGGCCACTTTACTTATGCTAATTTTTTTCCGAAAGCTGCAGCTGTGACGGTTTTCGAGATATAGACGGTCCGTGCCCTTATTTGAACACCCTGTATATATATATATATATATATATATATATATATAATATATATATATATATATATATATATATATATATATATATATATATATATATATATATATATATATATATATATATATGTGTATCCAACCGATAACTCAAAAAATAAGCAACTGATTTTGATGAAACTCGGCAAGTGCTTTTCTTTTATTAATGGCTTGGATGAGTTCGTTAGTCAGGAAAATCAGATGTTTTCTTCGAAAATTACAAAGGTATTTTAATGAAATTTGGTGGATATGTTGCCTCGTAAAAGACCTTACTACACATTAAAATTCAACTTTATGCATTTTTAGAAAATTAAGTTATTCAAATTTTGAGTTTTCTTTTGAAAAAAAATTTTTTTCTCCGAAAATTACAAAGCTATTTTGATGAAATTTGGTGGATATGTTGCCCTGAGTAAGACCCTATTATACACTAAAATTGGACTTTCTAAGTTCGTAGAAACTTGAGTTATTTAATTTTGAAGCATTTAATAAAAATTCACTACCATAACGCAGTTGCTGCGTCCCGAACATTTTTTTTCTTGCGCACCCCCAATGCATTAAGGCACGAGCCGCTACTGTTACATGCAGAAAAACTTGAAACTTGTGATATGTTTGGCTTGAACGTGCGGGTTCGTTGGCAAAAGCGTCAGTGGCCCATTTCAAGTTCATTCCGCTACATTCGGAATCTGTTTCAAAGGTGTTCTACAGAGAGATATTCCTGTAGCAACTGGTGCTAATTATAACGCTCTCGTTCTTGTCTACGGACAACTTTATACAGAGTAATTAGTTATAAATATCTGCAAGCGTAACACCGTTTATTAAATCAGCACAAGGAACGTGATTTCTACGATGGTTCATTGCTGAACTTGTTTTGTGGTTTTCCTTTTAAGTTGTATTCAAAATTCATGTACAGTGTGTCCCGCTTTTACAAGAATCATTATCACAGTCTAACGGCGATGTCGCCCTTGTAAGGAATGTATTTTCTAGCCCTGGTCATAATATCATTTTATTATGAAAACACTCTGTACATATTTAACAGACACATTCTTAGGTGAATAGGTTTTACTAGTCAGAGTATTCCCATTAGATCTAAAGTGTCAAGCGATGAGCGTTTAAAAATTGTTTACTTAAAGATAGACGTGCGGGGTGTGTGTGGTTATAATGCAGCCCTATTAGACTCAAGGGCCTCGCACTATTCATTTTATATTCCACTTAACATTGGTTGAAGTAAAGCATACCTCCACATTTGTGCGTTAACCATGACCTGAGCTGCATGAAAATATGCTCGATATTAGTGAATTTTACAGTGCACGTTATATACCTTCATAAAAGGTGAGTCTTCTCACAGAATGCATATTCGTTTGTCTATTGTACAGCTATTCTTTGCCTAACTACAAATTGAGAAATAATTTCAATAAGTATATGATTAAGGGTGGTTTTAGGTAATCATTTTATAAATAGCTCTTATGAAATAATTTGAGAATTAGCTAAGTTTGAATTAGGTCAGCTTTTATACGAGTTATAGATTGAGAAGTAATTATCTGATTTAAATATAGGGGCTTTATGAAACAATTTGATAATTAACTAAGTTTAAATTCAGCCTGTTATTTACACGAGGTTAAGTCAACATTAATAAATTATTGAGTATATCAGTTTGCAGTAAGTAAAGTAAATTCTGTAAGTAAACTGATGATAGTTCTAAAGTGTGCGGGACACTTTCGCTGTTTGTTCACCCAGTAGGGTATCATGCTGGTGGGCGTGGGATTAGACCCAGGCTACGTAACAGCACCACGGTTGTTGCATTGATATCCGAAATGGTAGCTAGACTGACGTCGTTGTCTCATTGCACAGTCAGGACCAGTGTAGGGTACTCAATAGGTGGTGGACGTGCCGCCACCTAGTTACGGAACCAAGTAATATGCTGCCACGCCAGCTCCAAATAACACAAAGTGTTAAAAAATAGAGACTGGATACAGCTAACTAACAATTTAGAAAATTGTGAGCCCTGACCCATTTCTTGTTAGTTATCTGTATCCAGTCTCTATTTTTTAACACTTTGTGTTATTTGGAGCTGGCGTGACAGCATATTACTTGGTTCCGCAACTAGGTGGCGGCACGTCCACCACTTACTGAGTATTTTAAGACTGGCTCTACGATAGCCGTGTTACTTTTGGTGCATTTTTGCTGCAATTAGTATGCCGTACTGAAGAGCTCTAATGAGAGCGAAACCGGCCTACGGTTCTAATTGTTGCGAAAATGCACCGAGTCTTACACCAGTGTAGGGGTTGTATTTGCCGAAATGGCAGCTAGGCCGAGGTCGTTGCCTCATTGCACAGCCAGGACCAGTGTAGGCGTGGATATTGGAGAGTGATATAGAGTAGCTTCAACGCTGTGTCCATTGCAGTTCTCAGTATTTACGGAGACAACACAGTGGTTGAGTTTGAGAGCCGATCTGGTGGCTAGACCGAGGCATTGTTGTCTCACTGCAGGACCAGTGTAGGAGTGGATATTGGGGAGGGGCACATTGTTTGGCTGAGCCTTTTGTGTCCATTGCACCTCTCAGTATTCACTTTGGCTGTAGGCGAGCACTCTAGGTGAGGCAATTGCTGTCTCATTGCACTCCTGGAAGCCGGCGCGGACCCAGTGCCGGATACAGTATCCAACTAAACACACAGGTTGAACTATTGTCTGACTAACTATTATTTGAGTAATTATCCGAGTAACTATTGTTTAAATAACTATTTGAGAAACTATTGTCTGAGAAACTATTGTTTGAGTAGCTATCCTGTGAGTAACTACTTGAGTAAATATTATCTGAGTTACTTATTGTTTAAGTAACTAATTGAGTAATTATTGTTTGAGAAGCTATGATTTGAGCACTTAGAGACATTGTTGAGAAGCAGTTCTGAGGCACTGATGTGCGTTGTTAAGAGTTTATAATGTGGCTCAGTGGAGCATTGAGTAGGAACTGCTGTTAATGTGGAAGTTGCTCAGTGGAGTGTTATGTCTAAACTGCTCTTAAAGTTAGCTTGTTCAAAGAAGCTTTGAGTGTAAATAGTCATTGATGTTGAGTCGCTCAGTGGAGCGTGTAATTGGTAATTGTTTGATGAACTAATAATTGCATGCCCCTCATATATATTAGGTTGTGCTTTAGTTGGACGATGATGTGTTCAGGTATATGTTTAATTACAGGTTAGTGATGTTGTTACTGGACACTTTTGGCACCCGCTCGCCCGACTCAGTACGCCCGTACATTAAGGCTTCGCCATCATTCTGACAAGTAATAAACCTTTTACCTTTTGTATGATTACTCTCAAGTAGATAACACAACTGCTAAGTAATATATCGACTGGTGATTGATTGTTGAGCTATGTAATTATATTATGTGACCGATAGTCGATTGTTATTATTATAATAGGTTACTTCTATTGTTTACTAAGAGGGTTGTAACCTTGTGTCATCGAAGGGTTGCGTTCGATATAATTATAAATTATTCAATGTATATGAAAAAAAAAAAACGCACCCCTTACAAATGCATGTAACCTTTTTCTTTCAACCTGGAAAACTAGATCTTGGTATATAGTTGACTTATTATAATATAAACTTGAGTACCAAAGTTGCTTGCTATAGCTTTGTTATTTCCGGAGATATAAAGATTTTCCTGGAACGACTCATCCGATTTTCCTGGCCAGCGAACTTTTACAAAGCCACTTTTAAAGGGAAGGGATCCATCAAACCTGATGAAAATGAGTTTAATACTTTTTAAGTCTTAGTTTATTTGTGTAATTCATTGTGTAATTCATTATTATAACAATAATAAATAAATAAAATACCGCAAATTATGACCTATAACTCCTATAAGAAGTAGCTCGCCAAATTTTGATACACTTGGAAACGAAATAACTGAAATCAACATTGCTTCAAATCTACCAATTTATTTTACAAGTCATTTACACATGAAATCGAATTTCTTAATGTATGGATATTTAAAACCCAACACAAATTGAATCGTTTCTAATTTTAAACGATATGAATCGCTTATTGCTTCTTAAAAGACGTAATAGATTTGCCTCATTTATTTCAGCAATGCGTAAAAAGCTATTCATTATGATTGTCAGGCATTCAAAGGTAAACATCTTTATCCCGTGTAAATATTATTCTGCGATTTTGTTGGCATATTTTTTAAACCAAGTTAATTTTATCAAAGCCTACTTAGCAATTCAGTAATCAAATAGCAAGCAATTAAAATATTTTGTTTTTGTACTAGTCTCTTTTCACGGCTACCTATAATTACTAACTTCAGAGGTAGTTTACCTGACCCCTATGAACATTGCCACCTTATTTTTTTGCTTTAATGCAATATTCAGCGTGATTTATATCACATAATACAGGGTGTTTCAGAACTATGGGACCAAACTGCTGGAGGTTATTCAGTGCCATAAGAGAAGCATTTGAGTAAAGTAACCGAAAAGGCCTTCTTGAGGCGCTAGTGCCCTATTGGCCTTCATGACAGTTTAAAAAACTGCACCTTACTGAGTTTCTGTGCATTTTAGTAAATGTTCTTTAAAAAAATTCACTAATAAGGTTATCCCGACTTTTGAGTTTTGAAAAAAAATTCTTCAACTGAGCACGAACTAGGCCTCCTAGAACACATATTCAGGGTCAGTTTTAACTTTTTTATGTTTATATATATATATATATATATATATATATATATATATATATATATATATATATATATATATATATATATATATATATTGTAAGGGTCACGTTTTTTTCATATATATTTAATAAAAGTGAACGCAACCCTTCGATGACACAAGGTTACAACCCTCTTAGTAAACAATAGAAGTAACCTATTATAATAATAACAATCGACTAACGGTCACATAATATAAATACATAGCTCAACAATCAATCACCAGTCGATATATTACTTAGCAGTTGTGTTATCTACTTAAGAGTAAGCATGCAAAAGGCAAAAGGTTTATTACTTGTCAGAATGATGGCGAAGCCTTAATGTACGGGCGTAATGAGTCGGGCGAGCGGGTGCCAAATGTGTCCAGTAACAACATCACTAACCTGTAATTAAAAATATACTCGAACACACCATTGTTCATCTAAAGCACAACCTAACATATATACGAGGGGCATTCAATTATTAGCTCATCAAACAGTTACCAATTACACGCTCCACTGAGCGACTCGACATCAATAACTATTTATACTTAAAGCTCCACTGAGAAAACTAACATTAAGAGCAGTTTCGACATAAAGCTCCACTGAGCAAACTAACATTAAGAGCAGTTTCCACATAATGCTCCACTGAGCAACTTCAACATCAATGACTATTTACACTCAAAGCTCCTTTGAGCAAGCTAACTTTAAGAGCAGTTTCGACATAACGTTCCACTGAGCAACTTTAACATAAACAGCAGTTCCTACTCAATTCTCCACTGAGCAACATTATAAATTCTTAACAACGTACATCAGTGCCTCAGAACTGCTTCTCAACAATGTCTCTAAGTGCTCAAATCATAGCTTCTCAAACAATAATTACTCAAATAGTTACTTACACGATAGTTACTCAAATAATAATTACTCAAACAATAATGACTCAAACAATAATTACTTAAATAGTTACTCACACGATAGTTACTCAAATAATAATTACTCAAACAATAATTACTCAAACATTTGTTATTCAAATAATAGTTTCTAAAATAATAGTTTAGCCTGTGTGTTTTGTTGGGCGCTGTACCCGAACACTAGGTCCGTGCCGGCTTCCAGGTGTGCAATGAGGCACAGTTCAATACCTCACCTAGAGTGCTCGTACTGACAGAGTTGACTACCGAGACGTGCAATGGGCACAATGGACTAGCTCAACACTGTGCCCTTCTCCGAGTACCTCAACTCCCCCACTGGGACTGACCGTGCAATGAGACCAACGGGTGAACTGGCCACAGTGTCTCGGACAAGCTACCAGATCGACAAATATAACAACGGTTCACACACATGAATACTGAGAAAGTGCAATGGACACAAAGGGCGAACACAGCAATGTGCCCTTCTCCAATATCCACCGCATCGCCACGGGCGGGTGCAATGAATACTGCTGTACCCCCAGCATAATGTGACGATGCCACAAAAATCCACCGTGTTGTGGTTACGTAACCTGGGTCTAAACCCAAACGCCTCTACCAGTATGACGCCCTACTGGGTGAGCAAACAGCAAAGGTGTCCCTTACACCTTACAAACTATCATCAATTTACTTTCAAACAGACTCTACTTTATTTACTATAAACAAACTGACATAATTCAACTCTTACTTAATTTATGAATATTGACTTAATCTCGTATAAGTAACAGCCCTCATGTAAACTTGGCTAATACCTAAATTATTTCATAAATCCCCTTTATTTGAATATGATAATTACTTCTCAATTTATAACTTACTCTCGTATAAATAATAAACGTAATCTAACTTAGCTATTTCTCAAATTATTTCCTAAAGCTCCTTTATTTGAATATGATAATTACTTCTCAATTTATAACTTAACCTCGTATAAATAATAAACTGATTTTAACTTAGCTATTTTTCACAAATTAGTTCATAAAGCCCCTTTATTTGAATAAGATAATTACTTCTCAATTTATAACTTATCTTCGTATAAATAATTAACTGACTTTAAACTCTAGCCACAATTTATTTTCATATGAACTAGTTATTAAATGAATTCCTAAAACCATCCTCAATCTATTACTTATTGAAATTATTTCTCAATGTATAACGTAAACAAATAAGAACAGGTACAATAAACGAACGAGCCATGCTCAATGAGATGAACTCACCTTTTATGAAGTTATATAATGGTCAATCTAAATTTACAGAAAACAATAAACACCACACCAAATTTTCTACTGCAACCAACACGTTAAACGATACAATGGCTAATGAATCCTTTAGATGAACCATATGCCCGATAAGCGAGCTCCCCTAACGTCAACTTGAACGGAGATGAGATATCTCGCACTTAAACCTCCCCGCACGTCTAGCTTGTGTAAAGATTTTAAACAAGCGACGATGGGCCAGAGGCCTACACTTTTAATTTAATGGTACTATATATGTAAAAGTTAACGTGAAACCTGTTCACATAATACGAGCCTATTTAAAACCTACAGAGAATTTTCATAATAAAATAGCGTTGTGAGCAGGGCGAGAAAAAGCACTACTTACATTCGGCCCCAGATTGTCGCTCTAGACATATCCAAAGCATTCGACCAGGTCTGGCACGCAGCGCTGCTTAATAAACTTCCGGCCTATGGCCTCTAAACTGTATCCAATTAATGCAGGAGTCCCTCAAGGTTCAGCTTTAGCCACTATTTTGTTTTTACTCCACATCAACGACCTCCTCTCTAGCATATCCAACCCAGTTCACAGTTACGCAGACGACAGCACCCTCCACTCAAATATACAATATTCTAGGCCTGTCTCTTTAGGCCAGTTGATGAGGATCGCAGACTCATGGAGGGTTCTGTCTCCGTGGATCTCCAAAAAATATTAGACTGGAGAAGTAGAAATCTTGTACAATTCAACCGCACCAAATCTCAGTCTAGCTTTCTATTTCATAAACGATACACCAACCCTAGACCCATCAAAATGAACAACCAAGTAATTCAAACTAATGAGTCCTTTTCACTTGTTGGCATTTCTGTGGATCGAAATCTCAATCGGCACCAACATGTGACATCAATTGCGGCTGCTAAGAAATTAGGTTTCCTCTTCCGGGCTCGCAAACACTTTTCACCAGCTAATCTCTATACCTTATGTACTTCACAAACAAGGCCAAACCTAGAATACTGCTCCCACATCTGGGGTGCCGCTGCCGCTTCTACACTCGCTATCTTGGACTTCATTCAGAAGAGAGCTATACGTCTCATCTGACCCTACCCTCACCCATAGGCTGCCATTCCTTGCCCACCGACGTACCGTTGGTGACCTTTCTCTCTTTTAGATATTTCCCCGGCACTTCTCAGAGGAGCTTTCTTCCATAGTTTCTCCACCTTATGTCCCCAACAGATCTACCAGGGGAATAGAGCGAGTGCACCCTTTTTACTCTCCAGGTCACCAGACATAGAAAATCTTGTTGTGCTCGCTCTTTTGTCCCGAGGACTTCCAAATTGTGGAATTCCTTGCTGGTAAATATTTTTCCTTCTCCTCCGAACCTCCAAACCCACTGTAACCAACTGAATGAGGTTGTAAAATGGGCGCAGACGGAAACCTGTAGCCCATTACCACGGACGATGCCCCTGCTCCAGCGGACATCCTCAAAGCCATATTTTGCGGTTGCACGACAGGATGTGGGACACGATGTGGGTGCCGTAAAACTGCGCTACATTGGTCAATAGTGTGCAGCTGCAAAGGGGCGATATTCTGCTATAGGAAGACTCTCAGCACCCTCAAGACGCCCTGGCTGATGCTCCCCCACTATATATAGAACTGATTCATTTCTAAAACTTACTCACTCTGATTTTATATTAATAATTTTATATCAAACCTCGATTTAATATTAATAAACCTCAATTTATGAAATGATGGTCTTATATACTTTCTCACCCCTGTAACCCTAAACAGTTAAGCCATAAAATAAATTCAATAGAACCTACATGCAAAGCGCCCCCCTCCCCTTCAGAAGCTCAAGGTCTACACTATACAACGGGTCTTAGGGCGATTGTGCACTAGGTCTTTAGGGGTTTCTTCATCCCTCACCACAGGAAACATTCCTGGATCCGCCCCCGACTGTCAGGTATAGAATTGGTCATGACATTTATAGGTGTGGAAGGAAAAGACCGTTACTACCTTCAGTGAGATGGTAAAAGCCCAGGGAGGCACAAAATTTGTTTTTTTTTGCAGAGCGCTACAGTAAGTTCTGTTTTCAAAGCGCGTTGGCGCCGAAACTATGCATCCTAAAAACAAAAGTCGGTAGTGAATCATGCATTATATTTTGTCAGCTTCACTTTTTATGTAGAATTTTTTTCGGCACGACTCATAGTTTCCGATATATAAGCGAAAAATTGGAAAAGTCACCTCTCGAGCTCACCCCACCCCCCACCCAGCAGGACATTTTTATTTCTTCACTCTGAAGTGTAAAAGAAGCGATTAAGACCATTTCCAATTATCCGGGATATTTTTCATCATTAATGTCTAATTTGACTGGGCTATGTAGGCATCAGGATTCTAAAACTCTATATCTGTCTGTAATTTTGATGAATAAACTGTTAATAGTAAAAAGACATATCTGCCACTAAAGACATTTTAATGAAAATTCGCTGCCATAACGCACTTGCTACGTCGAGACTTGTTTCTTCATTGACGTGAAAAAAGTGAGATAAGTCGGTGGATGTGTAGGACGTAGTAATTATTAAGGGTTGTATAATCTGAAATTCCCACTTAACAATTCCCTTCTGTATTTAATAGGAAACCCACATTAAACCAATTTAATGAAATGCCAGTTAATCTTCTATCAAAATGGGGTCTAGAGGAACTATTGTACCTAAACGTGGACATATAAATTCTGCAGATATCCTGTCCAAATAAATTACCTTAACTGAAATTGCCAACACACTTTAGCGACACTGATATGGAACTTGCAAAGGCTTTTTAACAGGTATATATCTCATTACTTTTATTTGACTATAAAAACCTCGAGACGCAGCTGGTCCGTTATACTAGCGAATTTTCGTAACTTTTGCAATTATACATCGTAAGTAAATAGAAGTATGCAAAAATGGAAGCTGCACGAACAACAGTCTGTAGAAGTATTTGAAGCAGGGATTTTAATGAAATTGGTAGTGTCAGTTTCAGAAAATTTTTAACATTTATTAAATTGGCATTATATCTGTAAGTAAACTGTGTCTATAACATACTTTTTTAATTTTTATTTATTTCATCAACACACCACGAGGCCTACAGCCTTAATATTATCGTACCATGGGTGTCGACAAGGAAGAAAGAGGCAACTTGTTAATTCTGGACTTGAAAGTTTGGAGGTTCGGGGGAGAAGGAAAAACATGTCCCGGCAAGGAATTCCAAAACGTGGAAATCCTCGGGACGAAAGAGCGGGCATAACAAGGTGTTCTATGTCTGGTGACCTGGACAGTAAAAAGGTGCACTCGCTCTGTTCCTCTGGTAGATGTGTTGTGGGCAGCAGGTGGAGGAACTATGGAAGAAAGCTCCTCTGAGCAGTGCCCGTGCAGATATATAAAAGAGAGAGAGAGAGAGGTCAACAACGGCACGTCGGTGCGCAAGGGATGGCAGCCTTTGGGTGAGGGTAGGGTCACTGATGAGACGTATAGCTCTCTTCTGAATGGAGCCCAGGATAGAGAGTGTAGAAGCGGCAGCGGCACCCCAGATGTGGGAGCAGTATTCGATGTTTGGTCTCATTTGTGAAGTATATAAAGTATAGAGATTAGCTGGTGAAAAGTATTTGCGAGCCCGGAAGAGGAAACCTAATTTCTTATCAGCCGCTTCTGCAATTGATGTGGCATGTTGGTGCCAATTGAGATTTCGATCCACAGAAATGCCAACAAGTGAAAAGGACTCATTACTTTCAATAACTTGGTTGTTAATTGTGATGGGTCTAGGGATGGTGTATATTTTATGAAATAGAAAGCAAGACTGAGATTTGGTGCGGTTGAATTGTACAAGATTTCTACTTGTCTAGTCTAATATTTTTGGAGATCCACGGAGACAGAACCCTTCATGAGTCTGCGCACCTCATCAACTGGGCTAAAGAGACAGGCCTAGAATATTGTATATTTGAGTGGAGGGTGCTGTGGTCTGCGTAACTGTGAACTGGGTTGGATGTGCTAAAGAGGAGGTCATTGATGTGGAGAAGAAACAAAGTAGGGGCTAAAGCTAAACCTTGAAGAACTCCTGCATTAATTGGATACAGTTTAGAGGAATCGCCATCCACAGAAATGCTCCGCTTGGAGAGGAGATTTGCTGTCCAGGTACAGAGTTTTGGTGGTTGGCCATAGGCCGGAAGTTTATTAAGCATCGCTGCGTGCCAGACCTGGTCAAATACTTTGGATATGTCTAGAGCGATAATCTGGGATTCACCGTGTAGTTCCGTAGACTTGTTCCAAGAATGGGTGACAAAGAAAGGAGGTCGGCAGTTGATCTGCGCTGACGGAATCCATACTGCCTGTCGTGGATTAGACTGTGGTTTTCAAGAAATTTTAGTAATTCGGTGTTTATATACTTTTCCATCACTTTAGAGACGACTGAAAGGAGAGAAATAGGTATGTAGTTGCTAGGAAGCGCTTTGGATTCTTTCTTGGGGACGAATTGAACTTGAGCAGTTTTCCAGTTACTAGGAAATATGCCTCTATTGTAAGATGTCTGAAACAGACGAGTCAGGACAGGAGCATGTTCTGGTGCGCATTTTTTAAGAACAATTGCTGGGATCTCGTCAAGGCCAGAGGCTTTCCTGGTATTAAGAGAAGAGAGCATCTTTCGTACCTTTTTAGTTTTGAAAATGATGTCCGTCATTTTATACGCGACATTGGGGACTGTTCGTGGTGTTGAAAATTTGGAGGTGGGTTGAGAGTATCATTGCCGGAGAATAATGGGGCAAAAAGTTTATATATATATATATATATATATATATATATATATATATATATATATACATATATATATATATATATATATATATATATATATATATATATATATATGTATATATATATATATATATATATATATATATATATATATATATATACATATATATATATATATATATATATATATATATATATATATATATATATATATATATATATATATATATATATATATATATATATATATATATATATATATATATATATATATATATATATATATATATATATATATATATATATATGATAGCCAGGCCTCACTAATAATATTAAAACAATTTGCCACAAAGCATTACAACACAATTGCAAACGAAATTGCCAACATACACACCAAGCTAATTAAGCAAGGCAGCACTGTGGGGTTTATATGGGTGAAGGGGTACGAGAACATTAGAGGAAATGAAATAGCAGATAAATATGCGAAACAAGCCACAGATCAAAAAGTTATTGACATGGAAAAGGTCACATATACAGACTTTGTCACAGAAATTAAGCAAAGAGCAAGTGACGATTGGAAAGTAGAATGGAGGGAATATGTTGAACGATCAAAAAACCACTATACACTAATTCACCCAAATCTCCCAAGAAAAAAAGAACTGTATAAGCACAATGAATCAAGAAGTTACTCATCTGCTTTGGTCAGACTTAAATCAGGCCACGGTAGATATCCAGCTCACTTACGACGGATAGGTATAGTAGGTTCGGATGCCTGTCTCTGTGATAATAGTACCATATGTAACTTGGACCACATATTTTTCCAATGTAGATTTTACCAAAGGACGTAAAACCATGTACGAACAACTAATTAGCAAACATATTTATTTACCTCTAAATTTGACCAGTCTGTTATCCAAATCAGATAAATTTGTTAACACAGCCTTGATTACATTTCTTAGTCAACATAAAATACACATATAAATTTTTACTGCATATATTGTATAAGAGTATATAGTTTGTACATACATTGTGAGTTTGTATATAGTTTGTACACAAATTAGGAACTTGTATATGTGTGAAGAATATGGAAAAAACAGTTTAATTGTATATATTGTAGAATTGTATATAGGTTGTACATAAAATGGGAACTTTTATATTTGTGAATAATATGGTAAAAACAGTTTAATTGTATATATTGTAGAATTGTGTATAGTTTGTGTATAGTGTGACATTGTATAATTGTATATATTTATGTGTCACATCGATAACTCAAAAAATAATGGGCCGATTTTGATAAAATTTGGTGAGTACCTTCCTTTCGGAAGTGGCTTGGACAAGTTCGTTAGCCAGGTAAATCTTTTTTTTCCCGGAAAATGTTGCGTTTTATTTCGGAAAAGTTTTATATCTCTCGAAATAACAAAAAGCGACCATATTGGGTGCGAGGGTTTATATCATAAAAAGAAAACCATGCCCCAAAATTTAAATCTATACGTTAAAATAAAAATAAACTATAAGCTTTTAAGTTTTTCTTCTTAAAACGTCAAAAAAGTCGCGATTCGAAACGTCAAAATTGACATGTTCTAGATGGAGTACCTAAGTGAATACAGCTAAGCAGCATAAATGTCGTAAGAAGTTAGAAGGCCTTAAAAATTCCAAGGATATATATGAAATATTGGTTATAGGAAACAATTATAGGAAGTTAATTAAAATGAAAAATTGGAAAACCAAAATCAAAGTGCCGCCAGTGTCAAGAAGATTTCGAGCTATATTGCAGTTTTCCATTATATTCAAGTCCAAATTGTATCAATTGCAAACACAAGTTTAATACTTAATTGTAAGATGCATTGTAAAATTTATACACCAATAAACTAAACTAAACTTACTTAAGTTTCAGCTACAATCTTCATTGTTCGTTATTTTATTAAATTATTTGCAGAAAACTAATTTGAAATAGACCCTTTATGTAATGCTTTGGTAGCAGTTTTAGTTATTTACTTAATTCTAATAACGAATTAGATTACGTTATTATTTAGCGTTTTTTTTCAATTCGGCAAAGTGGAAGTTTTTTTTTGGAGAAACGGTGTTGGTAAGTAGTTTCTCCTTTCTATAGACTTCTGTAAGGTGAGTTTTTTACAGTTTGCATTTCTAGCTCCGTTGTATTGTGGAGTTGAGATCACAGCATTTGTCCGATGGCTAATGCATTAAGGGGTTCCTCTAAGCCTGTTTGTGATTTTTTTTTCAAATAACGAGCCATGTGCTAATCTGCTAATTTACCTATAAATGTTATTAATATTAAAAAAATATGGAAAGAACGTTCGTGCCTCGAATAAAGTTCTCTTCGTCATTTTAACTTTAAATGAAATTTCCTTCACCCGTTTCGCATCCGTTCAACACACTGGGCACAGAGAATATAGGAATTTACTTAAAATTGTCATTTATGATTGAAGGAAAATAAAACTTGTTCTAGGTATGCAACGAAAAATTCACACAGAATAGAATGATTTCTAGATTCTAAAACCTACTGCGACGCTATAATGAAACAACGTTAAATGAGACGAAAACCATTTCAGAAAAATATTAAAACAGTATTTAATATGAGGTTTCGTACTCCAAAAAAAAGGGAAGATTCTTATAAGGCGTAATACAATAGTGAATATTAGTCCATGGCAACAACAGTACATGTCATATTCAACTGACAAATTATTTTGATAAATGTCAGATCTACTTTCAAAGTGACATCTAAATAAGTGTTTTGTCTTCTGACATTTGTAATAAATATAGGCATGCTCTTCTTCTTACATTCATATTTATTTTTGGCCATCACAATTTTACTCCTAGAGTTGGGTACAATTATAGTGACTTTTGAATTATGAAAAGATTTCTTCAAACGAGCGTGAACTAGGCCCCATAGAACCCATATCCGGGTTAGTTTCAGTTTTTATCTGTTTTCATATAGACAGGGTGACGGGTTCCCAGGGTAAAGCTCAATATATCCATTATTATACAAGATATGAGAAAACATGTTATATGTTAATTATACGATGTGTGGAGCTGCATCTTATAAAATTATTTTTACAATCAAAGGTGGCCCATAAGTCGGTGGTGATACAATTTTTTTCCTAATCGAATAGGCGTTATATTATTGCAATTTTTGCATTTTCCATCGAAAGATAATGCATGTTTGTAAGAAAATAAATTCCGGACCCAGCAAGTGCGTTATGGTAGCGATTTTTCATAAAATGTTTCTTTCGATAGTTTAATTTGCTATTAACCTAAGGTTCGTTGGCTAGGAAACCAGTTTTTTGGGCACATTTTGAGTTTATTTGCGGAAAATTTTTGTACATTTTCAAACAATAAAGTTATTTTGATGAAATATGGTACATTGTTTCTCCTATATAGGTTATACTGGTAACCAAATTTGATGCAAGCTTTCTTAAGAAAAAAATATATTTCCTATTAAAAACATTTTTATGAAAACACACTACCGTAACGCCCTTGCTGCGTCCAGACTTTTTATGTATGAGCCAAGGTATCTTTCATTATTTGGTAAGAAATAGCAAACTGCAACTAATAAAACGAAGTTCTTGTTAATCGTCTCCATTAAGAAACGTGTGTTTCAGATTGCGACAGCAATGCTGCGGGTCTCTATCCAAATAAATTACGTTCCCTAAAATTTATGATAATTGGAAAAACAACTAAAGGAGGATGTGGGCAATAAATTTTTTTATAAGATAATAACACCAGTATCAAAGAATTTATATTTAGCCGCCTTACTTCAGAAAAATGTGCCTATAAATTAGAACAACAGAAACTATTTATTATGTTGTCATCATTTTAGTAGATTTTAAAACTAGATGCAACAATGCTTGGTTTAAAAAATAAACGTATTGTATTGTATTGTCTTGTATTTTCCTTCTTTAACGTTGGTCTGTTTTCGTGACTATAGCCAATCATCGAAGCGCAATAAGCATATTAAGTTACAAATGCTCAGTACAAAGTTACATAAGTTATCATGAAAGTTACAAAAGTTAATTTTGTAAAATTTCTGGATATCTGTTTATCAAAAACTGTTAGTGAACTGTTTTAAGAAAATGAAGAGATCCCGACTTTTGAATTTTGAAAAAGTTTCTTGAAATTAGCGCGAACTAGACCCCCTAGAACACATATCCGTAGTCAGTTTCGATATATATATATATACATATATATATATATATATATATATATATATATATATATATATATATATATATATATATATATATATATATATATCACAAAGATAACTCAAAAATAATAGGCCGATTTTAATCAAATTTGGTAAGTACCTCCCTTTTAAAAGTGGCTTGGATAAGTTCGTTACCTAGGAAAATCGGCTCATGTTTTCCCTGGAAAATTTGGTGTTTTCGTTCGGAAAATATTAATATCTCCAGAAATAACAAATTAAGGGCAACCAAATCTGGTACGCGTGTTTGTATTACAAAAGGCGAACCATGTACCAAAATGTACGTCTGTAAGTTAAAAGAGGAAAAGTGATAGGCATTTAAAGAAAAAAAAAAGGGGTTTTTGCTCAAAACGTCAAAGTCGCGATTTGAAACGTTAACTGCCAACATTTACGCAAAGAACCGGAAACAAACACGGATTATGCAAAGAAAATGTTGCCAGAAGAGTGTACAACAAACCCTTAAGTTTCAGCTTCAACTGTCATTGACTTTCATTTTACTAAAATATTTCTAGAAAGTTGATTTCAAATAGACCCTTTCTCTGATGCTTTAGCAGTAGTTTTAGTTCAGTTTATGGTTTAACGGTCTATAATTTTTAGCTACTTTTTGTAGAAAAAAATCGATAATGAGGAGACCGCGACTTTTGAATTTTAAAAGGATTTTTTCAAATGAGTGTAAACTAGCCCCCCCTAGAATCCATATCCGTGTTTAGTTTCAGTTTTTATCTGTTTACATATATACAGGGTGATGCATTCCTACATTAAAGGTCAGTATAATTGTTATTATGCAAGATATGAAAAAAATTGTATAGGGTTTCTTGAGCTGCATCTTATAAAAGTATTTTGACAATCACAGGTTGGCCGATAAGTCGTTGGTGATACCTATAAATTTTTTTTCGTAAAGAAATTGGGGTTTTTCTCAAAACGTAAAAAGTCGCGATTTGAAATGTCAAAATTGGCAACATTTCGGCAAAGAACCGGAAAGAAATACGGATTATGTAAACAATCGCTATCCTGGACTCCATTCAGAAGAGAGCTATACGTCTCATCGGTGACCCTACCCCATCCCTTGCCCACCGACGTGCCGTTGGTGACTTCTCTCTCTTTGATAGATACCTGCACGGGCACTCCTCAGAGGAGCTTTTTTCCATAGTTCCTCCACCTGCTGCCCCCAACAGATCTACTAGGCGAACAGGGTGAATGTACCATTTTACTGTCCAGGTCACGAGACATAGAACATCTTGCTATGCCCGCTCTTTTGTCCCGAGGACTTCCAAGTTGTGGAATTCCTTGCCGGCACATGTTTCTCCTTCTCCTCCGAACCTCCAAACCTTCAAGCCCAGAATTAACAAGTTGCCTCTTTCCTCCTTGTCGACACCCACGGTACGATAGTATTTAGGCTGTGGCCCTGGTGGTGTGTTGTTGAAATAAAGAAAGAAAAAAAAATCACCGAATTCGAGAAGCTTAGGATGACATTCCTCAGGATGCCATAAATCATTTAATTTCACGCATGTCTCGAAGAGTTATCGAAGGCATAAGAAACTACGACGGACCCGCTCATTATTAAATAACTTTGTTATTTTTAAATATTTTAGTTTATAGCCAACCCGCTTTATAAACTGGCACATTGCCTTGTGTATCCTCAACCACCGGTTATAACGGACAAGTGTGTGCGCCCCCAACAACAAACGTAACAGGCGGGAGTGTTTCAGGTACAGGGAGGCAGTTGGGAAGTAACAGGCGAAGAGTTGTGCGAGAGCAGTTTTAAGTTGAAGTGATAAAGAAGTGCCGGCGTCACCGGGTCCTTTGTGCGATAGGGAAGTGCAGTGCGACCCCGTTGGTATTTGCACCTTGTATCTGGTCCATTGTTTAATTGTGTTATCAGCATAAGTCATAAGCACATTACTCTCTAATACCATGAGACCCATGAGATTTGTATATAACGTGTAACCGTGTTGTAGATGTGGTATGTTGGTGAGGGTGATGTTTATTAATATATTGTTACGTTCTATGGGGTTATGGATTTGTTGACTTAACAAAACACAGCTTTTAAAACTATTAGTTTATTATAACCACCTATTCTGCAACACCAACATCAACTAAAATATTTCTCTCTATTACTAAATGTGCATAGAAATATATTCCGCTATCCGCCTTCTATGATCGCTTCTTATACACCAACACTTAATGCTGACTCGCTGAATACTCTATGAGCACTTATTCTGCACCACACTAGCTCAATACTGAACTAACTTAGTCCGTGTACTCCTCGCCTATTTATGCTGTCCATAGAGATTCTAGACCTTCTACACTGTTCTACACCTGCCACTTCTGGTCCATTCTAGAAATATCATTCCAGAGTGTTCGCTGTAACCAGCACACTACAACTGACCATATAAGTAACAGAGTCCATAATCTTAATTCTCATAGACAAATGTGACAATATTGTCTAAATTGTAATATAGTTGTACATATACTTTGGTTACGTTTCTATAATTCCTCCACCAATTACCTAATTACTAGAACCCAAACCCGCGGTTATAAGTTTGCAAATGTAATCATTTGTTAAGTTTGATTAAGACACATTATATAAATTTGCTTTAAATTGATGACCTCTTACTGCGTGTTGAGATTTTTTGGAAACCACTACATAATAGGAAGTAGGGGTTTTGATGTAAAATCGGCGCCGATTTTAATAACCGCTAAACTCGTTTGCTTTGATTCTATTAAATTATTTATCTTTGTTTAGCACGTTTTTGAAACCAATTACACTTTTTTAAAAGTAACTATTAATTTCCCTGTCAGTTTCAATTTCAATGATTTGTAGTGTGTAAGGGGGTGGAGTTATTACTAAATCTGACGGCATAGTTTGCGATGGGCACAATTGTGAATTTTGGCGTCTTATTTCTCCATGTGTTCAGTAATAAAAATTGTTGTTCGAACGCGAAATGTAGGATTTTAATAGCGTTTCTAGATTCTAAACAACACATGGAGAACAGACAAAGCTACCTGCAAATAAATGTTGTGTTATGTCGTGTTTATTACAGTTACCGTAAGATAAAGTTTTACAGATTTCCTGTAACTTTGAACAACGAATAAAGTGGATCAAAAATCAAAACCTTCAAAAGAGTCAAGTGAGTAAAAGCACAGTTTATTTGGAAATAATTGCAGTAAATCTGTAAAAGTAATATGTCGTTTTTCTACAGTGTTCATGGAACTCTACGGAAGACAAGTTCAAGATTACATATATGGATTCAGCATTTTGTAGGGGGAGAAAAATCGGAACATTCTCCCACATCTTGCGACAATATTTCCGGAAAATATTGCGACAAACAAAAGTATATTGAAGCAGCTCAATATAGAATATATAAGTAATAAATTTAATGGAATGCGCATTTTTATAAACCAGTGGGCAAAATTATTTTCGTCATTGTTTTAGGTTATGCTATCGATATAAACAAAGCAATTATTTCTTTATGACGTTAAATTTAAAAATAAAAAATGAAGTACATATGAATCATTCTTACATACCTTTTATAATATAAAATTCATATTAAATAAATATAGCTATATTAAAAAAGTCTGGACGCAGCAAGTGCGTTATGGTAGTGAATTTTCATAAATATGTTTGAATAGCAAACATGTCTTTTTTAAAGAAAGCAGGCATCAAATTTGGTTACAAGTATAAAATATATAGTAAAAACAATGTACCGCATTTCATCAAAAGAACTTTATTGTTTGAACAAGTTCCAAAATTTTCCGAAAATAAACTTCAAATGTCTCCGCAAAAACTGGTCCAATTTTCCTGACTAACGAAACTCTTCAAGCTATTTAATCCCAAAGAGCTTTTCGACAAAACGTACAAAAAAATTTTTGGATGAAAATTTACAGTTTTTCAAAAAACCGAAAATATATTTTTTTACAATAACTTATTAAACATTAGTATGTTATATTATTATGACCTTCACTTTGAAACACAAAATACAAGATGTTCCATTTGAAACAATTGACTTATGGCAGTTTGACCTTTCTTAAATTAAGTTGCAATTTTTCTACGAATAAAGGAAGACCTCTCTGAATGCGTTAGTTTTATAGGACTCTGATATCTATTGGTTAAAACGCCGTATCATACTTTCTGATATGTGCTAAAAATGTTGCAAAACGATGATCGCTAACAATTTTTTCCTTACATGCATTATAATTCGATTAAACATTTAAAAAAATGCAATGGTATACGGGGTGTTAGAAAAAAAGAAGAAAATTTGTATCACCAACACACAAAGCCTGTGATAGTTAAAATATTTTAGAAGATGCAGCTCAAGATACCATATAATTAACATATACAATTTTTTCTCGTATCTTGTATAATAACGGATATATTGAGCCTTATCGTAGAAATGCATCACCCTGTTTATATGCGTGTGTGTATGTGTGTTTTGTTTCTTTAACGTTGGTATATTTCCGCTACTATGGCCAATCACCTACGCCAGGGAACATATTCACCTCACTACCCCGGAAATTAAGCCGAACCCCTGCCCCTTCGAAGAGGGGATGTACAGTATGTACTGAAAAAGTGAAAGGCTGAAACCCTGGGAATCGAACCCGGTACCCCTCGGTTCAGATGTACACGTCCTTACTACTGAACCACCGAGGATCTAATTGTAAATTAAGACTCATGTGCAGACAGATAGAGAGAAATAGAGGAATTTAGAGATAGAGATACATAGACAGAGATAGCAGAGATATATAAAGAGAGATAGGGGAGTGAGGATATATATATATATATATATATATATATATATATATATATATATATATATATATATATATATATATATAAAGATAGAGAGAGAGTGTGAAGTTCCCGAGAGTCTGCAACACGGATATACAGTTAGACAGTAAGCCGACAACGGCCTAAAATGTGGCTATCCTTGCCGTCTAATCAAGAACGGACATGCTGTCATTTGACATTTGAGTGTAGAACCAACATAAGATATTTTGTAACCGGTCGGAAAAAAAAATTAAATTTATGAATTATTTATGAGGTATTGAACAAAAAGGAAAAGGATAAATGGTAAAAGACCGAGAGTATTTATTTGGTTGTTATTCGTGAGTGATATCTCGCAAGTGACTTCAAATGGATCTAAATCCGGACGATAGTGAGGTCACTATTACTTACCAAACCCTAACCTAAATGTACCCATCTCTCAGATTTTTAAATTACAAGATAAAGAACCCTTTGTATGGTATGAAAATGAAAGGTAATCAAATATTTACTCGGCTTTTATGCTGTTCTGCCCAAAGTCCTTGATTTATGAGATCTTCAAGTCAGAACACTGTTACTAGGATACTTACTTAACTTACAGATATCTAGATAGTAGATATGAAGAATTTCCAGCTATACTATCACCAGGATTGAAAAGATTATTGAGGAGTTGGTTATTCAATCAAACAGATATTAAAAAATATATAAATACTTAAATTTATTGATATAAATGGTCGTGGGAGCAATTTAAATTAGTACTCCTGGTAAATCAAAATAAACATTGCATTCCACAGGAAAGAAAACAAATATTAAATGTTACAAGAAAGAAATTAAATATTGCATGTAACAAGAAGGAAAATGGATGATATATTACAAGAGAGAAAGTAAATATTGCATATAACAAGCAAGAAAGTGAACGTTAAATGTTAAAGTAATCAGTTTTCCATCAGGTCTACTAATGTTCTCAAATTTTGACAGGTTAGGTGAATATTCTAAATGCTTTGCTGGCCAGGTACTATCTTATTCTTTAAAGAAAAATTCCGAGAGAAGCTCAGACAATACAAAGTCAAATTGCTGTTTACTAATTATAAATGAAAATTTAAAACATTTGAAGGTTAGGAAGTTCATACAAAAATTATTGATTAATTTTAAATTAGGCAGTGATATTTCTGATTTTACCTAAATGACAAATATTAAAAGAAAAATACAAAATACTGTTATTACAAATGACAATCTCACTGATTAGAGCTTGACTTAATTTTACTGGTTCAAAGTTTATACTGCCAGTTGGTAGGAAATTTGGGTGATGTATGAATGTTATATTCGTTTAGTTTCAAAAATCACATATACTAAAACTCAAAATGACTCACCGGAGCTGGATTATACCTGGGACTTCAAGGGTCCCAATTCACCTGTTGATTGGTTACGGATGTTGCACATGTAGACGTCGGCTATTAGTGCCCACCATAGGCTCTTAATCTCTCCCAAGAGAAAAGTCAGGAATAGGTGAAAGCCATTTTCGTGGGTGATGACCAGACAAATTGTGCGCACCATGTATTATAAGAAGGGGTGGGTAAACATGTAGTTGAAACCTACTGCTCTTGAAATGAGATAGCAGGCAGGTACTTTAACTGAAGCTTCTGCGACCAGAATATACCGAAGGGTATGCGGAATTGACCGACATGAAAGCTGATTTGCTTCGGAGATTGGAAACTAAAGTCCTGCACTTGAGACCGCTTCAAACACTTTCACTGCATCGGGAAACAAAGGCTTGAGTGTTCGAGTTACTTTTCTCTTAAAACAGGCTATTATCTTCTACCCAAACCGAGATCAAGTCACTTGTAGCACCCACCGACAACTATTTCAGCGATATTAGTTGCAAAAGATAGGATTTCAACCCCTTTTTGGCCGATAAGGAGGTCCGTAAGTTTGCAGCGATGTTGATTCTGTGCTCGCCAAACCCCGACTCTCCCCGACGTAAGCATGTACGTGATGATCTCTCTGACGCCTTTTCCCTTTTCTGTGTAAGGAAGACAGATAGCGTCGAACTCCCTTTAATACATCACGGACGCGGCCTGATCTTTGCCAGCCTGGCGCATTTTGTAACTGTAATTTATTGCATCATTATGACAACAGTTTGGGATTTAACAAAAACTTCTAGAACAATCTCGATCTTTTTTACTTAAGGAAACATTCCGTCTTTCGATATTTTAATTTCAACGTACATAAAAAGAAATGCAGTACGGGCATTACGATGGTAGAAGTTATAAGCGAATTTTCAATCAATAATTTTGAAACAAAAATTTGAATTGGTCTTCGGCTGACAAAGTCACCTGCTATTATTTAAGCTATCTTAGGGGTTTTCTCTAAGTCAGTAACGGAGTAAGGGTGGTAAATAAAAACACAATCGTTACACATCATCTCAACCCGCCCAAAAAAATAAAAGGCACTTTTATTTTTTTCTAAAGCCTTGAAGCTCAATTGTCCAAGTTGTTGAAGGGATGAACCAAGCAATGGCAGATCTATTTACCAAATAAATGAAGATATTATAGTGGTTTATAATATTTCAACGTAGCGATTAGTGGTTAGGTTTTTCTCAAATATATAAATTTTTATTCATGTTCCTAATATAAACATGACACATTTACACAAAACCTGGCCTGCGGCCTTCTGGGAAATATTTGGTGTTGGTTTTCCTGGGATTAGAATCTGCTGTGGTGCCTATGACCATCTAACCTTAATTGCGAAATCTCTAACCATATCACTTCTTTTCCGATACCAATTGCAGAAGACTACCCGACGTTGAACATCCCCCAAGGTGTAGCTGGTGGACATGATTAAATTTTCATGGGTGGTAATTGTGTTTTATTAGAGTTCTTTGAACTTTAGGTTTCGGAAGCCCTACGCTCCTTGTAATGGCAATATTTTCGAACGTTGTGAAGATGTGCAAGTAAAAAATGAGTTCCACTGATGACCAGAGAAATGTACAAAACCAAAATATTTTGTGTGGATCACAAAATCTATTGTATATTGCAGACAAATATTAAGTTTTGTTGACGCAAAAAGGTCAAGAAATAACAGAAAAATTACTTTGAAAATTTTATAGTGTTTCTTGTAAAATGTCAGTGTCGCGATTTGAACGTCAAAGTCGCGATTTGAAACGTCAAAATTTGAAATTTTTAGACAGAGAACCTGAAACAAATACGGACTATGTAAAAGAAATGTAATAATAAATGTGTTTCACAAACCCTTAAGTTTCAGCTTCAACCATCATTGTCCTTCATTTTACTAAAATATTTTCGGAAAATTCATTTCAAATAGATCTCTGATGATTTGGCAGTAGTTTTAGTTATAGAGTTTGTGGTTTGATAGACATCTTTAAAGTTTTAAAAATATTTCTTTAAAGGAGTGCAAACTAAGACACTCGGGGTCGATTTAAGTTTTTACATGTTTACATATATACAGGCTGGTGCATTTTTACTGCAGAGCTTAGAAAATTATGTTAACAATCACAGGCTGGTCCATATGTCGTGGATGATACAAGTTATCTTCTTTTTAATGGAACACTCCTTTTAATGTAGCATTATTGCATTTTCGATGTATTTTTCATGCATGCTTTAAGGCGAAAAAATTTACATCGCCCATCGTTTGCGAGTTATTTAAATTCTTTTTCAACTTTATAGGTTATCTTGAGCTGCATTTAAAAAAAAATATGTGTGGTTCGTAAGTCGTTGGTGATACAAATTTTCTTTTTTTTAAATCGAACATCTCTTATCCATTTTTGGGTTTTTCATCAAAATATAATACATGTTTGTGAGAAAAGAAATTCTGGACGGAGCAAGTTTGTTTTGGTAGCGAATTTTCATTGAATGCTTTAAATTCAGATAACTCTATTTGCTTTTAACTTAAGGTTCGTTGGATACGAAACCAGTTTTTTCGGGAATATTTAAGGTTTATTTCAGGAAACTTTTTGTACATTTTCAAACAATAAACTTATTTTAAGAAAACATGGTACATTGTTTCTACTGTCATATAGATTATATTGGTAACCAGATTTGATACATGCTTTCATTAAATATATATATATATATATATATATATATATATATATATATATATATATATATATATATATATATATATATACATATATATATATATATATATATATATATATATATATATATATATATATATATATATATATATATATATATATTTGCTTTTAAAAACATTTTTATGAAAATTCACTCCCATATCGCATTTGTTGCATCCAGACTTTTTTTGAATTGTTCAGTGAAATTATCTTGTATCGTTAAACATGTTTTAAACAATATAAAAGAAAAAATACGGTATGATTAAAAATTCCCAATCTGATCCAACTGAATGTATACAAAATCCAGGACATTATTTCCATACAGAATAATAGAAGTAGGTCAAATATAAATATGTATAGGCAACGAAACCTTTCCTGAAAATCATCTTTGTCTATGTTAGAACATTATAATTTCCGAGGGTCTTCATCAATATGACTAAGTTTGCTGAAAAGCCTGATTTCTTGTTCATGGTTTGAGCTTCGCTCTTCTAAACAGGTTCTAAATCTATGTAAAGTTTCAGCCTGACCTCAAGTAGAGAACTGCTATCATGTTAAGGGTTTGCTCCTAAAATAACTTGGGCTATTCCTGATTTCATCCAGAAATTAATTGTTTTGTTTCCATTAAAATACGAGACTTGCTTACTTCTCAAGTCTTTAGTATAATTGTTCCAATTTTCGAACCCTACCCACCTTTAAAGCGTTGGTTAGTCCAGAAATTCGATATAAATTAGAACTCTGGACATAGTAAGCACGCTATCGTAGCGAATTTTCATTAAAATAATTTTAATTAACA
The DNA here is from genome assembly GCA_964006375.1 of Tillus elongatus. NCBI lineage: Eukaryota > Metazoa > Arthropoda > Insecta > Coleoptera > Cleridae > Tillus > Tillus elongatus. Next base: position 219,464,766 of record OZ023263.1, read on the forward strand.
ATAGTTAAACAGTTATCAAATTTAAAAAAATAAATAAAAAATTTAAATAAACTTGGTTTTTCATACAAAAACTTTTCTGCCTCTTGGATAAGTAAAAATCTTCGTTAAAAATATTATTTCTACAAAAACTGGCTGAAAAAATTTTACGTAAAAATTCGATTAAATGTTTTGCATGAAAATTCTCTAAAACACATTTTTATAAGAAAATTTTTGGAACATTATTGTTCACGCAGTTCGCTAAAAAAATCACCCATCAAAAATTTTCTAAATATTTTTCACACAGGTTAGAAACAAATATTTCTTTCAAAAAATTGAAAACAACATTTTAAAATAAGTTAGAAGTATACAATTTGACCTAAATACTGACGTAACGACTTTTTCTGTGCTTGCTTCACAGATACATTTTTCTTTTGCACGGTGTAAAAAGTGAGACCGATTGCAGAGAAGAAAACGATGACTTGTGAAGCCACAGAAAAAGTAACTACGTTTGTAGTAAGTCTGGAACGGGTTCACCACGTCATGGAAACAACAGTAAGTCTGGAACGGTTTCACCACGTCATGAAAACAACAAACAATCTCAATATTATTGACACTGACTTCTTACAGTTTAGCTCACCTTACCGTCCAGATTCTTGTGCACATGAAATTCTATTTTCGACTTTACGCGGTCTTTTCACTTCCTTTCTCTTTATTGGTTCAATATATAATTTACAATTTTATGGTTACTTGGTTTCTTTGATAAAAACTATTGACAAATCAATGGCGTTATGGTAACAATTGAAGTACATAAAATAAGGTAGTACTTGGGAATACATTCAGTTTGTGCGTAAATGTTATGATACAAATGTACACACATTCGATAATTTACTTTTTTTTTCGACAGAATAAATATATTGTCCAGGATATATGATAAGAAATAATTGTATATGTTATTGGCAGAAACTGAATAAAATGTATATATATATATATATATATATATATATATATATATATATATATATATATATATATATATATATATATATATATATATATATATATATATATATATATATATATATATATACGTTGGTAACGAAATGCATTTGGTGCATTTTTGCTGCAATTAGTATGCCGTACTGAAGAGCTGTAATGAGAGCGAAACCGGTCTACGGTTCTAATTGTTTAATTGTTGCGAGAATGCATCTAGTCTTACATACTTTGTCCCTATATTGGGCTAGAAATGGGCCAGGGCTGACAATTTTCTAAATTGTTAGTTAGTTGTATACAGTCCCTATTTTTTTAACACTTTGTGTTATTTGGAGCTGGCGTGACAACATACTACTTGGTTCCGCAACTAGGTGGCGGCACGTCCCCCACTCACTTAGTATTTTAAGGCTGGCTATACTATAGCCGTATTACTTTTGGTGCATTTTTGCTGCAATTAGTATGCCGTACTGAAGATATCTAATGAGAGCGAAACCGGTCTACGGTTCTAATTGTTGCGAAAATGCATCTAGTCTTACAGACTGTAACATGGTTAAAAGAAATTAAAGGCTTTTACTACCAACCTGATTTATTCTCAAAACCCTACGCGTTTCAACACATTATCGTGCCATCTTCAGGGGTTTAGACAAATTTCCTGTCTCAATTACAGAAAGATGCTGACAACATTTCATACAGCATCTTTCTGTAATTGAGACAGTAAATTTGTCTAAGCCCCTGAAGATGGCACAATAATCTGTTGAAACGCGTAGGGTTTTGAGAATAAATCAGTTTGTCTGGTAGTAAAAGCCTTTAATTTCCTTTAACCATATATATATATATATATATATATATATATATATATATATATATATATATATATATATATATATATATATATACATATATTTATAACCGTTGTCTGTAATATAAAATAGATCTTGTTATCCACACAAAATATTATGGTTTTGTGCGTTTCTCTGATCATCAGTGGCATCCAATTTTTTTTTTGAAATGTCTATAATTTTTTTCTTCCAACTTAGAGATCCGAATTTTGGCATGTAGGGTAAGTTTAATAATTTTTTTCTGAAAGAAAACACATATAAACTTTGAAAGTGACCTAGTATATGGATTCCAGGGGTTCTAGTTTGCGCTCATTTTTTCAAAATTCAAAAGTTGGGATCCCCTCAATAGTGATTTTTTTTTTGAAGAAAATTCACTAAAACCAGACATGATATGATATGATATTAAAATTTAATTGAAGAAAAAATAAGTTTTTATCTCATTAATGATTTTTTTGTATAAAGATTCGCTAAACCTTTATTGAAATTACATAATCTGATCATATAACGTTAAAACTGAATAAAGGTAAAAAAGGTAAAACAAATTCAGACACTTCTAGGATTTGAACCCGCATCATATTTGAGTTTTAGTTGACTCAACTCAACAAAAACTTTATTTATAGTTTAATGAAATTTACAAATCCATATATAAAGGAGTATTAAATGTGGGATGACATGTTTGAAAAAGGCGCCCAATAGATATGTAGCAAATAACAGATTTAGTGTAATGACAGGGGTATAGGCTCGTATGTAATTTTTTACGGTTTAGAGTTGTCTATAGCAAATAATTTCTATTTCAAATCGATTTATTACAAATATCTTAATCAAATGAAGAAGAGTAACACTTCAAACACAAATCTAAGACCTTCTTAAAGACATATCCTGGAATATTTTTCACGCATCATGTCCAAATTCTTTGTTTAAAAACCATCAATTTTAAAGTTTTAAACCGTCCTTAGACATTTTCAGAAGAGAAAATATAAATTTTCAAAGTTATTTCTAGTTCGCGCTCGTTTGAATCATTTTTTCAAAATTAAAAAGTCTCGATATTAATTGCGTGAATGGGTTACTCTAAACTGCAGCCACAGAAACTGAACAATGTGTGTGTGTGTTTTATTTCTTTAACGTCGGCCTATTTCCGCGACGATGGCCAATCATCGACGGCAGGGAGCAGTTTCATCTCACTATCCTAGAAATTTTGCCGAACCCCAGCCTTTCTGTAAGGAGGGTGGGGATCTTTAACGTGCCCAACATAGCATGGACACGGCACCGACGGCTTTACGCCCCTCCGAAGGGCGGAACGTGCAGACATTCAACTTGCTCAAATACAATACCAGAACCTCGGTTGACGTTAATTGTACATTATGTGCTGAAAAAGTGCAAGGAGTACCCTGGGATCGAACCCATGCAGTACCCTTTGGTTCAGACGCACACTTTATTACCACTGAACCACCGAGGCTCTGAAACTGAACAATGAATCAATGACACTTCCTGATATCCTTACCAGTGCATTGTTTCTTCGAAAATTCGTTAAAAGTCTATTAGGAATTAAATTTTTAAAAGAAATCGTAACAAAATTTGAGAACGCCACTAAAATCATATGCAAGCGTTCAATAATCCTTGTTTCAAATAGATAGAGTTAGGCCGTATGTTCAATTATTTTCAAAATAGTTGATAGTATTCTTACCAGTAGTACTAAACCAGCGTCGAATAAACATAAATAAGTGTCATCGCTAAGAATTGCTATAGTCTGGAGGCCAAGGTACACTTTTGGTCAGAATTGTGCATTTTATAGGTAAAAGTATGAAACTTTCCAGGCTTGTAACATAGACCACAAGGGTCTTTTTGAGCGTTGTAGGCATCGCCGGAAGTGCCCAGGAGCCACCATATTGGATTTCGACCAGAACAACATCCGGTTGCATTTTAACTGCATGTAACTCTTGAACGAACAGTCCGATTTCAGTTTTCTTTTTTTGTTTTGTTTTAAAGCTCTTCTCAAAACTAATTAAAATTATTCTAAAAGTTTTATGTAAGTCTTACGGTTTTCGCACAATTTACAGAAAACTTAAATTCTAAACGATAAAAAAAGTTGTATTTGTTTTTCTTCTTTTCTGCAGCTACAACGATAAATAATGCGAGTACGATTAAAAAAAGAATTGCATTAGCTTTCTATTGATGTATAACACCTTTGGTTTTAACAGAATAGTAATCCTAAAGAGAAAAAGAAACGAATTAGATCGGCCGGGCGTCTAAATGTAAATTTTAATACCCTCTTTGCAGTAAATATGATATCAGCAGCGTTGGAAGAGAGCCAAATCGCATCTCTTGGAACGGCGGACTCTTTCTTGAAAGTTGCCCGTGTGAAGAAAACGTAACAGCGTGTGCGCTGTACGCCCTTCGAGAGGAAGCTTACAAATAGTTTTTCGAATTAGGAGATGAATGTAAATCGATGAAGGATTGGTGGTCATCACAGGCTGAACACCATCCTCAATTTCGTTTCTGGAACCTCATCCCCCAAACTGTACTCGACATTTATGCCTGGGACAAAGCAGTTCGCGAGGCGGATTTCGAAAAGTATGTTTGCACCTTACAGAATCTGCAATGGCTAAATCACCAGAACTACGCCAGATGTGTCGCTGCGTGATATGCCCAATCTAAAGAACGATCATCCTGATGTATATGAAGAATTTCTAAAAGGGAAGTTTACAGTCAACAAAACAGGTCGCAGTTTTCTTGTATGCCTATCGACGAAGCTCACAAGCAAAACAATGTACTGGTTAAAGGCACTGGGGGGAGCTATCGATCTTACTGAAAATCCAGACTCGCTTCTACGGTGGATGGTCTGCGGACTGGAAGTAGCACGTACTGTCGCAGATTTCAGAAGGCAAATCCAACATAAAATCGAAAACGTCACAGATAGGCATCATAATGAAACAGTGGGAAGGCAAACGAATTTTTCGACAATAGTTAGAATGCTTAGAAGAGCTATACGGGAAATGAGAAATCCTTTTGTGATACGAGTGAAGACCTGCTTATCCCCAAGACAAGAGAGATAGTAGCTGATTCACTGAAGACACTCAAGAGTACCGGTATAACTTTAAATGAAACTTTTTTCAAAGAAAAACTAGCCGACCATAAGAAACCTATGTGCTCGCCAATTAAACGAAACAAATTACCGCTGTTTAACTCCAAGTCGAAAAGGACCCAAAGCAGTGAAGACAAAATGAAGGGTCTAAAGAAAGACCGGAGTTTGTTTTTGAAACTCTATATAGCATGCCATGCATCAAGATGGGAACATAGAAGAATTTTCCAGCACAAAAACGATATTTATCTCCCTTCCTTATCGGAGAATGGATCTTTAAACTGTATAGGAAAAGCTGATCTCATTAAATGCCTGGAGGCTTTGGATTCAATAGAAGCACAGGAAGATGAACCAACCAATGACCCTGACATTGACATGCTGATCGTCGATGGTCCGACTTTAGTACATATGCTTTTGCCTGAGAACGACACTTTCTTGGGATACTGTCAAAAAGTCATTTATTACATTGAAGCTTAGTTTTAAAAACCTAATTCAAGGAGAGTAGACATCGTGTTCGATGTTTACAAGTCGGATAGTCTTAAATCGGGCACTCGTGCAAAAAGAGGAAAAGGGACACGTCGTCGGGTCGAACTTGCCAAGAAAGTGCCAAAAAACTGGAGAGACTTTTTAAAGAAGAGTCAGAATAAAGAAGAACTTTTCCTTATATTGGCCATGCAAATTGTATCAGTATCTTACAAGGGAGACGTCGTAGTAATATCCGGTGAAAAAGTTCAACCTCTTTACCGTCTTCCAGTTTGAATGGACTAGCGCCCTGCATGCAAGAGGAGGCTGACTCGAATTTTCCAATTAACATCGCCAAAATTGCAAACGAACTAGGCGAAGAAAAGCGTAAAGCTATCCTATCGTTCCACGCACTAACCGGTTACGACACGACGTCGAAATTCGCTGGAAGAGGCAACGTCACCTGCTGGGCAACATTTACCAGCTATGCGGAAGTAGCTGCAGCGCTGTGTGTTCTTTCCCGTTCCCCAATGCCCGAAGATGTCGACATTGTGATGCCTCTGATCGAAAGATTTGTTGTACTTTTGTACGACAGATGCAGTGATGAAACTGAGGTAAATAAGTCGAGGCTTGCGTTGTTTGCGCAAAAGAACTGTGACTAGGACAATATTCCACCTACTCAAGATGCCTTAAAACAGCATGTCCTTAGGGCCACGTGCCAAGCCGACCACGTTTGGGGTCGAGCTCTTGAAGCATCACCTCAATTTCCTGATTTGTTTGGATGGACGCAGCGTTTGGATTTTGATTCATGGGAACTACTATGGATCATACAACCTCCGGCTGGCGAAGAATCGCGAGATCTTATCAGGTGCAAGTGCAAAGTTTCTTGTTCGCGGAGGTGCAAATGCGTAAAAGCTGAATTACCATGTACTCATGTTTGCCCTGTGATGGCTCTGATCAAGACTCGTTTTAAAACATGAAAATGTAACCGTGGAATGGAAACATACGTTGAATTCGTGCTTTTTGCCCTTTGTTCACCACAAAATATGCATTTGTTGTAATGGTATCATAAAATAAATTAATTACCTTGTACAGAATGCTAATAAAACCTCTTTTTATTTTTATTCAGATTGTTTGTCGTTGTAATTGCGTAAAAGTTAAAAAAAAAACAATTACAATTTACGTCTTTTGTAAATTTTGCAAAAACCGTAAGACTTACGAGTAAAATGCTTAGAATAGATTTAATTTGTTTTAAAAAGAGCTTTCCAATAAAGAAAAGAAAACTGAAATCGGACTGTTGTTTCAAAAGTTACATGCGGTCAAAATGTACCCGGAAGTTATTCCGGTCGAAATCCAATATGGCGGCTCCTAGGGACTTCCGGAGATGCCTACAAAGCTCAAAAGGACTCTTGGCGTTTATATTACAATACTGGAAAGTTTCATGCTTTTACCTATAAAATGCACGTTTTTAACATTAGCCTCCTGACTACTAAAATATATGCAAATTTAATACACAATACAATAAGATTTCAATAAACATCATATGGAGATGTTTTTGTTCTAAATTTAAGTCAGTATTTATGAGGTGCAATGTCTTGGAAACATCTGTTGGATGTTAAGGTTATGACACTAGTTAAAACATATCGGCCAAAATTTTGTGTATAAGTTGGCAAATCGACAAAATATGCGCGTGTTTGATAATAATGTGACAGATATAATCACCCGTCTATTAAAACACCAATTAATACCCCCCTTGTAATCAAGCCAAAGGAGTTGGTCTCTGGCATTTAAATACCAATTCGTCTAAACTAATTGCAATATTGTTTTGTATACTGTCAAGATTACATTACACCCGGAACACAATTATAAATTTTGTTTATAAATAAGAACAGAAGTACAAAAATATTTATGGCCACTTGAAAATATTTTGTATTAGCTTTTTATACATCTATTTATTAAATGTCTTAGTGGGTTTATATTGAGAAAGAAGAAATTTCAGAAAGGTGATGATTTTTTTTTTAATTTCAACAACACACCACGAGGGCTTACACCCTCGTACCGTGGGTGTTGACAAGGAGGAAAGAGGCAACTTGTTAATTCTGGACTTGAAGGTTTGGAGGTTCGGAGGAGAAGGAAAAACATGTGCCGGAAAGGAATTGCACAACTTGGAAGTCCTCGGGACAAAAGAGCGGGCATAACAAGATGTTCTATATCTGGTGACCTGGACAGTAAAAGGGTGCATTCGCTCTGTTCCCCTGGTAGATCTGTTGGGGGCAGCAGGTGGGGGAACTATGGAGGAAAGCTCCTCTGAGCAGTGCTCGTGCAGATATCTTTAAAAGAGAGAGAGGTCATCAACTGCACGTCGGTGGACAAGGGATGGCATCCCTTGGGTGAGGATAGGGTTACCAATACCAATGAGACGTATAGCTCTCTTTTGAATGGAGTCCAGGATATCAAGTGTAGAAGCGACAGCTGCACCCCAGATGTGGGAGCAGTATTCGTGGTTTGGCCTTATTTGTGAAGTATATAAGGTATAGAGATTAGATGGTGAAAAGTATTTGCGAGCCCGGAAGAGGAAACCTAATTTCTTAGCAGACGCTTCTGCAATTGATGTGACATGTTGGTGCCAATTAAGATTTCGATCCACAGAACTGCCAAGAAGATAAAAGGACTCATTACTTTAAATAACTTGGTTGTTCATTGTGATGGGTCTAGGGCTGGTGTATCTCTTATGAGAAAGAAAGCAAGACTGAGATTTGGTGGGGTTGAATTGTACAAGATTTCTACTTCTCCAGTCTAATATTTTTTGAAGATCCACGGAGACATAACCCTCCATGAGTTTGCGATCCTCATCTAATTGGGCTAAAGAGACAGGTTAGGATATTGTATATTTGAGTGGAGGGTGCTGTCGTCCGCGTAACTGTGAACTGGGTTGGATGTGCTAGAGACGAGGTCGTTGATGTGGAGAAGAAACAAAGTAGGGGCTAAAGCTGAAGCTTGAGGAACTCCTGCATTAATTGGATACAGTTTAGAGGAATGGCCATCCACAACACAGAAACGCTCCTGTTGGAGAGGAAATTTGCTGTCCAGGTACAGAGTTTTGGTGGTAGGCCATATGCCGGAAGTTTATTAAGCAGCGCTGCGTGCCAGACCTGGTCGAATGCTTTGTATATGTCTAGAGCAACAATCTGAGATTCACCGTGTGGTTCCATAGACTTGTTCCAAGAATGGGTGACAAAGGAAAGGAAGTCGGCAGTCGATCTGCGCTGACGGAATCCATACTGCCTGTCGTGGATTAGACTGTCTTTTTCAAGAAATTTTAGTAATTCGGTGTTTGTATACTTTTCCATCACTTTAGAGACGACTGAAACGAGAGAAATAGGCCTGTAGTTGCTAGGAAGCGCTTTGGATCCTTTCTTGGGGATGGGTGGTACTCGAGCAGTTTTACAGTTACTAGGGAATATGCCTTTATTGTAAGATATCTGAAACAGACGAGTCAGGACAGGAGCAAGTTCTGGTGCGCATTTTTTGAGAACAATTGCTGGTATCTCGTCAAGGCCAGAGGCTTTCCAGGCATTAAGAGAAGAGAGCATCTTTCGTACCTTTTTAGTTTTGAAAATGATATCCGTCATTTTATGCGCGACATTAGGGACTGTTGGTGGTTTACGATTTGGAGGTGGGTTAAGATGGTGAGATTTGTAAAATTTCTTTGAATGATCGCGAATTAGTGCCCCTAGAACTAAGGTTTGTGGTCTGTTATATATATATATATATATATATATATATATATATATATATATATATATATATATATATATATATATATATATATATATATATATATATATATATATATATATATATACAGGGTGGTCCAACAGTGCGTTCAACTTCAATATCTCCTTTACTGTTCAATAATATAAAAAAAACATTTTGGAACAAAAGTTGCAGGTACTAACGCTAGTTATAAACTAAAATTATTTTTCCATATACAGGGTGTTGCATAAGTTAGATACAACCCAAACATCACCTTTTTTGAATGGTACACCATGTATATTGTTTCGTTTTTGAATTCCCCTTGTTTTGCCGATCCATGCAGTGTATAATTGTTCGGGGTCTATACAGAGTCGTTCGAAAGTTATGGCCAATTTTCTAAATGAGTGGCACATTTGACGGTCTGTATCTTCATTAATATCTTAGCATGCAACACTATAATGTGAAAAATGTGAAAAAGTGTTATTCTTTCAACTCCAATCAATACAGAAACAATTCCTTGAAAAGAGTATACAGGGTGAGTAAAAACACTGGTGTCAAGTTTTCTCGAGAAATTCAAATGGAACAGCCTGCATATTATAATCCATTTCGATACATAAACAAATTTAGTTTCTTTTTGTGTAATAAATAATCATTTTGTGTAATAGATTCAATATATAATTTCATTGCCCCCTTATCTCTCTCAACAAATGCCGATAATCCTTTCAATCCTTTAAGTACCGTGACCAAAGCCCCTGACTTAATTGACCGTGACCTGACTACTTTCACTGATAACGAAGCAGGTAGACGGAACGATACATACAATGCGAGACTTGCAACGAACTGTCAGATCTCTCTGGGGCCTGGGGTTGAACACACTGAGACTTTGGAGACGATGTTCAGCGAGATTTGGGAAGTAGGCAGATTGAGGGCCCGTAACCGAGCTACAACAACCCAACCCACCTTTGTCCACCGCTCTAAGAAGTAGGCAGATTGAGGCCTTAGAGTGTCCTTATATATTTCCTTTACCTCTTGAAAATGGCTCCAAAACAAGAGCCGAAACGTCGAGTTTTAATAAATTATGGACGCGGTTCAACCCGAGAACCAAGTATATCCCACATTAAAGACCGTGGAAATCTTACTGAATATATATATATATATATATATATATATATATATATATATATATATATATATATATATATATATATATATATATATATATATATATATATATATATATATATATATATATAAATTTGAACACATCCTAAATATGGGTTCAAGTGGCCTTAATTCACGCTTAAATTAAATTCCACAGTTGCGACCTCTCTATAAGCGAATTTATTTATGAAATCTTTTTAAAAGCTACACGATACTTTTTAGACAAATTGAGGTATTGAAAGCTTCGGAGCATTCACCTTTGTATTAACTAATTACCCTGAAAGCGTGAGCTTAAGATTGTCAGATAAAACCGTGATTATTCAGCGCTTAAGATGCTAGAAACTGATTAATCTTACGTAGTAATCCTCGACTCACTGAAGTTTAAAGTGAGACAAATCAGAGAAAGAAAAAGTCTGGACGCAGCGAGTGCGTTATGGTAGTAAATTTTCATAGAAATGATCAGGCACCAAATATTTTTTATAACTTTTTTTTTCTTTTATTATAGAAATATACATTTTAGTATATAGTTTTCTTTTAATATCGTAAACTTACGTACTAAATTAGTTTTCCCATACTTTTCTATTTTTGAGATAAAATTTTTTTTCGAAAGAAAAAATATATATATATATATATATATACACACACATATATATATATATATATATATATATATATATATATATATATATATATATATATATATATATATATATATATATATATATATATATATATATATATATATATAATAATAACACGTTTATTTCCCAACATTTACAAAACTATACTTAACAATATACAATCTTTCTTACTTTCTAAACGGAAGTATAAACATATAAAAATTGAAACTGACCCCGGATATGCGTTCTAGGGGTTCTAGATAACGCTCATTTGAATTTTTTTTTCAAAATTCAAAACTCTGGAGCTCCCCATTAATGATTTTTTTCTAAAAAAAATCACTAAAAGGGTCATTATTCCTATTCATAGATTCATAACAGTAATGATTACCTTTTAATTTTTTCATTTCGATGGTTTACCGATAAAACTAGGTCAACATGGGAATAAATATATGTGTTTCTTGTACGGCCAACATACATTACATACAGTATGGACCGAAATATATTTTGATGCTTTTATCGGAAATCTAACCCAGGATCCCTGGGTCCATAGGCGCACATTCTTACGACTTGACCACGGAGGTTGCACCTGTCTAATTGTGTATCGTGGTTCAGATGTATGATATTATTTTTAAATAAATAAAATAAACGATAATCTTATGACCTTGAAGTGGAAAATATTGCTGAAAATCTCGTTCTACAATAGGTATAGATGATACGTTCTCAGATCACCTCACTCAAGGTTGCCGTTCCCGGTAGGTCTCCCGTCACTATGGCGAAACAGATATACTTGATCACGAGGGCTCTGTTCTGAGATGACGTAATCCAAGACCTTGAGGAAGGAGGTCTTAGAGCACACCATCTATACCTACCGTCTGCTTTTCTTGACATGCAAAATCTATTGAAATAAATTACTTCTTTTTGAGAATATACAGGGTGTTTGGCGAGTCACGTTCATTAGAAGTTTATGACCTTCTAGTCCGAATTCGAAAGAGAAAATTTGGGTTTGGCCATAAGCGGTTATGCGGGAGCAAAGTAAATTACTTTGAAGCATTGTTTAGTTGCTGGTGTCAACTAGACGGGGCTCCCTCTCATTGCTCGAGTGAAGTATATCAGTAACTAAATAGGAGGTTTGAAGACCGTTGGATAGGCCGCAACGGTCCCTGCAGATGGCCGCCAAGATCACCAGATCTAACACCGTGTGATTTTTATCTCTGGGGCAGAATAAAGAGTAAAGTCTATGCTACTCCAGTGAGTACACGCGATGAACTTATTCAACGGATCCTCGAGGCCTTCCAAGGACTAGGTCCACACGAAATAAGAAAAGCAACTTCAAACGATGGTAAATTCGAGAATTTTGAAATGTCTCGACAGGAACGGGAGACACATTGAAAATTTCCAATAAGTTTCTACCTACCTATGATTTATTTTTACGTTTGCTATTTATTATATTTGTTAAAAGTTTATAAAATTAATGTTCTTGTTTTTTTTTACTAATGCCTATTTATTTTACAACCACAGCAATGAGAGGGAGCCCCGTCTAGTTGATACCAGCAACTAAATAATGTATTGCCTGGCAGATTTTCAATAAAATCTGTTACTATGCTTCTAACAATCTCCAACGAATACCTCTGAGAATTTAAGTTTCCGTCATAAATGTAATAACACACAACATTTTCATAAATTAAGAAGAAAACATTAAAACTGAATTTGTTTTGGAAATTTCGATGTCTCGTTAAATGCGGGTTCTCTCTAGCCTAATAATGCTCGTTCTTGCGATTGACAATATCCTCTCTGTCAAACTTAGACTCGTCTGTCCATATAATTTTTTTCAAAAATGAAGGATCTGCTTGAATCTTTATTATAAATCTTCGCCGAATTGTATCATTTGTTGGTAGTCACTGGGGTGGAGTTCTTGTACGAGCTAAAGTGACAAATTAAGCAAATCGTGATTTCTCAATATTCTGTGTATTGCCCAGATAGATAAACCGAAATCTTGAGACTCACTTCTTGACGAACTTTGTGGATGTGCTTCAAAATACGCAAGAACTATAATTTCATTCATTTCATTGTCTTCAATTTTGAAACGTTTAACAACACGTCGTGTCGGTATTATTCCATGATTTGACCACTTACTTTTAATTCTGCTGAATTTTGTTCTAATGAGGGAATCTGTTGTTAAGTGTTCGAACAGTTCTCTCAACTATTCTGTTACATTCACCATATATTGAAAACAAATTGAAAACATCACCTGCAGAATAACGAAAATAAAAATTATTGTTATCCATATTATTTTAGCACTTCTGAAAACAAAAAATTACAACAAGCATGCAACAATGAAATCGCCTAGGAAGTGTCAGTTAAATTTCCTCTTGTTTTTGATATTTTCAGTCAAAGGCAACTACGTATGACCAGATATCTGATGTATGTGCCAAAATATAACAGGAAAATCGATATATCTCAGAAATGGTAAGAGATAGGTATAGGAAAATGTTAACAATTTTCGAAGATATTTAAATATCCAATAAGATGAGATAAAATATATATATATGGTGTTCTATTTGAAATATTCAAGTTATGAATGAAAGAACTTGTTTAAGTTGGACGCTTAGTATAGAACGCTATGTATAAGTTTTTGATGATATTATCCACCACTTCCTTAGAACTAAGCTTTTTTAGCTTACTCAATAAGGTAGAATCTCCGATCTTGTCTAATAGAGGAGATAAGTCTTATGAAACATGGTAGTGACATTTTAAATATTTTCGAAAAAATCGAAATAACTTGAAAACGTCACATTTTTGACATATGGTGCCTTAATAAAATTCATTCTGGAATTCGATGCGGAATCCAAAACTGCAATAATATAAAGGCTGTTCCATTTAAAATAACGATAGTACATGGTACTTCCGGTATAACCGGAAATACCATGTGCTTCAAAGTAATTTACTTTGCTCCCAAATAACCGCTTATGGCCAAACCCAAATTGCCTCTTTCGAAATCGGACTAGAAGGTCATAAACTTCTAATGAACGCGACTCGCCAAACACCCTGTATAAACCACCAAATCAGCAATGAAGTTACTTTTAGGAAATAAATAAATATTCGCTCTGAAATACGATCAATATAAATTATCTTAATGACTATACATACCTTTTTGTCTATCATAAGCGTTTATGCATTCACTTGTCATGAACTGACTGATGAGGGCTGTTTTGCCCACACCTTGTGCCCCAAGAAGAGCAACTGTATACTGAGAGACCTCATGTGGAAGTTCTGGTTCACCAAATACTGGCGAAGGTGTTCCAGGCAGCATTCCTGGCGGACATACGCTGTTGCTGCGAGACCTTCGCCTCCTAAATGAGTCACCCCTGTTTACAATACCTGAAAAGAAAAATATATTGTTTGAGTTAGCATGCTAGTTAATTATTTATTAGCTATTTTAGAGTACAATACGAAAAACGTATTTGGCATTTGTTTATTTGAATGTAGATAAAAGACCGAGGTTGGACAAAAACCACAGAATAGCAAGAGAGAGTTATGCGCCAGCCACGTATTTAGACTTCGAAGTTGTCTCCACCAGTGGCTGTCGCCTAACAGTTTAGTGACAGCTACTGATGAGGACAACTTCGTTGTCGAAATACGTAAATACGAATCTAGCGCATAACTCTCTGTTAGTATTTTAATGAATTTTTCTTAAAAAAAATTACTATAGTTTTTTACGAATTTTCGTAATTTGTTAACGAGGAGGCCGCAAATTTTGAATTCCGGAAAGATTTTCTCAAATGAGTGCAAACTAGAACCCATTTACGGGGTTAATTTCAGCTTTTATCTGTTTACATTTATACAGGTTGACGCATTTCCACGGTAAAGCTCAATATATCCATTATTATACTAGATACGAGAAAAAATTGTATACGCTAATTATAGGGTGTCTTGAGCTGCATCTTATAAAACAATTTTGGCAATAACAGGATGGCCCATAAGTCGTTGGTGATACAAATGATCTTTTTTCAGTTGAACTGTCATTATATTATTGCATTTTTGCATTTTCCACATAATTATAATGCATATTTGTAGGGAAAAAATTGGTTAGTGTTCATCGTATTCGAGTTATTTCAATTGTTTTGCAACTTTTCACATTTTTGGCACATATCAAAAAAAAATTATAAAAGTTTGGACGCAGCGTGTGCGTTATGGTAGCGAATTTTCGTAAACATGTTTTTAATGTCAAATATGTCTTGTTTTTAAAAGGACATTTGGTTGTCAGTATAACCTATATAGTACTAACAATGTACCATATTTCGTTAAAACAGCTTTGGTTAAAATTAAAAAGTTACAGAAAAAACTGGTCCGATTTTTCTGGCCAACGAACCTCTTTAAGTTATTGACCTACGCGACATTATTCACAAACAGCTTTAGGGCCAAAATTGAAAAAAAAGATTTCTTTTATGAAAATTTGCAAAACATTCTTTTTACAAAAATGTCCTTCAGTAGTGTTACACTAAATTATATTTTTCACAAAAATTCGAAAATTTTTGTTACAATAACTTACTAAACATTTATTATTAATTACAAACATATCACAAAAATCTCACAAAAATGATTTCTACGGAAACACTAAAAGTCTGAACGCAACAAGTGCGTTATGGTAGCGAATTTTCGTAAAAATCTTTTTAATGGCAAATATGTCTTGTTTCTAAAAGGACATCTGGTTGGCAGTATAACCTATATAGTACTAACAATGTACCATTATCATGTATCATTAAAGTAGCTTTGTTGTTTCAAAAAGTACAAACATTTTCCGAAAATCAACTTAAAAAGTTACAGAAAAAACTGGTCCGATTTTCCTGGCCAACACACCTCTTCAAGCTACTATTAACCCACCTGCAAAGATATAATTATTCAGAAACAGCTGAAGGACCAAAATGGAAAAAAAAAATACTAAAAATTCTTTTATAAAAATTCACTATTTATTTTTAAAGAAATTGCCTTCAGTAATGTTACACTAAATTATATTTTTCACAAAAATTCGACAAATATTTTTAGCAATAACTTACTAACCATTTATTACGAATTACTATTATCTCAAAAAAAGTTACAAAAAAATATTTCTACGGAAACACTAAAAACATTTCTGCGAAAAGTTTTCTCATTAAGCCACTATTTGGGAGCGCCCCTGTATACGGCATCTCGATTTTTGCGACCAGTAATAAAAACAAAAAGCTCTCCGAATGGGTCATTTTCATGGGGCTCCGCTATCTATTAGTAAAAAAGACCGATCACAATTTGTGATATGTGTTTGTGGTATGGGCCCAAGACGTGAAAAGTTGCAAAACAATCGAAATAACTCAAAAACGTTGAACGATATCTTTTTTTACCTTACAAACATTCATTATAATTCGATGGAAACTACAAAAATGCAATAACATAAGGTGTGTTCTATTAAAAAAGCAAAGTGTGTATCACCAACGACTTATGGGCCAGCCTGTGATTGTCAAAATAGGTTTATAAGACGCCCCTCGAGAAAACTTATAATTAACGTATATAATTTTTCTCATATCTTGTATAATCACGGATATATTGAGCTTAACCGTAGAAATATGTCACCCTGTATATGTGTAAACAGACAAAAAGTGAAACTAAACCCGTATATGGGTTTTAGGGGTTCTAGTTCGCGCTTATTTGAAGAAATATTTTATAAATACAAAAGTCGCGGAGTTCTCTTTAACGAATTTTTTCTACGAAAATTTGCTAAAATATAGACTATTACACCATAAACTTTATAGCTGAAACTACTGCCAAAGTATCAGAAAGAGGGTCTATTTAAAATGGATTTTCCGAAAATATTTTAATAAAATGAAGGACAATGATCGTTGAAGCTGAAACTTAAGGCCTTGTAAAACACACTTATTACAACATTTCCGATATATAATTCGTATTTATTTCAGATTCTTTGTCTGAAAATTGCAAATTCTGAAGTTTCAATTCGCGGCTTTGACGTTTTAAGAACAAAAATTATAAAATTTTCAAAATACTTTTTCTGATACTTCTTCACCTTTTTGCGTCAAGAAAATATAAGCATTGTATGTAATATTCAATTGGTTTGGTTAGTCACACAAAATATTTTGTTCCTGTGCTGTCCTCTAATCGCCAGTGGCAGCCAAAATATTTCTTTAAATGCCTATAACTTTTTTCTTTTAACTTAGAGATAAACATTTTGGTATGTAGGGTAAGTTTAATAGTGTAAACGGACATGCTGAAATTGATTGTTATAGCTCCGTTATTTTTGGAATTACAAAAATGTTTCGAAAGAAAACCCAAAATTTTCTCAGAAAAACTAGTTCGATTTTCCTGGCTAACGAACTTGTCCAAGCCACTTACAAAAGGAAGGTATGTGCCAAATTTTATCAAAATCGAACCATCATTTTTTGAGTTATCGGTGTGATATATATATATATATATATATATATATATATATATATATATATATATATATATATATATATATCCTCATTAGTGAATTTTTCGTTTTTCGATAGAAAACACAAAAATGCAATAACACAAGGGGTGTCCTATCAAAAAAAGAAAGTGTGTATCACCAACGACTTATGGGCCAGCCTGTGATTATCCAAATAGATTTATAAGATGCAGCTCGAGAAACCCTATAATTAACGTATGTAATTTTTTCTCATATCTTGTATAATTATGGATATATTGAGCTTTACTGTAGAAATGCATCACCCTGTATAGGGGTAAACAGACAAAAACTGAAACTGACGCCGTATAGGGGTTTTTGCTGAATTTGCTAAAATATAGACTATTAAACCATAAACTCTATAGCTGAAACTATTGCCAAAGCATCAGAAAATGGGACTCTTTGAAATGGATTTTTCGAAAACATTTTAGTAAAATGGGTGACAATGACGGTTGAAGCTGAAACTTAAGGCTTTCTAAAACACACATATTATGCCATTTCTTCTACATAATCCGTATTCGTTTCAAATTCGTTGTCTGAAAATTTCAAATTTTGACGTTTCAAATCGCGAGTTTGACGTTTCAAAAAGAAAAACTATAAAATTTTCCAAATATTTTTTCCGCTACTTGTTGACCTTTTTGTGTCAATAAAACTTAACAGTTGTATGTAGTATTCAATTGGTTGTGTTAATCACACAAAATATTTTGTTCTTTCCTCTGGTCACCAATGGCACCCAATTTTTTTTCTTTAAAAGCCTATAACCTTTTTTCTCTTTTAACTTAGAGATCTGAATTTCGGCATGTAGGGTAAGTTTGACACTAGAAATGTATGCACCAAATGGTTGGTTATCATGGCTCTGCTATTTTCGGATATACAAAAATTTTCCGAAAGGACACCCAAAAGTTTCCTGGATAAACTGGTCTGATTTATCTGGCTAACGAACTTGTCCAAGCCACTTACAAAAGAAAGGTACGTACCAAATTTTATCAAAATCCGCCGCGCGTATTTTTTTTGAGTTATCGGTACTATATATATATATATATATATATATATATATATATATATATATATATATATATATATATATATATATATATATATATGTATATATATGTATATATATATATATATATATATATATATATATATATATATATATATATATATATATATATATATATATATATATACGTATTCGCTCCTTTTCGAGGACCATTTTAGCGATCTAATCATCTTTGCGGGGACTTTTGCGCTTTTCAAGGACCGTCCTGACAAATTATGCGTATATAAGCATCATTATGAGGACTGTCCCCGAATAATGCTCTATTCAACTATGCGGCTTTTAGGAGACTACAAAGTTGTGTATATAATAATCCTTTCGGGGACGTCAAGTGTAAACAGTTTTTATGCAGGGCGTGTCTTACTGCAATAGTGGCGCTAGTAGCGCATGCCAAGAAATTTGTTTATTAGCTACCGAATGCCTAGCGCTTGCAAAGTGCAGTATCGAAACTATTTCTAGATCATTTTTAGTAAATGCCCTAAACTTTACAAACGTATTTTTATGAAGATACTTTGCAACCTTCATATTAGTAGGTACTCAGTTTTTAAAATTGGTATTTCACTACGTTCGCAGAGCTTCTTTTTTTTTTCATATAATTTAAAGATGAATAAGTTACTGGAAATTAGTAAACTATTCGGTAAAAAAGTTCTAGCAAAAAAATCATATAAATACAGATGTATAGAAAGATTTTTCTGGTTTCACAAGTGCTTATTTTGGTATACAACTATACTTTCCGCATTCCTATAAAATTTTATATACAAGCGTGTTTTGGAGTGTAGATGGCGTAAATCACAAACAAAAATTAGGGCAAAAGCAAACTTTTGGAGTTATTTGGATTTTTTGTAAGAAAAGTCCTGACATTTTCGATATGTTTTGGTGCATATCTCGCTTCACATAACCAATATAAATATACTAACTAATTTAATGCTTTAGTACCTTATTTCACTGAACATATTCACTTTTCAAGGTTTTCAGGTTTCGTTAAAAAAATATATTACCAAATAACTTTTTGTAATTAAGTCAGATGTCAAAATGTATGACATGAAGTTGATTTTATATGTCCAATGACAACGTCAACTTAGGATTGATTATCGATGAAAAGAAGAGAAATCTACAGACACGTAAAAACTATAAGGCGTGCACTAACTATATGAAAATGAATTATAATAGATGATCTTTTTTAGCTTGATATAAAACGAACGATCCCCGAAAATGTGTATGTATGTATGTATAGTCGAAATTGCTTAGCTGCGGCTAATTTAGCCATTCACACATTTTCAAGAAAATGTGTAAGATATGACAAAAACATGTCGCAAATGTGAGTAAAATACTTATGTTTTACAAAAACAAATCAAAATAACTCCAAAAGTTTGCTTCTGTCCTCATTTTGATTGTGATTTTCGTCATTTACACCACAAAACACATTTGGATACAAAATTTCATAAGAATCGAATACTCGGAAAGTAAACTTTTACCCTTATTTTCTTCTCTGTAACCAGTTTCGTCTTTTACGCGAATACAAATCTTTATCACAAACTCGTGTTCGTTCATTACCTCCACATCGCCAATGCATGTGGAATTATGGCATCGGCGACAACAATTTTTAAAAAAATTTTACGTCGTAAAAAGTCTTAAAACATATGCAGGCTGAATAGCTCAGTTCGCGAGATGAGTAACCTCTAGAATCAGACTAGAGGGTCGCGGGTTCGAGTCTCGTATTCGGACAGTCGGTCTTTTTTATTCGAATGTGGAAAGGACGGCTTCTGAAAAGTTATGGGTGGTGTCCTTTGATTATATGTGTATGTAAGCTCCCCCCGCACAAGTCAAAGATTTCTGGGTGCAAAGTTTATCTACTGTTGTGTTATTATTATATAGAAAACATGATTTTGGAAACAAAATTTTTGGTGTCTGCCAGTCTGTCGGTCTGTATGCCTGTCTGTTTGTAATAGCCACAATAACTTTAGAACGAATTGAGATATTGTCTTCAAATTTAGTATACAGTTATCACCCGACAAACTAACGGTTCGGACTGTTTTTGGGTAAAATTACTCCAGGGAGTAGGGGATGAATGCATGATGATTTGGTGAAAATTGACATTTTTTCGTTAAAACTCGAGTAATATAATGTTTCAGAAGCTTATTCAGAGGTTTTTTTTTAATTAGAAAACTTTCAGTTTCATCAAACATCTGGTAGTCTGTGCTGATATTAAATTGGGGGTTAAATGTGTGGTGGTGGAATATCGGTGACAGAAATTTCAAATATTTTTTAAAAATGAAAACAGCGTATAAAGTCTCAAAACATATAGAAAACTTGATTCCGGAACGAAAATGTTTAGTCTGTTGGTCGGTCGGTTTGTCCGCCTGCACGTCTCTCTCAAATTTGGTATCCAGGACGCTTCGAATTGTTTTTGGGTAAGCTCGCTTCAGGGGGGGGAAGGGTATAAATAAGGGGTGATTTGCTGAAAATGGACATTTTTTTAACACTCGAGTAATATAACGTTTGAGAAGTTTATGAGTACAGGGATACGAATATTTTCTTCGTGGTCAAATCATGGACCCAAAATTAATTTCGTGAGAATGCCTTTTTGAAGAGAGTAGATTATCACAGCTATGTGGAAGTTATGATTCAATTTGCAGCACTATTTTAACCTGCTGTCAGAATTTTTCTGCTACCAAGATTTGTTAGATGGTTATACTGATTGTAGTTATAGTAATTTCATGAAAGCATCCCATTCTAGAAGCAAAATTGTAGTAACTGTCCCCGCTTGTTTAAAGTTTTCATTTTAGAGCGCACCATTTGACAAATAGATTTTAAACTTGTTCTTGCCAAAGACGCTACTTGACAGCTTAGATCAAGCTATATAGATGCCATTTCCACGATGACATTGACAATTTGAAATTACTGAATTACTGTTTATTCATTCTATTTTCAACCGCAAACATTGCCTTTATTTTCTAAGAAACACACCACTTTGAAGTGTCACCTGAATTGAACCATTATTACTTCCACATCGTCAATACGTGTGGAAGTATGATATCGGCGACAAAAATTTCAATTTTTTTTGCCTAAACATCGTAAAATGTCTCAATACATATAGAAAACACGATCTGGGAAGAAAATTTTTTTGTCTGTCGGTCTGTATGTCTGTCTGTTTGATGTATCGTCTTTAAATTTTGTATACAGTTAGCACCTGACAAACAAACGGTTCGGATTGTTTTGGGGTAAAATCGCTCTAGGGGATAGGGGATGAATGGGGGTTATTTGGTGAAAATTGACATTTTTTCGTTAAAACTCTAGTAATAACAGTTTGGGGTTTGTTTATTAGAAAACTTCCAGTTTCATCAAACATCTAGTATTCTGTTTAGAGGGAATATCGGTGACAAGAATCTGGAATTTTTTTTACTAAATCGGCGTATAAAATCTCAAAACATAGAAAACTTGAGTTTGTACAATTTTTTTTGGTCTGTGGTTCTGTCGGTCGGTCGGTCTGTGGGCCTGTACGTCTGTCTGTTAGTAGGCGCAATAACTGTCGAACGAATTGAGATATAAGCTCCAAATTTGATATCCAGTTAGCACCCTACAAAGGAACTCTTCGAATTGTTTTTGGGTAAGATCGCTTTAGGGGGCAGGGGATAAATGAGGGATGATTTAGTGAAAATTGGCATTTCCTTGTTAAAACTCGAGTAATATAACGTTTCAGAAGTTTATGAGTACACGAATATGAATATTTTCTTTGTGATGAAGTCATGGACCCTAAATTAATTTCATGAGAATGTTTTTCTGGGGAGAGTATATCATCACAGCTATGTAGAAGTTACGATTCAATTTACAGCACTATTTTTTGCAATCTTTAGGCAAATAAACGTATAGACTACGAATTTTTAACATTAATCAAATTATTATTTATTGTTGTTAAAACAATCACTTTGACATTACCCAAATTATAATATATGTCCAGAAATGTCCGTAGGTACTCACTTTAAATAATATTCATGTATTTTACAAATCGTGAGTTGCCATCAAAATATGTTTAATACATAATACATATTTGAATCTGGACACAGACACAGCATCGTCCAAGAAAAAGGATAAATTTTATGTAAACTCAGATTATACTCTTTGGTTGCAAATAAGCGTGAGACAAGGAAATAGATTTTAACATATCTTTATTTTGCGATACACACTTCATCTGCTTCATTGTTACGTCACATTGACTGTACAATTATTGTTTTATCAAATGGAAAAATTACTTGAAACTTTATCTTTACTAAAAAATTTTCTATAGTTGCTAGGTATATGTTGATAAATAAAACCTTCAATCAGAGTTTGCGTTCCGGACATGCAACCTCTTGTTTTTTCGAATTTACAGAAAATACATTTTTCGAAGGCAATTTTTTTTCTGAGAAAACTGATACGACTGGGGTGGCTAATGAACCATTTAAAGCTATTAACAAAAGAAAGACACGTAAAAAGTTACATCAGAAGTTATAGATTGGAAAGTTTTATTATCGATACATCTATAATATAATTTTCTCAATGAAAATTCGCTAAAGGGAAGCAATACCTACTATGAACTAGCGTTACCCAGTGCTAACAGGAATAGTTTAGTTCAACATTTAATCATTTTAATCAAACTGATAAATAGGAAAATATAACAGAATATAAATATGAGTTCTATCTTCCAATTAGAGAAAGGCATAATAAAAATCAATAATCATATGACGGTAAAACAGGTAACACATTATAGTTTCACACGTGGTTTATATAAAAAGTGTATACCTATTATTATAGGACAGGTTTACTGCTATGCCGATCTTCCTGGAACGGCCAGTATAACAGACTGTCGCTAATAAAAAAAATTCGTTTCACGTTCAACATTAATAATTGTGGGTTACATCGACCTTGCCGAATGTTATCTGGTTCACCTTTTTGAACTGATGTGAGACGATTATGCTCTAACACATATTTTTTTAAATGGCCGTCCTTTTGAACTAAAACAACTGTAAAGTATAAAGATTGACAACCATATTTTGATCTTTTAGGATAAGCGTAATAGGTATTCCATATGGTGTTTAAATGAACAAATAAGAAAGGTAGATCTTTTTTTTTCAATTTTTTTGAAGAGGACAAATACTAGAAAAGCTTCTTTAAGTATCTTAATTTTGAAAATTTGTTTTACACCAGATTTGAGCGCATGAAAAATAAACTAATCTCGCATTTGAAAAATTATCATGCATACGAAAGCGCTATACAGAAAAACGAACTATATAAAGACCACAAATCTGACACTTATTTTGAAGCCTATTGTCAAATACTTTTTAACTCAAGATTAAGTCAATTAATAAAACATTAAAAATAATCTTTTTGAAAAAAATTGCCCCCATTTGGAAATAAATAGATCTACCGAAGGGTACTGGGTTTGATCACAGGGTTCTCCTTTCACTTTTTCAGTACAACTGTAACATTAACATCAACCGAGGTTCTGGCATTGTATTTGAGCAAGTTGAATGCCTGCACGTTCCGCCCTTCGGAGTGGGCGTAAAGCCGTCGGTCCCGTGTCCATGCGATGTTGGGCACGTTAAAGATCCCTACCATCCTTACATAAATGCAGGGGTTCGGCAAAATGTCCAGGATAGTGAGGTGAAACTGTTCCCTGGCGTCGGTGATTGGCCATAGTCGCGGAAATAGGCCGACGTTAAAGAAACAAAACACACACACACACACACAAAGTTTAGCTAGAAAATTAATATATCACAAATTTGACATCTTTCAAGTCTACTCAAAAGTAGTTTTCGTCTTCAGATTCGACCAAATAATAGCAGTGTAAAAATATATTTTTTTGCGAAAAATGGCTGCCATTTTGAAATATGTTTATTTGGCAAAAAATCAAGCGAAGTTTTAAAGTATATATTATACTGTTTTTAAATTGATTGCAAAACACGTTCATTTTTAAAAGTAATAACAAAGACCATTTTGTTAAAAAAAAAAACATCTCCATGTAAACCAATCCAATTGGGTTTGTAACGACTACATTTTTATGACTATGTACTACCGACAAGGATTGCATATGCCAAGATTAAAGTTCTTAAGCTTTAAGGCTTTTTGGACGATTAACTACATTTTACCACTACCTATACAATATGGATTATGAGTATATGCCAAGATTTAATAGTTATATTAGCACTAAACAGGCTTTTTGAAGTTCATCATTTTTACAAAATCGTTCTACTTACAAATACGTTGCAGGCTGTCATTTTGACCAGCTAGGGTTTAGCGAAAAACGAATAGAGACTATAAAATTAAGGTTTTCCATGTCAACTTGAAAATATTTTTTATCTTTAAATTATAAATATAATAAATTATAAATAAATAATAACACAAGTAATTTGATTCACAAAAAGAAATATGGTAACTAATAACAGAGCGATTTGTTTTTAATTTGAAAAAACAAAAAAGCATCTAGCACTATTCGGATCTGGTTGCATGGTTTTCAATAACTTTATTTTAGGTCTTGAAAATACACAATAATATAAATTATAACTGTTGACAGTTGTCACGGTCGAATATAACTGACTTGAATTTTCTCGAACCTGAAGATGCCGCACTGGCGAAACCGGTGGATGAGAAAGCTAAAAAAGTTACTAACAAGCATACCTTAGAAAAATTGTGTGGGATGTGGAGCCAGAGTAGAGATCTCTACGTATATACTTATATTAAATAATTTTGTTGTCACATCATAGAGGTTTCTCTAAATAAAACAAATATATGTAAGCCAGCCTTCATCAACGCATTTAACACCCCTGTGGTATCTATACAGCTAATTTGGTGAAATATGTTAATGCAATGATTAAGTACCTACATATAATCAATTATTCTAGCACTATATGTTTTATAGAGTTAGTGAATCTTAATAAAACTCGCCCATTCTGTACGGCTAGCCAAAGATATTCGCCAATCCCACTCAGTTCAGGATCGGCAAGTTTAAAACTAGATTTGATTGCTTCCCAGTTCCACCCGTACAATTTGTTTTCATGCTCTATAGAAAATAAAAATTACACAAAAATCAAGTTTTGATTTCAAAAATCGGATATGTATGTGTGTGTTTATTTTTAGTAGATTTATTTCGTTCCTTTGATTAAAAAAACTAGAAAACATCTCTACTGGTTTAAAGTACGGTTTAAAAAAACACCGTATTTCGAAGGTCATTTAGAGGCATAACCTTGACCGTCCGGTAACATCTAGAAGCAATCCATTTTCAGCAATAGGTGTTTTCGCCAGGCGCCTGCCAGCAGCCTCATTGTTCTCTAAGTGAAGATTGGAACCTAGGATAAACACTGGTAAGTACACTTGGAGAACCCAAATCACCACAACACATATTTTTAAAGACCTGACGATCGTTTCACTAACAAAGTTTCTGTGTATGGTGCTTTTAATGTCGAACGAGGTCTTTGAACCTCCTTTACCACTGCACCTGACAGGTTTTGAAATGTTTATCTGCATCAAAGACAGAGCGCAAACAGAGGACTGCAAACCAGTGGCGCAGGGCTCGATTTAAGGAACTTTTGTTTTTTATTGTCCTAGAAATATAAGTACTTTCCTACGCATCTAGCTTCGCTGGTTGTCTGACATTTTTGATAAGTTTCAGATTTTCTTTATCAATGTGGTGGTTATTATCCCAAATATGTTGTGTATAGCGAAGTGGCTGTCAAATGAGTTTAAAAGCTTACCTGTTAACCAAAAAAAGTTATTGAGTGTCTAATTGACTCGACTTCATTACTAAAATTAAAGATGTTAAATTGGTGAAAGGCGAGGTTTTGATATAATTCGATGTAAATGAATAGATGATGATAAACTTTCCCTTAAGTAAAAGTAGATATAGTATAGAATAAGAGTACATCAAAAACCTGGCTAATTATAACGGACATTCGGATTGCTTAGCGGAAAATTAATTAATAGACACAGTACAAAGAAAATGTTAGCGGAAATCACAACATTTAGGAAAGATAAAATAGAGAAAAAAAATGTTTGCCTACCTTTTGAACCGCGTATCACAAGGCGTCTCGAGAGCATTTTTAAGAAAGCCGATTTGCGACTGACTTTTGCGAGAAAAAATAACTTAAGAAATTTGTTATGTCGAGTATCTATAAGATAGGTTGTAAAGATTGTAATATTAAATACGTTGGGCAGACTAGGAGACACATTGAGACTAGATTTAGTGAACATCTGGCACAGCTCAGATACGGTAATGTAGACAAGTCATGCGTGGCACAACATATTTGGGATAGTAACCACCCCATTGATAAGGGAAATGTGAAACTTATGTTAAGTGCAAAAATGTTAGACACACAGCGAAGCTAGATGCGTTCGAAAGTAATTATATTTCTAGGGCAATAAAAAACAAAAGTTCGTTAAATCGAGTTGCAGTCCTCTGTTTGCGCTCCGTCTTTGATGCAGATAAACATTCCAAAACCTGTCAGGTAGAGTGACAAAGGAGGTTCAAAGGCCTCGTCCGGCAATTAAAGCAGAATACACAGAAAATTTGTCTGCGATTTAATCTCGCTCGCGGTGTCGTTTTTTACCTAAAACTCAGTATAAAAGGTGATGTTTAGTAGTAAGTAGTTAGAATTTTTCATCCTCTGATGACGCTACCTTTGTAAGGGAAACGATCGTCAGGACTTTAAAAATGTGTGTTATGGTGATTTGGGTTATCCAAGTGCACTCATTGTTCTGTCAAAAAATGTTGACAAATGACATAACAATGCAGCTGCTGGCAGCTACTGGCGCCCACTGTTTATTGTTTATGGCAATATACCCACCTTCGAATCTATTTTTGCGCGTGCGTGTGTGGAACGATATTGTAAACACAATAGCTTTTGAGAGCTTTGAGCTAATAACTGAGTTTTTGTTGTATACAATTTTTGGAAACGTAAAATAAAGTTATTAGAAAACCAGCCACGTAGGGTGCAAGATTTTTGTTTGTTTTATTTTACTTCTCGTGATTTTTGACAAAGCTACTCGTTTCAAACTGGCGTCCACTTTTTTTACATAAATATCTTACCCTCGATATTCTAATCAAATCTAAAGATGAAAAGCACTTGGTTGGCTTCAGAAATGTCAAAGTTTTGGTGTCTCCGTTATTCACTAAGCCAAATTATTTTTAAAAAACCAGTCACATCAAAATGTTGGCCTTTGGTTTTGGAAACGTCTTTCCTCATACCTAATTGTTGATTGACCAATTCTCAAGATAAAAATATTTTAGAAATCTACTTCAAAGTATCAAATGCTTAGCCTTCAATCATTCTTTACTCTAGTCAAGTATTATAAAATAGTGGCCAGCGTAACTATATACTGATTTTCTAAACATCATACATTTCAAAGGTCCTGATACAATAACTTCCTTTTTGGCACATACGATTATATCCTTATGTTTCGAGATATATATTGGCAAAAAAACCAATTACATTAAATTACTCCAAGATCTTTTTTGTTCAATACATTTTTAAAACTTTTGGAAAAAGCTCTTCGTTATTAAGGCGTAAGCGCAATGAAGGATAGGTTTTGCTTTAAAAAAAACTCAACTCTAACCTGTCCTGTGAAAGTTTGATTAACGTACGATTTTTAATGTGACGCCCATTTATTAAAAAATAGATAAATGAACGCACCCACAAGAAAAAACTTGAGTGAAACTTGATTTTAGTAAATTAGTAATATTGCTTAGAAACTCAAGTAGATAAGCACCATTCGGCAACGTTGAATGTAACCCCCATTTATTATTTTCACTTTATATGACTTATTTTCACACAAAAAACTGTTGCAATAAATTGTCATTTGCCGCTTATCTTTTTTGTAAAAATATATTTTACTGAAACTTTTTTCAAACGCTTATGCTTGTTATAATTAGCTGTCTATTAATAATAATAATAGAGAAACTTTGTATCTCTATGAGAGACTATTTTATTATTATAATTTCCTACGGTATAAATTTATACCGTATAAATTTATACTGTAAAAGTTTATACACGCTCGGCTCAGAAGATGATTGGATTGTGCTTCAAGGTATCGCTTAGTATGGGTGTGATTTCGATGTAGCATGAAAGTGCGCATGTATGTTGAGTGTGTAATCAATTTTGTAAACAGGATAACTGACCAAAGCATTTTTTTGTTGTTGTATGCTAGTTTTGAAACAAGCGTAAAATAAGGTGATTAGAAAACGAGCCAGATCGGGATAGCGGCAAAGGCTTTGATTTTTAAAATAAAAATCTCTTTTTTGTGAGTTGAAAAAAGTGTTTATAGGAAGTCTTGAAATATAGCATCTCTTGTGATTTTTGTCTAAGCCCACTCGATCATTTCTACGTGGTGACTGCTTTTAATAAAAGAGAAATTCTGCTGTTATGATTCGATCAAATCTAAAGATATTCTTTCTAACAGACTTCAAAAAAAGGAGGAGGTTCTCAATTCGACTGTATTTTTTATGTGTGTTACCTCATAACTTTCTTCTAGGTGAACCAATTTTGATGATTCTTTTTTTATTTGAAAAATGGTGCTTCTCATGTAGTCCCGTATGAATTTGATCAAGATCTGAGCAGTAGTTTTTGAGTTATCCTTAATGAAGTCAGTTTTCTTTTTTTTTCTTCTTTTAGCGTCGGTCTATTTCCGCGACTATGGCCAATCACTGGCGCCAGGGAGCATTTTCACCCCACTATCCCGGAAATGTTGTTGAACCCCTGCTTTTCTGTAAGGAGAGTAGGGATCTTTAACGTGCCCAACATCGCATGGACACTGGACCGACAGCTATTTACGCCCCCTCCGACGGGCGGAAGGTGAAGACGTTCAACTTGCTCAAATACAATGCCACAACCTCGGTTGATGTTAATTGTACAGTACGTACTGCAAAAGTGAAAGGGTAACCCTGGGAACCGAACCCGGTACCCCTTGGTTCAGAGGTACACGTCCTTACCACTAAACCACCGAGGCTCTAAATCTGAAGATAAATTGTGCTGCAAATTCAATCATAAATTCCACATAGCTGTGATAATTTATTCTCATGGAATGAATATAGGGTCCATGACTTAACCACAAAGAAAATATTTGTATTTATGTACCCATAAACTTTTGAAACGTTATGTTACGCGAGTTTTATTGAAAAAATGTTAATTTTCACCCAATTGCCCCTTACTTGTCCCCTACCCCCTGAAGAGGTCTTACCCAAAAACAATTCGAAGCGTTGCTTTGTCCGGTGCTAACTGGATACCAAATTTGAAGATGATATCTCAATTCGTTCGAAAGCTATTACGCTTATCAACAGACAGACGTACATACCGACAGACCAACCGACCGACAGACAAAAAAATCTTTCTTCTAGAATCAACGCGGTTTAGCAAAAAGAAATCTAAATTTTTGTCAACAATATTCCACCCCCACATTCAATTTCAGCACAGAATACCAGATGTTTGATGAGTTTAACATTATAATAAATACATTCTAATAAATAAACCCTAAAACGTTATATTACTCCAGTTTTAACGAAAAAATATCAGTTTTCACCAAATCATCCCCATTCATCCCCTATCCACTAAAGCGATTTTACCCAAAAACAATCCGAACTGTTGGTTTGTCGAGTAATTGTGTATACTTAATTTGAAGACGATATCTCAATTCGTTCCAAAGTTATCCTGGTTACAGACAGACATACATACCGACATACAAAAAAAAATCGTTTCCAAATCATGTTTTATATATGTTTTGATACTTTTTACGACGTTTGAGCAAAAAAAATTTTGAAATTTTTGTCCCCGGTGCGATACTTCCACACGTTGTGGCGGTGTGGAAGTAAAATCGTGTTGCAAATAGTTTCATAACTTCCACATAGCTGCGATAATTTATTCACATCAGAAAAACATTCTCATGGAACGAATTTGGGGCTCATGACTTGCCAGCAAAGAAAATATTTGTATTCCGTACCCATAAACTTTCGAAACCTTATATCACTTGAGTTTTATTTTTTTTAAATGTCAATTATCACCAAATCACTCCTTATTTATCCCCTACCCCCTGAAGCAATCTTACCGAAAAACAATTCGAAGCGTTCCCTTGTCGGATGCTAACTGTATAACATATCTTAAGATGATATCTGAATTTGTTCGAAAATTATTGCACCTATTAACAGACAGTGGTACATGCCGACAGACCGACCGACCGACAGACAAAAAAATGTCGTTCCAGAATCAAGTTTTCTATGTGTTTTGAGACCTTTACGCCGTTTTAACAAAACAAAATTTCGTAATTTTTGTCAACAATATTCCACCCCTGACACATTCAACCTCTAATATAATTTTGGCACAGAATACCAGATGTTTGATGAAATTAAAAGTTTTCTAATAAATAAATCCTAAAACGTTATATTACTTGAGTCTTGACGACAAAATTTCAATTTTCACCAAATCTTCCCCGATTCATCCCCTACCCCCTAAAGCGATTTTACCCAAAAACAATCCGAACCGTCTTTTCTGCGTTTTGAAACTTTTTTACGCCGTTTTACCAACAGAAAAAAAAATTACATTTTTGTGAACAATATTCCACTCCCACACATTCAACCCCTTATTTAATTTCAGCACAGAATACCAGATGTGTGATGAAATTAAAAGTTTTCTAATAAATAAACCCTAAAACGATATATTACTCGAGTATTGACGAAAAAATTTCAATTTTCACCAAATCACCCCCAATTAACCCCCACCCTCTAATGCGAATTTACCCAAAAACAATCCGAAACGTTAATTTGTCGAGAGCTAAGTCTATACCAAATTGGAAGACGATATCTCAATTCGTTCTAAAGTTATCTTGGCTACAGACAGACACACAAACCGACAGACAAAAAAAAATTTCGTTCCCAAATGATGTTTTCTATATGTTTTGACCCTTTTTACGGCCTTTCCTTTAAGCGAGACAAATTTTTTGACATTTTTGTCGCCGATGCGACACTTCCGCACGCTGTGACGATGTGGAAGCAATTACATTAAGTATACTTACATTTTTCAGATTTATGATTTTGGTTCATTTCTTCGCTAAACTCAAGCAATATAAAATTTTTGGAATTTTTCGTTAAATTTACTAATTTTAAAATGGCGGCCTTTTTTATAAAACGGTTTCTCGTACAATTATTGATTGGCCAAATTTCGAGTTAAAAGAACGTTGGAAATAAGTTTTAACAGTGTTAAGTTAGCCTTTATTGGTTTATTCACACGGCATATAGAATAGCTTTAACTCTAAAAAAAAAACATTAAATTATAATCTTTCTTGTGAATGTTTTCTTAACTCTGTCGTGGTGACGTTGAAGATTTAATAAAAATAAATAAACTTAGCCAAAACAACGTATTAGTTCACTTAATCACAGGGTATTTACAATTAGAATCATATTTACAATAATATATCTAGCTTGGCAGACTATTGAAAAACAGAAACCCTGATTACGTAGCAGGGGGGGTGAGCACACCACTAGTCTGTTCGCTGCTCTAACTCTAACCACAGCATAATTTGATGCTGCTCTAACTTTGAATGAATCCTTTACGCCCCGTCTTGTTGACTCGTTCGCGCTAGAACGACGCAATCGCATCAGCGTTTCACTTCACGCACTCATTTTATTTTAACGATTTTTTTAAAATTTGGCCTATTCACGCGACTATGGCCTATTTACGCGACTATGGCCAATCACCGACGCCAGTGAGCAGTGTCACCTCACTATCCTGAAAATTTTGCCGAACCCGTGCTTTCCGTAAGAAAGATAGGGATCTTTAACGTGCATGGACATGGGATCAACCCCCATCTGAAAGGCGGGACGTGCAGACCTTCAACTTGCTCAAATACAATGCCACAACGTCGGTTGATGTTAAATTTACAGTATGCACTAAATATGGGAATCCTGGGATTCGAACCCAATACCCCTCGGTTCAGAGGCACACCTTTATAATCATTTTTTATTGATAAAAAAAGGCACACCTTCTTACCATTGGGTGACCGCAGCTCTTACGATTTTATTTAGTTTCAATACATAACGCACAAAATCTTGGAACCACTACAACTCGTTCATTTCAAAATGGCATTCATTTATCGAAACTATACATTAGAACACAATCACAATATGATCGTCGTGTAAAATGGACCTTAATTTGGTTATAGTAACGTTGCACAGAAGGCCAAGAGAACATAAATGGCAAATTTAATATGAACTACTCCATAAAAAGTTAAGTAAAGTATCCTGTTCCAAAAAAAGGTTACGCAAATTAAATAAACATATATAAAACTGCCACAGCCGTATTACTAATAAGTTAAGATAAAAACGGCATGTGCCAAACTGCAAAGAATCTATAAAATATTGCCTGCCTTAAATAATTTATTCGACAATTAATATTAAACCGTATAGCCCACAATAATGGTTAAGTGCCATTGGACAGCCTATTTTGCCACATTTTTTAACCTTATGATTGTTTCTTCAACTAGCTTAGCTTTTTATTAAAAAATAAAGGAAACTCCTACCAGGTTATATATATCTAGAGAACATTATCAACTAAAATACCCACCAAGCATTAAGCTGTTTAATATATCTGGCTGTTTTAAAATTTATTTTAACTAACATAAAACCCAAAAAAGTCTTCTAATTGATTTACTGGGTGTTGTTCTTTGTCGCAATCATCTTTTATGTTAGTTCATTAATATAGTTCTTAGAAGGCAACACACCTATAATAAATTGTAATAAATATAGATACGTTTATTCTCTGTTCTTGCGGCCAAATGTTGACAGGTATCTGTAAAGAATTGTTACATTTCTCTAGTCTATTTCATCATTTAAAAAAACCAACTTTATTAGCGAAACGACCGTCAGTATTTTTATTCGGACGTGGTGGATTGCGTTTCATCACTGTACCTACTTATTAGCGCTCACCACAGGTACTTAATATCACATTGCTGTACTTATCTGAATAATCAACAGTTTTTCTACTAGCTTCTTTGCGAGAGCTACAGAAGTCTTGCGTTGACACTTAACAAAAGTTGGTGACAAAAATTGGTAGGATTGGTCGGGAGCAAAAGGCAAGAACGTTCAGAGATTTGGAGTATGCTTACTCGACGTTCTCTTGCCTTTTTTTAAAGCAAATCAGAATGTATGGATTTAAAGAATAAATGAAGGGCAACAACAATTGATGAATTCAAATGTAACATTGAACTGAAAGGGACCCGGCTGTGCTTTCAATACCGATTGTCTTAATTCTGAACCACATTTAGCATCAGTAAGATCGACAAAAATAGGGGTGATTATCTCGGTCGCACACACACAGAGATTATGCACATTTGTAATGAGTACAATTAAATATTGCCATAAGGTTAATGAGTAAGAAAGAGACAACAATCCCTTTTATGCCCCATCTTTTTCTCTTGAACATTTGCCTCAACTGTCATTCATTCGGGTTCCCTTGCAGTTCAAGGTTATGTTTCAATGCGTTTAAGCAACAATAATTTATAATTATTTCTGCTTATATGAGACAAGTTAAAGTTTATAAAAACTTTTTATTTTAGATCATCCAGAGACTAAACGTTATACCCTTTTAAATTGTGGCTACATGCTAACACATGTGTGTAATTAATGAAATTTGTTATATTGACCTTTGATCAGATAAAATATATTGTAATGAGTCAGATAAAATATATTGTAATGAGTTTCATGACATTTGAATGCTTTAAAATTGTTCTAGTGGATAAGCTTAATTTTATAAAAACTGTTTATTTTAGATAATCCAATGACTTCTCCAAGAGTGTGTCTAAGTACTTATGTTCTTATTACAGTTTTTCAACATTTATTTTTACTTTATATGATTTTTCTTTACAAAAAGTTGTTGCAATAAATTTACGTACTTCTACCTAATTGTTTTGTAAACGTCACATCTCATTTTAACTTTTAACCTCTTTTAAAAGTTATGCTTATTATACTTGTTATTAATGAGCACCTTAATAATAAAAAACTTTGTATCTCTATGAATTTATTTTGAAGACTTCAAAAAGCCTATTATACGATTTTCATTAGTATAAATTTATACGGTATAAATTTATATGGTACAAATTTATACGTCCTCAAAAGGGAGCGAATACTTACATATATATATATATATATATATATATATATATATATATATATATATATATATATATATATATATATATATATATATATATATAACAGATTTCCTTATTAGTGAATTTTTCATTTTACGAAAAATTCGTTAATACGGCGGGGCCCATATAATTTTTTGTACTTTTTCAAATAATCAAGTTATTTTCATGAAATATGGCTCATGGTTTCTATAACTATATAGATTATACTACCAAATCTACTGAGTGCTTTCATTAAAAAAACATATTTGCAGTTAAAAACTTTTTTTTTGAAAATTCACTACCATAACGCACTTACTGCGTCCAGACTTTTTATAATTAATTTTGTCAAGAAAATTTTAAAGTGATAGGTTAAAATACTTTTGGAGTTTGTTACACATTTGAATTAAAATTGCATTTCTCAGATCCACAAGCAATGCATATTGCTGATTTATTTACAAAATAAATATTACTATATAACTGAATTAATAGAAAAACAATCTCCCATAAACCTCTTACTTTGATGGTTCTTGCAAAAAATAATCTTTTAATGGCGATTTTTCTTCTACAGATGTACTTAAGATAATTTCCCTTTATTCAGATCAAATGCGGAAAGGGTCGTAGTATTTAAGTTGCCAGAAATATTTACGAAGGGCTTTAGAAAATACTTCGCAAATGCTTTTAATGTTAGCGTCGATATTCTTTGGATTGGATGTACTGATAAGTGGGTCATCCAATATAAAATCTTTTAAAGTGTCTTTCCTCGTTGGTTGTTTTGTATGGAAAAAAAGGAAATGTTAAAATAGGTTTATTTTGTGTAGATGTTTATGTGAATGAGTTTTATTTTAGGAAAAACGATATCAGTGGAAACATATGGAACAGGGCAACAAAAAATATAATATAATTTTGGAAGAAAATCCTAAACTTCCTTTCTATAAATAAGCGATCGTAATAGCTTGTACCAATTGCGTTAAATTTCAAATTTAACTTTAAAATGGCATAACTAATTAAATTTGTTTTCGTTTTAGAGTCCACACCCACATTTAGGATACATATTTATTTTTAAATAGAGATATAGGCAAATAAGCCCTTAAATTAAACGGGCAAGTTCCTCAGACATCGTATAAAAACCTTTAGAATATCTATAAATGGCAGTTCCGTCCGAAATAAATTTAACGCAATAGCTAAATTCGTGTTTGATGAGGTTTAAAGCTCTTCTTGAAAAATACTAAATCTCCTTTTCTTTACTTCGACAAGAGCGGCTTAACTTCCGTTCCACATCCTGCGAACTGATCATAGGCAAATAATAGAGACGAGGGAAATGATAGTCTGCTGCCCGGTGCGCTGAAGAGTACCGGCTTTTGACTCCGTTACCTGATTGCCTCTTACAATCAAATTACCTAGCTCAAGTAATTAACCATATTCATCTGTTCATTGATTGTTTTTCCCCTTACTTGGTGAAACTGGTCCATACTACATACAGACTTGGAGACTACTTCTCTGGTTTCACTGTTGTTCCCAGTGTTCAAACAACAGTGAAGCCAGAGAAGTAGTCTCCAAGTCTCTATGTAGCATATTTATCTGGTCAAAGTGTTGCTATTAGTTTTTTTCTCCTTTGTGAATTTCGTGAATTTCGAGAGCAAGTGCTGTTAATCTGTAAATAAATACAGCTGGTTTGTAATATCTAAATTCAGTTAAATAATTAGGAACGTCTCCTCTTTCGAATGACTGGAGTCTTTGCGACGTTGTTAGTATTCCTTCATAAGAGCAGAAAATAGCTTCTTCCATACGGCTGGAAGCTTTTTAGTAGTGCCAATAGTTTCAGCCTTAGGGGTTTAAAGTACATAACCTGTGCATTGTCATCAAAGAGAAGACTTTCTGTTGACCAACCCAGTCTTGGGTAACAATTTTTTTTCCGCTGGATTGCCTTTCTGAGCATAAGTAACAAAAAATTAAATTAATATTTAGTAATTAATTAGGTTAGGGTTTGAAAAAACCATAACATTTAAAGGGTGACTCACTTCTAATTCACCCCTTTTGGAGTTTAAATCCAATTCAAATTTTTGTCAAATAAGGATGTTGACAAAACAAAACCATCTTCTAAATTTGGTTGTTCTATGTTTGGGCATTGCTGCAATAGAGCTGTTTCTTATATTACTAAATAATCTTCCGAGGTCAATATCTCGCCAACCATGGGCGTCAGAGAATTTTTTTAATGAAAAATCAGCATGTTTTGAAGTCCTTTACCCGCATACATTTTGTGTCCATTGCCTTGTGATTCACTCTGTATTTATACACCATTTGATTATGTTCGTATTATCCGTATTTTGTAATTATCCGTGTTGCCCATCCCCCCATTATCCCGGACAATCGAGAGTAGTTTCTGAATCTGCTATTGCTTTTTAAAAATTTTGAATAATGTACGAGGTGGAACCAAAAAAATATATTTTTAAATAGAACAGTCTGTATTTTTTTACATATTATAATTTGTCGATTTTTTCTGATTACAAAAATATATAGTTACAGTACATTTGGATACGCAGTTTTTAAGTTATGATGAAATATGTAAAACGACAAATCTGTTTACGTATTACTCAATAATATACGAAGTAGCCTTTGGAAATAAAATTTTAACTTTGTATAAACGTCAAAAAGGTTAAGATTTGTTAGTGCTTTTTCTATTAGGAATATTTATTGTGTGCAAAAAAGCGATCATGCCTTATCATAGTTTAGAGAATAGGCGTAGAATTTTAGAAATATTCTTATATTGTAATAAAAACATGACTGCTTCACAAAGGGAGTTTATAAGACTGTATCCGAATGAGACTGTGCCTGGCAAAGGAACATTCAAGAAAATCTACAATAAATTTTATGACACAAATTAATTAAAGAATGCAAATAGAAGAAAAACAATGAATACCATTGGTGAGGAAATGCAAATGAATATTCTATTATCGGTTATAGAAGAACCAAGTCGGTCTACTTATTTTGTAGCTAAAGATTTAAATATAAGCCAAAGCAGCGCTATGCAACTTTAAAAAAGAAATAAGTATAAGCCTTTACACATTCTTCCTGTTCAACACTTAACCGAAAAAGATCGTCGACAGAGAATACTGTTTTGCCAACAAATTATTGAAAAATATAACGAAAACAATGATTTTTTGCGAAATGTGTTTTGGACTGATGAGTCGTCCTTTTCTACAGCTGGTTTGTTTAATATACATAACAAACATCATTGGGCTACAGAAAATCCA
Organism: Tillus elongatus; assembly: GCA_964006375.1. NCBI lineage: Eukaryota > Metazoa > Arthropoda > Insecta > Coleoptera > Cleridae > Tillus > Tillus elongatus. Next base: position 219,502,575 of record OZ023263.1, read on the forward strand.
CATATAATAAAGGAAATAAAAAAACAAGGACGTAAAACTGTCAATGTGTGGTGTGGGATACACCAAAACAAAATAATTGGTCTATTTTTTTACATACAATTCTCACAGGTGTAGTTTATCTCCATTTGCTACAAGAGCCAGTTGAGGAATATTTGGATGACTTGCCAGCTATTCTAAATTTAAGAGCAATCTGGCAGCAAGACGGAGCTCCCCCACATAACGTTAGACCTGTGGCGAACTACTTAAACCAAAAATATGACCTCTGGGTAGGAAAAAATGGTCCCATCCATTGGCCGGCTAAAAGCCCCGATTTAAATCCGCCCGATTTTTTCCTTTGGGGTGCTCTCAAGAACAATATTTATAGTGAAGAACTGTCGGGGGACACTGTGCAATTAAAATAGCTTATACGAGGAGAAATAAATTCTTTTAACGAAAATGCAGCGGCATTTGAAGATGTGCGATCAATTTTTTAAGCCGATGTTTCAAATGCTTAGAGAACAACGGAAGTTATGTAGAAGATAAAATGCAAATCTTTATATTGTTTTTTAATTTTTGTAAGTTTCATACTGTTCAGGCGAACAGATGATATTTCATAACGGCCCTAATAGCCTTAAAAATGTAATTAGTAAAAACACCAAAATAATTATTACAAGTAGGTCAGTTAAATTCTGTAATGCAGTTATGTAAACATTTCAATAAATTGAAGGTCGACATTATATGGAGCAACGTTGAAATTGTCACATTCAGCATATAAACCATAACAAACGAATTTGTAAGACAGACAGGAATGTTTAGTCATCAAGGTTAAGAATCAAAATATGTCATTGTTGGTAAATATAAAGCAGATTCATTGTAGTAAGTAAGATATAGTTAATGAAACTCCGTTCTAGAATGTAGGCGGAAATGTATATCGTTCATTTTAAATAAGCTGCTGAAATGTAGTCGGGTAAATAACGCCGCGATTATTTAATTACATAAACAATGCATTTTAAAAAGTCAAAGTAAGTTTCACTTATTTTAACTATTATGATTATTAATAAGTTTTGTGCTTTAACATATGCGCTTCGTACCTAAATTTTTTCCCTATAATGCACCTCCTTTCGTAAACATGGTCCATGAAGTAAAAGAAAACATGGTCCTTCGAAGACAAGAGTAGTTGAAGAGCAGGGCCCTTCGACGAAAAAGAACCAGTGCCAGTAAAATCTAAGCATGACGCCGATTTTGGGTATTTTTTAAAGTGCCGTCAGTTTGACATTATATTATTTAGACTAGCAGCAGTCGATTATGGCCCGCTACCAAATTTCATAATAATACGTATTCGGGAAATTAAACATTTTCTAACGAACGGGCTACGGGAATCATCCTGTACACATAGACACTACGATGTGTAAGATCTAGACGGATTTATCTGTATTTGTTAGAAACTATGTTATAAAATAATACACACATCGGAAAAGTCTAGGGATATTTTTAAAAATGCACGTATTTTTTTCTTGATATGATTTAAGAAGAAAACAAAACAAAATGTATGGTAAAAGTCAGTGTTTGACTTTACATAAAATGAAATGTTTTATTCAAAAAACCTACAAGATTATTATATATATATATATATATATATATATATATATATATATATATATATATATATATATATATATATATATATATATATATATATATATATATATATATATATATACTGTCAGATAAAGATGTCAAAATTTTGGTACTACAGAATAATGTTTTTTTTTTGTGAAGGTTTGGTTTGAAAGAAGGAATGGTTTTTGTATTAAATGGATTCTAAATATTTATGGTTGCAGCAGGAATGTTGGTGGGAATATAAATCGCAGCTGAAGAAAAACTTCGTTGAAAATCAAAAAGTGACAATAGCAAAATTATTTGACATTTATATGTTTAGGGAGAGACTGTTCAAAATCGTGTTCTAGTGCAAGCACAAGCATAGCTTTTTTGTATGACATAATGTATAATTTGAATTAATAATAATAAATAATAATAATAATAATAATAATAATATATATATCTACTGAAAGCCACTATTTTAATAATTTTTCAAAAACTTCCGAACATGTGAGAAAAAGTATAAAACAAGTACGACCGTCATGTTGAGTAATTATAGCTCTACATCTATTGCTCATAGACAAAATGAGATTGTTGCCCGTATGTGGAGTAATTCTTTGTTGAAGTATATCCCAGACATGCTCTATCGGATTCAGGCCCGGGGATTGTGCTGACCATGGTAAAACTTTAATTCTCACGATATCCAACCAGTTAGTTACGCTGCATTCAGCATTTGGACGAGGATTATCATGCATTAGGTGGAAGTTTTGACCAATAGCGTCTGCAAATGGATGAACGATGGGTTGAAGAATGCTATCCAGATAGAGCTGAGCTGTTAGGAAGCGATTTGGAAAAACGAGTTCGGTTCTGCCGCCAATAATTATTCCTTCCCATGCCATTATGGTACTACCTCTGTGTGTGTACACTTCCTGAATATGTTCCACATTTCCAGATCCTCTTCACACCCTTATTCGACGGGAATTCGGGTGGAAGAAACCTAGATTCGTCTGCGAATAAAACTGTAGCCCAATTATCTGCGTGTCCAATTCAGATAATTTTGTAACCCGTCCAATCTTGCAGCGCGATTGCCTGTGGAAATAGGTGAACATCAGAGTGGACGTCTACTAGAGAGGTTTGCTTCGTGAAGACGATTTCTTACACTATCTCGGCTAATGGTTAGATTATTCGCCCTTTGCAGAGTTGTAACAAATTTAGATGCCGCAATTGTAGGCTGCCTTCTGGCAGTTAAACATAAAAATCTATCCTGATCTGCCGTCGTAGAGCGTCCTCGTCCTGGATGTTGCTCAGCCGGACTGCCAGTTTCTCTAAAACGCCTTCATAAACGACTTATCACACTTTGGGAAACACCCTTCCGCTCAGCTACTTCGTTCAGCCGCATGCCCGCTTGAAGAAGGCCTACTACTCGATTCAGTTCGTCTAAAGCCAAATGTCGTCGTTCCATGATAAAACACAATATTTAAATGCAGCTACTAATCAACAACTGAAGAAAGGCTGAATTTGAAACTAACTTCACCGGTACATATGAAAATTCGACTTTTATCATATATCGGGTTTATCAATTTTGATATCATTTTATTAGTGAATTTTCGTAGAAAAAATTCACTAATGAGGAGATCCCGACTTTTGAATTTTGAAAAAATTTTTGCAAATGAGCGCGAACTAGGACCCCTAGAACCCATATCCGGGGTCAGTTTCAATTTTTATATGTATATATATATATATATATATATATATATATATATATATATATATATATATATATATATATATATATATATATACATATACACACCGATAACTCAAAAAATAATGGGCCGATTTTGATAAAATTTGGCATGTACGTTTCTTTTGTAAATGGCTTGGATAGGTTTGTTAGTCAGGAAAATCGGACGAGGTTTTCCGTGAAAATTTTGAGTTTTCATTCGAAAAAAATTCATATCTCAAAAAGTAATAAACCGATTTTAATAAAATTTGGCACGTACCTTCCTTTTATAAATGGATTTGACATGTTTGTTAGTCAGGAAAATCGGACGAGGTTTTCCGGGAAAATTTTGAGTTTTCATTTGAAAAAAATTCATATCTCAAAAAGTAATAAGCCGATTTTAATAAAATTTGGCACGTACCTTCCTTTTGTGAATAGCTTTGACAAGTTTGTTATTCAAAAAAATTGGACAAGGTTTTCCGGGAAAATTTTGAGTTTTCATTTGAATAAAATTTTTATCTTAAAAAATAAAATATCTATGATAACCAAATTTGGTAGGTAGGTTTACGATATAAAAAGTAAACTATACACCAAAATTTAGATTTCTATGTTACAAGATAAAAAAGTTATAATAAAATATTTTGTGCTAGATCATTTTTATGAAAATTCACTACCATAACGCACTTGCTGCGTCCAGGCTTTTGATATCATTTTAACTTTCTTTTAACACAGATGGTTTTATATAGATTGATTAAATACGTACACCGTGAGTGCAATTTGATTGATTCCAAAATCAATTTGTTCCCTTTTTTGTATTATTTAAAAATATCCCTAGACTTTTCCGATGTGTGTATATTTTTTTATATAAAAAATGTTGGTTAAATAAGTATGGAAAGTATATTGTTTGAATAACTAAAGAGAAAATGTCGTAGGTATCCAGACGATACAAATGAAAATAAATAACGTACTGTCTGCTTTGATATACTCTCTAGTCTGTTGAGGACAGTTGTGCGTATGTCTCTACTAGATTGTCTAAAACTTTTACCAGAATTAATGTAGTAAAGTTAAATTCCCAAGGCAGGTACAACTTGTGTAAAGATAATAAACTTTGAAACTTGAAGGCTACCACCAATGAAGCGGTCAATAAACAATTTAGAGAGTTTGGTTGCTGTTTTTGCGTAAGTAATAATAAAAAGTCTGGACGCAGCAAGTGCGTTATGGTAGTGAATTTTCATAAAAATATTTTTAATGGCAGATATGTCTTTTTTTAATGAAACCAGCAAATTTGGCTAAATATTTTTTACACAAAATTCTGCTAAAAGAATACATAAAATTCAAATTATATACCTAATCTGTAATTAAAATTCAAAATAGAATAATTTGTTGGCACGAAAATCCATTAAAACCTTATTTTCGATGAATTTTGTTTAAAAAATGTTCCATCAATTGAGTAATTTTTCATACAAAAATTCTCAAATGTTTCTTCAAAGAAAATTCATTAAATTCGTATATAAGAAAATTCGCTATTAAAAGAATATTTTGTGCAAGAAAATTCGCTAATAAAAATAAATTAAATAAATAAAACAGCTGGTCGGATTTTCCTGGCCAACCAACCATTTCCAGTTATTTACCCACTTACCAAAATATAATTTCTCACAAAACCTTTTTTGACGAAAATCCGTGAAGATTTTTTTTATAATAACTTATTAAACATTTATCATTAATTACCCAAATTTCACAAAAACCTGTTACAAAAAATGATTTCTACGAAGCACAAAAAAATTTCTGCGAAAACTGGCTAAACATCTCTTTACACAAAATTTTGGAACCCTTGGTCCAAGTGTCCCCGTTTATAATCCCTAGTAAATAGATTTAAAAAAAAAAGTGTAAACAGCTCAAAAAAAGAATATCAGTCATATTTAAAACATACAAAAACACAGAAATATTGTATGAAAATATATAAATATATAGTGTAAACAGATAAAAAAAAAAGAATATCCGTCATATTTATAACCAACAAAAACACAAAAGTATTGTATGAAAATATATAAAAAGTATCACAAAATGTAAACTAATATCTCTGTTATGTATGTATGTATATATGTGTATATATGTATATATGAAAAGAAAAGTAGCATAGAGATGGGATCCAAACCAAGAAGCCGGAAAAAATGTGCGAATGGTCTGACGACCGCAGCCATGAAAGAAGACAACACACACACACACAAAATTTTGCAAAAAGAATACATAAAATTCAAATTATATACCTAATCTGTAATTAAAATTAAAAATAAAATCATTTGTTTGCACGAACATCCATTAAAACCTTACTTTCGATGAATTTCGTTGAAGAAATGTTCAATCTAATAATTATTCATAAAAAAATTCGGAACAAACGTTTCTTGAAAGAAAATTCATTAAATTCATTTATAAGAAAATTAAAAGAACATTTTGTACAAAAACATTAACTAATAGAAATAGAATCAAATTAAATAAATTAAAAAACATTCGAAATCTGATCTAAATGCTAGAACTAGATACTTTTTCTGTGGCTTCACGCAGAACATTCTTTTGCCTGTGGATGATGTAAAAATTGAATCCGGTTGTAGAGAAGAAAACAACCTCTTCTCATGTCACAAATCTCTACGTCTTTGTTAACTGTGGCACAGTTTAACCAACTAATGGTAACAATAGCTACTATTAAACTTGAATTAAAACTCTTAAAAGTGCTTATCTTTCCTTTTCAACAAAACGCCACTAAAAAATATATTGGAATTACACAATCTTACGACAAAAAAAGTTAACAAAAAGTTAAAAGAGAAATTCAGTCAAGGGTGAGGTTTGAACCCGCGTCTCTTCACTCACCAGACAGGCATGCTAACCTTACACCACGTAAGGCTTCTGGTAAACTGCAATGAAGAAAGGTAGATAACCGATAATGCTCTTAAGTTATTTATTTGTAATATGTAAGGTCTTTAGAGGTAGATTTTGCAGTTATTTTAACAAACGAGAAGAGTAGCATAAATCTAATGTACAATAAGCCAAAGGCTGGAGTGCTATCGGGGCAGCAAAGCCACGGACGAGCCCCGAGGGAAAAAAGAAGCATAACTCTAAAACATTCTAATACACATTTTATGCAATATTCTCCATTCATAAACCGCAATAGTTATACTAATTTTCACGTTCTCCTGTTTGACATTTACAGGATAAAAATTATAAAATTCTCAAAGTAATCTTTCTGGTACTTCTTGAACTTTTTGCGCCATGAAAAGATAAACGTTGTCTGTAATAATTAATAGATTTTGTTTAACACATACAATATTTTGGTATTGCGCCTTCTCTGAGTTTTAGTGACACTAAAAATGTGCTTCATTAAGTGCCTATGAATTTTTTTCCTTTTAACATAGAGACCTAACTTTTGGTGCAGAGTTTGTTTTTAACCACATAAACCAGCTTGCTAAATGTGGTTGCCATAGCTTTGTTATTTTCGGATAAATATTTTTTTCATAAGAAAACCTAAAATTTTCCCGAAAAAACTGGTCCCATTTTCCTGGCTAAAAAACTTGTCCAAGCTACTTACAAAAAGAATTTATTCACTAAAATTTTATCAAAATCGGCTCTTTATTTGTTGAGTTATCGGTGTGATACATACATACATATATATATATATATATATATATATATATATATATATATATATATATATATATATATATATATATATTTATATATTTATATGTATTGAAACTGACCTCGGATATGTGTTCTAGGGAGCCTAGTTCGCGCTCGTTTGAAGAATTTTTTTCAAAATTCAAAAGTCGAGTGAATTTTTTAAAGAAAATTCACTAAAAATTTGAAGAGATTATATTTAGATTTATCTGTTGTTTCACGGTTCTCTTCCCATAATTATTTTAAATAGTGTCCCAAATAGTATCGCAACTTCCACATAGCTGTGGTAATCTACTTTCCTTAGAAAGACATTCTCATGAAATGACTTTAGGGCCCATGACTTAAACACAAAGAAAATATTCGTATTCTTGTACCCATAAATTGCTGAAACGTTATATTACTCAATTTTAACGAAAAAAATGTCAATCTTCACCAAATCCCTCATTTATCCCCTACCGCCTGTGCGATCTTACCCAGAAACAAATCGAAGCGTCCCTTTGTCGGGTGCTAACTGGATACCAAATTTGCAGATGATATGTCAATTCGTTCGAAAGTTATTGCGCCTATCAACAGCCAGATGACAGTCGGTCCATTATATTTTGAGTTATCGGTACGATATATATATATATATATATATATATATATATATATATATATATATATATATATATATATATATATATATATATATATATATATATATATATACAGATCTCCCCATTAGTGAATCTTTCGTTCTACGAAAAAGTTGCTAAAACAATAAAAGAAAATAGACAAGTCCAATAAAAGACAAAAAATCAATGAACAGAAAATTAAGGAAACAGTTGTGGCTTTATTTTCTGTGTTAATAATATATTTTTATCGATAGTTAATCCTGAAAATGCTTGTCATATAAACATTATTTGCCGATGAATTATTAGATTATTTAGTCGATATTTTCCTTACACTTTATAAAAAAGAAACCCGTTTATCATTGTAAGCTAGAAGCTGTAAATATACATATTGAGACCGATGATATTAAGCTAAAAAGTTTACCTTTTCCAGCGCAAGTGTCAAAACCATATAAGATTTATCTTTCTCCTTTCCATCCAATAAATCCTTTAACCTTTTGCTTTTTATTAAATGTCAATGTAGCGTATGATATAAAAAGAACGTTCTTCCGTGAAATCTTCACGCCTTAGTAAATATCAATCTTTCAATTGCTTCCAATTGCTTTCTTTTATTTACTGGAAGTGTGTGATCAATAGTACGTTTATTGTTTTAATGCCCAGAAATATACACTTTCAACAGTAATGTCTTCACTTCAAAATATATCTAAAGTATAAAAGTTTGGACGCAGCAAGTGCGTTATGATAGTGAATTTTCATAAAAAATGTTTTTAATAGCAAATAGGTATTTTTTTTAAATAAAAGCAGGCATCAAATTTGGTTACCCGTATAACCTAAAGAGTAAAAACAATGTACCATATTTCATCTAAATAACTTTTTTTTTTAAAGTACAAGACATTTGCGAAAATAAACTTAAGATCTTTCCGAAACAACTGGTACGATTTTCCTGCCCAACGAACCTCTTCAAGCTATTCACCCACATACCAGTATAACTTCTTCAAGCTATTTACCCACATACCAGTATAACCTCTTCAAGCTATTTACCCACATACCAGTATAACCTCTTCAAGCCTTTCACCCACATACCAGTATAACCTCTTCAAGCTATTTACCCACATACTAGTATAACCTCTTCAAGCTATTTACCCACATACCAGTATAACCTCTTCAAGCTACTTACCCACATACCAGTATAACCTCTTCAAGCTATTTACCCACATACTAGTATAACCTCTTCAAGCTATTTACCCACATACCAGTATAACCTCTTCAAGCTTTATACCCACATACCAGTATAACCTCTTCAAGCTGATTACCCACATACCAGTATAACCTCTTCAAACTATTTACCCACATACCAGTATAACCTCTTCAAGTTATTTACCCACATACCAGTATAACCTCTTCAAGCTATTTACCTACATACCAGTATAACCTCTTCAAACTATTTACCCACATACCAGTATAACCTCTTCAAGCTATTTACCCACATACCAGTATAACCTCTTCAAACTATTTACCCACATACCAGTATAACCTCTTAAAGCTATTTACCCACATACTAGTATAACCTCTTCAAGCTGATTACCCACATACCAGTATAACCTCTTCAAGCTATTTACCCACATACCAGTATAACCTCTTCAAGCTATTTACCCACATACCAGTATAACCTCTTCAAACTATTTACCCACATACCAGTATAACCTCTTAAAGGTATTTAATCACATACCAGTATAACCTCTTCAAGCTATTTACCCACATACCAGTATAACCTCTTCTAGCTATTTACCCACATACCAGTATAACCTCTTCAAACTATTTACCCACATAGCAGTATAACCTCTTCAAGCTTTATACCCACATACCAGTATAACCTCTTCAAGCTGATTACCCACATACCAGTATAACCTCTTCAAACTATTTACCCACATACCAGTATAACCTCTTCAAGCTATTTACCCACATACCAGTATAACCTCTTCAAGCTATTTACCCACATACCAGTATAACCTCTTCAAACTATTTACCCACATACCAGTATAACCTCTTCAAACTATTTACCCACATACCAGTATAACCTCTTCAAGCTATTTACCCACATACCAGTATAACCTCTTCAAGCTATTTACCCACATACCAGTATAACCTCTTCAAGCTGATTACCCACATACCAGTATAACCTCTTCAAGCTATTTACCCACATACCAGTATAACCTTTTAAAGCTATTTACCCACATACTAGTATAACCTCTTCAAGCTATTTACCCACATGCCAGTATAACCTCTTCAAACTATTTACCCACATACCAGTATAACCTCTTCAAACTATTTACCCACATACCAGTATAACCTCTTCAAGCTATTTACCCACATACCAGTATAACCTTTTCAAGCTATTTACCCACATACCAATATAACCTCTTAAAGCTATTTACCCACATACCAGTATAACCTCTTAAAGCTATTTACCCACATACCAGTATAACCTCTTCAAGCTATTTACCCACATACCAGTATAACCTCTTAAAGCTATTTACCCACATACCAATATAACCTCTTCAAGCTATTTACCCACATACCAGTATAACCTCTTCAAGCTACTTACCCACATACCAGTATAACCTATATAGTAGAAATAACGTACCATATTTCATCAAAAAGCTTTGTTGTTTGAAAAGGTACAAACATTTTCCGAAATAAACTTAAAATGTTCCCGAAAAAAAATGGTTTCCTGTCCAACGAACCTTAAGTTAATATCAAATTGAGCTATTGAAGTTTGATGTATTTAATGAAAGTTCGCTACCATAATGAACTTGCCGCCCCCCAAATTTATTTTCTTACACGCATTATATTTCAATGAAAAATGCAAAAATGCAGTAATATAAGGCGTGTTTGATAAAAAAAATTGTATCACCAACGACTTTATGGGCCATCCTGTGATTTTAAAAACAATTTTATAAGATGCAGCTCAAGACACTATAATTAACGTATACAATTTTTCTCGTATCTTGTATAATAACGGAGATATAGAGCCTCACGGTAAAAATGCATCACACTGTAAATATGAAAATCGATATAAACTGAAACTAACCCCGTATATCGGTTCTATGGTTCTATGGGGCCTAGATGATGCTCATCTAAAGAAATATTTTTTGACGAATTTTTTTTTTTTCGGAATTTTGCTAAAAATTATAGACCATTAAGCGATAAATACTGCCAAGGCATCAAAGAAAGGGTCTATTTGAAATGAATTTTCTGGAAATAGGTTAGTAAAATAAAGAACAATGACGGTTGAAGCTGAAATTTTATTGAGGGTTTGTAAAATACTCTTCTTGCTACATTTTTTTCTACGTAATCCGTATTACTTACAGGTTCTTTGCCTAAATGTTGCCAATGTTGCTAATTTTGACGTTTCAAATCGTGACTTTGACCTTTTAAGAGAAAAATTCCAAATTTTTTTCTTTAAATGCCTATCACTTTTTTGAATTTTAACGTACAGCTCTAAGTTTCGGTACATAGTTCACTTTCTATTATATAAACCGTACAAAATTTGTTTGCCACAGCTCTGTTATTTCCAGGGATATAAAAGATTATCGAAAAAACAACATTTTCCTTGAAAAAGCAGGCCGATTTTCCTGGCTAACGAACTTATCCAAGCCACGTGCGAAAGGAAGGTACTCACCAAGTTAGTTAAAAATCGGCGCATTATTTTTTGAATTATTGGTGTGATATTATATATATATATATATATATATATATATATATATATATATATATATATATATATATATATATATATATATATATATATATACACGAGGGCGGGTCAACAAGTCCGTGACTTTTTTATTTTTGAATGAAACAGGTTTTTTGACAAAAAATCATTTTATTTCTCAACATAGTCTCCTTTGAGCTCTATACACTTGGTCCAACGTTTCTCCAATTTTTTTTATCCCTTCCAAAAAATAAGATTTGTTGAGGCCTTCAAAATAGGTATTTCTTTGTGAGATAATTTCATCATTGGAGTCAAATCCCTTTCCGCAGAGCCATTTCTTTAAGTTTGGAAACAAGAAATAGTCACTCGGGGCTAAGTCCGGAGAATATGGCGGATGAGGGAGCAATTCGTACCCCAATTTATGCAATTTCGTCATAGAGACTACACATACGTGCACCCTTGCATTGTCTTGGTGAAAAGTTACTTTTTTATAACCAAATGCGGTCGTTTTTCTTTAAATCGTCATTGAGTCGGTCCAATAAGTTGGTATAATATTCCCCATTGATTGTTATTGCCTTTTGGAGCTAATCAGTATGGATTATACCACGTGCATCCCAAAAAACGGTCGCTGTAACTATATTGGCTGACAAACCCACCTTGGCCTTCTTCGGTGCCAATTCGCAAGGAGGCACCCACTGTTTTGACTGCTGCTTGGTCTCTGGTGTGTTATGGTGAATCCATGTTTCGTCCACGGTTACGAAACTGGGCAAAAACTCGCCCATATTGCGGTTGTACAATGCCAAACACTCCTTCGAAGTTGTCACACGATTGCGTTTGCGGTCGATTGGGAGCAAACGCGGCACACATCTTGCGGATGGCTTTCTCATACCCAAGTGATCATGCAAAATTGAAACCACTAAGCCATGTGATATATCTATGGCTTCCACAATTTCCCGAACTTTCAATCTCCGATCGACCAACACCATATTGTGAATTTTTTCAATTGTTTCGGATGTAGCGACCTCAACTGGGCGTCCAGAACGTTCGGCGTCATTTGTGCTTGTACGGCCGCAATGAAATTAAGTAAACCACCTTTTACCATGGAATTTGATGGTGCAGAGTCCCCATAGTATTTATCAAACTTAGCCTTGGTTTGAGTGATAGTTTTTTTCCGCAAAAAATAATGTTTGATGAGCACACGAAATTAACTTTTTTCCATTGTCGTTATAACTCGAGAGGTTGTGTGCTTTCAATGGCTATCTAACACAAACTAAATGACGCAGCTTGTTCAAAATGTAACAGGAGTCAACTGACAGATGCTTGTTGACAGGAGCAGGGTTGCCGTTCCTATGAAGACGCGGGACATTCAAAAAGTCACGGACTTATATATATATATATATATATATATATATATATATATATATATATATATATATATATATATATATATATATATATATATAAAGTTTTTAATTATGAATATACTGCCCATACATTATGACTTGCCATAAGACAAAGTAAATACCATAAAGATAACATATAAAATACAATATTAGAATACAAAATATTAATTATGCAATCTTAATCTATTAAAAAAAAAACATATCAACTTATCTCTTAAAGTTACTATATAAATGATTTCTAAGAATATACAATGACAATTTTAAAATTTTCATGATCTAATGACTTGGGTAATCCAAATTTTTTCCTAAAACTAATGTAATTTTTGAATAAGACCTTCCTTCCACCAACCAGGAGACCTATTACTGATACATTTTGAACACTAGATTTAGATTTATAATAATTTATTGGAGGTTCATAAATAATACGCTTTTCTTCTTAAACTTGGTCAGTCTGCTCCATGTCTCTCTCAAAACGTATAGTCGGATATACAATGTAACCGTATATATATATATATATATATATATATATATATATATATATATATATATATATATATATATATATATATATATATATATATATATATATATAATAACGTATTCCAATTTTATTGGAATCTTTTAAAAAAGGTTTTATTTAAGATATAAACAGACAGGCAAACTACATTCAATAACTAATGACTTATAATAATATAAATGCTCTGAATTTTACAAGTGTTGTATAAATTACAGGAGCGAATGAAGATTACAGTGAACACGTCTAATGTTTCCGTAATAATGATTATAACGTCTCTTGCAAGATCACACACTCCGTGTTGGGTAGAAACACTATCACATGCGAAGTAACTTAATATGCTGAGTAAGCTGTTCATTGCACTTTCCTTATGATGACTGGTTGAGATCGACTAGGCCAAAGGGTTTCGTTCTAACTTAACTCCTCCATCATCAGATACAAGAACGCCCTCGTTCTTTCGATTATGTTTGATTTTTGGTAAACTCCTTCTTCTTCTGTAACCTATTATTGCTATTATCATAAGAAACAAAATAATAAAGATGGTTATTCCTATATGGGTGCCGTGTATCAGTGGGTGTATACGGGTAGAGTGAATCTTCTGAAGATGTTGTTTTAGCTTGACGTTGTCCTTGAGATGTATTGGTCTATATTGGATCGTCGCTATTGATTTATCGAGGGGAATCAATGTTTCTTGTTCCCAGGTTATATTTTGATGGGTGTCTTCATAGGTATTTCCATTGATTATTATTCTGCATTCGGCTACGGCAGTTAGCACGCTGGTTTCTTCTAAACGATGTCTTTTCAAACTTTGTGGGCACTGTTCTGTGAACTCTTGAGGTTGATTGGTTATTGCCAGGACGTTGCCATTGTAGAGCTGCACTGAGTATGAAAATTGGTTGATTACTTTGGCAAGGGTGCAGTTCTTGAGCTGGTTTAGGAAACAGTCTTCTTCGAAGAATTCATCTTTGCATATTATAGCTTCTTCAATTCTAGGGCAGTGTTCTTTGGTCCACAAGTTCTTATCGGGAGTCTCTAAGTAATAAGAGCTCGGAGGTACAAGAAGGGTATTTTGGTAAGGGACAGGTATAATGTGGTAATAGGAGCCAGAGGTCGGATGTAAAATCGGGATTTTTAATTGACATACAATAGTGTCCCTAAATGCAATTAAATTAAGTTGAGTAAATTCTAAAATTTTAAATATGTGATTGCGGTCAAAGCTTATCAGTTCAGCATTGCTATAGATTAGTTTTAAATGGTCACTTATGTGGGTCAAATCACGAGAAGTGAAAATCTCTATATTAGTAAGGCCATTAAAAGCAAGACTAATTGTTCTCTGAAGGATTTTTATGTGCTCTAAAAGATTATCGTTTAGAGATTTTTGGAAGCTGTATAAACCTATCTGATGTTGAAACTCCTTAAGCTCTTTAAAAGATTGTTTAATGAGATCGAGGTTTTTATTGATCACGTCTTGTTCCTGTTCAAATATATCAGTTATTAGAGAAGCAAAAGATACCAAGTCGGAAACTTGTGACATAAGTCCATTTTGATTTGAAAATAACAAATCTAAATTTTTGTTAATTTCTTTGAGATCGTCCTGATCGAGATTACCTGTTATTGTTTTGATCACGGATCCTAGACCGTTAATTAGACCTCTTTTGTTACGAGAGTGAGTTAATTTAGAAAGTTCATTTTCGATATCGTTTATTTGCTTATTGATTATTTGTTGATAGGGGTAAGAATGTTTACTAAGCAATTCTCTATTTCTGATACAATTTTGATAATTTTCTTCCAATAAAGTAAGATTGAAATAAAAATAGATTCGATGAAAATGATTGATTATTTTAGCGACACCTATCGGGTCTTTAAAATATCCATTAGTTTTAGCGGGATGAATTTTAAGGGCCGGGATCGGACGTACCAGGAGCGCTAGTATCGTTAGGGATTTCAGCATACTGTCTGTACCAGTCTTCCTACTTCTGGACCACTTGTGATGCGAATGAGTGAGGTTCTTCGTATACCAGCAAATTGTTGAAACAATCCGACGCTTAAATTGAACTTTTATGCGTTAATTAAGGCCGTCTGGTATCCGGGTAGCAGCGCCAATAACGCATTCCAATTTTATTGGAATCTTTTAAAAAAGGTTTTATTTAAGATATAAACAGACAGGCAAACTACATTCAATAACTAATGACTTATAATAATATAAATGCTCTGAATTTTACAAGTGTTGTATAAATTACAGGAGCGAATGAAGATTACAGTGAACACGTCTAATGTTTCCGTAATAATGATTATAACGTCTCTTGCAAGATCACACACTCCGTGTTGGGTAGAAACACTATCACATGCGAAGTAACTTAATATGCTGAGTAAGCTGTTCATTGCACTTTCCTTATGATGACTGGTTGAGATCGACTAGGCCAAAGGGTTTCGTTCTAACTTAACTATATATATATATATATATATATATATATATATATATATATATATATATATATATATATATATATATATATATATATATATATATATATATATATATATATATATATATATATATATAAATTGAAACTGACTCGGGATATGTGTTCTAGGGGGCCTAGTTCGCGCTCATTTAAAGAAACTTTTTCAAAATTCAGAAGTCTCGATCTCCTCATTAGTGAACTTTTTAAAGAAAATTAACTAAAAATCAACAAAATCAAGATAAAGTAGGAACAAATTATTTGCTTTAAAAGAAAAACTGAACTCAGATGCGCGATTTCTCATCTGTGGCGGTTTTTGCGCGAAAGTTGATAAAAATGCTGCTTGTTCAGTTTGCTTAGATATTTTCTTAATTTTACGAGTAGTTCTTGTTTACCAATGAGTGGTACACATTTGACTTTTAACATTTCAAAGAAACGTAAGTAGATATAGTACTTTTAAAATTATAGTGAAAGTAGGTATTTCCCCATGACATTCAAGTTTTTGGATTTTTGAACAATACTAAGATAAGTATGCTTTCAGGAACCGAATTTAACGCAATACGTTTTTTAAACATGACGATAGTTTCGCTAACAGCGTTAGAGCCATTAAAGAAATACATCATTTAAGTTAATTAAAACTAACAATATTATTTATATATTAGTTTAGAATAATTTTCACTGTTTTTTTTAAATATATTTTTGTCCGGATATAAGTTATCTCAAAAATGTTATTAAACCTCTCGTAATTCTCGGTTCAAATGGTAAGCAAATAACGATTTTCTCCATTTCCTCTTTTTTGAAACTGATATATTCCGTTAACATTTTCCTTATTTTATGTTCATTGGCTAATTTTTTCACTAAGCAAGCAAAGTTGTAACGATTACCTTTTTATTTACCATCGTTACTACGTTGAAGACCTAAAGATAACTCCCAAAAAGCCTAATTAATAGCAGGTAAATTTATCTCTGAAAAGCAATGCAAATTTTACTTTTAAAATTATTTGTTGAAAATTCGCTAATATCTATGATCATAGTAACACCCGTACTGCGTTCTTTTTATGTACATTGAAGTTAAAATATCAAGAGACGCTATATCTCCTTGAAGAAGTTGTTATGTAACAAATCTTTCAGTGAATCCCAACTGAGCTCATAACGACGTCATCATGATGTAATCCAAAAGACGGTTGAAGAACGGACCGCGTCCATTGTTGTATTGAGGGGAGTTCAAAAGGAACGGACTGCGTCCATTCGGTATTAAGGGTAGTTCAATCTACCTGTCTCTTTCGCACATATGGCTTCAAGTTTTAACGGTCATAAAAAACGGCGTGAAAAGTCAATAAGGTGGAGACGTAGATACTTGCTTCGCAGAGCAGACGGTCTTGGACAACCAGAGAGTTAACATCGCTGAAACTGTCGGGACGCTTTATCACCACAAAAGGGTCTAAAATCTTATCTTTTACCATTCTTATCGCTTAATATAGTTATCGGTGAGTGCTACGAGTGTTGTGATCTCGATTTATCTAGAAATTAATAATCCCTTTTTAAGAAAACGTGAGTTAAACAGTGAACCTTTGTTATTTTTGGCATAGTGAAATTTCTAAAGTAATCTCAAGTACATATCTAAAGTTTCCGATCTCTAAAGCAAATTAGCTTTCAACGTCAGTAAATTCCCCATACCCTCAGGTACATTTTGGCCGCTAAAGTCTCGGTTAAATTTCCTGCCGACAATATCATTTCAACAGCTGTAGGTTTAGACTGCAGGTTTACCAATCATGTGTTACAATACAATGGTACTTATCGGTTTGTCTGGTCATCAGACATAGAAATGCCTTTCACCACCTGCTGACTTTTCTCTGGGGAGAGATTAAGAGCCTGTGTTGGGCCCTGATAGTGAACATCCACCTGTGTGACATATGTAAGCAAGCAACACGTGAAGTGTGGCCTTTGAAGTCCTCCACATACAACCCAGCTCTGGTGAGTCGTTTTGAGTTTTATCTGTTGTGATTTTTTAAACTTTCATACGTCAGCTAGAATTTTTTAAACAATTTGCAATATGAACTTTAATCCAGCGAAGTTAAATTAAATTCTTATCAGTGAGATTGTGTTGAGAATAATTGTATCTTGTACCTTTTTCTTAATATTTTGCCAGTAATGTAAAGTCAGAAATATCATTGTGTAATTTAAATTGAATCTATGTTTTATTTATGAACTACCTAAGCTTCAAATGTTTTGAATTTTTCATTTATATTCAGTAAGTAGAAATTTGAGTTAGCATTGTCTGAGCTTCTCTTGGACAATCCTTTTTTTAAGAACAAAACCAACCTGATCTGGATAATATCTAGGAATTCCACCTAAACTTGTTAAAATTTTGAGAGCATTAGTAGTTTTGACAGAGAAACAACTATCTTAACTAATAGTCTTTATTGTCATATTTGTAATGAGCAATATTTGATATCTTTCGTGTAAACATGTAAAATTTGCTTTATTTCTTGTAACATAATACCCATTTTTATTTCTTGTTATATGCAATAGTTAACTTTTTTCTTGTGACATTTAATATTTGTTTTCTTTTAATGCTGTTGGCGACACAAGTGGAAATTCTATATATCGATTACCTAGATACCGATAAATCATACTTAATTTAGCATCCCAGCAACAGTGTTCTGACTTGAAGATCTCATAAATCTAGGACTTCGGGCAGAATAACTTAAAAGTCGAGTAAGTATTTAATTATCTTAACATCTTCTAACCTTAGAAAGTGTTCGTTATCTTGTAAATAATAAATCTAAGAGATAGGTACATTTAGGTTAGGGTTTAGTAGGTGATGGTGACCTCACTAGCGTCCGGATATGGATCCACTTGAGGTCAATCATAAGATATCACTCGCGAATAAGAACCAAATAAATACTCTCGGTCTTTTATAGGTCCTTTACCTTAATATCTCTTGAATGGTCATCCCTTCTAAGGACTTTCCAATTATATTTTTTTCAGGACGGTTACAAAGTAACTATGATGTTTAGCTACGTTCATAATGTGTTCCAATTCTTTGTTATTTCAGTCTTTGTACTGTACTGAAACTGAACTAATAATAATAATAATATTTATTGGTGCTGGTACATGTAAAATATTTGACCAAGTCACGGTAATAAATAAAATCTGTCGTATATAACAAACAAACAATCTCTTCTAAGACTTATACATTAAGCAAAACATTAAGAAGACCATATCAAACCCTTAATAAATTCTTTATCCTGGTTCTTAAACTACACCTCAATGGCATATATAACTTCCTTGTTTGTCGAAAATCGTTTGCCTTTCTTTTTTTAGTTTTTAAAATAAATAACAGTCTGGTGATGTTAAAGCTGTAAAAAGGGCTAGTGGTAAACCAATTCAAAACCAATTTCATTAATTGCTGCCGTCTTACCTGTCTAATTGTATTTTCGTTAAGAAAACTAAGAAAGGAGCAATACTTTTGAAAGTGGCTGTAATAAAAGACAGTAAAATGTCACAGTTTGCTCTTTTCATTAGATCCGTCTTTCCGCTACGGGCGTTATTCATTCTCTGCCTCGGCTTATAAAGAAGTCACACTTTAGCGGATTTATTTGAGCTGCACAGGGATTTGCTCCATCAGAAACAGCTATAAAACGTATTTCTCTAGTATTTCACGAGAAGAAATAGATTAAGTGAAATATGTTTCAGAAATCTTCACACTTTGACGTATTCCCTTTGGGGAGTGAAACAGAGTGTTTTAAATAATAAATATCGGTTTCCGCAGGGGGTAATTCGGGTCTTTACATAGACGCGACAGGGCGGTAACTGGCGTTCCCTTAACGGAATACAAAATAAGGAGCCAGTCGTGTGGAAAGTACTCGGTTTATACAGACAATGTTCCACTGCTTGCCGTGTTTATTCTGAAACAATCTCTTAATGTGTCTTTCACTCGAATGCTCTTTTGTTTTCGTAAATTAACCTGTTATGATAAATAGATAACAGTGGTGTTTCTGACTGCGAAGAGTGTTACAAATTTAGGTAATTTGTTACTTCAGGCTCGATATAAATTGCTTTAAAAGTTCCATTCAAATAATTGAAAAGTTGGACATCCACCTTCTCTTTTCGTTGTTTAAGTAAACATTTGTAGAAAAAAAGCCTGGACGCAGCAAGTGCGTTATGGTAGTGAATTTTCATAAAAAGGTTTTTAATGGCAGGTATGTCTTTTTTTAATAACAGCAGGCAGTAAATTTGGGTAAATATTTTTACACAAAATTCTGCTAAAAGCATACATAAAACTCAAATTATATACCCAATTTGTAATTAAAATTGAAAATTAAATAATGTGTTTGCACAAAAATCCATTAAAACCATATTTTCGACGAATTTCATTTTAAAAATGTTCCACCAATTGAATAATTTTTCATATAAAAATTCTCGAATGTTTCTTCAAAGAAAATGAACTAAAATCATTTATAAGAAAATTCGCTATTAAAATAACATTTTGCACAAGAAAATTCACAAATAAAAATAAATTAAATAAATTAAAAAAAAACTGGTCCGATTTTCCTGAGCAACCAACTATTCAAGTTATTTACCCACCTACCAAAATATAATTTTTCACAACAACTTTTTCGGCGACATAACAAAAATTTCATGAAAATTTGCAAACCATTTTTCAAGAAAACCTGTAAAAAAATTTTTATAATAACTTATTAAACATTTATGATTAATTACCAAAATTTCACAAAAAATGATTTCTACGAAGCACAAAAAAATTATGTGAAAACTGACAATATCTTTTTACACAAAATTTTGCAAAAAGAATACATAAAATTCAAATTATATATCTAATCTGTAATTAAAATTGAAAATAAAATATTTTGTTCGCACGAAAATTTATTAAAACCTTATTTTTGATTAATTTCGTTTAAAAAATGTTCCATAAATTGAATAATTTTTCACACAAAAATTCGTAACAAACGTTTCTTCAAAGAAAATTAATTAAATTCATTTATAAGAAAGTTCGCTATTTAAAGAACATTTTGTACAAGAAAATTAACTAATAGAAATGGAAATAAATTAGATAAATTAAAAAATCTGAATTAAATACAGAACTAGATACTTTTTCTGTGGCTTCACAGAGAAAATTCTTTTGCCTGTGGATGCTGTAAAAATTGAATCCGGTTGTAGAGAAGAAAGCAACCTCATCTCATGTCACAAATCTCTACGTCTATGTTAACTGCGGCAACAACAGCTACTATTAAATTTGCATTAAGAGTCTTAAAAGTGCTTATCTTTTATTTTTAACAAAAAGTCGTTAAAAATATATTGGAATTACACAATCTGATCAGTTAACGTTAAAATAGAATCAAAGACGAAAAAAAGTTGAAAAAAGTTAAGAAAAAAATCCAGTGAACGGGTAGATTTGAACCCACATCCCTACGCTCATTAGTCGGGAATACTAACCATGGCACCACGTAAGCTTTCTGACAAACTGCAATAAAGAAAGGTAGATAACCGATAATAGTCTTAAGTTATTAGTTGTAATATGTAAAGTCTTTAGAGGCAGATTTTGCAGTTATTTTAACAAACGAGAAATGCAGCATAAATTAAAAACATTCTAATATACATTTTATGCACTATTTACCATTTATAAACGACAATGCTTATACTGATTGTAACGTTTCAAATCTCTAGTTTAACATTTACAGGAGAAAAATTATAAAATTATCAAAGTAATCTTTCTGGTACTTCCTGAACTTTTTATGCCATGAAAAGATAAACGTTGTCTGTAATATTTAATAGATTTTGAATACATACAACATTTTGGTATTGCGTCTTCTCTAACTTTTAGTGGCACTAAAATATTGCTTCATTAAGTGCTTATAACTTTTTTCCTTTCAACATACACACCTAAATTTTGGTGCAGCGTTTGACCTTTACAACATAAATCAGCTTGCCAAATGTAGTTGCCATAGCTTTGTTATTTTCGGAGATATGACTTTTTTCCAGAAGAAAACCTAAAATTTGGCCGGAAAAACTGGTCCGATCTTCTTGGCTAACGAACTTATCCAAGCCACTTGCAAAAAAATTTACTCACTAAATTTTATCAAAATCGGCCCTTTATTTTTTGAGTTATCGGTGTGATACATACATACATACATACATATATATATATATATATATATATATATATATATATATATATATATATATATATATATATATATATATATATATATATACATATATATATATATATAAACTGACCCCGAATATGTGTTCTAGTGGGCCTAGCTCGCGCTCATTTGAAGAAATTTTTTTTGAAATTCAAAAGTCGAGATCACCTTATTAGTGAATTTTTTAAAGAAAATTTTCACTAAAATCACAAGAGGAGATCGCGACTTACATTTTTTTTTAAATTTCTCTAAATTGGAGTGAACTAGGCCCCTTCAAGGTCACCTAACATTTTTATATTGTTTTGTTTATACAAAGTCAGGCATATATTTGGAATGTTAGAAATAACTTAAAAAGAAAATAATAATAAAAAAACGTTTCGAATTAGAGTAATTCCTTAACATATTTGGGCGACCTTGAAATATGTCGCCAGCTCAAATATCCACCTTGGGAAAAAGAAACTTAAAAAATAAAACCTATATACCGGTGTCCAGACAGTGTAAAGACGGTTAAATATATCGAAAAATACGTTTTATTTTAGGAAATGAATAATTTTTGAAAAACTATGCAATCATACTAAAATTGATTCCGCCAGATTTTCTGGACACCCATAATTTTGGTCTATACGAATTATTTTACATACAGGTTCATTAAATTTTCGTGAAGTTTAGATAATAACAATTCTGAGAAAAGAATAATAAAAAAAGAGTGCGAGCTCTTAGATCATTTAAATTATTTGTGCCACTTTTTACATTTCATTTTTCAGGTTGCCCCATAAGAAAAATTCGCATGGATTAAAAAAATCAGGCGACCCAGCTGGCCACTTTATTTCTCCCCGACACCCCATCCATCTTTTTTGAAAGACGTCAACTGAGGAATTTCAGACTTCAGGGCCAAAAGGAAGAGGTGCTCCATCTTGATGGAACCATACATACTGATGGTAGTCATAGCGATTTTGTGGTTCTGACACGGCACTATCTCTTACTAGATTAAGATTTTAGGCGGACAGGGCATTAAAAAGACGTTACAGGCTTCAAGGGCCTTAGAATGGTGAAGAAATATAGACGAAACGTGCTTATTTATAATCTAAATTTTAATAAAAATAACCAAGAAAACTTGTACTTTGTTTTAGCTTTAAAGAATTCTTATATATTTCCTAAATTTTAAAGATAAAATATTTTCATGCCATATAAAATCACATGGGATTTAATTTTAAAGATTAAAATATTTTGACATCTTTACATTTAAGCAAAGAATATTTTCGGTGATTAAAAGACGTCTAATTGCCATAAATTTCAAAAAGTATGGAAAATATTGTGTGCTAATTAGTTTTTCACAGGTCTGGTGAACTACCTGTGATTATCTTTTCAAAGGTTTTTCACCGTCTTTTCGCTAAAAGTTTTCTACTAATTACTGAGAATTTTAAACACGATTAATAATTAAAGCCATCTTTTAAGATAAACTTCTCTCTGTAAAACAAATTATTCACATCAAACCATCTTACTCGAAGCGATTTTTTTTTCTTCTACGCGCTATGTCCGGTCCTTTTAACGCTAGCGACCGCCCTGGCAAATTGATCTTTATTTTCTGCTAGGGCACACAGCTGTCCGGTACCCAGCATTCTAGTCGATTCTAGATATTCCTCGAGCAAAATGCTTGTTTTCACTGAAACCCTCTATCTTTTCTCTTATAAATAGCTTCCAACTGTAATATTAGTTCATTTTGGAGTTTTTATAAGTTCAAATTCACTTTTGATGGGGTGCGATAAACTCGAACTAGGACTACAGAACCCATCTTTAATATTTATCTCTTTCTATATACAGATGACAACTTTTCTAAAAAGCCCACAACTAGAATCTCGAAAATGGCAAAACATAGAAAAGTGGATAAATGGGATGAAAGTTGCGATATTATTGAAGCAGTTTGATATATACATATAGGTGGCGTATTGAAAACGAAACAGACCGATTTGCGTCCAGAGAATTTTTTTTTAAAGAAAGACTGAAACACGTCAATTTTAATATCGAGGGGACATGTTTTGACATAAAACTCAACTTTGTCACATCAACCCCTTAAGGGTGGTGATAACAACCCATATATTTTAAATAGGGAACATGAATCGAGCGTTACATCATTTGAAAGCCCTTTATTTTCTGAATTCAGCACACTAAATTTTTTTGAAAGTTTTATCAACTCGTTTAAAAATTATTCACAGTTAAAGATGCAAAAACGCATTTCACTCATTCCGATAAGAAGTGTGCTGATAATCAATGTTTTATTGATTTGTAAACAAAAAATTGACTATCAGAACATTTCTTATCGGAATGAGAGAAATACGGTTTATTATTTCAGTTTATCGGTCGGTTTCATACTTGATAGTACTACCGAAAATTAAATTCACAATGGTGTATTCTGTAGAAGAAATAGTTGAAATAATTACTCTTTTTTCAAAAACGATGACTGTGCCAACCGTACCGCAAATTTGTTTAATGAACGACATCCGAACAGACATGTTAACAGAAAATACATTTTGGAGTTAGTTGCAAAGTTTCGACAAAGTGGTTCAGTAGCCAACAAAAAACGGGATCTTGAATGTGAATTTCCGGTTAGAAATAAGACTACTGAGATTGAAGTTTTAGGACAAATTGCTGCAGACCCAACTTTGAGCACGAGAAAATTGGCCACTGTTTCAAACATCAAAAGAAGAACTATTCAGCGAATGTTGAAGCATCATAAATTTGACCCGTATAAAATTCATCTTGTACAATAACTGAATGAAGATGATTTTGATCTGCGGCTGGAGTTTTATGATGTTATGACTGCACGAATAGCTGATAGCGGGAACTTTCTGTTTAATATCTGTTTTTCAGACGAGTGTACGTTTCTATTAAACTCTACAGTCAATCGTCATAATTGTCGTTATTGAGCAGATAATAATCCAAGAAATTTTCACGAAGTCCACACTCAAACTCCACAGAAATTGAATGTATGGACTGGCATTTTTGGAGACCGTTTAATCGGACCAATTTTTCTTGATGGCAATTTGAGTGGCGAAACGTATTTGGAGTTACTAGAAGATATCGTTTACCCTCTACTAATTGACATTGTTGAAAATGATGATCGCTATCAAGAAAATCAATTAATGTTTCAACAAGATGGAGCTCCTCCGCATTTTTCACAACGTGTTAGGGAGTTTTCGAACATAGAGTTTCCAGAGCAATGGATTGGGCGTAGAGGTGCTATTGAGTGCCCCCCTAGATCACCGGATTTAACTCCTTTAGACTTATTTCTATGGGGCCATTTAAAGAGTAGAATTTTCGCGACAGAATCGGAGTCTCTGGAAGAATTACGGTGACGCATTGTTGAATAATGCCGTCTAATAACTCCACAAATGCTCCAGAATGTCAGAGCTCGTTTTGAACAAAATTTGTACTTTTCTATGGAAGCTAGTGGTCAACAATTTGAACACCTACTTAACTGATAAACATTTTTGAACGTTTGGTTTGGTTTTTTTTAACGAAAAATTGACTAATTAGTGCATTTTTTATCACAATGAATGAAATACGTTCTTGCAACTCCAACTGTGCATAACTTTTAAACGAGTTAATAAAGCTTCCAAAAAAATTAGTGTGCTGAATTCAGAAAAGAAAGAGCTTTCAAATGATGTAGCAGTCGACCCATGTTCCCTATTTAAAATATAAGGGTTGTTATCACCACCCTTAAGGGGTTGATGTGACAAAGTTGAGTTTTACCTCAAAACATGTCCCCCACCATATAAAAATTGACGTGTTTCAGCGTTTCTTAAAAAAAATTCTCTGGACGCAAATCGGTCTGTTTCGTTTTCAATGAACCACCTGTATAGAGCAGTTACACAATATTGGGATACGCTGTATATGAAATTAAACACAAAAACAATGTCAGCTCAAACATCTTGCTCTTATTTCTTCAAAATTACAGGTAATAGTAAATTCTGTTTATTGTCACAAAAATTACAGCGAAGCGATAAGAATGAGAACGGACTCGAATCTCGAATGGACATAAAGCGTGTGAAATAAAAAGAGCTTGCGTTTTGAATTTTTTATTAGGTTCATGATGTATATCACTGAACGAAGTTGCGAAAGGAAACACATTATTAAGCACACAATATGAAATTGAATTAATAATAGTCATTTATGACACATAACGTGTTTCAGGCGAGTTAAATTATTGTTTTTAGCTCAGGTAGCTCTATACTTGCATGACAGATAAGGCAAGTTGGATGAATTTTACTATCGTCATTGATTTATTGTTTTCTGGAAATTATATAGGGACATTATTATTATTATTATTTTGCTACTATGGGTGAAAAACTAGTGTATAATATTTAATAAGACCCCAGTTATAAACCTACTAGAATTGTAATGAGAAATTCAATATTTATAAGCCATACAGATGCAGGAGAGGTTGGTTTTATCATAAAATCTTTGAAAAATTGCAAGGCGGTGGGGGTAGATAATTTCAGAGTGGAGAGTTTAAGAGAGATATCGGATTCAATATCCTTTCCGCTGGCATACATTATTAACAGAGAAAAAAAAGGATTCGCTCCAGTGCTCTGGAGTTAATAAAAAGTTATTTCAGTCAGCGCTACCTGGTGGTCAGGGTGGGCGGCAGGGAATCTGAGGCTCGCTTGGCACAGAGTGGAGTGCCACAGGGATCTATTCTTGGGCCGCACCTCTTTACGATATACACCCACCGCTTCAGCGATGAGTTATGATATTCAAGCATTCTGATGTATGCGGATGACACTCAGGTTTATATGTCTTTTGATGTTTGTGACGTTGCAGATGCCGTGGCAAAAATTAAAAGTGATTTGGACGATTTACGTCAGTTGGCTGAACGGCATTCACTGCGGCTGAATCCCAGTAAGTCGACAGTGATTCTCTTTGGTAGCCAAGCGCATTGCGAGAGAGTTAAGAGTGACGTGAAAGTGGAGGTTGGTGGAGTTTGCCTTAAGCTTGTGGAAGAAGTTAAAAATGTGGGCATAATAATGGATAATACATTTAGGTACAGACATCACATTAGCTCGTGTTTGTAGAAGGCATATAACAGTCTGCGGTTGCTTTTTCCACTTCGATCCTATCTTCCTGTGGAGACCAAACTGATGCTGGGAAATGCTTTGGTTCTCTCGCAGTTTACATACTGCTTAGAGCTTTACTATGCGTGTGTAGATAGTTATGATGCTGGAAAAATTCAGCGGTTACAGAATACGTGTTTGAGATTTGGCTATGGTGGTCGGAAGTATCAGCGCATTTCGTGTAAGCTCATCGAGTCGGGGTGGCTAAATATGCAAAGTATATTTACACTCAGAGCGGCGGCACTCTATCATACTGTCATCAAGACAAACTGTCCTCCTTACTTATCCCGAAGGATCACTTATCGGACTGATGTACATAGTGTAATGTTAGAAGGGAAGGACTGATATAACCACCAAAACACAGACTAACCTTGTTCAGAAGGTCATTTACCAGATATACACTGCTTACAACGCTGTCGATGATGCCCTGAAAACGAGTTCCGTATCCACTTTCAAGCGAAAATTATTTCTCGTACTCTTTCAACGCCATCATCTTGGGTCCTACTAAATAGTCTGTTGGGGAATGCGTCCAATGGAATTGATGTGCTTTGCTTGTTCTCTTATGGATTTTTCTTGTTTTTTTTGTTGTTGTTGTGTTGTGTGATGCTTCGCTTGCCTTTCTCACACATCATTTTCAGCAAATCGGTGCTTTTATGTATTTTGGGCCAAGTGGAAGAGCAGGGAATGGTATACCATTCATCTGAACTTCGCCCTTAGTTGCAGAGGTTAATGATAGCATTAATTCATATTTTTAGTTTAAATTAATTTATTTTGTATATTTCTGGGAGTCTTTTTTCTTTTCCTGTGCAAATAAAGACTATTTTATTATTATTATTATTATTATTTTCCTGGGGTTTTCAAGCGGTCTCTGATTCTCGCTGTCTTCAAGAACGGAGATAAAACTAATATAAACAATTACAGACCTCTGATCACAAATTTTGCGAAAATATTTGAGGAAATTTTGAAGCGGAGGCTGAATAATTACTTGGACAAATACGGTTTCATATCCAACAGACAGTGTGGTTTTAGGGCGGGACTGTGTACTCTGGACGCCATATTGGATCTTACATCTGAATTGTACTCTTCGCTAGATAATGGTAGACCGACAGTTTGTGTGCTCTTGGATTTGAGCAAGGCCTTTGACAGCGTGAGCCATGCCTTACTGGTAAAGTCTCTTGAAGATGTGGGAGTAGGCACACCTTTAAAGCTGTTTGAGAGCTATCTTGTCGATAAGGTTCAATGCGTAAAATTGAAAAACTGCTATAATGACCCAGCTCTGATTAAATATAAGGTTTTGCAGGGCAGTGTGTTGGGCCCGCTGTTATTAAACATTTATATGAATGGTCTGTACTTTTCTGCACGAAGTACTGTGAAAATAGTATCTTATGCGGATGATACGACAATAGTGTATTCAGATAGAACATAGGATTTATTGAAGGTAAAAGCAGAAAGTGATTTGGCAAAGATTGTAACCTCCTTCAAATAAAAAACTAGAACCGTGGTATATTGTGATTGACCTTAAGCGGATTTGAATCTGCTTGATGGTGAGGTCAACATTGACTAAAAACCCTACCCTAAAAACATCTATCTATCAGATTATTATTATTATTATTATTATTATTATTATTATTATTATTATTATTATTATTATTATTATTATTATTATTATTATTATTATTATTATTATTATTATTATTATTATTATTATTATTATTATTATTATTATTATAATTAGGATTAGAAATATTTTAGGAGGTTGATAGGGTTTGATACTCACGTTCTTTTCTATTGTTGCTCTGCCTGAGATCTGGTATTTATGAGCACCCCCGACTAGAGCCTCGTTATATTTAATTTTAGGTATCTAGATAAGCGAGAATTAGAATCTATTAATTGTATTGCAGCCAAACAGGGGAAATATTAGGGAGGAATTTATCTTCAATTAAACAGATACGGTAAAGTTAACAATAATATTAAATTTATTCATTTAAATAAATTTGGGATAGTAAACAAAATTAAATTGACATGGTTTGTCAAAATAAACATTGAATCATACACAAATAAAAATAGAATAAACAGCAAGAGTTTTAAGAAAAATAGATTATCATTTCACATAGCATATTACAAAAATATTAACATTACCCACTTGAGGTACGTCAAAGATCAAATACTATATTTTACAGCTCAAAAACAAATAAAAATTATTACTTAGATTGCTTGACGTTTGTCAATCAATTCGCTTGACTTTTCACTGAGTTAACTGGCCAGTTCTTCGAGTGATGTTCCATTTAAGAAAATATTCTTGTGTGAAAATTTCTACTTTAATGATTGAAAAAGAAAAATATTATGAAATGTGCAGGTTAAATATTTTACAAACAAAATCTACTAATTACAATTTCAAGTATTATGTATTTAAATTCACAATATTAACAAAATTTTAAAGAATAAACAGGAAATTTACAGCTGTTATTACGGCACCTCCCTGACACTATTTAAGTTTAAATTTGACTATGTTATCTTGAAACTTCAAATTGTAAAGGTTCAAATATTAATTTACTGCATGAAAAATTCTGTTGATTCACAGAAATAAGGCTTATATCGACTCACCCAGTCCTGATGCATTGAGTTACCTGATAACCCTATGAAGATGCTTTCCACGTGGGATCAACTATCAGTGCCTGACACAGGTTCACAGACTCCAATAAGAGAGGGGAAGTTGGAGAAAATGAGTGTTACTTCCCACCAACGGTTATATTTCAGGTGGATTATGTTGTTCCAAAATGGTGTGAGATAATTTGTCCCCTATGTCGATACGCTGAATTAATTTGAAGAAAACTTTTCAAACAACAATTAAAACGTGAATTGGCTTAAGTGAAATTTATTGCCAACTGACTCAAACTTCGGTGATAATCAGAAATTCTTTACGTTCAATGTGAGAGATACACCAGCGGGTGTGAACCAATGATCACTGCTGAATTCGCGTTTTCTACAAAACACGTTGTTAATTTAATTTCAAAAACCTATCAAATGATATTAAACAATCACTGACCACCGTTATTAGATAGTATCGTCAACGAGAAGGATTTTTATCCCCTATTTTAAGATAATTTTTAGCCACCGTAATTACAATGATGTTAACTTCTTAAACGCCCAGCTCACACTCTCTGAGCCAGCGTGCTGTGCCTTCAGACCTCACTCTTTTTTCCTGACGTCTGCTCTCTCCGTGTCTACAGTTCAAGGTTTTGCCGGGAATGTCTGTTCAACGGCTCAGATGGTCGTTTTTAGGTGACATCATCGATGCGGAAAAATACAGACCAAGTCGCAACGATATTAAGTGTTTGGAAATACTAATTCAGCAAAATGCGACGTAATTTTCCTTGGCAAACACATATTGAATTTTAACGTACAAATTAGAAATGCAGTAAAGGGGTTTATGGTACTTGAAGATTAAGCGACTTTTCATCAAAATAAATTTTTTGAAATCAAACATTTAATTTTATATAAAATTGATGTACTTTAATTTTTATTTGGGTTAAGGCTCATAAAGTGCTTGCACTATGGTGTATTTATAAGGATGGTATTTGCGTTTTTTCAGAATCCTTGACACTAGCTGCTGGCTTATTTTACATTCTCTCGCAATATGTGTTGTGGATAAGTTGGAACTTATATTGACTTGAGCAAGAGCATTGATTTCAATAGCACCAGGTTCCACGTTGTAAGGAACATCTCATCAAAGTATCAGTTTGATCTATCACACTTGCTATTCTGGGGAAGATATGCCGACTTGGCTGCACACGTTCTGGATATTTTTCTTGATATAACTGGGAAGCAGCGGTCGAATTTCTAAAACTTCGGATGTATGCTTCATACATATCTCTGCTCTCTTCCACAGTAAAGCGAACCATTTTGGAAATACATTTTTACAACAAATTTAACACAAGTCTTGAAATAAAATGTTTTTAATGCATAAATCAAGTAGAGGATTTCAAACTGACAGTTCAAATAAATCGTAACAACAAATTACAAAACAATGATACATACCTACTTGATATTTGCGACCATAATTAGTTTTTTATTTATTTGTACAATGTTAATGAAGAAAAATATCAAATGTGTTATACCATTAGAAAGATGAATTTTTTTACCATCTGAAAAATTGAAAATTCAATATGGCGGCCATAAGAGAAAAAAAGTTGACTATCGCTGGTTAAAAATTAGAGCAGATACATCAATTCTAAGGCCGTCAGTTGATTGCTCATATCAAATTATGCTCACGTAACAAAAATTTGAAGCCCATTTTTGATAATAAGGGATTAATTGTACAATTTTGAAATTTGAGTTTTTCAGTTTTTTTCAGTATATTTCAGGAACGAATCGACATATTCAAAATTTGTTTTCAGATATTGGATCAGCTAAAATTTACTCAACTTTTTGGTTAACCAACTCTGTATCTCTTACCGTTACTGAGATGTCAATAGTGAGCAATTAATTAGTTGTAACCTTAAAAATTTATAGTCTCACTTATCCAGAACCCGGAGAAAACGCAACAATATATATATATATATATATATATATATATATATATATATATATATATATATATATATATATATATATATATATATATATATATATATATTGTTGCGTTTTCTCCGGGTTCTGGATAAGTGAGACTATAAATTTTAACAAAACAACTTTATTTACTCGCTAAATATGGATACAATGAAAGTTCTAGAATGTCTCTCTCACAAAACACTTAATTTACTGGCCTTACAATTACACATCTGCACACAAGTCACTATACTGAAACTACGGTCTCTACTTCACACTAGTTACTGCTTCTTCGAGTCACTTCAACATTATCTAACTGAACTGCACTGGCTGGCTTGCTTTCGCGTTTATATACTCACCGTACCTTCCACCATGTTTCTGGAGCGTTGCATTCCAGAATGTTCCAGGACCTTCTTTTACTAGAAGGTTCTGTGAATACAGATCGGTCCCGTGTGTACACAGGGGGATGTATATACAGGATGATCCAAATGTGGTCACCACTCCTATGTTACACAAGAGGTGTTTCTCGTAATATAAGATCTCTCTGCGTATACAGGGTGTAAGGGTTCTCTGCGCATACAGGGTGTATATACAGGGTGTTCGGAATGTGCAGACCTCAGTTATCCGTTCCGACGGGGTACAAGTTGGTAACTTCGTTATTTCTGGTCCTAGAGGGTTGAGACTTCGCCTGAGGGGGGTCACCCCAGGGGGGCGGGGAGGCCGTGTTGCCAGATTGTGCAAAAAAATCCCAGATGTTGGGGAAGTTTTGGAGATGTGGCAACACCGCACCTACGTCTATTGAAGTGCTTTGTAACAATATATATATATACATATATATATATATATATATATATATATATATATATATATATATATATATATATATATATATATATATATATATATATATATATATATATATATATATATATTAGTTTCCATTGTTTTTGTTGATGTCCTTTTTTTGTTAGATAAAGAGGTCTGCACGGAATATATAAATTTAACAAATCTTTTGAATGAATTAGAATATTTTTTGCTCTCGTACATCTGATTAAGATAGTTGCAGAAAATGCATTTCAAATTGACCTCCTTTGCGACGTTTTGGCAGCAGAATAGTGCCAACATATTGCCACCTTTAATAATTTTCAAAGAAAGAATTAGATCTATGGACAGCAAAATACTGCAAAAATGTGTTCTTTTAGTTGCTAAATATATGTTTCGGTTGTGACTTGCTTTTATTGAGCGAAGTTTCTGCATATTTGTTATTGACTAATTCCCTAGCAACTTTTCTAGATAGAAACTCATTTTTTTGGGAATTCGCTATCATAACGTACAATAGGCATGGATGCAAAATGATAATGTTTTGTATCCTCCTACTATGTCGAAAAGCATAACTATTGGACAATGGATAGTCCCTTTATTAATCTTATTTTTAAAGGGGTAGATATTGATCCAATCCATAGCAGGTGGTAGTGGAATTTTCGTTTACGTAATAGTAAAGGATTTTTTCACGCCAGAGGAGGTACCACCCCATATATCAAGGGGCCGGTGAAGTCCCAACGGACGTTTCCGGTTCTGGTGTATGAGTCGGTTTCCCTTATAAGCAAAATTTATGATGGCTCCTCCTTGTACAAAATATTCCGGAGGCAAAATACCCCTCCATTCGGACCTCCGGGAGAGGGGTGTACAGGGGGCGCCAACATATCCTTTTCGAATATATGTGGCCTAAATTCTAACCTGAACTCCGTCCACCATTTTCTCCAGGCTAACAGACCCCAACTCCTCTTCCTCACCGAAACCCAAATCAGTGCCAAAACAGCCACTAATCACCTCAATTTCCCGGGGTATGACCTCCTTACTTCCTTTAGATTGCATGGAGGTGTGTGCGCATACGTCCGTAGCAATCTACCCTGCACCAGACTCCCTAATTTAGAAGCTGGAACAAAAGACATACTATGGATAAAACTCTCTCTCAGGGTTGCAACTAAATTCATCTGTTGCATTTACCGGTCACCTGCTGACAACAACTTTGTCCAGCTCTTTGACTACCTTTCTGAAAAAACCGAAAAAACTATCTGATTTCTGAATATCCTTCCTCCGAGGTCACTATTCTTGGTGACTTCAATGTCCATAATAAGGAATGGCTAGGATCTTCAAAAACCGATTCACAAGGGAGAGCAGCGGAGGCCTTTGCAGTCAGCAATTCTTTAGCCAATATGGTTCAGCAACCTACTTACTTTCCTCGTATCCCAACACACAGCTCAAATCCCTTGGATCTCCTTCTTACTACACAACCTGAATGCTATAAGATATCAGTCACCGCCCCCTTGGTCGCTCAGAACACGGCTTGGTCACTGCTTTCTGCGCAATGCAATCCGAGGTCACACAGTCATCACACCCACATATCGTTTGGAACTACAACTCCGCAAACTGGAACGAAATGCGGGACTACTTTTCCTCATTTCCATGGGCGTCTCTCTGCTTCTCTCATCCTGACCCCTCTGATATCTCACAAAACGTCACCGAAATTATCCAAGCTGGCATGGGATTATTTATCCCACGTACACAGAAAACCTCTTCAGCCACTCAAAAGCCCTGGTTTTCTAAATCCTGTGACAAGGCCCGGCTTGAAAAGGTCAAAGCTCACAAAACGCTTCTACACAATCCCAATCAAGAAAATCGTCAAGCGTTTAACGACGCAAGAAACCGCTATGTCCGCATTCTTTCTGAGGCAAAAAACTTGTTTAATAACCACATCAAAAACAAAGTCCTCTCAAGCTCAAACGGCGGCAAACCCTTCTGGACTCTTGCTGAATCTATTGGGACTAATGTCTGCAAAAGCACGTTCCCACCTCTTGTCTCGGGGGATGACATTTTATCTACCGCCCTGGGCAAGGCTGAACTTTTTGCTTCGTTGTTCGCCGACAATTCTACTCTCAACCCACCTCCAAATGTTCAGCCACCAACAGTCCTCAATGTCGCGCATAAAATGACGGATTTCATTTTCAAAACTAAAAAGGTACGAAAGATGCTCTCTTCTCTTAATACCAGGAAAGCCTCCGGCCTTGACGAGATCCCAGCAATTGTTCTCAATAAATGCGCACCAGAACTTGCTCCTGTCCTGACTCGTCTGTTTCCGATATCTTATAATAAAGGCATATTCCCTAGTAACTGGAAAACTGCTCGAGTACAACCCATCCCTAAGAAAGGATCCAAAGCGCTTCCTAGCAACTACAGGCCTATTTCTCTCCTTTCAGTCGTCCTCTAAAGTGATGGAAAAGTATATAAACACCGAATTACTAAAATTTCTTGAAAAACACAGTCTAATCCACGACAGGCAGTATGGATTCCGTCAGCGCAAATCGACTGCCGACCTCCTTTCCCTTGTCACCCATTCTTGGAACAAGCCATGGAACAACACGGTGAATCCCAGATTGTTGCTCTAGACATATCCAAAGCATTCGACCAGGTCTGGCACGCAGCGCTGCTTAATAAACTTTCGGTCTATGACCTACCACCAAAACTCTGTATGTGGACAGCAAATTTCCTCTCCAACAGGAGCATATCTGTTGTTGTGGATGGCCATTCCTCTAAACTGTATCCAATTAATGCAGGAGTTCCTCAAGGTTCAGCTTTAGCCTCTACTTTGTTTCTTCTCCACATCAATGACCTCCTCTCTAGCACATCCAACCCAGTTCACAGCTACGCGGACGACAGCACCCTCCATTCAAATATACAATATTCTAAGCCTGTCTCTTTAGCCCAATTAGATGAGGATCGTAGACACATGGAGGGTTCTGTCTCTGTGGATCTCCAAAAAATATTAGACTGGGGAAGTAGAAATCTTGTACAATTCAACCCCACCAAAACTAAGTCCTGCTTTCTTTCTCACAAGAGATACACCAGCCCTAAACCCATCACAATGAACAACCAAGTTATTCAAAGTAATGAGTCCTTTTCTCTTGTTGGCATTTCTGTGGATCGAAATCTTAATTGGCACCAACATGTCACATCAATTGCAGAAGCGGCTGCTAAGAAATTAGGTTTCCTCTTCCGGGCTCGGAAATACTTTTCACCAGCTAATCTCTATACCTTATATACTTCACAAATAAGACCAAACCTCGAATACTGCTTTCATATCTGGGGTGCCGCTGCCGCTTCTACACTCGCTATCCTGAACTCCATTCAAAAGAGAGCTATACGTCTCATCGGTGACCCTACCCTCACCCAAAGGCGGCCTCCCTTGTCCATCAACGTGCCGCTGGTGACCTCTCTCTCTTTTATAGATATCTGCACGGGCACTGCTCAGAGGAGCTTTCCTCCATAGTTCCCCCACCTGCTGACCCCAACAGATCTACCAGCGGAACAGAGCGAATGCACCCTTTTACTGTCCAGGTCACCAGACTTAGAACATCTTGTTATGCCCGCTCTTTTGTCCCGAGGACTTCCAAGTTGTGGAATTCCTTGCCGGCACATGTTTTTCCTTCTCCTCCGAACCTCCAAACCTTCAAGTCCAGAATTAACAAGCTGCCTCTTTCCTCCTTGTCAACACCCACGGTACGATAGTATTTAGGCTGTGAGCCCTCGTGGTGTGTTGTTGAAATTTAAAAAATGCTGGGTCCATTTTTAGTGAATTTTCTTTAAAAAAATTCACTAATGAGGAGATCCCGACTTTTGAATTGTGAAAAAATTTCTTCAAATGAGCGCTAATTAGGCCCCCCAGAAAACATATCCGGGGTCAGTTTCAATTATATATATATATATATATATATATATATATATATATATATATATATATATATATATATATATATATATATATATATATATATATATATATATATATGTATCACACCGATAACTCAAAAAATAATGGGCCGATTTTGATTAAATTTGGTGAAAAAATTCCTTTCGCAAATGGCTTGGATGAGTTCGTTAAGCAGGAAAATCTGCCGAGATTTTCCCGGAAAATTTTGTGTTTTCTTTCGAAAAAAATTTATATCTCCAGAATTAACAAAGTAAGGGCAACCAAATTTGGTATGCAGGTTTATATCCTTATAGGTAAGTCACTTACCAAAATTTAGCTATGCAGGTCAAAAGACAAAAAAGTTATAGGCATTTAAAGAAAAATAAATTGGGGTTTTCCTCAAAACGTCAAAGTGGCGATTTAAAATGTCAAAATTGGCAACATTTAGGCAAATAACTTGAATCTAATACGGGCTATAGAAATAAAATGTCTCGAGAAGGATGTTTTACAAACCCTAAAGTCTTAATTTCAACCGTCATTGTCCTTCATTTTACTAAAATATTTGCAGAAAATTCATTTCAAATAGACCCTGTCTCTGATGCTTGGCAGTAGCCTTAGCTATAGAGTTTATCGTTTAATGGTATATAATTTTTGTCGAATTTTCGTAAAAAATCAATAAAGCTCAATATATCCGTTATTATATAAGATATGAAAAAAATTTGTATATATTAATTATAGGGTGTCTTGAGCTACATCTTAAAATAATATTTCTACAATCACAGGGTGGCCCATAAGTCGTTGGTGATACAAATTCCTTTTTTTTTTAAATCAAACACGCCTTATGTTATTGCATTTTTGCATTTTCCATCGAAATATAATACATGTTTGTAAGAAAAAAAATTCTGGACGCAGTAAGTGTGTTATGGTAGCGAATTTTGATCAAATGCTTAATATTTGAATAGCTCAATTTGCTATTACCCTATAAGGTTGACCAAGAAACCAGTTTAGTCAGGAACACTAAGTTTACTTTCGGAAATGTTTGTACATTTTCAAACAATAAAGTTATTTTGATGAAACATGGCACATTGTTTTTACTATATAGATTATACTGGTAACCAAATGAGATGCCTGGTTTCTTAAAAAAAAAACACATTATTGCTATTAAAAAATAGTTTTATGGAAATTCACTATCATAACGCACTTGCTGCGTCCAGAGTTTTTTTGTATTCTAAAGCTACAAGAGTTTCTAATAAAGTTTAACTATCTCACGTCACAAGATAAGATTTCAATTTAGCTCGAACTTCGCACTGTTTTCTGAGATCTTGTTTTAATTAAACAGCCTTCGGTACAGTAACGATACATACGTAACTGGCTGCAGCAACATCAGAAACGTGGAAAGTTTCAAGTGGATCTATAGAAGCTGTCATAGATAAATAGGTTAGCAAGTTCCGGTGAAGAGGAAAACAGCTCAACTTTCCAGACGTCAGGCAAGAATTACATAAAGGATTTGATAAATTACTTTTCGGTCTTTAACACACTATAAAAGTCTTTTAGTAACTCTAGAAAACTAAACTTTCGGTGTAAGAGTTTTCTTGTTGTGCTTGAAATCACGCTGGGATTTGTAAAGATCACATTACTTTTAAACAACATTGAAAATGTTGCTACTATTATAGCGAAAGTGCCTATGCTATTCTGTGGTGAAACTTCGTAAAATGGATTTAATAAATATTAAGCATATACAGACTGTCCCCAAAAGGTGAAGTGATATAGGGTATGCCACTTAAAACTTCCCACCTGAAAGATATTAGAAATAAAAAAACTCGGGACGCAGCAAGTGCGTTATGGTAGTCAATTTTTATTAAATTCTTCAAATTTAAATAACTCAATTTTCTATAAACTTAGAGAGTTTAATTTTAATACGTAGTAAGGTCTTTCCTAAGGCAAGATATCCACTAAATTTCATTAAAATAACTTTGTAATTTTCGGAGAAAAAAATATTTTTCGAAAGAAAATTTGAAATTTGAATAACTCAATTTTCTCTAAACTTAGAAAGTTGAATTTTGGTACGTAGTAAGATCTCTTATGAGGTAACATATATAGTAAATTTTATTAAAAGAGCTTTGTTACTTTCGGAGAAAAATTTTTTTTTTGAAAGAAAACTCAAAATTTTTCCGGAAAACCCCGTCTGATTTTTCTGGATAACGAACTCATTCAAGCCATTAATAAAAGAAAGGCACTCGCCAAGTTTTATCGAAATCGGTTAATTATTTTTGAGTTATCAGACGGATATATATATATATATATATATATATATATATATATATATATATATATATATATATATATATATATATATATATATATATGTATATATATAAACATATAAAAATTAAACCTATTTACAAATGAACTTTAATAAGATATTATGCTGTGCCAATACCTCTCTCAAGCAGTGGCCATTTCTCCTAGTGAGCTAGGTGCGCCGCACACCCTAAAATATAGTCAAAATGTGCACAGTTATATATGTTTTATTTCTTTTTCCCTTAGTCTTAATACACTACATATTTTATGACAATCGATTTAATTTACTTATTTGATCACATAAATAGTCGCTTAATAGTGAGTTGGAATGAAGTAGATACCACGTTTCTAACATATTCAGAGAATATGGGTAGATCAAAGCAACTGGGAATGAATTCGGTCAGTCCCCCACGCACGTGTTTAACATAGTGAGGCAAATACCATTGATTTTAACACTGCAGTGAGCTTTAAAAATTTGATTAACTCAGTTTTCTATAATCTTAGAAAGTTTAATTTTGGTATGTAGTAAGATATTTCCTAGGACAAGATATCCACCAAATTTCATTAAAATAACTTAGTAATTTTTGGAGAAAAAAAAATGGTTTCAAAAGAAAATTTAAAATTTGAATAACTCAATTTTCTCTAAACTTAGACAGTTGAATTTTGGTACGCAGTACAATCTCTCCTGAGGCAATATATATATATATATATATATATATATATATATATATATATATATATATATATATATATATATATATATATACTAAATTTCATTAAAACAGCTTTGTTACTTTCGGAGAAAAAAATTTTTTTGAAAGAAAACTCAAAATTTTCCCGGAAAACCCCGTCCAATTTTTCTGACTAACGAACTCATCCAAGCCAATAATAAAAGAAAGGCACTTGCCAAGTTTCATCGAAATCGGTTAATTATTTTTTGAGTTAGCGGTTGGATACATACATATATATATATATATATATATATATATATATATATATATATATATATATATATATATATATATATATATATATATATATATATATATATATATATATATATATATATATATATATATATATATATATATATATATATATATATATATAAACATATAAAAATTGAAACTGACCCCGGATATGGGTTCTAGGGGTCCTAGTTCGCACTCATTTGAAAGAATTTTTGCAAAGTCTCACCATCGATACCTCTCTATTAGTGAATTTTTTAAAATAAAAATTCACTAAAAAGGTTCGGGACGCAGTAAGAGCGTTATGGTAGTGATTTTTCATTAAAATGTTTTTAATAGTAAACTAATTTTTTTAAGAAAGCTTGCATCAAATTTGGTTACCAGTATCACCTATATACGAGAACAATGTACCATATTTCATCAAAATAACTTTATTGTTTGACAATATACAAAAATCTTCCGAAAATAAATTAAAATGTGCCCAAAAAACTGGTTTCCTGGCCAACGAACCTTAGGTTAATAGTAAATTAAGCTATCTAAAGAAACATTTTATGAATAATCGCTACCATAATGCACTTGCTGAGTCCCGAATTTATTTTCTTACAAACATGCATTATCTTTCGATGGAAAATGCAAAAATTGCAATAATATAAGGCGTGTTCGATTAGGAAAAAAATTGCATCACCAGCGACTTATGGGCCACCTGTGATTGTAAAAATAATTTTATAAGATGCAGCTCTAGACATCGTATAATTAGCATATAAATTTTTTTCTCATATCTTGTATAATAATGGATATATTGAGCTTTACCTTAGAAACCCGTCACACTGTATATATGAAAACAGATAAAAACTGAAACTAACCCGGATATGGGTTCCATGGGGCCTAGTTCGCGCTCATTTGAAGAAATCTTTTCAAAATTCAAAAGTCACTAAATTTGTATCAAACTCTATGAGTGAAATTGTGAAGGCCAAAAATGAATATGAATGTAAGAAGAATAGCATGCCTACATTTGTATTACAAATGTCAGAAAACAAAATACTTATTTACATGTCACTTTGAAAGTAGATCTGACATTTATCAGAATAATTTGTCAGTTGAATATGAAATGTACTGTTGCCGTGGACTATTATGGACTATTGTATTACGCCTTATAAGGACCTTGTTTTTTTTTTTGGAGTATTGAAAGCTTATTTTACTGTTTAAACATTTTTCGATCCCTTAACCTGTGTTAGTTTTAGTCTCATTTAACGTTGTTTCATCATAGAGTCACAGTAGGTTTTAGAATTTAGAAATTATTCTATTTTGTGTGACATACCTAGAACAAGTTTTATTTTCCTTCAATTATAAATGACAATTTTAAGTAAATTTCTATATTTTCTGTGTCCTATGTGTTGAACAGATGCGAAACGAGAGAAGGAAATTTCATTTAAAGTTAAAATGACGAAGACAACTTTATTCGAGGTAGGAGCGTTGTTTCCATATTTTCTAATATCAATAACATTTATGGGTAAATCAGCAGATTAGCGTTTTGAAAAAAAAATCAGAAACATGCTTGGAGGAACCCCTTTATGCATTAACCATCGGACAAATGCTGTGATCTCAACTCCACAATACAGTTAAGAGACCTAAAGTAAATTTGAGGTTCTGTGCAAGGTAAACATGCTACAACGGAGCTAGAAATGCAAACTATAAAAAATTAACCTCACAGAAGTCCATAGAAAGGAAAAACTGATTACCAACACCGTTTCTCCATAAAAAAAATCACTTTGCCTAATTGAAAAAAGAAAACGCTAAATAATAAGCGTAATCTGATTCCTTAAAATTAAATAAATAACTAAAACTGCTACCAAAGCATCGCATAAAGGGTCTATTTTAAATAAATTTTCTGCAAATAATTTAATAAATTAAAGAACAATGAAGATTGTAGCTGAAACTTAAGGCTTTTTAACTTCATACGACATTTATGCTGCATAGCCGTTTATGTAGATTCTCTATCTAGAACAAGTCAATTTTGACGTTTTGAATCGCGACTTTTTTGACGTTTTAAGAATAAAAACTAAAAAGCTTATAACTTTTTTTTATTCTAACGTAGAGATTAAGATTTTGGTGCATGGTTTTCTTTTTATTATATAAACCCTCGCACCCAATATGGTTGCCCTAACTTTGTTATTTCCGGAGTTATAAAAATTTTCCGAAAGAAACGCGAAATTTCTCGGGAAAAACTAATCCCATTTTCCTGGCTAACTTATCCAATCCACTCGCGAAAGAAAGGTACTCACCAAATTTTATCAAAATCGGCGCATTATTTTTTGAGTTAGCGGTGTGACACCTATATATATATATATATATATATATATATATATATATATATATATATATATATATATATATATATATATATATATATATATATATAAACCTATAAAGTCTGAAACCTACCTCGGATTTGGGTTCCAGGGGTCCCAAATAGCGCTCATTTGAAATTTTTTTTTTCAAAATTTAAAAGTCGCTATCTTCTCATTAGTGAATATTTTTTTTAAATTCACTAAAAACCGAGACACGTCCACTTTGTTTTCAAGTGGGACACATGATGGAGTCCTGCGATAGTTACACATTGTGTTATTCATTTAGCTTTGGATTCTAAAACATTGCAACAGAAATTACGCCAGACTTTGGACTTAGCTATAAAGATCGTAAACTACATCAAGCGCAGCGCTTTTAATGGACGATTTACTTTGCGAGGATCTCGATTCTGATCACAGACTCCTTCTATTGCACACTCTGATGAGTAACTATAATCATATTCAGGGGCCCGTATCAAAGCTTCAACTTTGG
The DNA here is from genome assembly GCA_964006375.1 of Tillus elongatus. Taxonomy (NCBI): domain Eukaryota; kingdom Metazoa; phylum Arthropoda; class Insecta; order Coleoptera; family Cleridae; genus Tillus; species Tillus elongatus. The sequence continues at coordinate 219,544,932 of OZ023263.1, forward strand.
AAGCGAAAACTGAAAATGTAATATCTGTTTCTCGGCTGTTCGAAACAATTAAAAAAAGTTCGGGGCGCAGCAAGTGCGTTATGGTAGTGAATTTTCATTAAAATGTTTTTAATAGCAAATATGTGTTTTTTTTTTCAGAAAGCAGGCATCAAATTTGATTACCAGTATAACATATATAGTAAAAACAATGTGCCTTGTTTCATAAAAATAACTTTACTGTTTGAAAACGTACAGAAATTTCCAAACGTAAACTTAAAGTGTAACCGAAAAAATCCATTTCTTGGTCAACCTTATAGGTTAATAGCAAATTGAGCTTTTCAAATAGGAAGCATTTAATCAAAATTCGCTACCATAACGCACTTGCTGCGATAGTTACACATTGTGTTATTCATTTAGCTTTGGATTCTAAAACATTGCAACAGAAATTACGCCAGACTTTGGACTTAGCTATAAAGATCGTAAACTACATCAAGCGCAGCGCTTTTAATGGACGATTTACTTTGCGAGGATCTCGATTCTGATCACAGACTCCTTCTATTGCACACTCTGATGAGTAACTATAATCATATTCAGGGGCCCGTATCAAAGCTTCAACTTTGGAAGCGAAAACTGAAAATGTAATATCTGTTTCTCGGCTGTTCGAAACAATTAAAAAAAGTTCGGGGCGCAGCAAGTGCGTTATGGTAGTGAATTTTCATTGAAATGTTTTTAATAGCAAATATGTGGTTTTTTTTTCAGAAAGCAGGCATCAAATTTGATTACCAGTGTAACATATATAGTAAAAACAATGTGCCTTGTTTCATCAAAATAACTTTACTGTTTGAAAACGTACAGAAATTTCCAAACGTAAACTTAAAGTGTAACCGAAAAAATCCATTTCTTGGTCAACCTTATAGGTTAATAGCAAATTGAGCTTTTCAAATAGGAAGCATTTAATCAAAATTCGCTACCATAACGCACTTGCTGCGTCCAGAATTTCTTAACTTACAAACATGCATTACATTTCGATGGGAAATGCAAAACCATAAGGCGTTTTCGATTAAAAAAAATGTATTTGTATGACCAACGACTTATGGGCCATCCTGTGATTGTCGCAATAATTTTTTAAGATGTAGCTCAACACACCTTATAATTAATGTATACAATATTTTTTCATATCTTGTATAATAACGGATATATTGAGCTTTATTGATTTTTTACGAAAATTCGACATTAAACGATAAACTCTATAGCTAAGGCTACTGCCAAGCATCAGAGAAAGGGTCTATTTGAAATGAATTTTCTGGAAATATTTTAGTAAAATGAAGGACAATTACGGTTCAAACTAAGACTTCGGTGTTTGTAAAACATTCTTCTTGAGACATTTTCTTTCCATAGCCCGTATTAGATTCGAGTTATTTGCCTAAATGTTGCGAATTTTAACGTTTTAAATTGTCACTTTGACGTTTTGAGGAAAACCACAATTTATTTTTCCTTAAATGCCCTTTTTTGTCTTTTGACCTACAGAGCTAAATTTTGGTAGGTAGCTCATCTATAACGATATAAACCAGCTTACCAAATTTGGTTGCCCTTACGTTGTTAATGCCGGAGATATAATTTTTTTTTGAAAGAAAACACAAATTTTTTCGGGAAAGCCTGGGCATATAAAAATTGAAACTGACCCCGGATATGTTTTCTGGGGGCCTAACTAGCGCTCATTTGAAGAAATTTTTTCAAAATTCAAAAGTCGGGATCTCCTCATTAGTGAATTTTTTTTTAAAGAAAATTCACTAATAAAAACTGGACGAAGATTTGAACCCTGAAATAAAAACTCATTTGGATGCGCTATAAGACGAATTTCACAGCTACTATCCATACACCAATATGGCGCATGACCAGAAATGTATTTGTTATCGATGTCTTACAATTACCAGAAAAAGTTGAGGAATAATTTCTAGAAATGGAGGCCGATTCGACCATTAAAAATAAATTACATCTCTTGACGTTGGAGAAATTTTGGATTAAACAGTTAATTGTTAATTCGAAAGTTGCCTCTCTTGATGTGCAAACACTCGTTCCTTTTTAGTGAATTTTCTGAAAAGAAAAATTCACAAATAAGGAGATCCCGAATTTTAAATTTGAAAAAGTTTCTTTAAATGAGCGCGAACTAGGCCCCCTAAAACCCATACCCAGCGTTAGTTATATATATATATATATATATATATATATATATATATATATATATATATATATATATATATATATATATATATATATATATATATATATATATATATATATGTATGTATGTATCACACCGAAAACTCAAAAAATAATCTTGATCAAATTTTCTGAGTACTTTACTTTTGCGAGTGGCTTGAATAAGTTCTTTCGGAAAAATTTACATCCTCGGAAATAACAAAGCAAGGGCAACCAAATTTGATGCGGCTGTTTGTACTATAAAGAGTAAACAACCCATCAAAACCTAGGTCTATAAGGTTCAAGACAAAAAAGTTATGGGCATTTAAATTTTTAAAAACTTGTTTTCCTCAAAACGTCAAAGTCGCGATTTGAAACGTCAAAATTGGCAACATTAAGCAAAGAACCTGAAACAAATACGGATTATATAAAAAAAATGTCGCAAGGATAGTGTTCTGCACACCCTTAAGTGTCAGCTTCAACCGTCATTGTACTTTATTTTACTAAAATATTTCCAGAAATTTCATTTCAAATAGACCCTTTCTCTGATGCTTTGGAGGTAGTTTTAGTGAAGTTTATGGTTTAAAGGTCCATAATTCTTAGCTAATTGTCGCAGAAGAAATTCATTAGTGAGCAGACCGCGACTTTTGAATTTTAAAAAGATTTATTCAAATGAGCGCAAACTAGGCCCCCTAGAATCCATATCCGGGTTTAGTTGACGCATTTCTACGGTAAAGCTGAATATAATTGTTATTGTACAAGAGAGAAAAAGTTGTACACGTTAATTATAGGGTGTCTTGAGCTGCATTTTATAAAAGATTTTGACCATCACCCATAAGTCGTTGGTGATATCTACAATTTTCTTTTCGAGCACCCTTATATTATTGCATTTTTGCATATATTTTTTTTTATCGAAATATGATGCATGTTTGCAAGAAAAAATCGAGAAGCAGTAAGTGCGTTTTGGTAGCGAATTTATATTAATAACTCATTTTGCTATTAACCCAAGGCTTGTTGGCTAGGAAACCAGTTTTCTCAAAAACATTTAAAGTCCATTTTCGGAAAATTTGTGTACATTTTTAAACAATAAGTTATTTTCATAAAATATGGTACATGGTTTCTACTATATAGGTTATACCGGTAACCAGATTGATGCCTGCTTGCATTAGACAGACATATTAGCTATTAAAAACATTTTAATGAAAATTCACTTCCATAACGCACTCGCTGCGTCCAGACTTTTCTTCCACTTACTTATATGAGTGAGGTTTTTTCGCTAGCTCTGGAAAAAACTGAACCTAGAATCTAACTGGTACAGAGCATACAAGCGCACGTATGTCATTAGTAGCCCTAAAATAAATTATCTCGAATAAAAAAAGTTTTAAATTTGGTAAAAATTTATTTTCTATGTTAGAATTAAAATAACTAAATGTCGTTAAAATAATGTGCGTTTTTCTTTGCAATCAAATAATTAAAGGGGACATGAAAATATTATTTATTATCCGGGGGGTTCGACGAAAAAAGTTGGGAAACCCTGATCTACATGACCCAGCGAGACTTAGTTTTGTATTTTAGTGCATTTTTCTAACAAAAAAACTTTCTTGTTATTTTAATGTTAATTGGTATTTATTTGATTATGTTTGTTCGCATAATTATTTGCCTAGATTTATCAGTCGACTTTTGACTAAGGAGAATCTACTTAGAAGGTTTATCTGTTTAGATGCTATATTTTCCTTTAAACAGATATCCTCTTAACTTAAGAAGAACAAATCTGGACGCAGCAAGTGCGTGATGATAGTGAATTTTCATTAAAATGTTTCAAATAGCAAATATGTTTTTTTTTAAGTAGGCATCAAATTTGGTTACCAGTATAACATACATAGTAGAAACAATGTATCATATTTAATCAAAATAATTTTATTGTTTCAAAATCTTCAAAAATAAACCTATAATGTTCCCGAAAAAACTAGTTTCCTGGCCAACCAAGCTTATAGGTTAATAGCAAATTGAGCTATTCAAATTTGAGGCACTCAATAAAAATTCGCTACCATAACGCACTTGCTGAGGCCCGAAATTTATTTTTTACAAACATACATTATAATTTCGTGGTCGAAATTCCATACATTTAAGGTCAGCTCAGAACTGACACTGACTGAGGAATCCGACTGTCTAAATAAAACAAATCATTTTTAACTCTATTTGAACTGAACAGCTTTCCCTGGCTAACGAACTTGTCCAATCCACTTGCAAAAGGAAGGTACTCACCAAATTTGATCATAAGCTGTCCATTATCTTTTGAGTTATCGGTGTGAGACCCACACACACACACACACACACACACACACACACACACACACACACACACATATATATATATATATATATATATATATATATATATATATATATATATATATATATATATATATATATATATATATATTGTCATGAAGTGACTTAATCGTCATTAGATAATCTAATTAGTTAAGAGGGGAATAGATCCATCCCATCTGCATTTAATTTAATTTAATTTTACTATTAAAACGTTTGCAAATATTTAATAAAATATAGTTTCGAGAGCGCGTCGCGGCAATCGGTGGAGAGGTAGGCATTGTACCGGAGTATGATCGCCCAAGCCGGGCCTTCGGTATGCAAAGCGATGAAAGCGGGGTCAGATGGGCTGGCCCACTGCATCGACCTACGCGCACCTCTCAGCGCATAATTGTGAACTGTGCGGGGCTCTGCAGCGAGAGCCAGCAGGTCTGCCGTGGCCCGCTTAACAATTTAGTTTTCATCAATTTTTTAAATTTAATTTAGTTAGGGGGGGGGGTGAGCACTGCTTGGGGGAGCGGGGCTCTTAGCGAGCTTCGGAGTAGGTGGGGTTGCGTTCCTGAGCTGGAGTCTTCACGAGAGCGCGAGGGCACTAGCAAAGAGGCTGACTGCGATGTGATTTGAACCCGGTAGCGGTCTAGTCACGATCAAATCACCCAAAGCGGTTTCCCGTGGCGTAGCCTTCGTGGTCCTGGATCTGGACGACAGCTGGGATATTTCGGGCTGCAGTAGGTCTCCACCCTTACTGGCGATCGAAACAGTCTGGCGATACCCGGTGTCCCGACCATCCTAGCGGCATTATTGGAAAATATTGCCGTTTTCAATCTTCGTAGGAAAGCTTTGCTTTATTTCTTTCGGGAGGCACATGGGGTTGCGTTTCTGAGCTGTAGTCTTCCCGGGAGCGCTAGGGCACTAGCAAAGCGGCTGACTGCGAGTTAATTTGAACCCGGTGGCGGTCTAGTCACGATCAAGTCACCCAAAGCGGTCTCCCGTAGCGCAGCCCTCGTGGTCCTGGATTTGGACGACAGCTGGGATATTTCGGGCTACAGTAGGTATCCACCATTACTGGCGATCGAAACAGTCTGGCGTCCTCACGGCACTGTTTGGAGGCTTTGCCTTTTTCCAACTTGATAGGGAGGACTTTCTTTATTTTGTTGAGGGGAAATTTCCATCTCCCTTGGAAGACACTTCCTCAGGTCAGAGAGGGTCTGTATGACAGCATTGCATGCTTGAGGGTCCGTAATTAATTAGTGATAGTAGAAATTAGAACAAGCCGTTAGCTGATCTTTATATTGCACCTAGTGTTGGCTTTTAATTCGCATATTGCATGCCTGCTTAAATCGACCACCTGCCCGGTACCTTGCTTTGGCGGTCCCGGGACGCTTCTGTAAGCGGGCACAAGCGTCCCGGGACCGCCAAAGCAAGGTACCGGGCAGGTGGTCGATTTAAGCAGGCATGCAATATGCGAATTGAAAGCCAACACTAGGTGCAATATAAAGATCAGCTAACGGCTTGTTCTAATTTCTACTATCACTAATTAATTACGGACCCTCAAGCATGCAATGCTGTCATACATACCCTCTCTGACCTGAGGAAGTGTCTCCCAAGGGAGATGGAAATTTCCCCTCAACAAAATAAAGAAAGTCCTCCCTATCAAGTTGGAAAAAGGCAATTCACAACCTCTCTTCCTGATACCGCCCGTACAATTCGCGAATATTTCTGCCTCTGGTCTCTAATAAATTAATTTATTATTCAATAAGTTAGGTTAAACGTTTGGTATTTGGAGAGAACCCCTTTTGTAAATATTTCTCTGTACATATTTTGTAAATAGATTATTTCTTTTATGCGGTGTTTCACTCAACGCTTCCCAACCAATCCACCCCAACCTAATACGCAACATTCTGATCTCTGTCTTCACTGTTTACCCCGGGTGCGGGTAGCTGTGAATAGCAACCGAGGACAGAGATATAGTCCTGAGGGAGCGCAGCGACTTCCTTTAAACCCTCGCTGCTGGCGCCTGAGCAAATCCCGTAATAAAACCGTATTGATAAGGTTATCCCGTGGAAACCTCCCCATATTAGGGAAATATAACCTTATCCCGATTTGACCCATATATATATATATATATATATATATATATATATATATATATATATATATATATATATATATATATATATATATATATATATATATATATATATATATATATATATATATATATATATATATATATATATATATATATATATATAAGAATTAAATCTGACCCCGGATATGTGTTCTCGGGGGCCTAATTAGTGCTCATTTGAAGGAATTATTTCAAAATTTTAAAAGTCGGGATCTACTCGTTAGTAATTTTTCTTTAAAGAAAATTCACTAAAAAGAACTGACTTCACAGAATCTTATTAAATTCTAGTTGTCCATTGTTGGTTGGTAAATTTAAGATCCTGTTTTCTCGACGTTGAGCTCTTTCAATATTTTCTACGCAAAAAGAATTGCAACTGCAATATATTACAACGCAGATTCATTCTCATTTGATGTGTCAGCAAACCAAGTTTTATTTTTAGGTTGACACGTAACAAGATTATTTTATTGTGCAGTTTTATTTTATTATACAGTACATAAAAACAAAACACAAGTCTTCCTACTGTTTTTAGACTAACCATCGTAATATGTAATAACTGGACGTCCGTATGGCATGCACTGATAAAGGGGACAAAAGCGGAGACTAGCCGGCACAGAACATGTCAGAGCATGTTCCTCTCCAGTTATTGGCTGACATATTCGATTCCTGCAAGTTATAATGCCTTGTCTCTCATGTCCACATGACCGCACGCTCGACTGGAATTCTGGATCGGGTTCACACAGGACATCGTCCAGCTCGGGAGAATCTTTTGTATAGAAAATGCCGCTAATTCTACGTTCAAGTTGATTACTAACTAATTTTGCAGGCGGAGTAGTAATGCCATCTAAATAATATTAGCGCTTCAAAATATTGGTTAAATTTATTGATACCATTACTACACAGGTGTTGAAAAAACTGTTTGATTAATGTTTGACTTTGGTCTATAAATCAAACATTAAAAAGTTCGGGACGCAGCAAGTGCATTATGGTAGTGAATTTTCATTAAAATGTTTTTAATAGCAAATATGTGTGTTTTTTTCCCGAAAGCAGGCATCAAATTTGATTACCAGTATACCATATATAGTAAAAACAATGTGCCATGTTTCATCAAAATAACGTTATAGTTTGAAAACGTGCAAAATTTTCCGAAAGTAAACATAAAGTGTAACCGAAAAAATCCGTTTCTTGGTCAACCTGATAGGTTAATAGCAAATTGAGCTTTTCAAATATTAAGCATTTAATCAAAATTTGCTACCATAACGCACATGCTGCGTCCAGAATTTCTTTACTTACAACATAAAGCGTTTTCGAATAAAAAAATTTATTTGTATCAGCAACGACTTATGGGTTACCCTGTGATTGTAGAAATAATTTTTTAAGATGTAGCTTAAGACACCCTATAATAATGTATACAATATTTTTTTATATCTTGTATAATAACGGATATATTGAGCTTTCTATTTTCTGGAAACATTTTAGTAAAATGAAGGACAATGACGGTTGAAACTAAGACTTCAGGGTTTGTAAAACATTCTTCTTAAGACATTTTCTTTCCATAGCCCGTATTAGATTCAAGTTCTTTGCCTAAATCTTGCCAATTTTTAACGTTTTAAATCGCAACTTTGACGTTTTGAGAAAAACCCCAATTAATTTTTATTTAAATGCTTATAACTTTTTTGTCTTTTGACTTACATATCTAAATTTTGGTAAGTGACTTACATATAATGATATAAACCCGCATATTAAATTTGGTTTTCCTTACTTGGTTAATTCCGGAGATATTAATTTTTTACAATTTTTTTCGAAACACAAAATTTTCCGGGAAAACCTGGGCCGATTTTCCTGGCTAACGAACTTATCCAAATTTAATCAAAATCGGCCCATTATTTTTTGAGTTATTGGTGTGATACATACATACATACATATATATATATATATATATATATATATATATATATATATATATATATATATATATATATATATATATATATATATATATATATATATATATATATATATATATATATATATAAACATATAAAAATTGAAACTGACCCCAGATATGTGTTCTGGGCGGCCTAATTAGCGCTCATTTGAAGAAATTTTTTCAAAATTCAAAAGTCGAGTTCTCCTCATTAGTGATTTTTTTTAAAGAAAAATCACTAAAAAGTCTGGACGCAGCAAGTGCGTTATGGTAGTGAATTTTTATAAAAATAATTTTAATGTTGGAAATGTCTTTTTTTTTAAAATGAAATCAGGCATCAAATTTAGCTAAATATTTTCTACACAAAATTCTGCTAAAAGTATACATAAAATGCGAATTATATACCTAATATGTAATTAAAATTGAAAATAAAATAATTTGTTTGCACGAAAATCCATTAAACATTTATTTTCGACGAATTTCGTATAAAAAATTTTCCATCAATTGAATAATTTTTCATACAAAAATTGTCAAAAATTTTTCTATAAAGAAAATTCATTAAATTCATTCATAAGAAAATTCGCTATTAAAAGGACATTTTGTACAAGAAAGTTCGCTAATAAAAATAAATTAAATAAATAAAAAAAGTGGTCCGATTTGCTGGCCAACCAACCATTTCAAGTTATTTACCCACCTACCGAAATCAAATTTTCCACAAAAACGTTTTCGACGACACAACAAAAGTTTCGTGAAAGTTTGCAAACAATTTTTCAAGAAAATCCGTAAATATTTTTTTTAATAATTTATTAAACATTTATCATTAATTACCAAAATTTCACAAAAACATCTTACAAAAAATGATTTCTACGAAGCACAAAAAATTTCTGCGAAAACTGGCTAAATATATTTTTACACATTTTGTAAAAAGAATACATTAAAATTTACATTATAGACCTAAACTGTAATTAAAATTGAAAATAAAATAATTTGTTAGCACGAAAATCCATAAAAACCATATTTTCGATGAATTTCGTTTCAAAAATGTTCCATCAAATGAATAATTTTTCATACAAAAATTCGCCACAAACGTTTCCTCCAAGGAAATTGATAAATTTTCATTTATAAGAAAATTCGCTATTAAAAGAACATTTTGTACAGGAAAAAGAGGTAATAGAAATAGAAATAAATGAAATAGATTAAAATGTATTCAAAATCTGATCTAAATACAGAAGTAGATACTTTTTCTGTGGCTTAACAGAGAAAATTCTTTTGCCTGTGGATGCTGCCAAATTGATCCGGTTGTAGAGAAGAAAACAACCTCTTCTCATGTCACAAATCTCTACGTCTATGTTAACTGTGGCACGGTTTTACCAACTAAAGGCAACAACAGCTACTATTAAACTTGAACTAAAAGTGCTTATCTTTCATTTTCAAGAAAAAGTCGCTAAAAATAAATTGGAATTACACAGTCAGATAACATTAAAATAGAATCAAAGACGAAAAAAAGTTTTAAAAAAATTTAAAAGAGAAATTAAGTCAACGGTAAGATTTGAACCCGCGTCCCTTCGCTCGTCAGACAGGCATCCTAACCATTACACCACGTAAGGCTTCTGGCAAACTGCAATGAAGAAGAGTAGATAACCGATAATCGTCTAAAGTTATTTATTTGTAATATGTAAGGTCTTTAGGCAGATTTTGCAGTTATTTTAACAAACCAGAAGAGTAGCATAAATCTAGAACCATCTGATACACATTTTATGCAATATTCTCTATTCTTAACCGCATAAGTTATATATATATATATATATATATATATATATATATATATATATATATATATATATATATATATATATATATATATATATATATATATATTGAAACTGACCCCGGATATGTGTTCTAGGGGGTCTAGTTCGCGCTCATTTGACGAAATTTTTTCAAAATTCAAAAGTCGAAGTCTCCTCATTAGTGATTTTTTAAAGGAAAATTCACTAAAAATGTTATTTTCGTATTAAAGGGGCGTAAAAAGGGAATAAATATCGCCTCACAAAAAACAAAGTGAAGCAGGGTTTTACAAGGGTATGTTAATATTTAGTCTGGGATCGTCAGGACGAGGGTATAGGGCAATGTTTTGGTGGAGTAGTGTTAACCAAACTGCTACTCAGAAGCTGACCGAACTTCAAAGGTTAGCAGATCAGGGTATTACCTGCGTTATGAGGACCACACCTCAGCCGTAGTAGAAGTCTTGCCGATGTCGCCGCCACTTCCCATATGTATTAGAACGGAGGCTATGGCGTCGCATCTCAAAATGAGAGATTCTTGAGACTGGTGTGGTGAGGGAATAACCACAGTACATGCGAAAGTTGCCAAAAAGGTAGAAAAGGAAATTTCAATTTTCACCATCAAGGTACGAAATGCAGAGGATTATATTAGGCTGACTACGACATATGCCCTCAGAATCCCCAGCAAAGATCAATGGATAGATAGTTTCAGCGCTGGAGAAGCAGCGCGTCTCCGGGCCGAGAATATACGTCGATCGCCTGGGGTATGCGAGAGTTACGCTCTGGTCACAAATACCACAGCATTCAAAACGGAGATATACGCTATTCCGTCTGTAGCCATTAGGCTTGATGTGAAGAGGAGCCTCGAGGAATATGTATACATTTGCTCAGATAGTCAGACGGCCGGGCGGTCTGCGCGTCCAGAATTAGACCAATGCTGGTTTAGGAGTGCGCTGACGCTCTTGGGCAGCTGCCAGATTAAATAAGGTACAGCTTATGTGGGTTGTGGGACACTTGGTTGACAGGAAATGACATGGAAAATGAGCTTGCAAGGCTCTTTTTCCGGCAGTCTTTATGTGGCCCGGAGCTTGCTATAGGCATAAGTAAGGAGATCATCTCCGACGTCCTAGATAGATCGACTGAGGAGATCTTGGAGAAGCACTGGAGGTTGCTCAGTGGCTGTAGACAAGCAAATGACTTTTTGGAGAGGCTAGATAGAAATAAGAGCGTCTGGCTACTTGGTAGGAGTCGTACTGCACTTTGCCGTATCATCGAGGTGCCAACAGGCGACAGTAGTCCCAGAAGACACCTCCCCCCGGTGTCGAGGCTCATCTCCCATTTGCCAGGAATGCGGTAAGACTTAAGAAAGGTCTTCCCACTACCTGTGTGAAAGTATGGCTTTTAGGAGCCTTTGAACAGAAATGTTTGAATCAAGCACTCTACGGAGTAAGTTCCGTTTCATGAAAGACGGTCATGACCTTTATTTTGAGGTCGAGGAGGTTTCGTGACGAAACCTAGAAGGAATATGGCATGGTTTCTGGATCCCGGGAATGGCAAAATGACCCGATGCGGCCTACTTGCCTGGCGCTAGCCTACTTTCCATTGCTACTACTGCTACTTTCCAATAGGCAAAGTTTAATTTAGTTGCTGTGGTAACAACTATGATGCTATGTAAATAAACTGTCAAAGCTTTGTATGTATATATAAATTGAATAAAGAAAAAAGTTTTATATTTTAATGCAGCAGATTTGATAAAAGACTAGATTTAGATAAAAAAGGGTTTTGGTTAGTTATTAAGTATTTACTTTTAAAATGGTTTTCTGAAGACAAAAAAACGTAAAGGAACTTAGTAAAAAAGTTTCATTTAGGTGTAGCAGAAGAGTCTGTTCATATCGGCCTCTTGGGGATGAACTCCATAAATTTTGTAGTTAAGATACTTCATAAATTCTTCCTTTACTCTTTTCAGCGACAAGATAATTTGGTGGCGATTGAAGCGAAGCCCCACAATATCGAGATAACATAATTGTACTTTCCGACATCATAAAAAGACGCGGAGAATGTGGAAGAAATACATTATTATTATAAGAACTAGGCAAAAACGTAAGAAAATCGAGCCAGGTCTTTATTATAGAAAACCTTATGCTGTAGTAGGCGAACAAATGGGAAGTGCTGTAGCTGGAAAATTTTATTTGGGAGAAATTAATGGAAGGAGAAAGATGCTTATGCATTTCTGAGCGGAAAATTGTCTAATTGTAACGAACACAATTTTTATCTACCTAGGAGAAAACGATATGCACAGATACATCATGATATGCCGAAAATACCAAATAGATTTTGTCACTAAAAGTAATGAAGTAGAAGAGGACTGCAAAAATGTTTATAGAGGAAAACAACCAATAACTTGAACAAGTAGAAATGTTCACGTACCTTGGGGTATTATTACCGATGACGGTAAATGGGGCGAAAAACTCACAGGGAGGATCATGATGTTTAAGTAATCATTCAATACACAAGCCACTTTTTGTTTGAACTTTGACTTGGGGCAGGTGTTCAATCAATCATACGTATGGGTTATAGTTTATGGACTGCAAAGAGGTGGACTTTGACTAAGCAGAACATGAACAGAATAGAATATCTTAATATGTGGTCATGAACAAAAAAAATGACACAGACAAGGTCCCCTGATCGAAAGACTTTTTTTTAAATGAAGAAAAGATTTTGGCAATATGCCATTCGACCAATAGCAAACAAATACAAATAAAAGTGCGCTAGAAGAAGCAAGATAAGAAATATGCTTGCTGAAAGGAGTGGAAAGGGGGAAGGTAAACTTTAATGGACATATTCTAAGACATAATAACTTCCTAAGAACCATATCGAAAGAACATATATTTTAAAGGGGGGGGAAAAGATAGACCCAGAGAAAAACTTCTGAATAGTCTGGCCTAATTAATAGAGTGCCAAAGCAAAAATAGAATGAAAGGGAATGCTGGAGATAAAGATTACCAGATAACAATAGCCAAGCCATACGTTGTATTTCAAGACAACAATATTACAATTTAACACATAAGATCGCCGAATAAATGGAGAACATAATGAGAAGTAACAATAGAACAACCAGAGCATTCACAGATGGATAAACAACCAAGACCAATTCAGCAAACAGCTACCTGCAGAGATCACCTTCAAAACAGCTAACTCGTGTAAAAACAACCTTGCTGATCCACGCCCCACCAAAGACGATAAATGGAAGTATCCAGACCATGGACGAACATTCCTACATGGACGAACATTCCTACATTACTGCTACTTGTGTCTTTAGTGATACTGTAACGTTCAAAACGTTCCATTTATTTTATTTACTGATTATGTTTATTTTATAATCAATAATACACCCCTTTTGAGAATTATGACGTAGAACTCTCCATCTCTATCTAATCACACAGAGTTCCAAGCTCTATGACTGTTGGTCAACCTGCAGCCTGCAGAAGTAACAAAGTATTGACAGCTTGTTGTCTTATCACAACCTATAAATTGAAATTTCATCCGTCGATTTATTCCTTTTCTAATTAAAGTTGTTTAAGTAATTAATCCTGGTATACTAAAGAGCTTCAAAATCTTACTCATGGGTCTGAGAAAGGCAGTCAACTTCGAAACCATAATGCAATAAACTCTGAGGAAGGCAGTCAACCTCGAAACAATAATGTAATAAACTCTGAGGAAAGCAGTAAGAACTCACCTTCTAAACAATGATGTAATGAACTATGAGGAAGGCAGTTAACTTCGAAACAATAATGCAATAAACTCTGAGGAAGGCAGCCAACTTCGAAACAATAATGCATGCAATAAACTCCGAGGAAAGCAGTAAGAAGTCAACTTCTAAACAATTATATAATGAACTCTGAGGAAGGCAATGAATATTTAAAGCTGCACCTGCAATAACGGTAGCAGAAGCACGCACTCTAATGCCCACCTTTACAACTGAATCATCCATGAAGAGGGCAAGACACAGATTCCAGCTGAACAAGGATGTATACAGTGCACAACGAAACCAGAACATAGCAGCATATACATCAAAATCTAAGCTAAGTGTCACAAAAGTGCGAAAACTAACCATTGCTTCATTTTTCTTACATAATGTTTCATCTTTGTATAACTTTCCCTTCATAAAATGCTTCACTTTATCGTAACTCTATTTTAAAATTAATCTAAATTCACTTTACCTCTGGATTGTGTAAATTTTCAACATTCATTTGTAGTTAACATTTTCTGCACATGCAGAAGGACAGCTTAATGCAAAATTTGTTTCTTTTAATTGAAATTTAATTAATATTTTATTGCATTCAATTTATTTATGTTGAGTTTTAAAGTGATACTCATTTCTTAATTACAAATTTAAATATCCTACCTTAAACTTTAACATTTTAAAATAAATCTACTTAAACTGACACGTTTGTTTTGATTCCTTGTTTGTGTAATTTATGTGAGTGATTAACTAGTGCCCAAAGTCGACCTGCTCGCTGAGACTCATGTGAACCAACTACTCGCCGGAGAAGACGAACAAATAATTTAGTTGGCAATTCATTCTATTGTCGCTTATGTATCTTATATATTTTTGTTCAAACCACTATTTAATTTTTTAGAGTTCATTAAACAATTAAGGTTCATTATACTAGCCAACAATAATCAAATAATTTTCGTTGTAATCCATATGTAATTTTTCCCAAGTTTTAATTATCTTGTAATTATTTTATGTGTATTTTCGTTATTCAGATAATTTGTTTTTAAAGTTAATTGTGTTGACTACTCGCGTTTAGCCTGTGATGATGTGCTTATGTATTACATTGAAGAAACTGTATGTCAGGCTAGATGTATCCTCACCAATCAGAACCGTAGACCGGTTTCGCTCTTTTTTTGGCGGGTAATATGTGCACCACTGCATTCGGCTTACCTCGTGATAGATATGTACCGGATTTCATCAAAGGGGAGGAATTATTGACCATTTCAGATAACTTTGTTTTGTGTGACCCTTCTAATGTGCAAGCACCCCTGTAACTTTTGTATTTATAGGGCGATTTTGTTCATCGAGATCTGAAAAGATATAAACTTGGGAAGTCTATAGATTCTGTGAAAATTTTTCCTATGCCATTTGATCGGGGCCTACTAGGACTGTTTTCACGTGACAAGCGTTTTAGGAGGGGCTTATGGTTGGTTTTAGTAAAAAATAGGGTACTCTATTGGATTCGCCATTTTTCGAAACTGTTACCTGCCGAATTTTGTTAAGAAGTAGATATTATCAACTATTTCACACAAGTTTGACTTATGAGTATCATCTGGGGCAAACAAGAAATAAAGTCCTGGTAACTGTGATGACGGTTTCGATCAAAGTAAATTGGATGACAAACGTCAGACAAATTCAGTATTTTACTTCCACATCTTCGCGTTTGGAAGTATCGCATCAGCGACAAAAATTACAATTTTTTTTTAGCTTAAACGCCGTGTCAAAACATAGAAAATATGATTTGGAAACGAATTTTTTTTGTCTGTGAGTCTGTATGTCTGCCTGTTTGTAGTCACGATAACTTTAGAACGAATTGGAATATCGTCTTCAAATTTGGTATACAGTTAGCACCTGGCAAACAAACGGTTCGGATTGTTTTTGGGTAAAATCCCTCCAGAGTGTAGGCGATCAAGGGAGGGGGTGATTTTGTGAAAATTGACATTTTTTCGTTAACACTCAAGTAATATAACGTTTAAGGGTTTGTTTATTAGACAACTTTCAGTTTCATCATACATCTGGTATTCTGTGTTAAAATTAAGTTAGGGGTTGAATGTGTAGGGGTGGAATATCGGTGACAGAAATTTCAATTTTTTTGCTAAAACGGCGGAAAAGTCTCAAAACATAAGTAAAACTTTATTCTGGAACGAATTTTTTTTGTCTGTTGGTCGCTTTTGTACGTCTGTCTGCTAGTAGGCCCAATAACTTTCGAACGAATTGAGATATCACCTTCAAATTTGGTATCCAGATTTTTATGTTATTTGGAGCTGTGGTGACAACATACTACCTGGTTCCGTGTCGAAATGGGGACTCTGTCGTACATCTCACAATATTCTTGAAAAAAGTCTGTAACGGGTGACAAATTTCTATTATCTTCATATTATTATATTTTAGTAATAGACGTAATTGTTGTCTAATGATGTCATTGCCTCTATTCGTTGAGTAACTGTCTACTCTCTGGCTCTATATAGAAAGCGCTTGACATCTTAAAGTTAACGTGGAATCTCTGTATGAAAACTGTCAGTTGTCTTTGAAGGCTATGAATAGGAAAAAGATGCTGAAAAAATTATCTCTTGCCAATTATTTCATTTAAACATTTTAGGTGCACAGCTAATAAAATGATGACGTAGGAAAAGTTCATTGTTCCATTTAGGTACGATATATTTTAATTTTAGGATATGTAAAATCTGCGTAATCTAAAATGTATTTCGTTGTATAATTTTAATTACAGCGTTCTAGGTGTGCATTTGATCTGCTGCTAATTTGTACTTAATTGTCTCTTCAAATCTAATTGCTATAGAAAATCACTTAACTTGTAGTAATTTAATTGCAAATGCAAATTAAGCTATATTTTACTACATCTAATAAGTGTACACGTTTACCAGAGGTATCACGCTCTGATCATAAAGCAGCGTACTTTAGAAAATATATATCTATTTAATACAGCTGTCCCGTTCCTCCAGCAGGCCAGCACATTACTCTGGAGTCCGTAATAATGAAATACACGTTACCATGGGGCCCGTCTCTGACAATGAAGAACACCTTTTCATCAAGAGGATAGTGCCCAGGTGCAGTTACGTCACTTTCGTAGAAGTCGCGCCAGCTCTGAATGGCCAATAATAAGAAGAGCTTGTGTCAGTAGCCCTCCACCAGCTTTGAATGGGTATGTTATACTGTAAATTGGGTTCTAGCTTCATCACACCAACATCAGAAACCGATGATAAGTAAAATTCACCTAATCTGAGTGATTTCCTTAATTTTTAAATTTTTAAACTGGTAATTTTAAATTCTTGTCAAGTCACTTTGTTTTAAATTGTAAATTCATAAACATTGTTATTGTTTAATATTTGATTTAACAGTAAATAGTACAAACCAGATCTGTCTGTCTTTTTGGTGAATTTTCTGAAAAAAGATTCACTAATGAAGAGATCTCGACTTTTGAATTTTAAAAAAATTTCTTCAAGTGAGTACGAACTAGGCCTGCTAAAACCCATATCCAGGGTCAGTTCAAATTTTTATATGTATATATATATATATATATATATATATATATATATATATATATATATATATATATATATATATATATATATATATATATATATATATATATATATATATATATATATATATATATATATATATATATATATATATATAGGCCAATTTAGATCAAATTTGGTAAGTACCTTCTTTTTGCTGATGGCTTGGATATGTTCGTTGAAGAGGAAAATCGCTCCAGTTGTTCCCGGAAAATTTTGTGTTTTCTTTGGGAAACTTTACATATTTCCGAATATAACAAAGTAAGGGCAGTAAAATTTGGTATACCAGTTAACGTCATAAAAAGTAAACAATGTGCCAAAATTTAGACGTATAGAATGAAAGCAAAAAAAGTTATAGGCGTTTAATGAACAAAATTTTGGATGGCACTGACCCCTTCTCTGATGCTATAGCAGTAGTTTTATAAAGTTTATGGTTTAATTCTCTATAATGTTTAGCAAATTTTCGTACAAGGAATTCGCCATTTAGGAGAAGGCGACGTTTGATTTTCAAAAAGATTTTTTCAACTGAGCGCGAACTAGGTCCCCTAGGACCCATATCCGGGGTTAGTTTCAGTTTTTATTTGTTTATATATATACGGGGTGACGCATTTCGATGGCAAAACTCAATATTTCTGTTATTCTACAATATACCAGAAACAATTGTATACGTTAATTATAGGATGTCTTGAGCTACATCTTAAAAAATAATTTCTACAATCACAGGGTGGCCCATGGTCGTTGGCGACACAAATTTTCTTTTTTAAATCGAAGACTCCTTATATCATTGCATTTTCGCATTTTCCATCGAATTGTAATGCATTTTGAGTTATTTCAATTGTTTTGCAACATTTCACATTTTTGGCACATATCAAAAATTGTGATACGGCGTTTTTACCACAAAAAAAATCTAATGCAAATGACGCATTCAGAAAAGTTATCGTTTATATTATTTCATGAAAAAATCGAGACGTTATGCACCGGGCGCTCTCAAATAGTGACTGAGTCAAAGAAAAAAATCAAAATCTTGTAACTCAATTGTTTCAAATAGAACAGTGTATTTTGTGTTTCAGAAGTTAAGGGAATAATAATAAATGTTCATTATGTTATTTAAAAAAATGTTTTCGGATGTTCGTGAAAACAATGTTTGTAAATTTTTGTGCAAAAAACTTTTTTGGGAGTTTTGTCAAAGACCTTATTTCATTAAATATGGTACATTGTTTATACTAAATAGGTTATACTAGTAACAAAATTTGATGTCTACTCTCATTAAAAAGGACAAATTTGCTATTAAAAACATTTTAACGAAAATTCACTACCATAACGCACTTGCTGCCTAAAGACATTTTTATTGTTTAGTGTCAACGCACCTGCAAAAATCAACAGCCCATACTCACGCGCTGTCCTTTTTCCATCTATTTATTAATTATTTTTAAAAGATTTATTTTAATTCACGTTACATTGGCTTGTCTTATATAATTTTGTTTAAAGTCTTAATTCTTTAACAGGTGATTGAGCTATGACAAATACTTTTGACACCTGTGTTACACGTCATTTAATGACCTGGGTATAGAATTTATTGACACCGTACTAACAATCTAACTCAATCAAATTATTATATTTATCCCTTGGGTGGTTTCATTAGCCAACAGTGAGTAGTATCACATGCTATTAAATTTATGTGTTATCGGAGAACGTTCATTAAATTAACCAGGAATATGAGAGCCCTCAAATAAAGCGATAACTGGAGATAGCAATTGCCACTAACTTATCCTTTAACTGAAGTTCCTGACCGCAAACAGAATCGATATTAAGCTTATTGGGTTAACTCCAAAGTCATCCAAATATCAACAGGTCAACCATT
The DNA here is from genome assembly GCA_964006375.1 of Tillus elongatus. Taxonomy (NCBI): domain Eukaryota; kingdom Metazoa; phylum Arthropoda; class Insecta; order Coleoptera; family Cleridae; genus Tillus; species Tillus elongatus. The sequence goes on from OZ023263.1 coordinate 219,564,458, forward strand.
TGATCAGATCAAGTATATAAGCCAAATAATGTGAATCGCATGATTCATTTTTCACATATGTCTTTTACAGTCTTTTATCACTGTAAATCATATAAGTCTTTATACTACTAATGTAGTGCTACTAGTTTCATATGATCTACAGTGGCAATATATAGGGTGGCGCATTGAAATCGAAACAGACCGATTTGCGTCCAGAGAATTTTTTTTAAGAAACGCTAAAACACGTCAATTTTAATATTGAGAAGGACATGTTTTGACATAAATCTCAACTTTGTCACATCAACCCCTTGAGGGTGGTGATAACAACCCTTATATTTTAAATAGGGAACATGGGTCGAGTGTTACATAATTTGAAAGCTCTTTCTTTTCTGAATTCTGCACACTAATTTTTTTAGAAGTTTTATCAACTCGTTTAAAAATTATTCACAGTTGAAGATTCAAAAAAGCATTTCACTCATTCCGATAAGAAATGTGCTGATAGTCAATGTTTTGTTGGTTTGTAAACAAAAAACTGACTATCAGAACATTTCTTATCGGAATGAGAGAAATGCGGTTTATTATTTCAGTTTATCGGTCGGTTTGATACTTGATAGTACTACCGAAAATTAATTTAACAATGGTGTATTCTGTAAAAGAAAGAGTTGAAATAATTACTCGTTTTTCTTTTTAAACGATGACTGTGCCAACCGTAGAGCAAATTTGTTTAATGAACGACATCCGAACAGACATGTTAACAGAAAATACATTTTGGGGTTAGTTGCAAAGCTTCGACAAAGTGGTTCAGTAGCCAACAAAAAACGCGATCCTGAACGTGAATTTCCGGTTAGAAATGAGACTACCGAGATTGAAGTTTTAGGACAAATTGCTGCAGACCCAACTTTGAGCACGAGAAAATTGGCCACTGTTTCAAACACCAAAAGAAGAACTATTCAGCGAATATTGAAGCATCATAAATTTCACCCGTATAAAATTCATCTTGTACAACAACTGAATGAAGATGATTTTGATCGGCGGCTGGAGTTTTGTGAGGTTATGACTGCACGAATATGGGAACTTTATGTTCAATATCTGTTTTTCAGACGAGTGTACGTTTTTATTAAACGCTACAGTCAATCGTCATAATTGTCGTTATTGGGCAGATAATAATCCAAGAAATTTTCACGAAGTCCACACCCAAACTCCACAGAAATTGAATGTCTGGACTGGCGTTTTTGTAGACCGTTTAATCGAACCAACTTTTCTTGATGGCAATTTGAGTGGCGAAACGTATTTGTTGTTACTAGAAGATATCTCTACTAATTGACATTGTTGAAAATGATGATCGCTATCAAGAAAATCAATTAGTGTTTCAACAAGATGGAGCTCCTCCGCATTTTTCACAACGTGTTAGGGAGTTTATGAACAGAGTTTCCAGAGAAATAGATTGGGCGTAGAGGTGCTATTGAGTGGCCCCCGTAGATCACCGGATTTAACTCCTTTAGACTTCTTTCTATGGAGCCATTTAAAATGTAGAATTTACGCAACAGAACAGGAGTCTCTGGAAAAATTACGACGACGCATTGTTGAAGAATTCCGTCTAATAACTCCACAAATGCTCCAGAATGTCAGAGCTCGTTTTGAGCAAAATGTGTACTTTTGTATGGAAGCTGGTCGTCAACAGTTTGAACACTTACTTAACTGAATAAAGATTTTTAAACGTTTGGTTGTGTTTTTTGGGTTTTTTAACGAAAAATTGACTAATTAGTGCACCTCTTATCACAATGAATGAAATACGTTCTTGCAACTCCAACTGTGAATAATTTTCAAACGAGTTGATAAAACTTCCAAAAAACTAGTGTGCTGAATTCAGAAAAGAAAAAGCTTTCTAATGATGTAACACACAACCCATGTTCCCTATTTAAAATTTAAGGGTTGTTATCACCACCCTTAAGGGGATGATGTGACAAAGTTGAGTTTTATGTCAAAACATGTCCCCCTCAATATTAAAATTGACGTGTTTCAGCGTTTCTTAAAAAAATTTCTCTGGACGCAAATCGGTCTGTTTAGTTTCCAATGCGCCACCCTGTATAATTATTCTTAATAAAATGGTGGTATATATTTGGCACATTTAAATATAATTTCAGTCATTAACAGTTTACTCTACAGGGTATAAACAGGGTAGTTCACGGTGACCGCCTACCAAAAATATCTAGAGAAGGACTAATAGTCTAGGGAATAGAGGCACAGAAAAGGCCTTATCTAGCAAAGAGTCAAGGAGTTCTGATTTTTTGATATGTTATATACGCTGGTCCCAGGGTTTAAAATGCAAGTTTTCGACCTCCTAACCCTTTTGTGTTCGTAGTGGCGTACCAAAAACCATTGGCGTCCCACATTTGGGAGGTTTCTCAGTTTATCGATCATATACTAGTAAAAATTTATTTTAAAAAATGCACTAATAGAGAGGTTTACATGGTGAGTCTTTGCAAAAATCTTTACAAATGAGCGCGAACTAGGACCCCTAGAACCCATATCCGGGGTCAGTTTCAATTTTTATATGCATATGTATATATATATATATATATATATATATATATATATATATATATATATATATATATATATATATATATATATATATATATATATATATATATATATATGTATGAATATGTATATGTATCCAACCTATCACTCAAAAAATAATTAACCGATTTAGATGAAACTCGGCAAGTACCTTTCTTTTATTAATTGATTAGATGAGTTCGTTAGCCAGAAAAATCGGACAAGGTTTTCCGAGAAAATTTTAAATTTAATTCCAAATTTTTTTTCCTCCGACAATTACAAAGCTATTTCAATTAAATTTGGTGGATATGTTGCCTTGCGGAAGACCTTACTAGATACCAACATTCAACATTCTAAGTTTATAGAAAATTGAGTTATTCAAATTTGAAATATTTAATGAAAATTCACTACCATAACGCACTTGCTGCGTCCCGAACTTTTTTTTACTAGTTCATGTTAGAGGATTTTTTTTTAGCTGAAGTTGTAGAGAATTGAATGTGCTACAAGTCTTGTATAAAAAGTTTTTTATTATATAAGAATAATAGTACATAGTAAAAGAAAATGTCCAAAATAATAGTTGTAGAGCATTGAATCCGTGACAAGTGTAGTAGAAAATGTTTTGTGTAGGGCTAACGGGAAACAAATTACACTGCATAAAGAAAAAATTAAAAAATCGCATTTCTGTAATATTGTTTTCCATATTAATTGATTTGCTTAATATTTACTGCTAAAATTGATTTATTGTTAACACAAAAATCTAAGAAGTCAACCACTTCGATAGTATATAATGTTCATGTCCTGTTGTGAAGAAACATCGCATCGGGTAATTTGTTTGTCTTTGTAAATTGTGGTAAGACGTGTTTAGTTGTAAATTGTGCTTTTTTAGGGAATTACATTAAGAAAAATTCGCTAATAGAGAGGTAAAGATGAAAAGCTTTTCAAAAAATTTCTTTAGATGAGCGCGAATTTGGGTCCCTAGAACCCAAAACCAATGTCAGTTTAAATTTTTATATGTATATATATATATATATATATATATATATATATATATATATATATATATATATATATATATATATATATATATATATATATATATATATATATATATATATATATATATATATATTTGTGTGTGTGTATATCCGAGCGATAACTCAAAAAATACTCAACTGATTTGAACGAAACTTGGCACATATCTTCATTGTATTAAGGCCGCCTACGAGTTCGTATCTCAGCTATAACGGACATTTCCCCCCAAGAATATACAAAAATATTTTTGAAAACGCTATATTTTTGTAAGTATCAGAGAAACTCGAATTAAACTTTCCATGTGGCTAGAAATTGTGCAAATAAACCTATGTTGTGAATTTAGTAATTTGGTACACAATATTTAGAGTTTTTTCCAAATTAAAAATAAAATCCCAAAGACATGCGTTCAAACGACTTGGTGGTTAAAGTCCAATGCCTGACAGACAGAGTAGTTAACTGCCACGCGTAGATTGATTCATACATATATAAACCATACATGAACGGAAACCAAACTAAATATATACCAGGCATAAAACCTACTACCGGAACCAACAATCGTGAAATCTCTGCCGCAATTATGGAAAATGACAGACGACATGAAATTGAAAATTTGCCAAGTGATTCTTATTTAACTGGACGATTCAATCAATTATTAAAATACACTATATTTGTAGCTTTATTAACGGTCCCACATACAGTTTTAGCGCAGCATAGATATATTATGCTGTCGCATAATATAGCAGAACTGTAAACAAAATCAATCCAAGTCTCTATAATATGATTCTAAAATAGTTTCCTTTATCTTTAAACTTAAACATAATACGTCATATAAGACCGAAACAGTCGTGGAATGTGTTTCAATGGCAATTTTACGAATTCTGTAAATAATTGTTACGTATACTTTAAATATAATATCGCGGGCATGAAGCCGATCTAAAGCATCACGCAAATAAAACGTTAGTTGGCGTATGCCTAGATGGCGCAGGGGCATCGCGCTTGCTCCTAAGCAGAAGGTTATGTTTTATTTTGATATTTGGAGAAACAATAGTGCACAGATTTCACACGTTTTGAACAAGATCTCATTTTTGTTTCAAATGCCTAAATAAGTTTGTCACCTTTGAGTTGGATATTATAATTTTGTTATAGCCGATATTGAAAAAACCGGTTTGATTGGGTTGACTAAAACGAAATCATACTGGCGATTAATAAGGAAAAATAACTGCTACATTTATAATTTGGCAGATACTTTACTTATTTAATGTGAACTAAGTTTCCTTCTGGAAATCTTCTGTATAACATTGAAATACAAATTTATTTTGAACAGACTTACACTATCTACAGATATAGCAAAATTGAGTTCTTGAGGTTCAAAGACCATTGAGTTTTGGGCATTTTTCTCAAAAGAGTTAGAACGCAAGATTTATTTTTTTTTGATAATAGAGAGATATCGATGGTAACACTTTCGAAAGAATTCTTCAAATGTACGCGTACTAGGACCTCTAAAATCGATCTTCAAGGTCTGTGTAAGTTTAAAGTATAACTTTACTAATATGCCCTATAATTATAGTGTACAGTTCTTATGAAAATTCGCTACTACAACGCACTTGCTTCGTCCCGAAATTTTTAATTAATACTGTTTTGAAAACTGGTTTGTTTCCCAAAGTATGCAAAACTGCCGAGATAAAACCAGTCTATTAGTCTGAAAGTAGGCTCGAGATGTCCAACCACAGACCTACTTTAATGGTTTCAGTTATATCTAAAATAGTTGAAAAAGTTATCAAAAACAGGTTGAATAGTTTTATAGGCAGATATAATTTGGTGTCCGAGTACCATTTTGAATTTCGGGAGGGCCGGTCTACGCAGAATGCAATTGCTGATTTGTCAGCTAAAATATATAAGGCTATGGAGGAAGCTAAACTATCAATTTGTATTTACGTCAACTTGGCCAAAGCCTATGATACAGTTAGCCATCCAGGCTTACTAGCAACATTAGAAAATATGTTTGAGAGCTTTCTTACTGACTGAGACCAGTGTGTTAGGATTGGTGACAACTGACCATAGAAGAAACAAAGTCCATAAACTTAATTCTCATAGACAAATGTGACACTGCCCCCTCTTATATTCGATCGTCCCGGTCGAATTCTGACATGTCTTGGTATGGCGCAAATCTGTGCATATGGACCGCGTTCATCTTGCTCTTCGGGCTCCTCTGAATTCGATAGACAACGTTGTTGATCCTTTTGACCACCTTATAAGGGCTTTCCCATCATTTCTGTAGTTTCGGTGTCCGTCCCTTGCTTCGTACTGGATTGTAGAACCACACACGATCTCCTTCCTTAAAACCAGCTGAATTAGCTTGCACGTCATAATGGGTCTTCATGCGGTCGCTTTCTTTTCGTATATGCATTCCGACAGCAAAATTGATGGTTCTACTTCTCGTCAATATGTCGGAGCTTTCTTCAAGAAAAGTTCTTACGTGGTACTGGCTCTTCCGTGTAGTTGCTGTTGTTCTGGTGTTTCTACTTGCAAAAATATCTTGGCGGGGCCCTATTCACCCTGTCGACATCGGCTCTCTTCCAACAAATGTGTTCACTGACCCTTTTCTGGGTTGGCTTCACATTTACATGGTCTTTACATCCTTCGTCTTGTACCTCCCTCATAGTGTCTTCTCCACTTGCTTCTGGCTGAGTAACTGGGTCGTCTCTTCCTCTCACAGCTCTCTTCACTGGAATAGCACTTTCACAGCAGGCGTTGCTATTTTCCTCTATGGTGATTTTCCGCACTACCAGGTTACTGTCAGGCGACATTATTATTTCTTCACCGCCGATAGTCAGGATGTTAGTGCCAAGATCAAGTTTAGCGCACTGACTCTGAAATATGTCCAAGCCAATTATAATCGGGTCTGATATGGCGGCAACTATGGCTCTCTCCTTTGCCTTCCATGTCCCAATTTGCAGCTCGACGTCAGTTTCGCCAAATACCTGGATCTGATCACCCCCGACTGCATTTACTCTGTACACTCTATCTGGCTCTCTTACTCGCCATCTTGGAACCATGTCAGGGAAAATAATCGTCCTAGGCGCGCCTGTGTCGACGACCATCTGGGTCTTATTACCGCTTGCGTATCCGTCTACGACGAGAGCGCTACCAGAATCGCTAACCTGAAAAATGATTACCGGCCTTAGCTTCACTTTTTCCCTTGCGCGTGATCTTAGAGTCCAACATTCGCCCCTTATATGTTTCACCTTGCCGCAGTTCCAGCAGCGCAACACATTTGCACGGTGAGCTCTTATTGGGTGTTCATGAGACGTCGGCCTTATTTGTTCTGCTATTTTCTCTAGTAGCTGCATGATCTTGGATGGATCTATTTTATTTTCATTTTTGACTTGAAGGCTGCGAACTTTCAAATGACTTTCTGACGCTTGATTTACCGCTTCAAACTCCAGGGAATGTGCCAAAGCATCGTTCAAGTTTTTGTGTCTCGCCATCCTCAGCGCCAGTTGCATGTCGTTATCTTTGATGCCGTTAATGAAGGTTTGCAGTGACAGCTGGTTTAAAAACTCCATCGGTGCTATGGGGTAGGCTAATCGTGTCAGTCTGATAACGTCGGCGTGGAGACGTTCGAGACTTTCGCCGGATTTCTGACAACGATTTTTCAACTGCAATCGATACAGTTGTTGTAAATGCTGGTCTCCAAACCTCATCTAATTGATGTTTAACGCGAGAGCATTTCCTCTGAGAGCAACAATTAGCAAAGTCGCTTTCTCTCTTTCTCGCCCTAACCATTTGCTGTAGCAGCGGCTTCAAACTGGCGTAGATAAATACCCCACGGGACTGAGCCATCAAATGTGAGGACCTTAATTCTTACAACAGGGCTATCTTCGAGCGTGATGTTTCCCTCGACTAGGGTATCATACTTATTTTATAGTGATTGCATTTTCTCCTATACCTCCGCTTGTACTTCTTGCACACTCGTCAGCTTGTCATGTACATCGTCGCTGATACCCCTTACTCGACTCTCTACTTGTTGGAAGATGTGGCTTTTTACCTGCTTCATACGTTCGTCCACACACGAAGTAATATTCTCAATTCTACTGGCTTGTTCTTGCAGAATTTTCTTTGTTTTTTTATCTCTTCTTCTCATTTCTTCTTTGGCTTCTTTGTCTCTTTTTCTGACCTCTTCATCTCTTTTTCTCATTTCTGTTTTGACTTCTTCTTCTCTTTTTCTGACCTCTTTATCACTTTTTCTCATTTCTTCTTTGGCTTCTTCGTCTCTTTTTCTGGCTTCTCCATCTCCTTTTCTCATTTCTTCTTTGGTTCCTTCGTCTCTTTTTCTGGCTTCTTCTTTCATTTATTGAATCAATTCCAATAGCCGGGTGTCCATATTGGCTGTTGCGCTACGTGTCTTAGGCATATACGTACTTAAAGCCGGTACACAGTTTATTCTGTTTCAAACACCGAGTTATGAATTACTGATCCCACTGATCTTCCTGAGATTCTACAAATTTCCACGTTGGTTAACGAATATTCTGGAAAATATTTCCGCTAGCAGCTTGAAAATCCCACTTCCGACACCAGTTGTTCAGTTCTACGGTGTTCTGGATTTGTTGACTAACAAAACACAGCTTTTCAGACTACTATTTTATTATAACCAACTATTTTTCCAACACCAGTATCAACTAAAATATTTATCTCTCTTACTAAATGTCCATAGAACTATATTCCCCTATTCGCCTTCTATGATCGCTTCTTATACACCAATACTTACTGCTGACTCGCTTAATACTCTATGATCACTTATTCTACACCGCACTAATTCAATACTGACCTGACTCACTCTATGTACCGTTGGTCTATTTATACTCTCCATATAGATTCTAGACCTTTTACACTTTTCTACACCTGTCACTTCTGGTCAATCCTAGAAATATCATTCCAGAGTGTTCGCTGTTACCAACACATTACAAGTGACCATAGAAGAAACAAAGTCCATAAACTTCATTCTCATAGACAAATGTGACAATATGTGTTTCTTGTTACCCACGAACAGGTTATCCTTTGTGGGTGTAATTAATGTTTATTTCTTAATGTTAATTGTGATTAAGTACATATCATGTATGTAGTTACAGATTGTTTTATACGTTGTATTGCCAAAGTTACGAAAATTACCAATAAATATTACAGGACTACCCTATTAGGTATGTGGCGAAAGGATTAATTATTGAAATTTAGCAACAAAGTAACATAACGAGTTTAGACAAATTGTAGCCTTATTTTATTCAAGGTAGTTAATTTTGAGAATAAAGATCTGAATTTCTTTTACGATCTTTGTAGGGCTCACTTCTCAAAGAATATTATGCGTTGCCGGCCATTATATACAGGGTTTCTCACCGCAGCCGTTCGTTAGAAATTTTCGTGGTTAGAAATAACTTAGAATTCTGCTTTTTTGAACTCCTGGGTTATTCAAAATTCTCTTTCATTTAAAATTATTTTCAAAATCACACCACTTCCGGTTATTCCGGAAGTCGCCATTAACTTTCTTGTTTTAAATAGAACACTCGGTATATTATTTCATTTTTGGATTTCTGAGAAAATTTCATGATGGGTTTCATCAGGTTTCCCTATAGTTATTTTCAACTGTTTTTTAGATATCTTGATTCTTTTGATAATTTTGAAAGATGTAGCCTTATTTTCAACACTGTGCCTTTCACCCATTTTCGACTATTTGTAAACGCTTCTGGGGTAGACGGAAGCACAAGAATTATACTTTCTAAATCCATGCTCACAATTAATGTATCGCATACAGGGTGTCCCGAATTCTATGACCAATTACATCATTTTCAAAGTTGAAAAAGTTTGTTATTTCAAACGTAACATTCTATATATTATTAGACGGTTGGATGCAGAATTTGATTCTCAATCGATTTGCTATAAGGTTCCCTATACCTATTTCCAGCGGTTATCTTGTGAATCCATATTTTTTATTTTAATGTGATTTTTGGCAGAAACCGAAACATCGCTTGCTTTTCTAATAAGCCTTGATTTTGACAAGATTTGAAACAATGCTGATTTTATGTCAAAGCGGTATTATCTCACAAAGTAGAGTTTATAATGAAGAATATTTAAGAATATTCCAATAATGATATGTTAAATTTGTTTTATACGCACGGTGAATGTGGACGAATTGTCAGAAGAACATGCAGATTATTTAACGAACGATATCCGGACCTACCAACAATTACTCCCGGGAAATTCGCAAGAATCGAAGCTCGATTTATGGAAACTGGCAGTGTAAGGGCAACTCGACATCACCTAAAGCCCGTAATAGATAATGAAGATAACGAGGTGAATGTATTGGCTTATGTTCAAGCTTATCCACGTAGTTCAACTTCAGGAGCAGCGCTGGAGTTGGTTATTTCAAGAGCATCAATCCACAGAATATTAAGAAAACATAAAATGCATCGTTTTTCTGAAATAACTGTGCACCGATTACGTCCTGGTGATGAGGCAAGACGAGTCGACTTTTGCGAGTTCATGTGCATAAAAATGACTGAAGATCCGCGATTTCTTTATAAGATTATGTGGACGGATGAATCCAAATTCAGCAGGGAAGGAATTATAAATCGCCGAAATAATCACTACTGGGCACAAAAAAATCCACATGTCATAAGGGAACAAAATCACCAGGACCACTTTAGTTTTAATGTTTTTTGTTTACTTATGGACAATAGAGTGACATATCAAGTGTATGATGAAAATTTGAATGGGGCTAGATATCTGGAGATACTCAGAGGGTTTGTTAGAGATTTCTTAAATGCTCTACCTCCACGTGACAGAGCAAACAGTTGGTATCAGCTGGATGGTGCTCCAGCACATTCCACTCCAGATGTAGACCATCAGTTGACCTTGATGTTCGAGGATCGGTGGATTGGCCCACAGGGACCCTGGAACTGGCCACCCAGATCACCCGATTTAACGACCTTGAACTTTTACCTGTGGGGCCGTATAAAAGAACTAGTGTACTCTAGTCCTGTACAAACTAGAGATGAATTATTGAATCGTGTTTACAATGCGTTTACTAATCTAAGTCCACACGAACTTCAGAGGTCTGTTTCGCGAGGAGTATATGACAGAGTTATGCAGTGTATGAACCAAAATGGCGGTCATATATCACAATTATTGTAATTTTACATTCATTTACAATTTCTTGTCATTATGTTCCAATTGTTTCATGTTTTTCATTTGTCATAACGATTAAAAGTTTCTGTTTTTGTTTTCAAGTTCCAATTAAAGTTAATTTCTGCCGTTTGCGTCATGTTCATTTAGTTTTGGAAAGCTAACGATGTTTCGGTTTCTGCCAAAAATCACATTTAAATAAAAAATATGGATTCACAAGATAACCGCTGGAAATAGATATAGGGAACCTTATAGCGAATCCATTGAGAATCAAATTATGCATCCGACCATCCAATAATATATAGGGTGTTACATTTGAAATAACAAACTTTTTCAACTTTGAAAATGATGTAATTGGTCATAGAATTTGGGACACCCTGTATGCGATACATCAATTGTGAGCATGGATTCCGAAAGTATAATTCTTTTGCTTCCGTCTATCCCAGAAGCGTTTACAAATAGTCGAAAATGGGTGAAAGGCACAGTGTTGAAAATAAGGCTACATCTTTCAAAATTATCAAAAGAATCAAGATATCTAAGAAACAGTTGAAAATAAGTATAGGAAAACCTGATGAAACCCATCATGAAATTTTTTAGCAATCCGAAAATGGAATAATATACCGGGTATTCTATTTAAAATAAGAAAGTTAATGGCGACTTCCGGAATAACCGGAAGTGGTATGACCTTGAAAATATTTTAAAATGAAAGATAATTTTGAATAACTCAGGAGTCCAAAAATTCAGAATTCTAAGTTATTTCTAACCATGAAAACTTCTAGCGAACGGCTGCGGTGAGAAACCCTGTATACTCTACACGTTTATAATTATTTACGAGTTTACGTGGTAGCTGCTTGAATATTTTCGACGATAAGCATAGAGCGGTAAAGGAACAAGTATAGAATATTCGTTTTGTATTTACTTCTACCCAAGCAGCTCTCTCCCATTCAAAGCACTTTACTTTAGTATTTTGTGTTCAGTGTATTATGGCAATCATTCAGTTTTGTCTTTAATTCATTCAAGTGGAGAGCTTTTCGTGCCTACCTCTATTAACAGCATTTCCATAATCTACAAAACACGCAAATATAGGCACATGTATACTTCATATAAAGTGGGAGTTGCATGTCAAAAGGGCTTTTCTGGTTTGACGTTCATTGATATTGGTTATAAGAATGGGTTTCTTTTATGATAGATGAGCCACGAAAAAAAAATCTAAGTAGATATTATATTAAGGATTATATCTTAATTTTAGACAATAATGTTATCTTTTCGATAATTAATTGTAGTTGCTCCCATTTGGTGAAACCGTTCTATGCGGATTACAGGCGGACCAGTACTGGTTTTCTCCTCTGCAACGCAGTTCGCCTTTTATGGCATCGTTAGGTCAGGTAGAGTATTGTGCCAAAAACATATTTCATAATAAATTTAAAATCTGGAGTGGGGAATTTTTATATAAACGATACACCATTTTACGGAAAAAATATAAACACACACACACACACCGGATATATATATATATATATATATATATATATATTGGAATGTTGCACTACACTGTAATCACTTTTAAATGTACACTTTATTTGTTTGCTGTAACTTTTGTGATTTTAGTGAATTTTCTTAAAAAATTCGCTAATGAAGAGATCCCAACTTTTGAATTTTCAAAAAATATTTTCAACTGAGCGCTATTTAGGTCCTTTGGAACCCAAATCCGAGGTCGGTTTGATACTTATATGTATATATATATATATATATATATATATATATATATATATATATATATATATATATATATATATATATATATATATATATATATATATATATCGTATCGATAACTAAAAAACTCTGGACGCAGCAAGTGCGTTATATGTGTGTTTTCTTTTTAAGAAAGCAGGCATAAATTTTGGTTACCAGTATAACCTATATAGTAAAAACAATGTGCCATGTTTCATAAAAATAACTTTCTTGTGTGAAAATGTACAAAAATTTTCAAAAGTGTTCCCGGAAAAACTCGTTTCTTGGTCAACCTTATAGGTTAATAGCAAATTGGGCTATTCAAATATGAAGCATTTGACCAAAATTCGCTACCATAACGCACTTGCTGCATCCAGAATTTCTTTTCTTACAAACATGCATTATATTTCGATGGAAAATGCAAAAATGCAATAACATAAGGCGTGTTTGATAAAAAAAAAGAAAATTTGTATCACCAACGACTTATGGGCCACCTTGTAATTGTAGAAATATTTTTTTAAGATGTAACTCAAGACACCCTATAATTAATATATAAAAAAATTCATATCTTGTATAATAACGGATATATTGAGCTTTATTGATTTTTTACGAAAATTCGACAAAAATTGTATACCATTAAACGATAAGCTCTATAGCTAAGACTACTGCCAAGCATCAGAGAAAGGGTCTATTTGAAATGAATTTTCTGGAAACATTTTAGTAAAATGAACGACAATGACGGTTGAAACTAAGACTTCAGGGTTTGTAAAACATCCTTCTTGAGACATTTTATTACCATAGCCCGTATTAGATTAAAGTTATTTGCCAAAATGTTGCCGATTTTGACGTTTTAAATCGCAACTTTCACGTTTTGATGAAAACTCCAATATTTTTTTAAATGCCTATAACTTTTTGTATTTTGACCTACATAGCTAAATTTTGGTAGGTGACTTACCTATAAGGATATAAACCCGCGTGGTTGCCCTTACTTTGTTAATTCCGGAGATATAAATTTTTTTCAAAAGAAAACACAAAATTTTCCGGGAAAACCTAGGCATATAAAAACTGACCCCGGATATGTATTCTGGGTGGCCTAATTAGCACTCGTTTGAAGATATTTTTTAAAAATTCAAAAGTTGGGATCTCCTCATTAGTGAATTTTTTTAAAGAAAATTCACTAAAAATAATGGACCGATTTTGAAGAAATTTGGTACGTTCCTTTGTTTTGTAAGTGGCTTGGATAGGTTCGTTGGCCAGAAAAATTGGACTAGTTTTTCCCGGAAAATTTGGCCTTTACTTTCGGAAAATTTTTACATCTCCGGAAATAACAAAGTTAGGGCCACCGTATTGGGTACGAGGGTTTATACCATAAAAAGAAAACCATGCGTCAAAATTTGAATCTCCACGTTAAAATAAAAAAAAGTTTTAAGCGTTTAAGTTTTTCTTCTTAATACGTCAAAAAAGTCGCGATTCGATACGTCAAAATTGACATGTTCTAGATAGAGTAACTAAATGAATACGACATATAAATGTCGTAAGAAGTTAGAAAGCCTTAAGTTTCAGCTACAATCTTCAATGTTTTTTATTATATTAACCTATTTGCTGAAAATTAATTTAAAGTAGACCCTTTATGTAATGCTTTGGTAGCAGTTTCAGTTACTTATTTAATTGTAATATTCACGTTATTATTTAGCGTTTTTTTTTTCCATTGCGAAAAGAGGAAGTTTTTTATGGAGTATTTTACGGTGTTGGTAAGGAGTTCTATGGACTTCTGTAAGGTGAGTTTTTTACAGTTTGCATTTCAAGCCCGTTGCAGCATGCTTACCCTGCAGAGAACCTCACATTTGCTTTAGGTCTCTTAACTGTATTGCGGAATTGAGACCACAGCATTTGCCCGATGGTTATGGTATAAAGGGGTTCTTTTAAGCATGTTTCTTAATTTTTTTTTCAAAAAACAAACAATGCGCTAATCTGCGAATTTACCCATAAATGTTATTAATCACACCGCTAACTCAAAAAATAATAGGCCGGTTTTGTTAAAATTTGGTGAATACGTTCCTTTTGCAAGTGGCTTGGATAGGTTCGTTAGCCAGGAAAATAGGCTTAGGTTTTCGCGGAAAATTTTGTATTTTATTTCAAAAAAAATATATATCTCCGGTAATAACAAAGCGAGGGCAACCAAATTTGATACGCGGATTTATATCGTTCTAGGTAAATTACTTACTAAAATTTAGCTTTCTAAGTTAAAAGACAAAACATTTAGCGGCATTTAAAGAAAAATAAGTTGGGATTTTCCTCAAAACGTCAAAGTCTCGATTAAAAACGTCAAAATTGGCAACATTTAGGCAAAGAACATGAAACTAATACGGCCTATGGAAAGAAAATGGCTCAAGAAGAACGTTTTACAAACCCTGAAGTCTTATCTTCAACCGTCACTGTCCTTCATTTTACTAAAATATTCCCAGAAAATTCATTTCAAATAGACCCTTTTTCTGATATTTTGGCAGTAGTCTTAGCTAAAGACTTTATCGTTTAATGGTAAATAATTTTTGTCGAATTTTCGTAAAAAGTCAATAAAGTTCAATATATCCGTTATTATACAAGATATGAAAAAAAATTTATACATTAATTATAGGGTGTCTTGAGGTACATCTTAAAAAGTTGTTTCTACAATCACAGGCGAGCCCATAAGTCGTCGGTGATACAAATTTTCTTTTTTTTTAGTCGAACACGTCGTATGTTATTGCATTTTCCATCGAAATATAATGTATGTTTTTAAGAAAAGAAATTCTGGACACAGGAAGTGCGTTATGGTAGCGAATTTTAATTAAATGCTTCATATTTGAAAAGCTCAGTTTGCTATTAACCTATAAGGTTGACCAAGAAACGAGTTTTTGCGGAACACTTTGAGTTTACTTCCGGAAATTTGTAAGTTTGTCACCTTTGAGTCGGAAATTATAATTTTGTTATTGTTGATATTAAAAAACCGGTATGATTAAGTTGGCTAAAACGAAATCCTACTGGCGATCAATAAGGAAAAATAACTGCTACGCTTATAATTTGGCAGATACTTTACTTTTCTAAATATGAATTAAATTTCCCACTGGAAATCTTTTGTATAACTTTAATGAAATTTGTAATACAAGTTTCTTTTAAAGAGACTTACAGTATCTACAGATATAGCAAAATTTGATTCTTTAGTTTCATAGAAAAGTTAGTTTTGGGCATTTTCTCAAAAGTAGTTAGAATACATGATTTTTTTATTTTTTTTTGATAATAGAGAGATATCGATGGTAACACTTTCGAAAGAATTCTTCAAATGTGCGCGTACTAGGACCTCTAAAATCGATCTTGAAGGTCTGTGTAAGTTTAAAGTATTAACTTTACTAATATGTTGTATAATAATAGTGTACAATTCTTATGAAAATTCGCTAAATGCCCGCATTAACATTACTAGTTTATAGAGACTATCATCGTGGTTCTAGTTACCCATATAACGCACTTGCTGCGTCCCGATTTTTTTTAAATTCAGACATTGGGCTTTTATACAATAAATAATAATATCGGTAAGTTCCTATAACGTTGACATTTACTTTGTATCATCGCTCTGAGAAAATATTGCCTATTAAAAATATGAAAACACATTGGCAATATCTTTTATGCGGTAGTAAAAGTTTTTTATTGGCAATTTGCTATATATTTGCAACAAAGTAAGTTATTACGTTTGATTCTGACAGTGAACGCGAAGACGTTCTCGACTTATTTTATTTAAACCCTTTATGACTTGACAAGTATAACGAAACACACTTCGTTAATAGTGCTACTATTATTTTCTTGAGTTTTAGTGCATGAGTATTCGAGATAACTGAGGCACAGAGATAAACTAAGTGAAAATTGAAACCTGTCATGAGCACTGATAAGTACACTAAGTGTACCCAAATCTTCACAACGCATTTTTAAAAGACCTGACGTTCGTTTTAGTAGCCAAGTTTATATTCTAAACCTTTGACGACTACAACTGTGTATATCTTTTGTGCAGATACTCGACCTTAAACGCTTGAGGATGTTTCAAACATACAAACTTTCACTGTTTGTTTACCCACAAATTCCTCTATGCACCTTTTGCAAAGTAGTCAATCAAAAAACTATAAACAGGCAGAGTTTCTAAATTCATGCAACCTTTATTATTACTATATTTAGTGATAGAACCTTGGTGATTCAATGGTAAGAACGTGTGCCTCACAACCAAAGGGTACTGGGTTCGATCCCAGGATTCTCCTTTTCCTTTTTTAGTACAAACTGTAACATTAACACCAACCGAGGTTGTGGTATTGAATTTGAGCAAGTTGAACGTCTGCATGTTCCGCCCTTTAGATGGGGCGCAAAGCAGTCGGTCCCATGTCTATGCGATGTTGGGCACGTTAAAGATCCCTACCCTCCTTACAGAAAGGCAGGGGCTCGATAAAATTTTCAGGGCAGTAAGTATTTTGTTTGATATATTTAATTAAGAAGAGTTTCCAAGAAAGAGGGTCACATTAAATCAGTTTAGTTATTGTCGTGCCTTTTTAATTTCAAAGCTTCAAATTAGTTAAGTGCGCTTGTCATCATAAAAATGCAGTGCCTCTATGTGGTTATTTACTGTGGGTTTATGTTTAGTATCGATAATATGTTTTGCGAATGTGGATTTGTTAACGTGACTATTTCTAATTAAATGAAATATTACAAGAGTTGTTCAAAATGCTTGGCGTTTACTTCTAGCCGTTCAAAAGCAGGTGTTGACTGCATTATTTGTAGCAGATATATCTTTATTTAGGTTCAAGTCTTGAGTAAATCGATGTAGTTATTATTATTAGTGGATTTTCTTTAAAAAATTCACTAATGAGAAGATCGCGACTTTGGATTTTCATAAAAATTTGTGTGCATCACACAGATAACTTTAAAACGATAGCGCTGATTTCTATCAAATTTCGTAGTAACTTTCTTTTCCAAGTGGCTTGGATCGGTCTGGAAAATTTGTTGTTTTCTTTAAAAAAAATTCTTATATCTCCGAGAATATCAAAGTAATGGTAACCAAATTTGGTACGTGTGTTTGTTTTAAAAAAACCTGAGTCGCACATCTGAAAGCGGCCTTTTTCACATTTTTCAGCCATACCTTCTTTAAGCCCTGTTTACCTCGCACACCACCCCCATTCCCGCAGGTCCCGTAACTTTGTTGGGGGTTGTTCGCAAGAAATTATACTTGTGGTTTGTACATTGAGGGTGCTTGTAGGCATACAGAAGGGGAAAGAAAGCCGCCATGACAAGGTACGGACCTTACTCCCACAGTCAAAAACAAGGATGGGTGTAATCTAAGAAATAGATAGTGATAGGTGACTGCAGGAAAATGGGTGTAACGGGAAAGGAGGATATAACACAGCAACCAAACAAATACAGAAATTGCGAGAAAAAGATATCATTTTAACTTGCCGCACCAGACCAGCGAAGAAGCTTAAATGTAAATAACTCAGCCAAGACAAAGACGCAAAAGGTAAAAAAAAGTTTGGACGCAGCAGGTGCGTTATGGTAGTGAATTCTCATTAAAATGTTTTTGATGACAATTTTATTTTTTAAATAAAAGGCATAGAATTTGGTATAGCCTGCATATAATAGAAATAATGTATCATCAAAATAACTTTATTGTTTGAAAAAGTACAATAATTTACCAAAAATAAACTTTAAATGTTCCCAAAGAACTGTTCCAATTTTCCTGGGCAACGAATCTCTTCAAGCTATTTAGACAACTCCTAAAGTATATTAAAAATATTTATCCAGAAACAGCTTTTTAACCAAAATTAAAAAAAAAAATTGCATGAAAACTTGCAAACAATTGCTTTAACAAAAATTTGCCTTTTCTTTACAAAAATTGGTTCAATTAATGTTATACGAAAACCATGTTTTTTACGAAAATTTGCTAAACAATTATTTTTCACAAAAATGTGAAATATTTTTTACAATAACTTATACTAATATATAATACTAATCCATTTATTATTACCACCACTTCACAAAAAATCTTCTAAAAATGATTTCTTCAAAAACACAAACATAATTTTACATGTTTTTCACACAAAATATTGCTAAAAATTCATAAGAATAAAATTACCTACATACATATTATGTATGTAAATTTTTGTGATTCACATTATATAAAAGCCTAGACGCAGCAAGTGCGTTATGGTAGTGAATTTTCATAGAAATGATTTGGCACAAAATATTTTATTATAACTTTTTTTCTTGTAACATAGAAATCTAAATTTTAGAACATTTTGGTTATCATAGCTTTTTAGTGAATTTTCGTAGAAAAAATTCACTAATAGAGAGATCCCGACTTTTGAATTTTGAAAAAATTTTTGCAAATGCAAATGTTCTAGGACCCCTAGAACCCATATCCGGTGTTAGTTTCAATTTTTATATGTTTATATATATATATATATATATATATATATATATATATATATATATATATATATATATATATATATATATATATATATATATATATATATATTTATATTTATATATATATATATATATATATATATATATATATATATATATATATATATATATATATATATATGTATGTATGTATCACACCGATAATTCAAAAAATAATGGGCCGATTTTGATAAAATTTGGCACGTACCTTCCTTCTGCAAGTGGCTTGGATAAGTTCGTTAGTCAGGAAAATCGGACGAGGTTTTCCGGAAAAATTTTGAGTTTTCATTCGAAAAAAATTTTTATCTCAAAAAATACAAAAGCTATAATAACCAAATTTGGTAGGTAGGTTTACGATATAAAAACTAAATTATACACAAAAACTTAGATTTGTATGTTACAAGAAAAAAAAGTTATAATAAAATATTTGGTGCCATTCTATGAAAATTCACTACCATAACGCACTTGCTGCGTCTTCGAGTTTTTTATTTTTTGAAATAAAATTTTTTTTTGAATGAAAACTAAAAATTTTCTCGGAAAACTTTGTCCGATTTTCCTGACTAACGAACCTATTCAAGTTATTTACAAAAGGAAGGTGCATGCCAAATTTGATCAAAATCAGCCCGTTATTTTTGAGTGATCGGTGTGATACCTATATATATATATATATATATATATATATATATATATATATATATATATATATATATATATATATATAAACATATAAAAATTGAAACTGACCCTGGATATGGGGTCTAGGGGTCCTAGTTCGCTCTCATCTGCAAAACATTTTTTAACATTTAAAAGTCGGGATCTCCCCATTAGTGATTTTTTTTACGAAAATACACTAAAAGGTGAACCAAGCACCAAAACTTAGGTCTAAGTTAGAAGACGAAAAAGGTATAAGCACGTAAAGGAAACAAATTTGGGGTTTGCCTCAAAACGTCAAAGTGGCGATTTGAAACGACAACATTGGCAACATTTAGGCAAAGAACCTGACACTAATAAGAGTTATATAAAGAAAACGTCACAGAAAAAATGTTCTACAAACCCTTATGTTTCAGATTCAAGCGTCATTGTCCTTCATTTCACTAAAATGTTTCCAGAAAATTCATTTAAAATAGACCCTTTCTCTGATGCTTTGGCAGTGGTTTTAGTTAAGTTTATGGCTTAACGGTCTATAAATTTTAATTAATTTTCGTAGAAAAAATTCGTTAATGAGGAGACCACGACTTTTGAATTTCTTTAAGTAGGTGCAAACTAGCCCCCCTAGAATCCCTATGTGGGTGTAGTTTCACTTTTTATCTGTTTACATATATACAGGGTGACTCATTTCTATGGTAAAGCTCAGTACAATTGTTATTATACAAGATACGAAAAAAAAATTGTATACGTTACTTATAGGGTGCCTTTAGCGGCATCTTATAAAATTATTTTGACAATCTCAGGCTGGCCCATAAGTCGTTGGTGAAAACTAAAAAATTTTTTGAACATCCCTTACATTATTGCATTTTTGCATTTCTGATATAATCGAAATATGATGCATGTTTGTGAGAAAATAAATCGAGACGCAGTAAGTGCGTTCTGGTAGCGAATTTTCATTAAATGCTTCAAATGTCAATAACTCAATTTGCTATTAATCTAAGATTCGTTGGCTAGAAAACTAGTTTTCTCGGAAAGCTTTTAAGTTTATTTTCAGAAAATGTTTGTACGTTTTCAAACAATAAGTTATTTTGATAAAATATGGTACATTGTTTCTAGTATATAGGTTAGGTATACCGGTAACCAAATTGATGCCTGCTTGCATCAAAGACATATTTGCTATTAAAAATATTTTTATCAAAATTCACTTCCATAACGTACTTGCTGCGTCCAGCGTTATTATTGTAGGCATGAGATAATATACACGATCTTCTATTTAAAATATAAAATTTGTTACTACAGTACACTCTCGATTATTCGCGTGCAGATTATCCGGTTTACGGATTATCCGTGCTAAGAAGTTGATTATAATTTTAAATCAGGAATAGATTGAAATTTCATTTCTTTTTCGTTTCCTCACAAACAAATATAATAAATATCCCTAATAAAACCAACCACCATCTAAGTACGGACCTGTCGATTATAATTACTACGTTGCAAAAATCATGATGAAAAATAAACTGTGAAATTCATCAGAACCTGTAGTGTAGTGGTATGTATGTAGAAGCAGAATGAACTGTCATAGATTGTTTATTCTGTTGTCATGAATTCTTATTTATCTCGAAACGTGCCACTACAATAGGAACTCTGCGAAGGATCCATATCCGGGGATGTTTATGTTAAGGCCATAAATTTTAATGGCCCCTATCTCTTCACGCTTAACCTCATTCGAGATTCCATGGGCGCCACCGTAGATTGCAACAAGATAAAACATTTCCTGAGAAAGACACAGCTATTAAACATTATATATATATATATATATATATATATATATATATATATATATATATATATATATATATATATATATATATATATATATATATAGGGTGGCGCATAAAAAACGAAACAGACCGATTTGCTTCAAGATAAAAATTTTTTAAGAAACGCTAAAACATTGCAATTTTAATATTTGGGGGCACATCTTTTGACATAAAACTAACTCAACTTTGTCACATCAACCCCTTAAAGTTTGTGACAACAACCCTTATATTTTAAATAGGGAACATGGATCGAGTGTTACATCATTTGAAAGCTCTTTCTTTTCTGAATTCAGCACACAAATTTTTTTTAGAGTTTTATTAACTCGTTTAAAAATTATTCACAGTTGAAGATGCAAAAACGCATTTCACTCATTCCGATCAGAAATGTGCTGATAATCAATGTTTTGTTGGTTTTTAAACAAAAAATTGACTATCAGAACATTTCGTATCGGAATAAGAGAAATCTGGTTTATTATTTTAGTTTATCTGTCGGTTTGATACTTGATAGTACTACCGAAAATTAATTTTACAATGGTGTATTCTGTAGAAGAAAGAGTTGAAATAATTACTCTTTTTTTTTTTCAAAAACGATGACTGTGCCAACCGTACCGCAAATTTTTTTAATGAACGACATCCGAACAGACATGCTAACATAAAATACATTTTGGAGTTAGTTGCAAAGTTTCGACAAAGTGGTTCAGTAGCCAGCAAAAAACGGGATCCTGAACGTGAATTTCCGGTTAGAAATGAGACTACTGAGATTGAAGTTTAAGGACAAATTGCTGCAGACCCAAGTTTGAGCACGAGAAAATTGGCCACTGTTTCAAACATCAAAAGTAGAACTATTCAGCGAATATTGAAGCATCATAAATTTCACCCGTATAAAATTCATCTTGTACAACAACTGAATGAAGATGATTCTGATCGGCGGCTGGAGTTTTGTGAAGTTACAACTGCACGAATAACTGATAACTGGAAGTTTCTGTTCAATATATATTTTTCAGACGAGTGTACGTTTTTATTAAACTCTACAGTCAATCGTCATAATTGTCGTTATTGGGCAGATAATAATCCAAGAAATTTTCACGAAGTCCACACTCAAACTCCACAGAAATTGAATGTTTGGACTGGACTTTTTGGAGACCGTTTAATCGGACCAATTCTTCTTGATGGCAATTTGAGTGGCAAAACGTATTTGGAGTTACTAGAAGATATCGTTTACCCTCTATCAATTGACATTCTTGAAAATGATGATCGCTGTCAAGAAAATCAATTAGTGTTTCAACAAGGTGGAGCTCCTCCGCATTTTTCACAACGTGTTAGGGAGTTTTTGAACAGAGAGTTTCCAGAGCAATGGATTGGGCGTAGATGTGCTATTGAGTGGCTCCCTAGATCACCGGATTTAACTCCTTTAGACTTCTTTCTATTAGAGCCATTTGAAGAGTAGAATTTTTGCGACAGAACCGGAGTCTTTGGAAGAATTACGACGACGCATTGTTGAAGAATGCCGTCTAATAAATCCATAAATGCTCTTGAATGTCAGAGCTCGTTTTGAACAAAATTTGTTTTTTTGTATGGAAGCTGGTGGTCAACAATTTGAACACTTACTTAACTGAATAGACATTTTTAAACGTTTGGTTTTGTTTTTTAGTTTTTTTTTTTTGAACAAAAAATTGACTAATTAGTGCATTTCTTATCACAGTGAATGAAATACGTTCATGCAACTCCAACTGTGAATAATTATTAAACGAGTAAATAAAACTTCCAAAAAAATTAGTGTGCTGAATTCAGAAAATAAAGAGCTTTCAAATGATGTAACACTCGACCCATGTTCCTTATTTAAAATATAAGGGTTGTTATCACCACCCTTAAGGGGTTGATGTGACAAAGTTGAGTTTTATGTGAAAACATGTCCCATTCAAAATTAAAATTGACGTATTTCAGCGTTTCTTAAAAAAAATTTCTCTGGACGCAGATCGGTCTGTTTCGTTTTCAATGAGCCACCCTATATATATATATATATATATATATATATATATATATATATATATATATATATATATATATAGCTCAAATTCGCGGTCATTTTAAATATGTTTGTGAAGCTTTGAAAGCCTTTATAAGCGAAGCTTTCTTTAAGAAAATTCGCTAAAGAGGAAGAGGTAAACTAAGAGGAACTTTTGGGAAATCTCGCCCAACTAAGTGCACCATCTACATCAAAATAAAAAGAATTTCTGAAGACAGAGCGTCAACAAGGCAACATAGCCTTTCGACTGTGATAATAAAGATTTCAAATGCAATGTAAATATTTAGGTTCTCTTAATTGTTTTTTTAAATTAACAGTTATATAAAACCGAGTTTTGTGTTTCGTTTGTTCGGTGAAACTGTCATACAAATATAGTTCTGGGTTGCATATAGTCAACTCAGAGAGTAAACAAAAACTACATTGGCAAGATTTTTTCTGCGAGCTAATTTAATTAAGAAACACTAAGCTTATTTAAATGTACATGACAGCGGAATTATCATTCCAAGAAGGGTTGCGCATGTGTAAATAGACTGTCGGTTACTTTGCATAAACTCATTTGCTTTTCTGTTTATACATCTTATCAGGCAGTATAAGGATGGTACAATAAATATGCATTAGTGAATTTGTATTAAGATAGTTTTCATGAATTTTAATCAGGAAAATTCACTAACAGATCTCACGATGGTGAGACTTTCGTCAAATTTATTCAAATGAGCGCCAAGATTTGAAGATCCCTTTGAATTTATATATATATATATATATATATATATATATATATATATATATATATATATATATATATATATATATATATATATATATATATATATATACAGGCTGTTTCAAAAAACATGCACCATCGTGGGGCAATTCCTTACTAAAAAATAAGAAAAAAAGTTTCTGTGCACATGGGCCCGGAAACGCATAGTTTCCAATATACAGGGAGTTGAATTTTTTTTTTAAATTTTTTATAAATAATTTCAAAACCACTGGATTGATTTTAATGAAACCTGGAACTTGAAAGTGTATTATGAAAGTGCATATTTTCAAGTGAGAATCTGCTTACAACTGCGTCAGTGGCGTGCGTACGGGGTAACTGTAAAAATTCATTTGGGGAAAAAATATGTGCGCCACTGTCTTTTTCCAATTTTGATACATCAGTTATGAAGCTTATTACATAAGCCACAAAAGCTACCTCTTGGTATTTTTTCGTTCAGGGCATCCCCTAGGAGATATGATTAATTTTATAAAAAGGGGCAAAGTACCGATTAGTCGGCGTAATAATAATAATATATGTTTACTGCAACCATAAGAATATGAAAAACAAAACATACAGTAAACATTACATCAATAAACGTGCAAATAACTAACCTACGTAAAACTTATTGGTGATAAACATTGAAATGAATATTACAAACATTGATAAAAAATGATAAATAAAAAATAAAAATAAAAAATGAAAACAGTAATCGTAAAGACACCATGATTTTTCCAAACTCTTGTTTTTTGTACATTACTCAATTGACTTTAATAACAAAGCTAAAGAAAATGTTGAAAGTGACCACCATTAATGTCGTTACAATTATTTAACCTTCTGCGCAAAGATCTTCTTACTCTTCTGCAAATATTTCGATCTTCTCTAATGCTGTCAAATGCATATTCTATTCTTCCCAACAATTCTTCTCGTGTATTTACTGGTGTTTTATACACTATTTCTTTTAAATGACCCCACAAATAAAAATCGAGAGGATTCAGGTCCGGAGATCGAGGTGGCCATGACACCGGACCTCCACGACCAATCCATCGGTGACCGTATGTGTTGGCTAAATATGTTCTTACAACTGCTGCAAAATGTGCGGGCGCACCATCATGCTGGAACCACATTGTACCATTTCTCATAAAAAGCGGTAGTAACAACGGCAAATTATTTTGTAAAAAGTTTAAATATGATTCATGGTCAAGACGATTCAGTAGAACAACAGGAGCAATTATGTGATTTTCAATAATATCAGCCCAAAAATTGATGGAAAATTGATACTGCGAATTTGCAACTCTTAGAGAGTGTGGGTTTTCATCGGCCCATGTATGTAAATTGTTAAAATTTACGATACCTTTTCGCGTAAATGACGCCTCATCGGTAAATAGTACACGTTTAGAAAAATGTTGGTCGTGCCTAAGTTTGTTTAAGAACCACTGACAAAACATTACCCTTGGTTGAAAGTCTCTAGGTAAAAGTTCCTGGACCCGTGTAAAATGATAGGGATATAAACTTTGATCCTTCAGAGTTCTGTGAACTGATGATGCCGAAATATTACCCAGTTCGGTGGCAATAATTCTCGTACTTGTACTAGGATCACGTTCAACTCTATTTAATATTGCCGCTTCAACTCGTACAGTTCGGCGGTATCTTCTGCGTCCAGAGTCAGCTTTTAAAAGTTTTAAAAAACCAGTTCCTCTCAAATGTCTTACAATACGTGGGAAAATATTTTTGTCAGGAATTCTTCTTTGCGGATAAGTTTCCTGATAAACTCGCACAGCTTGTCTAGCATTTTGATTTGTTTGTCCATAAATTAACAACATATCAGTCAAATCCGCTGAAGTGTACTTAATGAAAACCATCTTGAAAGAAGGAAATAATATTAATGAGCAGCTCAGTATCAACAAATAACTAAAAACGAAAATACTGCACCGTATCAAAATTTAAAGAATAGCACGAAAACTCTTTTGACGCCTACAAAGCACTTCAAAATTGTAGAATTTAGAGAACTGTCAAAAATTATAGTTTCATGGCACTTTACGATTACTGTTTTCATTACTCCAACGAATCGGTACTTTGCCCCTTTTTATAAAATTAATCATATCTCCTAAGGGATACCCTGAACGAAAAAATACCAAGAGGCAGCTTTTGTGGCTTATGTAATAAGCCTTATAACTGATGTATCAAAATTGGAAAAAGACAGTGGCGCACATATTTTTTCCCCAAATGGATTTTTACAGTTACCCCGTACGCACGCCACTGACGCAGTTGTAAGCATATTTTCACTTGAAAATATGCACTTTCATAATACACTTTCAAGTTCCAAGTTTCATTAAAATCAATCCAGTGGTTTTGAAATTATTTATAAAAAATTTAAAAAAAAAATAAAATTCAACTCCCTGTATATTGGAAACTATGCGTTTCCGGGCCCATGTGCACAGGAACTTTTTTTCTTATTTTTTAGTAAGGAATTGCCCCACGAGCGATGGTGTATGTTTTTTGAAACAGCCTGTATATATATATATATATATATATATATATATATATATATATATATATATATATATATATATATATATATATATATATGTTCAGAAAGATTTCCGCGGTCTTTAATGTATGACATGCTTGATTCTCGGGTTTAACCGCGTCTAGAGTTTATGAACCCTCGACGTTTCTGCTCCTGTTTTGGAGCCATTTTCAAGAGGCAAAGGAAATATCTAAGGCGACTCTAAGACATCAATCTGCTTACTCCTTAGAGCGGTGGACAAAGGTGGGTTGGGTTGTTGTAGCTCGATTACGGGGCCTCAATCTGCCTATTCCCCAAATCTCGCCGGAGATCGTTTATGAGGTCTCAGTGTGTTTAACCCTAGGCCTCAGAGAGATCGGGAAGTTCGTTGCAAGTCTTGTCTTATATATGTCGTTCCGTCTACCTGCTTCGTTATCAGAGAAAGTAGTAGGGTCACGGTCAATTAAGTGGGGGGCTTTGGTCACGGTACTTAGAGGATGAGGAGGATTAAGAATGTCACCGGCATTTGTGGAGACAGATAATGTGGAAATAAAATTGTCTGTGGAACTTAGTTTCTTTGTGTGTGTGTTTGTAATGCAGATATAATAGGTTTCCAAGTAGTCGGAAGGCGAAGACCATCATCTCTCTTATTTAAACAATCGGAACGTTTTTCAATCTACATTGCTTCGCGGATAATTCTCGTTTTGAAGTTGTAAACCGGTGCTATTGTTTTGGCACTATCTAAGTCTATTTTGTGTCCTGTATGAATATGGTGCATGGCCAGCGCTGATGAGGGGTCGGATTTTCTAACTGCGAGGGTATGTTCATATATTCTATCGTGGATGCGTCTATTTCTTTGTCCCACATAAGTTCGGGAACAGTCGGAACAAGGAATTTCGTATACTCCGTGGGATTTGTTTGGAATCCTATCCTTGGGAGTTTTTATAAGATTTGACAGTTTTTGCTCTGTTGTGAATACGGTTTTGATATTATGGGTTCTAAAAATTCGGTGTGTTTTTTTCAGTGACACCTTTAATCTATGGTAAAAACGCTATATGTTGTTGTGTGGACTCTGTTTGTTCTTTTTGTGGCGTAGTCGTTTGTTGTTGTGCGTTTCTAATGTTTCGTAGTATGTGATTGTTGTCGTATCCGTTTTCTAACAATGTCTGTCTTAAAAAGTTTAATTTTGTCTGTTTGTTGTTGTACGTCAGTCTAACTGACGGACAACAACAATAGAATATATGAACACACCCTCGTAGTTAGAAAATCTGACCCCTCATCGGCGCTGGTCATGCATCATATTCATACAGGACACAAAATAGACTCCGATAGTGCCAAAACAATAGCACTGGTTTACAACTTCAAAACGAGAATTATCCGCGAAGCAAACAAGATTGAAAAACGTCCCGATTGTTTAAATAAGAGAGATGATGGGCTTCGCCTTCCAACTACTTGGAAACCTATTATATCTTCATTACAAACACACAAAAAGAAAATAAATTCGACAGACAATTTTATTAGTAGTAGTAGTACCGTGACCAAAGCCCCCCACTTAATTGACCGTGACCCTACTACTTTCACTGATAACGAAGCAGGTAGACGGAACGACTTGCAACGAACTGCCATATCTCTCTGAGGCCTAGGGTTGAACACATTGAGACCTCACGACGATCTCCGGCGATATGTGGGGAGTAGGCAGATTGAACCCCGTAATCGACCTACAACAACCCAACTCACCTTTGTCCACCGCTCTAAGGAGTAGGCAGATTGAGGTCTTAGAGTGTCTTTACATATTTCCTTTACCTCTTGAAAATGGCTCCAGAACAGGAGCCGAAACGTCGACTTTTCATAAATTTTGGACGCGGTTCAACCCGAGAACCAAGTGTGTCTCATATATATATATATATATATATATATATATATATATATATATATATATATATATATATATATATATATATATATATATATATATATAAAGCATTTAACGGACATTTTGTTATTAACTAAATTCTGACTTACCCCTTACAGCATATAAAGGCACTTACCTGGAAATAAAACAAAATATCAAATGTCAAATTTTGGAAATTAAGGTAGATATAGTTATTTTGGCTAAGGTAGGTTATTACTTTTTTTTTAATTTATTAATTTCTTACTAATAATTACACCGTTTGTCGTACATAAAAGCAGGGCAAAAATAAAACACGCAAAATTTTGGGTAAAAAATGAAATTGGCCAATTTATTATATTTAAGCAATTAATTCAACTGTTTTATATGTTTCACAGTGCAGTTTCACGTCATTACTTTCCTACTACACGATTTTAAAATGTTTTAAACGGATGTATAAAATGCCAAATTGAATCAAGCATTGCAGCCTAATTTTTTTACCAAAAAATTTTGGCTAAAAGATTATAAATTTTTACATAGTTCAATAGTTCTTACAACTATAGCCTTAAGTAAGGATATATAATAATAATAACTTTATTCACCACTATAAACGCAATAGGAGAACAAAATAGCACACAGTAACACAGTAACCAGTGAATAATGACAGTGATCATTATAAGAAATAAACCAATGCTCACTGAAGTCAAAGACTTGTACGCGAGCCACCGTGTATTACTAGGATCTAGAATCAAGCTATAGTATATTTTAAAAAAACGAATCGAAAGTAAGTACACACCACAAAATCCAGGATCTGAATTAGAAACCTGTAGGGAATTACATTTATTGTTGTAACAACTGTTGCGCACACTCATCCGTACTATCAGCAACACACAAATTATACACGCTCTCCCACACCATCTTCACACACTCACACACATACTTTGCCGCTGGGAATTTCCAATCAAATGCTAAATAAATAAAAAAATGCTAAATAAAGCTACAAAATTGGTCTTTTTAAAGTTTATGGTTAACAGCCTCTCGTCAAACCACTTTTTGATAAACTTTAAATCATCTTCCGCTACAGATCTTAAACGACTCCAAGATGTTTCTTCATAGAATATAGTTGTATCGTCAGCAAAGCAAACCATTTTTTCTCCCAGATGGTGATTCTAGCAGGCCATGATATATATATATATATATATATATATATATATATATATATATATATATATATATATATATATATATATATATATATATATATATATATATATATATATATATATGCTGAATAAAATAAGACCAAGTACCGTGCCCTGAGGAAACCCACACTGGACAATCTCTTTATCATTATTAATTGTTTCCACCCGTGTAATTTGGATTCTGCCACTTAAATAACTTGTGAGCAGTTTAAGAGGGGTGCCCCTAAAACCCTTATCTTCCAAAATGCCCAGCAGCTAATCATGATTCATAGTATCAAACGCCTTAGCCAGCTCAAGGAAAACGCAAAGTGCTGACTTACCACCATCAAGTGTGCCCGTTATATCTGTAATCAATTCCAGGATCGGTTGCTAAATCCTCCTCCTGGAAACTATGTTGTTATTTTGAAAGTAATTATTTTTTTAGGCAATCTGTCATTCTTTTCTTAACAATCTCTTCTACAACTTTTGGCAGATTAGAAATTAAAGATATAAGCCGATATGTCTTTATTTATAACATTTTCTGTTAATTATAGATGCCGTGACAACCTACTACGTGGTTCGGCATCGAGATGGCAACCCTGTCGTATATCTCACAATACACTAGAGCCTTTTTGGGGTGTTTTTGCTATCCGCTAATAGATGGCGGTCAGTGTACCATAAATGTGAAAAGCTTGTAATTAATAATATTACAAGACAGAGTGGGAAATACGTGAGCTAAAAATAGCACAAGCGGTGGAAAAAAAAAAGAAAAATCAACAAAAATCAGGTTAAAAGGAGAATAAGCGATGGACGAGGGCGGCGGTTTTTAGCTTTTGCCTCGCCTCGAAAAAATACAAGATCCGGGGCAGCACAGTGACAGCAGATTAGCTTATATATATATATATATATATATATATATATATATATATATATATATATATATATATATATATATATATATATATATATATATATATATATATATATATATATATATATATATATATATATATATATATATATATATATATATATAATCTGTAACTAAATTTAAAAAGTCTGGACGCAGCAAGTGCATTATGGCAGTGAATTTTTATAAAAATGCTTTGAATATCAAATATGTCTTTTTAATGCAAGCAGTCACCAATTTGGTTACCGGTATAACCTATATAGTAGAAACAATGTGCCATATTTTATCAAAATAACTTATTGTTTAAAAATGTACAAAAATTGTCCGACAATAAACTGGGAAATACGTGAGCTAAAAATAGCACAAGCGGTGGAAAAAAAAAGAAAAATCAACAAAAATCAGGTTAAAAAGAAGAATAAGCGATGAGCGAGGGCGGCGGTTTTTAGCTTTTGCCTCGCCTCGAAAAAATACAAGATCCGGGGCAGCACAGTCACAGCAGATTAGCTTATAGAACCTCTATAAATATGTAAATATTTTTCTGTGTATGTTCTGATTGGCAATAATAAATAAACATACATAAATATATATATATATATATATATATATATATATATATATATATATATATATATATATATATATATATATATATATATATATATATATATATATATATATATATAAATGCTTTGAATATCAAATATGTCTTTTTAATGCAAGCAGTCATCAATTTGGTTACCGGTATAACCTATATAGTAGAAACAATGTGCCCTATTTTATCAACATAACTTATTGTTTGAAAATGTACAACAATTTTCCGACAATAAACTTTAAACGTGGGTTTCCTAGCCAACAAGCCTTAGGTTAATAGCAAATTGAGTTATTGAAATTTGAAGCATTTAATGAAAATTTGCTACCAAAACGCACTTACTGCGTCTTGTTTTTTTTTCTTACAAACATATTTCGAGAAAAAATGCAATAAAATAAGGCTATTCGAAAAAAAATTGTAGGAATCACCAACTTATGGGCCGGGCCAGCCGGTGATTGTCAAAATAATTTTATAAGATGCAGCTTAAGATACCCTGTAATTAACTTTTACAATTTTTTCTCGTCTCTTGTATAATAATTATTATATTGAGCTTTACCGTAGAAACGCGTCACCCTGTATATATGTAAGCAGATCAAAACTGAACGTAAACCCGGATTTGGACTCCAGGGAGCCCAGTTTGCGCTCATTTGAAGAAATATTTTTAAAATTCTAAAGTCGCGGTCTCCTCATTGGCGATTTTTTTGTACAAAAATTAGCTAAAAATTATTAATCCACCCACTAACATTAATAAAGGAATAATTTGCACTTGTATATAAAATTTTTCCAAATAACACAAATATTTCGTCGACTCAAACAAATAAAACTATAAACAATCTCATATCATATGATAAACGTCAGTTACAGAGTCTAACAGACTTGCGCAATAATATCAAATGTTTCGTTACCAGGGCAACGACATACTAGATCTCATATAAACCATTGTCAATGAAACGCGGTGATATTAAAAATAAATGTTTCAAATTTGAATAGCTCAATTTTCTGTAAACCTAGAAATCTGAATTTTGGCACATAGTTAGGTCTTTCCCAAAGCAATATGTACACCAAATTTTATCGAAATATCTTGCAATTTTCGGAGAAAAAATTCAAAAGAAAACTCAACAGTTTCCCGGAAAACCTTGTCCGATTTTCCTGGCTACCGAACTCATCCAAGCTATTAATAAAAGAAAGGCACTTGCTCAGTTCCATCAAAATCGGTTAATTATCTTTTGAGTTATTGGTTGAATACACACACATACATAAACACACACATATATATATATATATATATATATATATATATATATATATATATATATATATATATATATATATATATTTAATTTTATGGACTGAATTACATTTATCGGGGATCCCTCATTGAACATTCTGACCTTGCTTCCGACTTTTTCGTGTTATCAAATCTCACGTCAAAGTTACTACTTTCAGGATAATTTTGATTGAGGGAATCGTCTGTGACACTGCTTGATCTATTAGAACTTTCGTCAATAGTTGTTTCTTTATCGAGTTGCTAATACTGGTAGTTAATACTTTTAGTAATAAAAGTATATATATATATATATATATATATATATATATATATATATATATATATATATATATATATATATATATATATATATATATATATAAACATATAAAAATCGAAACTGACCCCGGATACGGGTTCTAGGGGCCCAAATTCGCGCTCATTTGCAAAAATTTTTGCCTCTCTAATAGTGAATTTTTTTAAATAAAAATTCACTAAAAACTAAAAATGTGAAAGTTGCTGGTTATCTTTGCACAGAAATTTGAACCAGTGGAAGTAAAGCGGACTCAATTTAAACGTTGAAAAAAAAATGGTGTCCTACCGACACATTCTTGAACATATTCCTGATATCTGTAATGCTATGCATGTAAGAGAGGCATTCTACACTAAATGGACACCCATATATTTTTTGTTTACGCATTATTATTTTTTAAACTGGACCTAGAAATGACTATATTCTCCTCGTAGTTATATTATCATCGGGTTAAAGCTGGTTGGAATTCTTGATTACTAACATGACATGACATAACATGGTCGCGCTGCGTGGTACTATTTGCCTTCACGTTCATTTGCGTAGCGTGTAGATGTTTTAATTGTAATATTAACTTAGGACCTGACAAAAATGTTGTTACAAAGAAACTATTTAAACAGTAAAGTAATTAGATGTTGTTTGATCCAGTGGCGGCTCGTCAGATGACGCAGGTGATGCGCTGCTTCACCTATATTATTCGGTTAAGCTAAACTTTTTTATTCAAGATCCACCATAATCTTAATTTTTTATTCTCTCAAATTAATTTGGTACAACCACATAAAAATTTCTTGTTACGTCTCGCCACAGTTGATAATGTATTTTTATAGTAATTTATGGTACGATATAAATTGCTGATCGCCGAATTGAATCTATACATGCCCCAACGCTCACCGCTTCCGTATTGCGGACCATAGACTACTGTAGAGCGTCAATCAACTGCGGACTGACTGAGCCAGATTCGTTCGTATGCAAATGCTGCGTCTGCTTCGGGACGCTTGTATGAGATAGTTGCCATGGCAATGGCACGCGCACTCGTAGGTTGGGGTTTATTAGGGCCACAAAAGTGATGCAGCTTTCTGAGCCTGTTTCAAAGCTTTCCGTCGTTTATAGGGAGGCTGCGGAGGGCCTCGGGATGGCGGTATTTGACAGACGCCATCCTGAGGTTACGCTAGACCAGGGAAAGGCGGACCTGATCCAGGCTGCGGTGGTAGCTGCGGTGGACTCTCTGCAGGCAGGGGAGAGGCCACCTCAGTTCCACCGGGCGTGCCTGGCGGGAGGCATCCTCTGGATAACCTGTGCCGGCCTGCAGTCGCGAGACTGGCTGCGGAAAACGATCGAGGGCCTGGGTTAGATTAGTGAGGGGGCAGACTTGACAGCCGTCGAGCTCAAGGAACTCCCGAAGAGACGTAAGGTCCTCGTACGGATCCCTGACACCGTCCTGCAAGAGACGGTGCTCAGAATACTGAAGATCCAGAACCCAGAACTGGGGACACAACACTGGTCGGTTCTAAGCAGGAAGGCAAAGGAGAAAGGACAGACTCTCGCCTTCTTGATTGGCTAGGCGTCTTACAGAGCCCTTGAAGGAACCTCCTTCAAGGCATTCTGGGGCCTGGGAAGGGTTAGCTTCCGCCCACTGTAGAAGCAACCGGGTGTTGATGGGACTTATGTTCCTTCAGGTCATTTTCATGCAAAAACTTTTTGGGTGTTTTGTCTAAAAGCTTATATGATGAAATGTGGTACATAGTTTTTGCTATATAGGTTATACTGGTAACCAAATTTGATGCCTGCTTTCATGAAAGAAGACAAATTTGCTATTAAAAAACAGTTTTATAAAGATCCACTACCATAACGCACTTGCTGCGTCCCGACTTTTGTCTATCTAAAGACAACATAAATATTTCAAAACATAAAACTTGACAGTTTAGATGAACTTCTGCAAAATTTTCTTTTCAAATTGCTTTATATGTTGTAATACATTTATTTCTTCTTATTATCTATGTTATTCTATCTTTTAACGAATAATTCTGATTATAGGTATATTTTATTTAAAATTAGTATACATTTATAGACTTCATGTCATTGTATTGCATTGGATGTGGAGTAGATGGTCTTGAATGCTCGTTTCATTGGCCACAAATTGTTTTCAATTTTATACAAGGTTTTTTGCCTCCTATCAGGATATTTTTTTTCCCTCAGGGCTCGTCCGCGGCCTTGCCGCCCCGATAGCACTGCAACCTTTGGTTGATTGTGCATACCCTTCAGTCTTACTCTACCCATTCCAAAATCACTGTGCCTTGAACTAGTCTGCACAGCGATTGGCAGGGTGAAGTTTTATAATGCTCTGTCTCCGGTCTATACTGACCGTAGATCAGTTGTCTTTTGCGGTCCAGAGCTTTACACTCGCACAAGATGTGCTGGGCTGATTCCTCCCCCTCGCTGCAGAGTCTACATGCGAGGTCCCCTTCGAACCGCCCCATTTTATGCAGGTGTTTCTTGACGGCCATGTGTCCCGTCAAGAGACCTGTTGTGTTTCTGAGCTGTCCTCTACTAAGATTTAGCAGCTCCACAGCTCTCTTTGAACTGGGTCCGGCAATTATTGACTTCCCATGTCTGAGCCCTGGACAGTCCGCCCAGTACATCTTGTGTTGGTTTCTGACCCAGGACTTAATGGCTCCCCTGGCAGTGCTCTTTGACACGCCCAGAGCCGGTTCGGGTCCCATAAATAGTTCTGCTGACCCTCTCTTCGCGAGACTGTCTGCTTCTTAATTGCCTTTGACCCCCGAGTGACCCGGCACCCAGATGAGGGTCACCTTATTTTGCCCAGCCAGGTCGCTCGTCTCGTCATGGCACTCACTCACCAGTCAGGAATTTATCCGTGGGCTACTTAGGGCCTTAAGGGCTGCCTGGCTGTCTGTGGCTATGTGGATCCGCTTGTTGGTGTAGCCCCTCCTCTTGTTCTCCCGCACACAGTGCAGTATGGCGTACATCTCGGCCTGAAACACCGTTGCATGGGCTCCGAGGGAAATACTATGACTTACCCTCGGTCCTTCCGAGTAAACACCTGC
Organism: Tillus elongatus; assembly: GCA_964006375.1. Lineage (NCBI taxonomy): Eukaryota > Metazoa > Arthropoda > Insecta > Coleoptera > Cleridae > Tillus > Tillus elongatus. Next base: position 219,600,388 of record OZ023263.1, read on the forward strand.
CCCGGTCCCACGCTCCCCGCCGGATCCGTCCGTGAAATCAGGATATTGCTAAAGAGTAGAATCACAATTATGTAAATCCCGGCTTGCGTAACTAGCTACATCTAATCTTATTTAGTGTCTTCATGACATACCCAATATTACAAACGTTTATATCGCACGTTTTTAAGTATGTCGTTAAGCGACTAACTCTCACAAAAAAATTTATCCTAAATTTGTTCAATTGGTTTAAATTGTCTATTTACTACCATTAAACATTTATTTGAATCCTAAAATTCGTCTTTTATATGATTTACCTCTTTAGCCAGGGAAAAGGTTATTTTAAAACAACTGGAATTCACGCGTTGTTTTCTGAATGTTTCTTTCTGATTATCATGAATTGCTCTCTGCTTACATCTCGTCTGTCTAATGCAACAGTTTGTGGCTAATGGACCTGGTTTCGAGGCCATGCAGTAGTCATCACACACACACACACATCATGAATTCTCCAAACAAATTAAAATACCAGCTAAAATTTTAGGAACTGGAAACGATCCAGGTAGTTGAAAGTTCGTACACCGCGAGTAACAACACCAGTCAATAGAACAGGCCATTTCAAGACAAAAAGTTCATATAAACATAATCTCTAGTTTGCTTCCGAACAGAGATACAGGGTGTTGAAATTTAATATTTTTGAACAATCTTTTACAATATCTTTGGAACGGAGTCAGATAATTGCATGCAATTCCGTAAAGTTGGTTGTCGAAGAAGCGCATTCCACGTTGATTGTCCCGGAATATAATTTGTATACACGCTGTCCCACTTAAGGCGTGCATTAGAAGTTTTCGAACTAGTACTGGGATTTGGAATCTGGAAATTTGCAACTGCATGTATCACCATCCGCTCATTATAACTAAAATATTTTGGTGACTGTATCACTTCCGGTTTTACCGGAAGTTACCAACAACTTTCTTAATTTTAATATAACACCCTATATATTATTGCATACTGAGAATGAGCATGCAATTATCAGCAAAATGATATGCCACTTGCCTATACTGGTGTCAGCCGTTCTCAAGATATTCGATTTTCTATTGTTTTTCCGTCATAAAGTTGTAAATCTTTGAAATGGCAATTCTCAGGCATCAAGTATGTTATGGTTCTGAAACTTGGCACAACTATAGTCCTAGTGATCAGAATTCTTCTCATTGCGAGAAAAATTACAAAAACAATACAGGGTGTTGTTTAACGAAGATCAAATATCGATGATTTCAAACACGAAAAAGTATTTTTTTCCAAATGGAACACCCTGTATATTTTCATCACATATGCTTTGGAATGATATTCTTTTTCGATCTGTGTCAGCATTCCCTGTACCTATCTTGAACTATTTCTGAGTTATAAGAAGGAATATGAATAAAACAAGAATATACTACAAAATTGTGAATCTACCTAGTCGGAGAGTAGACTTTGGACATAATATGAAAACTTATGTCAAAGAGATGTATTAGTAGTCTCGTTAGTTGTCATCCCAATAGAGTGATCTATTTCTTTGAAAGTATTGTGAGCTACACAATGGAAAATATTGTTGAAGAATATTCTGCTGACAACATTCTAAGTTTATTTTACATTCACGGAGAATGCAGGAGAATCGTGAGTAGAACGTGCCGCTTGTTCAATGAGAGATTTCCATATTTGTCACCTATGAATAGGACAAAGTTCTCCAGAATCGAGTCAAACTTTCGGAATAACTGGAATGGTAACTTAAATAGAAATCGTTCCAGTAACATTATCATAATCAATGTGTTGAGTTATTTCACGGCCTATCCACATGCTTCCAGCAGGCAGGCAGTACAAGGTTTAAGACTAACTCGAACAGTAATTCAAAGAATTCTTTCTAAGTATGGATGTCATGCATATGCCCAAAGTAAAGTGCATGGATTACGTGAGGGTGGCTACATTAGAAGCGTTGCATTTTGTGAATGGTTGATGGTACGGACCCAGGAAGACCCAGATATCTTAGATATGATTTTATGGACGGATCAATCAAAATTCACAAGAAAAGGTATTATCAATCGGAAGCAATGTCATTTCTGGGCAGATGAAAATCCCCACTTTATGTGTCAAGCGCATTTCCAGTATGAATTCAGTTTCAATGTGTTCGCTGTTATTGGAAATGGAATAGTTTTTTTCCATATCTACGAGGAAATGTTGACTTTAGAAAGTTATCGTAGAATACTTCGTGAAGTTGTTGCTGGTATCCTGACTGGTTTGCCTGATGCAGAATTCTAGTACCAGTTAGATGGCGCTCCAGCTCATTCTACGGCAGCTGTACACCAGGAGTTGACAAGAATGTTTGAGGATCGTTGGATAGGACCCGGCGGTCCATGGCTTTGGCCTTCCAGGTCACAAGACCTGACTTCACCTGACTTCTTCTTATGGGGTCACATCAAAAATGAAGTTTATTCCAGCCAAATAACCTCCCGAGAAGAACTGGAGGCTGCGACAAGTTTTTAATGATCTCGCTCCAGAAATGATCCGAAGGGCCAATAATTCTGGATTGCTAAGAAGATTATTGAAGTGTCTTAAAGTCAATGGTGGTCATATAGAGCATATTTTGTATTAAAACTAATACATATTTTAAAAAATTATTCTATCACTGTTTCGTTGATTCTTTTCTGTATTAAAACTCACTGATATATTTTCGTACTGATAGATGGTTCTATAACTTGTTTTCATTTTGAGTAATTAAGTTTCAAGGCGATTCATAAACATCCCTCACTATGTTGGATTGAGTAGAGGACTTATAATTTCTGAAACAGTGCAAGTCGAATCGGAATGTCTTCTTTTTAAAGGGTATGAGGTGAAAACGTATTCACACACCCATAAATGAAAAAATGAAATGGAAAAATACTTCTTGAGAGTTATTCAATTAATCTAAAGAGCGACATTAATATAATAAAACCTAATACAGGTTTTCATTCTTCTCGTCCATAATATGAATGGAATACCTACATGAAAAATTCTGGGTTCTCTTTGCCCTCTACCCAAAGCTTACTACTGGTATCTATTAACATCCCCCGATACCGTTGTATAGTTACGAGTTATTATGATTATCATTCTTATTATTACTATTGTGATAATAATAATAATAATATTAATAACAATAATAATAATAATAATAATTATTATTATTATTATCAATACAAAGAAAAGAAAAGAGTATTATCTCGGACAATATAAAATTCACATATTTCCCATCATAACTCGGGAATCACCCGAGATAGGTATAGAGAATGCTGATACAGATCAAAGCAAAATATCATTCCGAATGATATGCGAGAAAATATACAGGGTGTTCCATTTGGAAAAAAATACTTTTTCGTGTTTGAAATTATCGATATTTGAACTTTGTTAAGCAACACCCTGTATCTATTTTGTAATTTTTTTCGCAATGAGAAGAATTCTGACCATTAGGACTATAGTTATGCTAAGTTTCAGAATCATGGCATACTTGATGACCGAGAATTGCCATATCAAAGATTTACAACTTTATGACGGAAAAACAATATAAAATCGAATATCTTGAGAACGGCTGACACCAGTATAGACAAGTGGCATATCATTTTGCTCAGAATTGCATGCTCATTCCGAATATACAATAACATATAGGGTGTTATATTAAAATTAAGAAAGTTGTTGGCAACTTCCGGTAAAACGGAAGTGATACCGTCACCAAAATATTTTAGTTATAATGAGCCGATGGTGATACATCTATTTGCAAATTTTCAGATTCCAAATACCAATATTAATTCGAAAACTTCTAATGCACGTTTTACGTGGGACAGCCTGTATACAAACTTAAGAAGGCACGCTGCACACATGTGAAAATCTAAGGACGACACAACTTTTAATACAAAATGTGTGTGAAGTGAAGGTCTAAGAAGAGAAATTATGTTTTTCACACACGCAATGAAACAAATTCGCTCAAAGGAATATGGTACGTTTTGGTGGAGGCGCCGGGATTGAATTCCATAATCAAATAAGAGGCGAGTGTTTTTGCACCTGTCACTTCCTGTTCAGCCACAACGTAGTATATATTTTTTTTATCCCCTTCACGTTTCACAATACGTTCGAACTTAGCGTTTTTGTATTAAAAGTCAATACGCTTTTGTGGTGACGTTATTGTTTAATACAATATACAACGACTAATATAACAGTATTATGATTTAGCACCTAATTTGTTTTGATAATGCTAAATAAAAACAACCACACGCCTAGAATTGAGATTTTGATCAGTTTTTAAAATCAGTTTTTTCTTCTTTAACGTCGATCTATTTCCGAGTCTATGGCCAATCAGTGACGCAATGGAGCAGTTTTACCTGACTATCCTGAAAACCCTGCCGAACCTTTGCCTTTCTGTAAGAGGGTAGGGATCTTTAACGTGCCCAACATCGAAGCGACGGCTTTACGCTCTCTCTGAAGGGTCGAAAGTTCAGACATTCAACTTGCTTAAATACAATGCTACAACCGCGGTTGGTGTTAATTGTACACTATATACTGAAAAAGTGAAAGGGAAACTCTGGGAATCGAACACGGTACCCCTCGGTTCAGAGGTACGCGGCCTTACCACTCAACAACCAAGGCTCTTAAAATGAGTTAAAAATAATAACTAAATGTAAGATTTAGTTTACACAAGGCCCAGACTCAATAGCTTAATTAGGCAAAAGAAAAAAGTTTACTATTTATGTTACAGTAACCAGAGAAGAGGTTAACAACTTGTAACGTTTGAATTTATTGAAGCAGCAACTAGATAACAGTTGAAACTAAGCGATCTACCTAACGTTCTCAAATAATGCAGTTAGCGAAATCCGCTAATGTGTATATCGTGACGCATTGAAAACGAAACAGACCGATTTGCGTCCAGATAAATTTTTTTAAGAAACGCTAAAATACGTCAATTTCAATATTGAGGGGGACATGTTTTGACATAAAACTCAACTTTGTCACATCAACCCCTTAATGGTGGTGATAACAACTATATTTAAAATAGGGAACATGGATCGAGTGTTACATAATATGAAAGCAATTTCTTTTCTGAATTCAGCACACAAATTTTTTTGGAAGTTTTATCAACTCGTTTAAAAATTATTCACAGTTGAAGATGCAAAAACGCATTTCACTCGTTCCGATAAGAAATGTGCTGATAGTCAATGTTTTGTTGGTTTGTAAACAAAAATTGACTATCAGAACATTTCTTATCTGAATGAGAGAAATGCGGTTTATTATTTCAGTTTATCGGTCGGTAATTTCAGAATGGTGTATTCTGTAGAAGAAAGAGTTGAAATAATTACTCTTTTTTTTGAAAACGATGACTGTGCCAACCGTACCGCGAAATTTGTTTAATGAACGACATCCGAACAGACATGTTAACAGAAAATACATTTTGGAATAAGTTTCGACAAAGTGGTTCAGTAGCCAACAAAAAACGGAATCCTGAACGTGAATTTCCGGTTAGAAATGAGACTACTGAGATTGAAGTTTTAGGACAAATTGCTGCAGACCCAACTTTGAACACGAGAAAATTGGCCACTGTTTCAAAGATCAAAAGAAGAACTATTCAGCGAATATTGAAGCATCATAAATTTCATCCGTATAAAATTCATCTTGTACAACAACTGAATGAAGATGATTTTGATCGGCAGCTGGAGTTTTGTGAAGTTATAACTGCACGAATAGCAGGGAACTTTCTGTTCAATATCTGTTTTTCAGACGAGTGTACGTTTTTATTAAACTCTACAGTCAATCGTCATAATTGTCGTTATTGGGCAGATAATAATCCAAGAAATTTTCACGAAGTCCACACTCAAACTCCACAGAAATTGAATGTCTGGACTGGCATTTTTGGAGACCGTTTAATCGGACTAATTTTTCTTGATGGCAATTTGAATGGCGAAACGTATTTGGAGTTACTAGAAGATATCTTTTACCCTCTACTAATTGACATTGTTGAAAATGATGTTCGCTATCAAGAAAATCAAATAGTGTTTCAACAAGATGGAGCTCCCCCGCATTTTTCACAACGTGTTAGGAAGTTTTTGAACAGACAGTTTCCAGAGCAATGGATTCGGTATAGAGGTGCTATTGAGTGGCCCCCTAGATCACCGCATTTAGCTTCTTTAGACTCATTTCTATGGGGCCATTTAAAGAGTAGAATTTACGCAACAGAACCAGAGTCTCTGGAAGAATTACGACGACGCATTGTTGAAGAATTTCGTCTAATAACTCCACAAATGCTCCAGAATGTCAGAGCTCGTTTTAAACAAAATTTGTACTGTTGTATGGAAGCAGGTGGTCAATAATTTGAACACTTACTTAACTGAATAAACATTTTTGAACGTTTGGTTTTGTCTTTTAGTTTTTGTAACGAAAAATTGACTAATTAGTGCATTTCTTATCACAATGAATGAAATACGTTGTTGCAACACCAACTGTGAATAATTTTTAAACGAGTTGATAAAACTTCCAAAAGAAATTAGTGTGCTGAATTCATAAAAGAAAGAGCTTTTAAATGACTTAACATTCGACCCATGTTCCCTATTTAAAATATAAGGGTTCTTATCACTCTTAAGGGGTTAATGTGACAAAGTTGAGTTTTATGTCAAAACATGTCCCCCTTAATATTAAAATGGACGTGTTTCAGCGTTTCTTAAAAAAAAATTCTCTGGACGCAAATCGGTCTGTTTCGTTTTCAATGCGCCAGCCTGTATGTACAGTGTGGTGATAAAGTTTGGGACATAGTTTATAAATGCTTCATTTAGTTTTTTCAATAAAAACGCCCTTTTTCTTTTACTTCTGCATCGCCACAACGTGTTGAGGTATCACGTCGGCGACAAAAATGTCTAAATTTTTTTTCTCTTAAACATCGTAAAAAGTATCAAAACATATATAAAATGATTTTGGAACGAAACATTTTTTTGCCTGTCGGCCTGTATGTCTGTCTGTTTGTAGCCACGATAACTTTATAATGAATTGAGATATCGTTTTCAAATTTGGTATACAGTAAACATACAACAAACGAACGGTTCGAATTGTTTTTGGGCAAAATCGCTTTAGGGGGTAGGGCATGGCATTTTTTCGTTAAAACTTTAGTAACATAACGTCTTAGGGTTGATTTATTAGAAAAATTTTAATTTGATCAAACATCTGGTATTCTGTGCTAAAACTAAATTAGGGGTTGAATTTATGGGGATGGAATATTGTGGGCAAAAATTTCGAATTTGTTTTTGCTAAAACGGCGTAAAATGTCTCAAAACATATAAAAAAAGTTGTTCTGGAACGAAATTTTTTTTGTCTGTCGGTCTGTCGGTCTGTCGGCATTTACGTCTGTCTGCTAATAGGCGCAATAACTTTCGAACGAATCGAGATATCATCTTAAAATTTGGTATCCAATTATCACCCGACAAAGTTACGCTTCGAATTGTTTTTGGGTAAAACCGCTTCAGGGGGTAGGGGATAAATAAGGGGCGATTTGGTGAAAATTGACATTATAAAAATAAAACTCGAGTAATATAACGTTTCAAAAGTTTAAAGCTACAGGAATACAAATATTTTCTTTGTGGTCAAGTTATGGGCCCTCAATTCATTTCGTGAGAATGTCTTTCTAAATTGTCACAGCCATGTGGAAGTTATGATGCATTTGCCGCACTATTTTAAGTACCGTGCCCTCCCAGAACATTGACCATCAGTCGCATGATCTTCACTTTGTCCACAGCGGATCTAAACAGTGTCGTGGTATTTACTCTGGCGAAGAATCTTGAGCCAAGATGTTCGTCGGCGACCGGGACCACGCTTTTCTTCTTTTTTTAGTGGATACCTATATAGAGCATTTTATATTTCGGATTTCTCATTACGTGGACAAAGTACTTCAACTTTCTTCTTTTTATGGTATTAAGTACCTCTCTTTCTTTGTTCATACTCTGCAGAACCGCTTCAATCGTCTTCCTGTCGTTCCACTATATCGTTAACGTTCTTCAGTGCGCCCACATTTTGAAGGCCCCAATCTTCTTGCACATCGTTTCAGTAGGGGTACATGCTTCGATCCCATAAAATAATATACTGAAGACATAGCAACGTAGTAAGCGTATTCCTAAGGGAATTTTTAGAGCTCTGTTGGTTAATGCATGTTCCTAAATGATGTTTTTGCTCGCTCTATTCTGCTTTTGATTTCTTGAGTTCATCTAACAACCCAGATATTTGTATCTTTGTACGCTCATACAGGCCAATTGTATCTCTTCAGTTGCCAACTTATGGAGTAGAAATTACAGTTATCACGTGACCTATTTCGGAATGATGACATCATCGTAAGTTTTGTAAATGACAACCATTTTTTTGCTGTTTTTTCATAGGCATACTTACTGCTCAAATGATAATGAAAAAAAATTGGTACTACCCATGCATAACAATTTTATTGACAAAATAGCATTATTTACTTAAAAAATGGAAACGCAAGTTTAATGGAAAGAATTATTGAACCAAGGAAAACAAAGAAAATTTAGCGGAAATGATCGAATTGTTATCCACCTACCATTTGACATTAAACGATACGAGTGTAAACACCTTGCACACTGCGCTCAAAAATATTAGGATTAATTTTTTTCACTTCGGCGCAAATTATTTGCTGTAGCTCCTCTCAATTATTTGGTATGTTGAAATAAACTTTTGATGCAAAATAACACTACAGAAAGGAATCAAAGGTAGTCAAGTCTGGGGAACGCGGTGGCCACTCAATTGCAACGCCCTATCCAGCTTTCAGGAAATGTGTCATCTAGATACTGGCGGACACCAAAGTGAGGAGACCTCGCGTCTTGCTGAAACCAAATATATTGATGGTGTACATCTGCCTCGTGATTATTTGGAAAAATTACTGCCAGAGCTGGCACTTACTCCAATCGCAATAAATTTAGGTGAACTGCTGCTGTAAGATTTCCTTGAAAAAAGTAAGGCCCTATGAAACGCCGTCCGATTATCCCCATGCATATATTTATTTTGCCATGACGTTGACTGTCTGAATCTCGAATTCATTGAGGATTTTCCCGTGACCAGTATCTTTGGTTGCGACGATTTACTGTCCCATTCAGGAAAAAGTGGTTTTATCAAAAAAAATAATGTTATTAAGAAAATTGGGATGTATGGTGTATCATGGGCATTGTCTCTCTTCTTAAATTATTATTGGTTTATATGAAGTAAAGAAAATTTGAGGGTTTGCTTGCTGAGCTTGGTAGGCGATAGCATAGAAAATCCATTTTGTTTGTTCTTTTTTTTATATAAAACATCGTAATATAGTAGCGAGGTGAAGCACTAGTTGTTGACCTGGAGTGACCGTGGCTGAAAGAGCTTTGCTCGAGGCCAAAATAAGTTATTAAAAAAAAAGAATGTCTTTCTGAGGAGAGTAGGTTATCACAGCTATGTGGCAGTTGTGATTAAATTTGTAGCACTATTTTTTATATGTTTTAAAAGAAAGTTGGTTACTTTTTAACTATAAACATAAACAATGAAAAATTTGTAGATATCCAGGCATGTAAGACATGAAGATAAAAGTTAATATATTTACCAACCTGTAGTTTTTCAAAGGAAAAGTAAACTCAGTGTGGCTTGTAGACAGTATGACAGGTGCTGAGGTATTCACATTGTATTAGATTATAGGCTTTTGCCTTTGCGCTTTCACCAAAATATAGCACGTTTCCCTTCGCAATCGTTTTCTCTTCGAATTTTATTTGCCGTTTCTTTATGTGACGTTAGCCCTGGCATATTATCATACATACACAAACATACACACACACAGATATATACAGGTGGCACATTGAAAACGAGCTGGCATCCATAACTGCCAGGAAAAGATTTTGTCGCACAAAACCTGAAACACGTCAAGTTTGCTTGTGACGGGGATAACTTTTCACGCAAAAAGTATAGCCCAAGCTTTACCCTCCTAAGCGGGGATCTCATCCCTCAGTTTTTTTTCAAATGACAATAGAGGTCATGTGATAGCTCGTTGAAAAGGGCTTTGAATTCCCTATACATTGCTTTTTATTTTTGAAATTCGGTCTATTCGTTTAGAAGATATAGATTTTTGAAATATCACATTTCCCGAGAATTTCCTAATGCTTGAGTTGAGCCTCACCCATTGCAAGATAAAACTGTTGTTAAACATTTGCGTAGGTAATAAAAAGTCATGTAGATTAAAAATTTAAACAACATTTATACCATTTTATCTCACGTCCGATACCTCAAAAAATTATTCATCAATTTTGATGAAACTTGCCACTTATGTTCCTTTTTTAAATACCTTGGATAAGTTAGCTAGCCACAAAAAAAATTTCAAACGACGAAAAATTGTAAATGATGATCTTTCAAAATTTCTAACATTATTGGTTGAGTAACACATATGGCTAAATTCTCACTAAAAAACTTTATTTAGTCTGACTATAGTTACGCTATTGCGATAGCTTCAACAGAAACTACTGGATAAAGGACATACCACATTCAAAAGCTGATTGTTATACGTATTTCTTAAAATAACATTAAGCTTATACAAAGACTAGTGATAATGTGGTACTTAAGTCTATAAAAATAAAATTATAATATAATAGAATTTTCTGAAAGGAAAGTAACAGTCTATGCTATCAGGATGCACACAAAAGAATTACACAGAGTCATTAAGTAGATATGTTGAAAAGTCTTGACGCATCAAGTGCGTTATGGTAGTGAATTTTCACAAAAACGTTTTAGATAGCAAATATATGTTTTTTTAAGAAAGCATGCATCATATTTGGTTACCAGTATAACATATATAGTAGAAACAAATTACCATGTTTCATCAAAATAGCTTTATTGTTTGAAAATTTACAAAAAATTTTCGAAAATAAACTTAAAATATTCCCGAAAAAACGAGTCTCTTGGCCAACAGTCCTTATAGGTTAACAGCAAATTGAGCTATTCAAATTTGAAGCATTTAATAAAAATTTGCTATCATAACGCACTTGTTGCGTCCCGAATTTCTTTTCTTACAAACATGCGTTATAATTTCGTGGTCGAAATTCAATACATTAAAGATCAGCTCAGAACTGATACGGACCGGGGGTTTTCGACTATCTAATTAAAACTAAAATTTCTTGAAAAACACAGTCTAATCCACGACAGGCAGTATGTATTCCGTCAGCGCAGATCAACTGCCGACCTCCTTTCCTTTGCCACCCATTCTTGGAACAAGTCTATGCAACTACACTGTGAAACCTAGACATATCCAAAGCATTCGACCAAGTCTGGCACGCAGCGCTGCTTAATAAACTACCGGCCTATGGCCTACCACCAAAACTCTGTACGTGGACACCAAATTTTCTCTACAACCGGAGCATTTCTGTTGTCGTAGATGGCCATTCCTCTAAACTGTATCCAATTATCGCAGGTGTTTCTCATGGTTCAGCTTTAGCCCCTAATTTGTTTCTTCTCCACATCAACGACCTCCTCTCTAGCACATCCAACCCAGTTCACAGTTACGCAGACGACAGCACCCTCCACTCAAATATAGAATATTCTAAGCCTGTCTCTTTAGCACAATTAGATGAGGATCGCAGACTCATGGAGGGTTCTATCTCCGTGGATCTCCAAAAAATATTAGACTGGGGAAGTAGAAATCTTGTTTCCCCCAACAGATCTACCAGGGGAACAGAGCGAATGCACCCTTTTACTGTCCAGGTCAGCAGACATCGAACATTTTGTTATGCTTTAAGTCCAGAATTAACAAGTTGCCTCTTTCCTCTTTGTCGACACCCACGCTGCGATAGTATTTAGGCTGTAAGCCCTCGTGGTGTGTTGTTGAAATATTAGAGTCAGTGATCCTTGATGATGATACAGGACACCAATCATTCCCTTTTAGATAATGCAAAGGTATTTTATAAATTGGACATGGGTTTTTGTAGTCCAGTCTGAATTGGCCATACCGTGTAAAGTACACGGATTTTCGTCATTCATGAAAAAGACATTTTGTGTTACTGGTTGATTATTTTTAACTCCAAAAACTCCGACAAAACCCAGTACGGCACTGTTTATCACGTTCACTTAACTTATGAACTACTGCTGTTTTGTACGCATGGAATTTTATCCTCTGCAAAATTCTAAATGTACTTGTGATAGAAAACTGCCGCATATGATTTCACTGAACGAGTGGAACTGCAAAGAACTGATTGTCTCACCAGTCGTTTATTTTCAGGATAGCATGCAGATCGTCTGTTGTCAGTTTACTAATTGATTTTCTTTTTCTAACTGCCCTATTATTTTGCCACTTGCCGAACCAATAGAAATTATACTCCGAATCGGAACATCACAAACGTTAAGAACTGGTGAGTTACAATTCATTGTGGAACTAAATTCAATCAATTTTGAACATGATATATATATATATATATATATATATATATATATATATATATATATATATATATATATATATATATATATATATATTGTAATGAAGCAGGCATGTTTAATGGATTTAATATATTTTTATATAAGTCGTGCTAAAGAAAACAGCATCAAAAGGCTACTTAATAGTAAACAGGCACGTCGAATGTGTTTGTTTACGTTTATTCGTTTTGTAGTAAATAAAACCGCGTTGAAATAATATTAATATAAAAGTTCACAGCGAGCGTCGAGACACGAGCGAGTTGCTGGTTGGCGCATGGGGCCGGACCGCGGTGGTGCTGGTCGAGGGTCGTTGCCCGGGCTATAAATAGAACGGACACCGGCAGATCCGGCAGAGAGAGCGAAAAGCCGTTCGCTTTACTCTCGCAAGCCGGTGCAGAAATCTCGGCGAGGTTGTTTCATCGACAACGGTAAGGTGGGGGCGCGTGACGCTGCGAGCTGGCTGCGTGCGATATTGGAGTGGTCGCATACTAGTCAGAGACCTTCCAGTCTTGCACCAGAACTAGGAGTGGTAAGTCACGGCTTCTGGACAGGATTGTTTGTTTCGCTTCGCGGATCGTGTATTGTGTATACCGTGTAGGAGAGGTGCTGTGCCGTTTGTCAGGTAGGCCTCTTCTGCGACTGTAGGGTGCAGCTGGGTGCATCCTGGTTTTAGTTTCGCGGTGTCGAACTATGTTGTCGCGGGTATATACAGGGTGGTTGCTGTAACGCGACTGTAGTACGATGCGAAGCGTTGTCAGTTAAACATCCTGGACGTTCGGGGCGAGTTAGGAATTGGGGAATAATTTCTGTCGCGTGCGTCATTTTTATTTATATACAGGGTGGTTGCTAAGACACGACTGTAGAATGGTGCGAAGTGTCTGGCCGGTCGTAAATTAACTGAAGTAGGGAACAGCTCGCTTCGCGTGCATTATTATCGGGAAGAAGTATATACAGGGTGGTTGCTGCAATAGACTGTAGAATGGTGCGAAGTATTGTCAGTTAAACACTCTGGACGTCGGCTAAGGGAACAGGGGAATTAGTTAGCTACATTAGGTAAAGGGGCGCCTAGCTGCATTTCTGTGGAAGCGCATGGCTTGTGCTTTTCGATTTTATGCGCCCGAATAACCTGGATATGTCGCTCGCTTGTCTCTGCATTCTTTTAACACGCTAATATTCATGCGTCCTTATAATGCACCGCCTGCTTCATTAACTTGACCCATTTAATAACGTAACATACTTGTTTATTTGTGTCTTTTAATTGTTACTGCTATTGTTTATTCTGCTATATAGAAAATGATTTGCGCATGGTGTAAATGATTTTATTTGCTATGTTATTCGCACTCACGTGTAATGTTTGTGTCTATTTGTAGATAAGTTATTTATTATACTATTTTAGTTAACGTTCGCCTTATTGACTGCACCTTAGTAGCGCCTTTGCATTTTGCATGTTTATAGTGCTTTTAAGTAACTATATGAGTACTTGGTAGTATAGTAAGTTTATATTTATCTGCTCACATGTTATTAGTTAGGAAAATAACCCAAGGTAAGTGAAAGTAAGTAATTAAAGCCTACTTAGCTTTCTTACATATACTGAAGTCACCGAAAACTGAACTCCTGGTGTTTATTTTCTCCACTTAAGCTACCACGGGACAAGGCTGTTATTAAACAGTAAATTGTAGCGTGTTACGAAGGCTCTAGCGGATGTCTTCACGGGGATCGTACCCCGTCCTAAATCTAGGGAACAAAGATGGCGCCCGAGGAAAGTAAGTTATGGTAATATGAAAGGTAAAATGGTAAAGAGTCAAAGGTAACCTGTTACAATATATTAACGTCGGTCTATTTCCGTGGCTATGGCCAGACACTGACGCGGAGGACAGTTTCGCCTAACTATCAAGGAAAATTTTCAAACCCCTGTCTTTCTGTAAGGAGTGTAGGAATTTTTAAGGTGCCTAACATCGCAAGAACACGGGCCGACGGATTTACTCCCCCTCCGAAGGGCGGAATGTGCAGACATTCAACTTGTTCAAATACAATGCGACAACCTCGGTTGATGTTATTTTTACAGTAGGAGCGGAGAAAGTGAAAGGGAAATCCTGGGAATCGAACCCAGTACCCTTCGGTTCAGAGGCACACGCCTTACCACTGAACCACCGAGGTTCCTACATGTGTTGCTGTATATTCGAGTGCACCATTCTGGCAACTATCACACAACTGTCAAAATATCTCAAAGGCCACCTCTTTCGAATGTTAATTTCTATATTTGAGACACATTTTTTTAATGCTTTTTAAAAGATAACTTATTTTGACTCTTACTGTATTTGTCTTTTATAGTAAAATTTATAGAATGAATTTTTGGAATGCTTGACATTTTGAGTATGATTTTCCTGCTTATCTTCCAGCTTTTCGTAAAAGAGTTCCAGAAGCACCTGTTTAAAATAAAGTGGGTTATGCACTGTGTCAAAATCAAATCAAACACTATAAATTTTTATATTTCTGAGTATCAAATGCCTTAAATGTTTTTTTTTTTGTTAGGATTAGATGTAGATGAGTGTGACAAGTTAACACAAATTTTAAACCAGAAGATCACTAATGCTATAATAAACTAAACTGAAACAGCATAAAATCATTTGAGCAGCCACCTATCATGGTACAATTGCTTCAGTTGGCATAATACTCTTTGCAAACCATTAGCAAGTTAAATAGGCAAAGCAACATTTAATTGCCTGATAACTGTGAAACTAAAGACACCGTAAGCGGAAAATACAAGCATTTGCTTGCTATATGTAGAAACAGGCAAATCATTTTAGTCCACTTCATTTAATTCCGATCGCTAAGTAATACCAAAGTTTGGACGCACCAAATGCGTTACAGTTGTGAATTTTCATAGAAATGATCTAGAATCTAGACTACACTTTAAGAAAATTATATATATATATATATATATATATATATATATATATATATATATATATATATATATATATATATATATATGTATGTATCCAACCGCTAACTCAGAGAATAATTAACCGATTTTGATAAAACTCGGCAAGTGCCTTTCTTTTATTAATAGCTCGGATGAGTTCGTTAGCCAGAAAAATATGACACGGTTTTCCGGGAAAATTATGAGTTTTCTTTCGAAATCTCAGAAAATTACAAAGATATTTCAATCAAATTTGGTGTACATATTGCTTTGGGAAAGACCTAACTATGTGCGAAAATTCAGCTTTCTAGGGTTACAGAAAATTAAGCTATTCAAATTTGAAACATTTATGTTTAATTCCACCGCCTACATTGAATAGTTTATATGAGATCTAGTTGTGGTAGTCATGGTAAGGTAACATATGATTATTATTACGCAGGCCTGTTAGACGCTCTAACTGACATTTACCGTATATGATATGAGATCGTTTATATTATGTTTTTTATTTATTTGTTTGGACGAATTATTTGTGTCATTTGGGAAATTTTTATATACAAGTGCAAATAATTCCTTTATTAATGTTAGTGGGTGGATTAAACAGTGTTTGTTATATTTTATCAACACATATATACGTAAATGGTTTATAAACTGTCTATTTGCATATTGAATAAATGAATAAATATAAATAATCGAAGTTTTACAAAAGGGCTGATATTATACAGGGTGGCGCGTTTCTACGGTAAATCTGAATATAATTATTATTATACAAAAGACGAGAAAAAATTGTATAAGTTAATTTTAGGGTGTCTTGAGCTGCATCTTATAAAATTATTTTGACAATCACCGGCTGGCCCACAAGTCGATCGTTGGTGATTTTTTTTCGAACAGCCTTATTTTATTGCATTTTTTATCAAAATATGTTTGTAAGAAAAAAAAAATCAAGACGCAGTAAGTGCGTTTTGGTAGCAAATTTTCATTAAATGCTTCAAATTTCAATAACTCAATTTGCTATTAACCTAAGATTTGTTGGTTAGAAAACCAAGGTTTAAGCTATATTGCGGGAAAATTTTTGTACATTTTCAAACAATAAGTTATTTTGATAAAATATGGCACATTATTTCTACTATATATTTTGCTCATAACCTTATCTCGTTTCTGTGCTTCTGTGTGCTCTGGAGAATGCATTGACAAGTCGTTATTGTAGTGCAAAATTAAAATTTACTAAATGTAGTTTTGATAAAGCAGAATGAAAAAAGTGAATTTATTGACTGAGGAGTAATATTGTCTTGTATACTGGAATAGTGTTGGAAAATGATCATGTTATATTCTATAAATTAATTAATTATTAACATGTTATGTAAAATACTTCAACCACTTTATTTAAAACGTTAAAATAGTGTATGTGCTTGTCATAATAAGGTTACTTAAAGCACGAGGGATATACTGTTTGGTTTGTTTTATTAGTGAATTTTCATTTTAAAAAATTCCCGAATAGAGAGGTATCGATGGTGAGACTTTGCAAATGAGTGCGAACTAGGACCCCGAGAACCCATATCCGGGGTTAGTTTCAATTTTTATATGTTTATATATATATATATATATATATATATATATATATATATATATATATATATATATATATATATATATATATATATATATATATATATAGATGTGTGTGTGTGTGTATGTATGTATCCGCAAGATAACTCAAAAAGTTATTAACTGGTTTTGATTAAACTCGACAAGAATCTTTCTTTTAATCATGGCTTAGATAAGTTCGTTAGCCAGGAAAATCGGACAAGGTTTTCCTAGAAAATTTTGAGTTTCCTTTCGAAAAAAATGTTTGTCTCTGAAAATTACATAGCTATTTTGATGAAATTTGGTGAATATGTTGCGTTTTTTAAGATTTCTCGCATTGTAAACTGACGTCCAAACTGCGACACATTACATAGAGCAACACTTATAAGAAAGAACACAATGTTTTTATATGTTGTGTATTGTGTGCTGCCTAAGATACCATACTAAGTGCAGCAGGTCCCTTCCAACACTATAGGATTAAAAATGTATTGCCAAAAAAATAAACAAATTGCTTATCCTTTAACCAAAATATTAGTGATTTTTTATTTTAAAAAAGTCGGTAATGGAGAGGTATCGATGGTGAGACTTTGCACATTTTTTTTCAAATATCCATCCGATAACTCAAAAATTAATTAACCGATTTCAATGAAACTCGGAAAGTACCTTTCTTTTATTAATGGCTTGGATGAGTTCGTTAGCCAGGAAAATCGGAAAGGCTTTTCTGAGAAGAATTTTTTTCCAGAAAATTACAAAGCTGTTTTAATAAAATTTAAAGGGTATGTTGCCCTGGGAGAGACCTCACTACGTATCAAAATTCAACTTTCTAAGTTTATAAAAAATTGAGTTATTCAAATTTTGATTTTTCTTTCGGAATTTTTTTTTTCCAAAAATTACAAAGGTATTAAAATGAAATTTGGTGTATATGTTGCCTTAGGAAAAACCTTACTACATACCAAAATTAAACTTTCTAAGTTTATAGAAAATTGAGTTATTCAAAATTGAAGCATTTAATAAAAATTGACTACCATAACGCACTTGCTGCGTCCCGAATTTTTTTTTTAAAGAGCAGGTGCAGCAAATTGGATAATTGCAAATTTAATAGCAATTAAAAAGCTGAATATAAAAACAAATTAGAATCAGATTGTACTTTTCAGTGTTCATCACAGGTGCCAACCTTCCTTTATAAAATTATGTGCCATGTACTATCGAGATTGTGTACATTTTAAAAGACAAATTCAAAAAAACAACATGGACTCAAATAGACAATGATACGTTTCTTTATAATTAAGGTAGTATTAAGTAATTAGGCATAAGCGGTAGAGTAGGGTGTAAATAAGTGATGTAGAAGAGACTAAGGAGTTTGGATGGTACGATTTACCGACAACAATGTGTGTATAATATGTTATATTATAAGAATTTGTTATAGCGTAATCACAGTAGTAGCTATAGTAAGTAGAAGGCGGGCTGTCATAACACCGAAAAATGATGGCAGTTCAGAATTTTGATGGGAAGAGAGGATGTCAGTTGAGAATTTGGAGTAAGAAAGTAGCGTCGTTTTGGGATACCAATTTAAAAGAGAAGAGTTAAAAGTTGAAACAATAAATACAAGTACAAGTGAGGGTTTGCCAGTCGATAAGCCATTGTTTAACAATTTGGGACCAAAAATTGATAACTTCAAGGTAACAGCATAAAGTTATAAACTACTTACTGTGGAGTATTATGGTAGCTGAGTGATCTAAGGCAAGTAAATAGCAGACCTGAAGCTCAATAAAATCGATCTAAAATCATATTTTAATGCTGAAGACAGATGTATCAGTGGTGCGAACTTGAAATTGAAATAAATTAAAACCAAACCAAGACTGTAATTTTGAATGTATTGTGCTGAACAATTTTCAAGACTGGAATTTTGAAGTTATTGTGTTGAATAATTTTTAAGACATTCGTTAACTCACACAGGTTTATTTCAGGAAAAATTAAGTAGATATAAGTAATTAATAAGGTATTGATCAATGATAAGAGGTAACGAGAATTCTCAAATTAAAAAGTTAATGTTCAGTTTTCTTTTCGTAAATATAGATTTATGTATATAAAAGATATTGTTGTTTTTATGCATTTTGTATAAAGAGAGAATCATTGACCAAGTTTTGAAAGTTAAAGCATTACTTGGATTGTTATTTGGCGATGAACACACATTTGAGAGCATTTAATTTTGTTTATTAATCAAGAAAAAATATGAGTTAAATGCAACCTGAGACTCAAAAAGGGTCTATTTTAACATATTAATGATAATAATTAAATGTCACAGAACCCAATATACATACATACATTTGTATATATATATATATATATATATATATATATATATATATATATATATATATATATATATATACATATATATATATATATATATACATATATATATATATATATATATATATATATATATATATATATATATATATATATATATATATATATATACAGGATAGTTCCACTTCGACGGTTACAATTGGGATTTTGTTAACCGTAGGTGATACAAAGATGTCTATTTATATTTATATTTATATAGAAGTATGCTCCAAGTCTGTATGTAGTATGGACCAGTTTCACCAAGTAAGGGCAACAACAATCAATGAAATAATCGAAGACGCCACTCATTGTAAGCCACAGAGTAAGATGCATGCTATTCAAATTGGATTGTGGTCAAACCCCAGAACTTTTACTTGCTGTAATAATTAATAAATATGTGTTATAATAAAATTGGTGGTCTTTTTCTATTACAGAGTTCCCCCACAATACCTGCTTACTATTATTCCTATTTGATGAAGGGCGGTTGGTTTGGAGTTGCAGAGTGGACAATGCGACTGATGATTCGGTGGTAAATTTGCAGATATCTCACGGAAGGCTTTTTGTATTTTTTGAGAAACATGCTTTTTCTATTACTTAACAAGCACCTCCATAATACGTGCTTACTATTATACCTATTTGATGAAGGGCGGTTGGTTTGGAGTTGCAGAGCGCACAATGCGACTGATGATCCGGTGGTAAATTCGCAGATATCTCACGGGGGGCTTCTGTATTTTTTCAGGAACATGCTTTTTCTATTACTAAACAGAGTACCTCCACGATACCTCATTACTATTATTCCTGTTTGATGAAGGGCGGTTGGTTTGGAGTTGCAGAGTCGACAATGCGACTGATAATTCGGTGGTAAATTTGCAGATATCTCACGAAGGGCTTTTTGTATTGTTTTAAGAAACATGCTTCTTCTATTACATAACAAAGTACCTTCACAATAGCTGATTACGATATACCTATTTGATCAATAGCGGTTGGCTTGGGGTTGCAGAGTGGACAAGGCGTGGCTGAAAATTCGGTGGTAAATTTGCAGATAAGCTCACGGACGGGTTTTCGCTTTTTATTTCAGAAACATGCTTAGAATTCCCCTTGGATGAATAAACCACAAGAAAAATAACTTTCAAACAACTCCCAAAAAAGTCGCAGGACCTGGGGAGAACAGTGGTTCAATGCGGGGTAAACAAGATTTTAAGGAGGTATAGCTGTAAAATGGGATATGGGCAACTTATATAGGTCCGCCTAACCTGTTTTTTTTAGCATTTTTCGTTTATAAGTATTTCCTTTTTATCTTCTTCCCCGCCCATTACACCCATTTACACCTGGTCCCGTAAATTTCTTAGCGGTTGCTTTCAAGAAATGTGCGCATGTTTCTGAATTTTTTTTCTAAAAGCCTTCGGTCATCTCATCTGCAAATTTACCCATTCAGTAGTTATGCCTTCTTAGAAACCTTGGAAATAGTCTAAGAGGCGAATGGTACATTCTAGCTTCATTTTAAGCAATGAAAGCTGTTGTTCGTCTTCTCATTGCGTGGTGGATGAAAGTTGCATTCAGTGAGAAATAGTTAAAAATTAATAGTTCCAGAAAACCCATGTACATATCTCACACTTTTAATGAGTAATGATAATTATTCAATCACGAATAGGTAATGATAATGTTATCTGACTTTCCTTATCCAAGCAGATGAACTTGCCTCCTTTATACTTCCTATAATTGAATAGGTTTTAAATTTTGAGCAGGTAATTAATTAAATATGATCTAAATGATCTAAATATGGAGCACTGATAAACGATTAAAAAGCTTAAAGACTATCAAAACGAAACTTCAAGCAATCAACATTCTATGAAATATTTACAAATGCATGCATTTTTCCACTAGATTTAAATTCGGACTTCATGTGACGTATTCGCGCGTCACTTTCTGATTGGTCAAAAGTTACCAGACAACCTATCTAATCCATAAACCTTGTGTCTCTCCAGTAAATAGGTTAATTGACATTACACATTTGACGCCTGACACTCATCTTGGCTATTGGTTACTCTAGTAAGCGATTTGTACCGCTAGGGTGTTACCAACCTAGAACACGTAAAACCCTAGAAGTCGTTAAAAATCTTAAATATTTTAACCTTTTATTTTTTTTTCTCATCTAAATCGATTTTAATGGGCACGGTTTTCGTAGCTAGGTTTCAAACCCTAAGAAAACCCGTCACAAAGTCATTTTAGCTTATATAAAATCATTAATTTATTAATAAGTTAAGTTAATCGAGTCTTGATTTTTAATTGTCTGTCTGACGCCACCCACATTAATAGGTATGAACCCATACATTTTTCAGAATGGCACTAAATCCCATGTTCTGCCCTGAGCAGCCACTAACTTTCTCTTAAATTTTAGTAACTTATTTTGTTATTAGCTTTTATATAAAATAGCATTTATTATGTTAAAAATTATGAAGTCATGTATAAAATAAGTTGCTCTAGTTGAGCACTTAGTATAGAACGCTCTGTATAAGGTACTGAAGACATTAACCGCGCTTTACTCACAACCAAGCTTCACTAGTCTGTTCACTTAAACAGAATCTACGACATTGATTAGGAGCGCAGATATGTGTTATCAAACAGAGTAGTGACATTTTGAAAATTTTCGAAAAAATCGAATAAACTCGAAAACTTTGCATTTTTGACATATAATGCCTTTTTAGCAAATTTTTCGTAAAAAGAAAAAATCACTAATGGGGAAATCTGTGTATATATATATATATATATATATATATATATATATATATATATATATATATATATATATATATATATATATATATATATATATATATATATATATATATATATATTGTGACGTTCTACGGGTTTCTGGATTCGTTGATTAACAAAACACAGCTTTTCAAACTACTAATTTATTATTACCAACTATCTTCCAACACCAGTGTCAACTAAAATATATCTCTTCTCTATCACTAAATGTCCATAGAACTATATTCCACTATCGCCTTCTATGATCGCTTCTTATCGACCAACACTTACTCGCTTTATACTTTATGATCACTTTCACACCACCTTATTCAATACTTAACTCCTTACTCTGCGCATCGCTCGTCTATTTATATATGTCTATAGAGATTCTAGACGTTCTACACTATTCTACACTACTCTACACCTGTCACTTCTGGTTTATTCTAGAATGTCATTCCAGAGTGTTTGCTGTGACAATATATATATATATATATATATATATATATATATATATATATATATATATATATATATATATATATATATATATATATATATATATATATATATATATATATATATCACACCGAAAGCTCAAAAAATAATGAGCTGATTTTGATGAAATTTGGTATGTACCTTCCCCTTGCAAGTGGCTTGGACAAGTTCGTTAGACAGAAAAATCGGACCAGTTTTTCCGGGAACATTTTGGGTTTTCTTTCGGAAAATTTTTGTATCTCCGAAAATAACAGAGCTATGACAACCAAATTTGACATATACGTTTGCACTATCAAACTTACTCTACACATAAAAATTGAGATCTCTAAGTTTATAAAAAATATATAGGCATTTCAAGAAAAAAATGTTGGGTGCCACTGGTGATTAGAGGAAAGCACAAGAAGAAAATATTTTGTGTGATTAACAAAACGAAGTGAATATTACATACAACGGTTGAGTTTTCTTGGCACAAAAGTGTCAGAAAAAATATTTTGAAAATTTTATAATTCTCTTGTTGAAACGTCAAAGTCGCGATTTGAAACGTCAAAATTTGCAATTTTCAGACAACGAATTTGAAGGACATACGGATTATGGGGGAAAAAATCTCTTAATAAGTGTGTTTCGCAAAGCCTTAAGTTTCAGCTCCAACCATCATTTCATTTTACTAAAATATTTTCGGAAAATCCATTTCAATAGACCCTCTTTATGACGCTTCGGCAATGGTTTCCGCTATAGGGTTTATGGTTAAATAGTCTATATTTTAGCAAATTTTCGTAGAATTTTTTTTATTAAGAAGACCTCGACCTATGAAGTTTAAAAAGATTTCTTCAAATGAGCGCGAACTAAAACCCATATACAGGGACAGTTTTAGCTTTTGCCTGTTTACATATATACAGGGTGACGCATTTCTAGGTTAAAGCTCCATATATCCGTTATTATACAAGATATGAGGAAAAAGTATATACGTTAATGATAGGGTGTCTCGAGCTGTATATTTTTATATATATTTTGACAATAACAGGCTGGCCCGTAAGTCGTTGGTGATACGCGCTTTATTTTTTTAATAGAACACCCCTTATGTTGTTGCATTTTTGTGTTTTCCATCAAATTATAATGCATGTTTGTAAGGAAAAGAAATGAGATCGTTCATTCTTTTTGAATTACTTCAATTGTTTTGCAACTTCTCACGTTTTTGGCACATAATTGAAACGCATATCATAAATTTTGATATGACGTTTATATCAATAGATAGCGGAGCCCCATGGAAATGACATTCAGAGAGCTTTTTCTTTGTATTGCTCGTCGAAAAATCGAGCTGCCGTATACAGGTACTTTCAAATAGTGGCTGAATTTGAAAAGTTTTCGCTGAAATGTTTTTCGTGTTTTCTTAGAAATCATTTTTTGTCAGATTTTTGTGATATGTTGGTAATGAATAATAAATGTTCAGTAAGTTATTGTAAAAAAAAGTTGTCCAATTTTTGTGAAAAATATAATTTAGTGTAACATTACTGAAGGCAATTTATGTAAAAGATTTTTTTTTTAAAATTGGGTCCTAAAGCTGTTTGTGAATAATTATATCTTGACAGGTGTGTAAATAGCTTAACGAGGTTCGTTGGCCAGGAAAGCCGGACCTGTTTTTCGGGAACTTTTAAGGTTTATTTTCGAAAAAAATTTGTACTTTTTGAAACAACAATGCTATTTAAATGAAATATAGTACATTGTTAATACTGTATAGGTTATACTATCAACCAAATGTCCTTCTTGTAAAAACAAGACATATTTTCCATTAAAAGCAAAGTACTGGTAATTCCGGTTTAACCGGAAGCACCATGTACTTCAATGTAATGGATTCCTCAAAAATGCTTATGGCCAAATCCGAATTTTCTCCTTCAAATTCGGATAACACGGCCGTAAACTTCTAATGAACGCGAGTCGCCAAACACCCTGTATATCCCCTATACATTACAGTAGGTACTAAAACGTACACAGTTGTCTCATTCCTTATTTTATCTCTGTGTTTTACTTTAACTTCCAGGTTCGTTTATTAACAGAACCTAAACAAGGACACCAGTACAACTATTTGCTGAAACTTTGCAGCCTACAACAAAGATTATATGAAATTATTGATTATTGTTGAACTACTTGACACTTACCACTTGAATGTAACATTGTGCTTTGTTATTTGTATATGTCTGTACGTATCAGGTTACAAACATAATATAGTTGAACTAATATTGACATATCCGAAGTGTGACGTTAAACAAGCTGTCGATAACAAATAACGATATGTTCACGAAAAACTTGTAGCAGTTACTTGTCACTGCTTTCATGATCGTTCAACATACGAAAATAAAAAAATTGTATTTTAGCAAAACTCTTTGTTATATCAAAGAGAAAGAAAACTTCATTGTATACGTAAGCAGGGAAATAGCAGGTGTTAGAGCTTTCGCTCGTACATTGCTGATTTACGGATAGGCGCCTCCACTAAAATACAACACTTTGTTTTCTCTATTTCTTTATTTCAAGAAAAGGGTTTCACTTTTGCGCAGCTAAGCGATACTTCTGTTAGATGAGTTATAAAAAGATAAGCAGATAATTAATTATTTTTATCCCTCCAAAACAGCACAGACCAAGTCAAAATTGCTTTTAGTTACAGAGACATTTGTTCCAATTTCCAATACGTATAAATAAATTCAATTTAATTATATCCTATCTGATGATGCTCTCAAGCAGCGAAACCGGTTACAGAGAAAAAAAATTCTAAAGCCAGAGAAAGTCTCTGCATCTGTATTTATTATGGAATAGATAATCCTATCAAATTAATTATTTCTTACCTTTCTTGTATCAAAGTTAATTTAAATACTTTAATATATTTTTTTCGGAAAATTCGCTAAATATAATCACATAATAGGATCAGTTATTAGACTGTGACGAGGTCTTGACTTGCAGACCGTTTTTCGGTGACACAGGTTGATGGCTACTATCGGAGGATCTCGGGCGCCAGATTTTAAAGGGTTTACTCCCTGTTTTTTTAATATGTTTCAACAACACACCACGAGCGCTTACAGCCTAAATACTATCGTACAGTGGGTGTCGACAAGGAGGAAAGAGGCAACTTGTTAATTCTAGACTTGAAGGTTTGGGGGTTCGGAGGAGAAGGAAAAAAATGTGCCGGCAAGGAATTCCACAACTTGAAATTTCTCGGGACAAAAGAAAGGGCATAACAACATGTTCTATGTCTGGTGACCTGGACAGTAAAAGGCTGAATTCGCTCTGTTCCCCTGGTACATCTGTTGGGGGCAGCAGGTCGAGGAACTGTGGAAGAAAACTCATCTGAACAGTGCCCGTGCAGATATCTATAAAAGACAGAGAGGTCACCAACAACACGTCGGTGGGCAAGTGATGGCAGCCTTTGGGTAGGGGTAGGGTCACCGATGAGACGTATAGCACTCTTCTGAATTGAGTCCGGGATAGCAAGTGTAGAAGCGACAGCGGCACCCCAGATGTGAGAGCAGTATTCGAAGTTTGGCTTTATTTCTGAAGCAGATAAGGTTTAAAGATTAGCTGACGAAAAGTATTTGCGAGCCCGGAAAAGTAAACCTAATTTATTAGCAGCCACTTCTGCAATTGATGTGACATGTTGGTGCCAATTGAGATTTGGATCCACGGAAATGCCAACAAGTGAAAGGACTCACTACTTTGAATAATTTGTTTGTTCATTGTGATGGGTCTAGGGCTGGTGTATCTCTTATGAGATAGAAAGCAAGACTGAGATTTGGTGGAGTTGAATGGTACAAGATTTCTACTTCCCCAGTCTAATATTTTTTGGAGATCCACAGAGACAGAACCCTCAATGAGTCTGCGATCCTTATCAAATTGGGCTAAAGAGACAGGCTTAGAATATTGTATATTTGAGTGGAGGGTGCTGCCGTCCGCGTAACTGTGAACTGGGTTGGATGTGCTAGAGAGGAAGTCATTGATGTGAAGATGAAACAAAGTAGGGGCTAAAGCTGAACCTTGAGGGACTCCTGCATTAATTGGACACAGTTTAGAGGAATGGCCATCCACGACAACAGAAATGCTTCGGTTGGAGAGGAAATTTGTTGTCCAGGTACAGAGTTTTGGTGGTAGGCCATAGGCCGGAAATTTATTAAGCAGCGCTACGTGCCAGACCTGGTCGAATGCTTTTGATATGTCTAGAGCGACAATCTGGGATTCACCGTGTAGTTCCATAGACTTGTTTCAAAAATGGGTGACTAAGGAAAGGAGGTCGGCAGTTGATCTGCACTGACGGAATCCATACTGCCTGTCGTGGATGAGACTGTGTTTTTCAAGAAATTTTAGTAATTTGGTGTTTATATACTTTTTCATCATTTTAGAGACGATTGAAAGGAGAGAAATAGGCCTGTAGTTGCTAGGAAGCGCTGGATCCTCTCTTGGGGACGGGTTGTACTCGAGCAGTTTTCCAGTTACTAGGGAATATGCCTGTATTGTAAGATGTCTGAAACAGACGAGTCAGGACAGGAGCAAGTTCTGGTGCACATTTTTTGAGAACAATTACTGGGATCTCGTCAAGGCCAAAGACTTTCCTGGTATTAAGAGAAGGGAGCATCTTTCGTACCTTTTTAGTTTTGAAAATTATATCCGTCATTTTATGCGCGATATTGGGGACTGTTGGTGGTTGAACAATTGGAGGTGGGTTGAGAGTATAATTGTCGGCGAACAACGAGGCAAAAAGCTCAGCCTTACCCAGGGCGGTAGAAACAATTTCATCCCCTGAAACAAGAGGTGGGAACGTGCTCTTGCAGAAATTAGTCCCAAAGGGTTTGCTGCCGTTGGAGCTTGAGAGGACTTTGTTTTTGATTTGGTTATTAAACGAGTTTTTTGTCTCAGAAAGAATGCGGACATAGTGGTTTCTTGCGTCCTTAAATGCTTGAGCGTTTTCTTTACTAGGATTGTGAGCTTTGACCTTTTCAAGTCTGGCCTTGTCACATAATTTAGAGAACCAGGGCTTTTGAGTGACTGAAAAGGTTTTCTGTGTACGCGAAATAAATAATTCCATGCCAGCTTGGTTAACTTCGGTGAAGTTTTGTGATATATCAGACGCGTCAGGATGAGAGAAGCAGACAGACGCCCATGGAAATGAGGAAATGTAATCCCGCATTTCGTCCCAGTTCGCGGAGTTGTAGTGCCAAACGATACGTGGGTGTGATGACTGTGTGACCTCGGGCTGGACTGCGCAGGAAGCAGTGACCATGCCGTGGTCTGAGCGACCAAGGTGGCGGTGACTGATGTCTTATAGCATTCAGGTTTTGTAGTAAGTAGGAGATCCAAGGAATTTGAGCTGTGTGTTGTGATGCGAGGAAAGCATGTAGGTTGCTGATCCATATTGGCTAAAGATTTGCTGACTGCAAAGGCATCCGCTGCTCTCCCTTGTGGATGGGTTTTTGAAGATCCTAGCCAATCCTTATTATGGACATTGAAGTCACCAAGAAAAGTGACCTCGGAGGAAGGATTTTCAGAAATCAGATGGTCGGTTTTTTCAGAAAGGTAGTCTAAGAGCCGGACAAAGTTGTTGTCAGAAGGTGACCGGTAAATGCGACAGATAAATTCAGTTGCAGCCCTGGGAGAGAGTTTCATCCAAAATATGTTTTTTCTTCCAGCTTCTAAATTTGGGAGTCTGGTGCAGAGTATATTGCTACGAACATATGAGCACACGCCTGTATGCAATCTAAAGGTAAAGTAAGGAGCTCATACCCCGGGAAATTGCAATATACAGGGTGTATATCAAGACTGTTCGCTTTGTCATATTTCAGACGCTAAAAAGTTATTTTTTTTTCAAATGAAACACCCTCTATATTTTTTCTCAATCTTATAGAGAATTCAATCTGCATCGATCTATGGCGCACACAATACACCTATATTATATATAGTTTTAAGGTTAAAATAACTCTTTATTATATCGGGTCGAATTAAATAGTCTTTGACATTATTTAGTCAATTTATTATTATTATTATTATTATTATTATTATTATTATTATTATTATTATTATTATTATTATTATTATTATTATTAGTGTTAGTATTATTAGTATTAGTATTATTATTATTATAAGTCTGTGGAGCGAGAAGACCATGGAAGCAAGGTCACGTTATTTCCTTTTAAGAATCATGTAGTAACCTTTGCTGTATGAGGACGTGCGTGGTATTGCTGGAAAAAGGGTTGAATTAACCCTCGTAGATATGGAAGTGCAACAGGGTGCAGTACGTGTCGTATGTAAACATTTGCATTCAAATGTCTGTCAATAAATACTAGAGGTAACGTGCTACCGCATGTGATCGCACCCCATACCATCCCCCCTCCCCTGTGTAAGAACCGTATGCCGTTCCACAGCCAAAATTGACTTACGGCAGTTTAGTTTTTCCATTCAGCACTACTTGCGAGCGACCTATAATCGTCCTTAATCTTGATTTTTTTCGAAGAATAATATAAACGAAAACCTCTCTGAAAGC
This sequence comes from Tillus elongatus, assembly GCA_964006375.1. Taxonomy (NCBI): domain Eukaryota; kingdom Metazoa; phylum Arthropoda; class Insecta; order Coleoptera; family Cleridae; genus Tillus; species Tillus elongatus. Next base: position 219,629,445 of record OZ023263.1, read on the forward strand.
GTCTTTTTAATGGGACTCCGCTTATATATATGTATATATATATATATATATATATATATATATATATATATATATATATATATATATATATATATATATATATATATATATATATGCGCATATAAAAATGGAAACTGACCCGGATATGTGTTCTAGAGGGGCTAGTTTGCACTCATTGAAGATATTTTTTCAATATTCAAAAGACGCGATCTCCTCATTGGTTAATTTTTTCTACAAAAATTAACTTAAAAACCAATTTAGCGCATCACAGTCGTAACATTTATTAACAAATAGTGCTTTATAATAGAAAATAGATAATAAAAGAGAAACTTAAACATATTTAAGAGTTACTGTGATAATCGTATAATAAAATATTGAAATAAGAAATTAGACCAGCAAACCAATAATTGTTTGACAAAAACGAAATAAAATCAACCAGACATGCACTGATTTTGATTAAACGATGCGAGTGTTTGCTTAGGACCAGGATTAAACACAGATCCGGTACTGAGAGGTTGGTGTATCCCAGGTCGATTTCCGGTGTTAGTCTCTATAGAGCATCGCTGCAGGGAATGTATGTTCATGTTGTACGTATATAATAGAAGAGAAATCCTGGAACAGAATATATCAGCCAATAACCAGAGGGGTGATATGCTCTGACATATGCTGTTCTAGCCTTCTAAAGCCGTTGTTTCGCTTGTCAGTACATGGTGCCCTGAATGTGTTAAATTAGGCGGAAGAAGGTACAGCTTTAAGAGAATGTCATGCGTTTATAAACGGTTAAAACATAACGTTAGTTATAATTAAATTGAAAACTGTAAAAAAGTGTTTTCTTACAACATGCTATTTCTAGGTTACAAGATTTTATTTATTCATACACACGGTGTACCAAATTTTGTCTGCAAAGTTATTAGAGCCAATATTAGAGGTTATTAGAGTTATTAGAGAAAAGGAAGCGGGGCAAAATATCAGTCATATTTGGAACAAGCATTAAATTTCACAACACATTGCTAATTTAACTGTCTCCCTATCTCTAATAATAACGGGGATAGCAATACATTCTACTACAGCTTGAGACAGACTGTATATATATATATATATATATATATATATATATATATATATATATATATATATATATATATATATATATATATATATATATATATATATATATATATTGTAACAGTATAAATTGAGTAGCTAAACAGCTAGGCTAGTTTGGGTGTATTTGTGGTTCCTCCTCTGCTTTAAACAGAGAATTATTGGCGACGATCGGGGTTATTTCTTCTGGCTATCCCTCGTATACTGAATAAAATTGAGATCTTTCGTTAAATCATTTCTCTTTGAACTACCCCTGGTATGTCTTGTCGGCGGCTGCGCCGGCGTTGTGGTTAAGAATGTTGGTGGTTCGAGAATGGTCCGCATGTTGAGAAGGATAGATGGCTGGGGACGTATGGGATGAAGTGAGAGCGAACGACAGCGCTACCGGCTGTCAGGTAGGGAATGCGAATATTCCGGAAGGTTCGACAGATTTCGTTGGTAGTAGTTGGAGTTAACACGTGGTTCGTTCTGAGAAGCAAGTTGGATATTAATTATCTCCCTTAGTGGATTTAATTGCACTCAGAACATATCTGCAGTCTTTTGGTGATATCGTAATTTATGGATTTGGTGTTGAAGACTGTAGAGATACCCGTTTAAGGGGATATAAGGACCACTGTGAACTTGTCACGTTGTTGGAGTTTCGTATGCCCTCGTTGGAGGAATATTTGTGTTAGGCAGGAATCCTTGTACCGGCTGGAAGAATCTTTGTATTGTGCAGAAATCCGTGTATTTGTGCTGGGCGATTTTAGTACTGGATAGAGAATATTTGTGTTAGGCAGAAATATTTGTGTTGGGCAGTACCTTTAGCAAATTCACGTATCATAGGAGAATTTTTAGTGGAATAAGTCTTGCATGGAATAGTGAATTTTCATGTACCGAACGAAGTATGGCTATTGAATTAAATGGAGATTTTATGTGCTAGTCAAGAGCAACGAAATTGTTGGTAATTTTATGGCCTAGAAATCCAGGAATTTCAAGTAAGAATTTTCCGTTTTGTGATAAAGAATAGAGTGATAAGAGAGACAATCTTGATAAGCTAAAGTTTTAAATATTCACCTCTGTTAAATTGGCTAAAGTCAAACTGAATTTATTTTATTTAAACTTCAACAAATGTGGTACAGATTTTTATGAGACCCTTGTTAATATAATTGCTTCACTTTTGATAGTTACCACCGTTTATTATATATTGTTAGCATTAGTTAAGCTTATTGATTATCTTTGGGACTTGATATTTAATCAGGCCACTTAACTTAATTAACGTGTAATTAATTACTATTTGGGGAAAATACGTTGTAAGCTTTGCGTGCACGAAAAGTGAAATTTTTCCATAGAACAATTATTATTTTGGAGTACATTCATGCCTACGCATTAGATGTCTTGATTATTTTGTAGTAAGCCATTTCAGTTACATAAGAGAGACTCTTTATTTTAGATCAGAATTTTAGAACAGCTTTTTAATAATTTCTTGTATGCCAAAGAAGCTTAATAAAAGCTCTTATTTCATCATATTATAGGTGTGTTTTGGTTTTGTGTTTGTGTTTTGTTTTCAGGGCTGTTGAGAATTAGATCATTACCGTTACCTTTACTTGTGGGTCTATGAGACCATACCGTTCTGAAATTTAGTTTGTATTACCATAATTATAACTCCCTTGTAGCTTCCTGTGCTCGATTGTGGTTGGCTATAGTTGCCAGTGTGATCCAAGAATTCTTGGTTGTGTTGGATCTGGGCAAGGAGGTATATTAGTGAACATCTTATTAGAATATCCGAGAGTGGAGGTTAAACAATCAAGTGGCGCCCCTAGTTAACATCTTATTTTGACTCACGCCCATCTCCACTGTGTAAAAGCTGGCGGCCCTCTAACTTCCCGGTAACTTAGCTTATGCCAATGACAAATTAGGTTTGTGAATAGATTGGGAATTATTTGAGCATTTGTCATCTGGTATAAAAGGAAGTGCGTCGCAATATATATATATATATATATATATATATATATATATATATATATATATATATATATATATATATATATATATATATATATATATATATACAATATAATACGGATTTAACGAGGAGGCAAGGGACCAGCAATGATAGCTTGTAAAGACCGGATCTCGTTATATCAGAACTAAGAAGTAACTCCAAAAAAATTTTTTTATATACATACCTATATGTAAGTGCACAAACCGGACTACTCCCCTGTAACCTTTTCTATCAATATTGAAAATCAACGGTAACTGCCCAGTTGAACCGGAGTGAACAGTTTTATTCGCATAAAAAAACACATCCCTGTATATACTGTACATTATTAGTTATCTAACTTTATACACATCATAAAAAGTAGGCTGTGGTATTCATTCATACTGTCGATTTTCTTTTTCCTTCTTTTCCAAAAAGTTTTCTATTGAAGTTAATAAACTTAGCTCATTCTCTGAGGTTGAGGCCCTCTCTAAAAATATTCTAAGCTTTTTAGCGGAATCTATGGCATCTTGCAGTGAAACATTGGTGAATTCGGGGCTTTTAGATTCGTTATCCGAATCGGAATCTTCTATCACTTCTTGGGTAGTGTTCAAATTTGCAGCTGCAATTATCTCGGAATCTGTTGAAGTTCCCAGAGGATTATTTCTGTAGCGGTGATCCATCGCATCCGACACTTTGTAACGATTGCGTGTTTATCTGGCATCGTTACTGCTTTAAAAACATGTAAACAACCCCAGGTGATTTATTTCTGTAATGCATTTCAAATTTTAGTTTCAAAAATTACTTGTTGAAAATTTGCTAATATCTTTAACTACCCTAGAACCCGTACTGAATTCAGTTCATATACGTTGAAATTCAAATATCTAAAGACGCAATATTTATATTAGGGAAAAAGTATCGTTATATTCGTCATCGATAATCTCAGAGCGACGGTTACAAACAACCAAGCTGAAAATGGACCGTGTCCACAGTATTAAAAGGAGGTCTGACGTCGGACTGTGCCCATTGTAGTCTTAAAGGGGAATTAGTACCCTATATATATATATATATATATATATATATATATATATATATATATATATATATATATATATATATATATATATATATATATATCAGACCCATATGCCTAATGGAAAATCAGCCTTGAACGCTCGAAGTGTGGAGTGGGGCAGAGAGGTAAGGAGTGGTTTTCAACTGCCTGTTTCGAGAGGAGTTGGAAGCAAAAAAGCCGTGAGTTAATATCATTAGAATTATCGTGGCTTTTTAAATATCCTAAAAAGGGTATAAATTCACATTTTGTTATCGGTAATATCGAATAATAGTTGTCAGTGATTGTGATAAATATTTTAATCATGTTTTGATCTTAAATAAATGTTTCGTTTTACTGGAAAACGCAAGTCAAACAGTGATCTTTTGTTCTCTGACGTGGTAAACCCTCTAATCTGATCACAGGTACTCACCTAAATTACCGTGCTCTAGATCAGTTGGCTCTAATAACTTCGCATACACCCAATTGAATTTTTATTTCAGTAGAAAAAATGCAATCAAAGTTATCTACCGATGACGTCATAATACGTTTGTACGTTTAAAAATACGGGCCTAATGATCTCATCCAGCAGGTCGCAGCAAAAACAACGTATTCGGCGACAATTCATGGAAAATGCCTCTAGCTTTTTCCAATTTTCTCTCTATTTCTGGTAAGAGATTAAGAGCCTGTGGTGAGAACTGATAATTGGCCATTACCAGGTGGCATCTTCAACCAATCAACAGGTGACTATAAGGTATTGAATTCCTCCATGTGACCCAGTCTTGGTGAGTCTCTCCTGAGTTTTATTTGTGTGTGACTATCAAACTCTTATGCGGCATCCTCATTTTCTAATATCTGCAATAAGAATTTTCTATTCAACCTAACTAAACTAGAATTTTATTCATGTCAGTGAGATGTGTTTAGAAGCGAGTGTAATTTTATGTTTATTTCTTAAAATCTTGTCAGTATTGAAAATTTAGATAAATCACCCTCCAATTTGTAGATGATCAATGTTTGTTTGTGAAATGCCTAACCTCTGCATTTTTTGAAAATTTTATTGACAATCACTAAAGTGGAAATTCAACATCACATTTCTTTTAAGCTTCCCTCAAGGATTACTCTGTAAAGAATAAATCAAACTGGCCTGTTGTGGACCAATGATGTCCGCTTGAATATCTTGCTGGTTCGTTTGAATTAGTGGACTGTATTTCTTGTTGTTTGATATAATATATTGAACTAATAATTTACAAATGATGCACTTAATAATATGATATAACTGTTCTACACCTAGACGTGTTGCTCTTTTTGATTCTGATCGTTGAATGCTTGCTCGAAAATCAATACTCCCCGACTCCCATACTAGAGGTCCCTTTTACCTGAGGTACCCCTTCTTCTCTTGGTTAACTCTGCCGTCGGCTGGCGCCTCGACCGTTAACATGGCCAGTTCAAGATCTAGGAGTTCCATCTAAATCTTATCAAAAATCCTGACAACATAGGTGGAACTAAATGAAAGACAATAATTATACCATCTAATGTTTATTTTCTTGTTAGTAGTATGCACCTTTTGATTTCTTTCCTTTATACCTCAATTTTTTTTTGGTGTAACAATCTCAATTCTCAGCTGTAATTAGCAGTAGTTAATTTGCTTTCTGCAATTTAATATTTCTTCTGTCTTATCTCGAAAATTGCAATGTTAGTTTAAGACCTACCAGGAACATCACCTAATTTACTTCAATCACAATTTTTATCAATAATTTTCAATATTTATTTGTTTATATATCTGTTTAATTGAAAGCCAATTCCTACCCAAAATCTTTTATATTTTACGACGACACAAATTACAATTCTCAATACCGAATATCGAGATATCAAAAATTGAAACAACCGGTCTCTGATCTGGAGATCCAACAAATATAGGACATCGGGCAGAACGACTTAAAAGAGAAGTAAGTATTGAGCTATTTTAAGATCTTCCAGCCTCATAAAGTAATTCTGTTCTTGCTAATAATAAATCTGATAGATAGTTACTTTTAGGTTAGGGTTAATAGGCAATGGTGACCTCACCATCGACCAGATTTGGATCCACTTGAGATCAGTCACTCGCTACCTACTCAAACTTTTCTTAGGAAGGTTACAACTTGGGCCAATTTCATAACCGTAGCACATTTGCTCATCGTCTTCGTCGGCGATATCTTCGTCAGCAATAGCATCAGAAACGCATAAATTAACGTTTTTATTTCCATGCTCAAAATGAAAATCAGCATGCCTAAAACAATTTTGCACCGTCGTTTGTGAGACATTTTTCGATGCACGACCAAGGAGACGAATAGCTTTGAGAACATTTACCGACAGTTGACACTGATTCTAGTTCATGTGTCAATTATTTTTGTGACGAGTTGTCTCATGTATTTATATTTCAAAGAGTTGATAATTGTCTTATCTAAATGCTGCAGTCCAGATGTGGTATCAGCTGGCAGAGAAACTAGTTTGATGTTCTTCAAACTAGTCAATTGTGGATGTGCCATACAATTATCCACCACAGGCAAAATTTTTCTATTTTTTCTTTCCAGTTCTCTATCCCATTTTTCTACTTCAGTTTTAAAAATATCTTCAGTCACCCATGCTTTTTATTTGCAACATATTTCACCGAAAAACTCTTTATATTTTTAAAACATCTTAGTTTTCGTGCTTTGCAGTAACCAATAGTTTCGAAACTCAGAACCATCATAATTTACACAAACTAGTACAGTCTTTTGCCCTTTGGATAAGTTCCCATCAACACATTTTTGTTTTTGAATTTTAGAGTTTTGTTCGGAAACATTTTGTAAAAAAAAGTCATGTCAAGTCTGCGTTGAAGATATCACATGCCTGATATTCCTCTGATATTTCTCGGAAGTTATTTTGAGGCCAATCAGATGTGACTTCCTTGCTTACAAATTTCGCTTCCTCAGAAACCTTTCCTGAATTAATTGAATGTCTGTTTAAAACGAGACATCGAACTTGTAGAAAACTGGAAATTATCTCCTTATCCCATGTCTCTACCAAGAGAAACAGCTTTCTCCTGAAGAAATAAACGACTTATAGCAATGTTTGCGTGCCTCTGATATTTGAACCAATCAAAGAATGCTTTGTCCAAGTTCTCCATGTTGGCTGCTTTTAGACTTTTTCTCTTGTTGTCAATAATGTTTAAACCACTAGCCTAGATAATAACATTTTCGCACTTTAAAATTGTTGATAATGTAGACAATGCGATACCGTACTGCCTACAAACATCACTTTTTTCGTTTCCGTTTTCACTTGTTTTAATATCGCCATTTTCTCTTCAATGGTAAGGCGTTTTCTTTTAATGCCGGACGCGGACATTTTCTAAACAAGACTATTCACCTGACTCAAATGCGCGGTGATCGAAAACTGATCGGAATAAGGCGAAATTTCAAGATTTAAAGAGAAAAACAAAAAGCCACACAAATGTACAGTTGTAACGAACTAAAGAACGTTGATTTCAAGTGGTAAGAGGTACTCTATCATTGCCTGAGTGGAAACCCATCTTGTGTTGTATAAAGTAAAATTTATTACCCATTAGTGTAATGTCTCAATCAAGAAAGATGCACATTTACTCCTAGCGTGTCTGAATGGTCACATTTTTATCCCAATAAAAATGTGAGCCGGTCAGTGCATTAATATGTGACATACTACAACAAAAGGCATTGAGAACACCAAGGTGTAAAATTATATAAATATAAGTTTAATAAACACATTTTTACAGGTAAGATATAATTCAAAATTTAGAATAAAATAATAATAAAAACTGTAATTAGACTTATAAACCTATACATACCAATTACATCCCCAAATCGTGGGGCTATAAAACTTATCTTAACAGCAAATTCTTTAACAATAAAGACCCAATAGTGGGGCATTAAAACGAAACTATTACAATTAGTGTCCGAAACGTGGGCATTATTCGTTATTAAACACATCAATAAAAGCCAACTATAACAATTGACGCACCAACGTGGGGCTTTTGGGAAAACGAATATTCGTTATTAAAAAAACTAACATTCTAGATTACTTTTTGATTTGGTCAAACTCATGTAGTTTACTTTGTAGCTAATCTCTGTAGAAAAAATATCGTTTTCAAATATTGAAGAGACTGTTTCAAATGAGCGCGCATATATATATATATATATATATATATATATATATATATATATATATATATATATATATATATATATATAGCTAGTTAGTCAAAATTAAGTTAAAATATAAGACAGTTTTAACCATTTAAAGAAAACACAGGTCGGACGGAGAGTCAAAAAAGGCGCAGAACTAAAATATTGTATGTGGTTAACAAAATCTATCAAATATTATATATAAAGATTACGCTAATTTGGTGCCAAAGAAACATACAAAGTTTTTTTCGGTTTACATCTCATTTTTCCCTTCGTGCTTTGTTTCTTGTTTGGGAGATGCGGCCACTTTTGTAGTGGGACTTGCATTCGAAATAGTTTTGTCCGGTAATATGTTTGGATTTTCCTTTTATGTGAAAGCCTCTGATTTATTAAATTCGTACCTCAAGGTTTTCTATCAATTTTCAACGTAGTCTTGGTGCGTGCAACCAAGTGATATTTTTGATGGTGTTTTTCTATTTTTTGTTTCTTGGGTTTCTAGAAAAGAAGACAGTAAAGCTTTTAATTTGTAATATTTATCAAACCAATTCCCAAATACATTCAGTTTTGTCGTACATTTCTCCAGTAAAGCTTTTAATTTGTAATGTTTATCAAGTTTATCAAAGTTTATAGGGCTGAACTTTTTGCTTTGTTGTTCGCCAGCAATTCTACTCTCAACCCACCTCCAAATGTTCAACCACCAACAGTCCCCAATGTCGCACATAAAATGACGGATATCATTTTCAAAACTAAAAAGGTACGAAAGATGCTCTCTTCTCTTAATACCAGGAAAGCCTCTGGCCTTGACGAGATCCCAGCAATTGTTCTCAAAAATTGCGCACCATAACTTGCTCCTGTCCTGACTCGTCTGTTTCAGACATCTTACAATAAAGGCATATTCCCTAGTAACTGGAAAACTGCTCGAGTACAACCCATCCCCAAGAAAGGATCCAAAGCGCTTCCTAGCAACTACAGGCCTATTTCTCTCCTTTCATAAGAGATACGCCAGCCCCAGACCCATCACAATGAACAACCAAGTTATTCAAAGTAATGAGTCCTTTTCTCTTGTTGGCATTTCTGTTGATCGAAATCTCACCTGGTACCAACATGTCACATCAATTGCAGAAGCAACTGCTAAGAAATTAGGTTTCCTCTTCCGGGCTCGCAAATACTTTTCACCAGCTAATCTCTATACCTTATATACTTCACAAATAAGACCTAACCTAGAATAATGCTCCCACATCTGGGGTGCTGCTGCCGCTTTTACACTCGCTATCCTGCACTCCATTCAGAAGAGAGCTATACGTCTCATTGGTGACCCTACCTCCACCCAAAGGCTGCCATCTCTTGCCCACCGACGTGCCGTTGGTGACCTCTCTCTCTCTTTTTTTATAGATATCTGCACGGGCACTGCTCAGAGGAGCTTTCCTCCATAGTTCCCCCACATGCTGCCCCCAACAGATCTACCAGGGGAACAGAGCGAATGCACCCTTTTACTGTCCAGGTCACCAGACATAGAACATCTTGTTATGCCCGCTCTTTTGTCCCGAGGACTTCCAAGTTGTGGAATTCCTTGCCGGCACATGTTTTTCCTTCTGCTCCGAACCTCCAAACCTTCAAGTTCAGAATTAACAAGTTGCCTCTTTCCTCCTTGTCAACACCCACGGTACGATAGTATTTAGGCTGTAAGCCCTCGTGGTGTGTTGTTAAAATTAAAATAAAAAAAAAACCAATTTCCAAATACATTCAGTTTTGTTTCACATTTCTCCATCTGTATTTAATAACCTTAAACTTATTCTTCCAACAAAATTTTGGAAATCAAATCAAGTGTTTAATAAATTGGGTTACCGCAACGTAATTGAATTCAGCTAGATAGAGTTCTAAAAAGCGAAAAATTTACGTTTACCTCATCATTGTAATTAAATCTATAAATATGCTTTTTTACATAATGAAAATTTCAGTTTTCTCACAATAACTGAAATCTAGCTTTCGTAGCACCAGAAAGCTAATATCCTGTTCGGTTGTGTATGCATTAGCTTGACCATCTAAATTAATTTACTTCAAAATGTTCTCATCACAATCTGCAACCATGCAATAACTTGTTCGGAAATAATAAATAGAACAAAAACACAAAGAGTCAACAAGTGCGTTATGGTAGTGAATTTTCATTTAAATGTTTTTTATAGCAAATATGTGTTTTTTTTCAGAAAACAGGCATCAAATTTGATTACCAGTATAACATATATAGTAAAAACAATGTGCCATGTTCCACCAAAATAATTTTATTGTTTGAAAACGTCCAAAAATTTCCGAAAGTAAACTTAAAGTGTAACCGAAAAAATCCAAAAATCCGTTTCTTGGTCAACCTTATAAGTTAATAGCAAATTGAGATTTTCAAATATGTAGCATTTAATCAAAATTCGCTACCATAACGCACTTGCTGCGTCCAGAATTTATTTACTTACAAACATGCATTATATTTCGATGAAAAATGCAAAAACAAAGGCGTTTTCGGCTAAAATTTTTTTATTTGTATCACCAACGACTTATGGGCTGTGATTGTAGATATATTTTTTAAGATGTAGCTCAAGACACCCTATAATTAATGTATTTAATTTTTTTTCATACCTTGTAGAATAACGGATATATTGAGCTTTATTGATTTTTTACGAAAATTCGACAAAAATTATATACCATTAAACGATAAACTCTATAGCTAAGACAACTGCCAAGCATCAGAGAAAGGGTCTATTTAAAATGAATTTTCTGGAAACATTTTACTAAAATGAAGTACAATGAAGGTTGAAACTAAGACTTCAGGGTTTGTTAAACATTCTTCTTGATGCATTTTCTTTTCATAGCCCGCATTAGATTCAAGTTCGTTGCCTAAATGTTGCGAATTTTGACGTTTTAAATTGTCACTTTGACGTTTTGAGGAAAACCCCAATTTATTTTTCTTTAAATGCCCATAACTTTTTTGTGTTTTGACCTACAGCGCTAGGTAGTTTACATGTAGCAATATCAAACGATGTAACAAATTTGGTTGCCCTTACTTTGTTATTTCCGGAGATATGATTTTTTTTTCTGGGAAAACCTCGGCAGATTTTCCTGGCTAACGAACTTATCCAAGCCTCTTACAAAAGCAAGGTATTCAGGATTTCAGGATTTTGTCAAAATCGGCCCATTATTTTTTTAGTTATCGGTGTGATATATATATATATATATATATATATATATATATATATATATATATATATATATATATATATATATATATATATATATATATATATATATATATATTAAATTTTAAGGGCAGTTACGACCAAAAATTGAGGGCTATACTTTAAAGAAAGTCACTCTGTACTAAATACTCTATATATTTCGCCTGCATTCCAGGCATCCTCAGGAGGAAGCACTGTAACTAATTTAAAAGCAAGCCAGAAACATAAAAAACAGAGAAAACTTGCCATAAAACACATGCAAAGAACAGGAAGTGCAACACCATTTAAAAATTACACGTAACTCAATGCGAACATTTGTACGTTGAAAACATTCAAAGCCAGTCAAGAAAAAGCATAAAAAGAGTTAACAAGTTAAAAATATTAAAAAGGCTCTGAAAAATTCGCGTGTAATAATTTGAACATCTAACCCCATTTTTATCAAGTTTTGCACTTCCTGTATGTGTTTTATGGCAAGTTTTCTCTGTTTTTGATGTTTCTGGCTTGCTTTTAAATTAGTTACAGTCCTTACTCCTGAGGATGCCTGGAATGCAGGCGAAATATATGGAGTATTTAGTACAGAGTGACTTTCTTTAAAGTATAGCCCTCAGTTTTTGGTCGTAACTGCCCTTAAAATTATACAAATATTGGCACGCTAACGTGTAACGACTGCTACTTCTCCCTTATATATATATATATATATATATATATATATATATATATATATATATATATATATATATATATATATATATAAATCGAAATTGACCCCGGATATGTGTTCTAGGGGGCCTAATTAGCGCTCATTTGAAGATATTTTTTCAAAATTCAAAAGTCTTGATCTCCTCATTAGTGAATTTTTGTAAAAAAATTCACTAAAAGCATAAATTCGACCGACAGACCAGGCTATGTCATAGGCATGCTCCTTTCTGGCTATTTACTAACATATTCAATTCCTGGACAAGATGATTGCCTTCTATGTCCTGTTCACGTAACCACATGCTCTACAGGAATGCCTGGTTAAAGCTTACACAAGAAGTTCCAGACTGAAATACTTCTCCAAACTTCAGTGGAGGAAATGCCACAGATGTTTACCTTAAGTAAAGTGTTGGCCGTACTTAATCAATATTGATGTATGTCCAGTTTATTTCTCTCCATCTACACATGCACGAATGTCAACAAGTAGCTGTGTAAAAGCTTCACGTTCTCATGTTATAACTCAAAAGCTTTGAATTACGATTTACGAAAGGTAAATAAAACTTCTCACGCTTAACTTACTAGCTTCAGCAGTTTTTTAAATAATAACAATTTTTAGTAAATTTTCTTTAAGAAAATTCACTAATAGAGAGGTATAGATGGTGAGACTTTCAAAAAATTTCTTCAAATGCGCACAAATTAGGACCTCTGGAACCCATTTCCATGGTCAGTTAATATATATATATATATATATATATATATATATATATATATATATATATATATATATATATATATATATATATATATACAGGGTGACGCATTGAAAACGAAACAGACCGATTTGCGTCCAGAAAATTATTTTTTTAAGAAACGCTTAAACACGTCAATTTTAATATTGAGGGGGACATGTTTTGACATAAAACTCAAATTTGTCACATCAACCCCTTAAGGGTGGTGATAACAACCCTTATATTTTAAATAGGGAACATGGGTCTACTGTTACATCATTTGAAAGCTCTTTCTTTTCTGCATTCAGCACACTAATTTTTTTGGAAGTTTTATCAACTCGTTTAATAATTTTTCACAGTTGGAATTTCAAGAACGTATTTCATTCATTGTGAGAAGAAATGCACTAATTAGTCAATTTTTTGTTAAAAAAAAACTAAAAAACAAAACCAAACGTTCAAAAATGTTTATTCAGTTAAGTAAGTGTTCAAATTGTTGACCACCAGCCTCCATGCAAAAATACCAATTTTGTTCAAAACGAACAATGCGGCGTCGTAATTCTTCCAGAGACTCCGGTTCTGTTGATAAATTCTACTATTTAAATGGCCCCATAGAAATAAGTCTAAAGGAGTTCAATCCGGTGATCTAGGGGGCCATTCAATAGCACCTCTACGCCCAATCCATTGCTCTGGAAACTCTCTGTTCAAAAACTCCCTAACACGTTGTGAAAAATGCGGAGGGGCTCCATCTTGTTGAAACACTAATTGATTTTCTTGATAGCGATCATAATTTTCAACAATGTCAATAAGTAGAGGGTAAACGATATCTTCTAGTAACTCCAAATATGTTTCGCCACTCAAATTGCCATCAAGAAAAATTAGTATGATTAAACGGTCTCCAAAAATGCCGGTCCAGACATTCAATTTCTGTGGAGTTTGAGTGTGGACTTCGTGAAAGTTTCTTGGATTATTATCTGCCCAATAACGACAATTATGACGATTGACTGCAGAGTTTAATAAAAACGTACACTCGTCTAAAAAACAGATATTGAACAGAAAGTTCCAGTTATCAGCTATTCGTGCAGTCATAACTTCACAAAACTCCAGCCGCCGATCAAAATCAGTTGTTGTACAAGATGAATTTTATACGGGTGAAATTTATGATGCTTCAATATTCGCTGAATAGTTCTTCTTTTGATGTTTGAAACAGCGGCCAATTTTCTTGTGCTCAAAGTTGTCGAAACTTTGCAGCTAACTCCAAAATGTATTTTCTGTTAACATGTCTGTTCGGATGTCATTCATTAAACAAATTTGCGGTACGGTTGGCACAGTCATCGTTAAAAAAAAGAGTAATTATTTCAACTCTTTTTTTCTACAGAATACACCATTGTGAAATTAATTTTCGGTGGTACTATCAATAATAAACCGCATTTCTCTCATTCCGATAAGAAATGTTCTGTTTACAAACCAACAAAATATTGACTATTAGCACATTTCTTATCGGAATGCGTGAAATGCGTTTTTGCATCTTTAACTGTGAATAATTTTAAAACGAGTTGATGAAACTTAAAAAAAAATAGTGTGCTGAATTCAGAAAAGAGAGAGATTTCAAATGATGTAACACTCGACTCATGTTCCCTATCTAAAATATAAGGGTTGTTATCACCACCCTTATGGGGTTGATGTGACAAAGTTGAGTTTTATGTCAAAACATGTCCCCCTCAATATTAAGATTGACGTGTTTCAGCGTTTCTTAAAAAAGAATTTCTCTGGACACAAATCGGTCTGTTTCGTTTTCAATGGACCACCCTATATATATATATATATATATATATATATATATATATATATATATATATATATATATATATATATATATATACATATATATATATATATATATATATATATATATATATATATATATATATATATATATATATATATATATATATATATATATATATATATATATATATATCTATCCAACCGATAACTCAAAAAATAATAAACCGATTTCATTGATTGTTGTTGCCCTTACTTGGTGAAACTTGTCCATACTGCATACAGACTTGGAGAATACTTCTCTAGCTTCACTGTTGGTTTTTAGTGGTGAAGGACGTAGCCAGCGCGTGAGCTAACTGGAGCAAGTGGCCCTTCGAATTCTGGAAGTTCTAGGATGTTCTTCAATGCTTCTGTGACTATAGTTTCGCTGCTTGACAGCATTTTCAGACAGATTAAAATTGAATTAGTACGAAATCATGACAACTACAAATAAATATCTGTTGCTAGGTTATGATATGATGTTTTGATCAAAAAATTTTATCAAATAGAACTTCCAGAATTCGAAGGGCCACTTGCTCCAGTTAGCTCACGCGCTGGCTACGTCCTTCACCACTAAAAACCAACAGTGAAGCTAGAGAAGTATTCTCCAAGTCTGTATGCAGTATGGACAAGTTTCACCAAGTAAGGGCAACAACAATCAATGAATTGAAGAGGTCTTCTATCGAAGAGCTTGCCCATTTGTATAGAAAATTGAAAATCAAGCAGATGAACGCTTCCCAGAATGCATGGTTTAACCAAGAGTGCATAAGAAAGAAGGTCATCCCGAAGTACGTAATCATAACAACTACTATAACATCAAATCAATCAAAAATTGCTATTAGAAAAGCCAGTTTCATCTGGCTGAAAGAAGAATCCAAGAAATGGTTTTCAATTCGTGATAGTTTGCTTCTTTATATCAAGGTAATCCATTCAGAACTTGCTTATAAATTACATCCAGTAGAATTTGATATATTAGATGACCAAATACATATTTTAGTTAGTGAATTGAAATTTAAAAAACGCTTAACACAGACAAACAAAATTAGAAACCTAGAAAGCACACAACATTTACATAATCGAGAAAGATCTCCCCCACAAACACATAAGTTTTACAAAAGGTTTGAAAACCTCAGCGATACAATTTTTACAACTGAAGAAATTTCTTTTCTAAATAAAGGATATAAATACTGCCCAAAATTTAAATTTACAAACAAAATTAAAGAGATATTAGCTTCTGAATCCGAAATTGCTTCCAGATCTATAAGGCAATATGAAAAATTAAAAATATGTGAATTTTTAAGACATTTAACTTCAAAATATGACAAACGTCAAATTAACGAAACTCAAATTTTAAAATCTGTTCAGCATAAAATATTAGACAATGATTTAGTTTTTACTAAAGCTGATAAAGGAAATACAACTGTAGCTATAAGTAGGGACGCATATAACATTAAAATTAATGATTTTATTACTACGGAAAATTTAACAGAAATTAGGAGAGACCCAACAAACGCATTTCAGACAAAACTAAAAAATGAACTTAAAAATGTGTCTCTGTTTAGTCAACAAGAAAAGAAATATCTTTTATATAAAAGCCCGCAACCACCAAAATTATATGGCCACCTGAAAATTCATAAGCCAAATAAACCAGTGAGACCAGTAGTTAGCTATGTTAATACACCTAATCATAAGATAGCGAGCAAACTGGTTTCACTTATTAAATAATACAATTACTTTCCAAAATATTCAGTTAAGAATTCTTATGAACTTACACAAAAATTAAATAACTTAATTATTCCCACAAATAGTAAATTAGTTTCGTTTGATGTTTGTAGCATGTATTCTAAGATACCCCCTAAAGAATGTTTACCTCTATTAGAAAACGTTTTAATAGAAAAGAACGTAAATGTCATAAAAAGACAAGAAATGATGAATCTTTTTAATGAATGTATAAAACAAAACTATTTTAAATTTAATGATAAAATTTATATGCAAAATGAAGGTCTGCCTATGGGTAGTCCGTTGTCACCTTTATTAGCCAACATATTTATGGAAAACTTAGAAAACCAAATTTTAACATCAGAACTTTCACATAATATTGTCTTTTGGTACAGATACGTAGATAATATTTTAGCATGTTTTCAAGGTAGTCATACAGAATTAAATGAATTTTTAAATTTTATTAATAGCTTTCACACAAATATTAAGTTTACTCTAGAAGAAGAAGCTAACAGTTGTATAAACTTTTTAGACTTAACAATTAGAAAATTAGAAAATAATTCATTTGACTTTTCAATATATAGGAAACCAACTTACACTGACACAACCATACCATACGATTCATGTCACCCTTTTTCACAAAAGCTGTCAGCCTATCATTCTATGATACATCGTGCATTTTCAATACCTATGTCACAAAACAATTTTGAAAAAGAAATTTCAATAATTAAGCAAACAGCATTTAATAATGGCTACTCTGTTAAAATAATAGATAAAATGATAGAGAGAAAAGAATACAAATTAGCGATTAATTTAATTTATCCAAATATTAGAGACAAAGAAGACAACAGATACGTTTCGATAACTTATTTTGGAACCATTTCAGAAAACATTTCAAAAATTTTAAACACTTGTACAAATACAAAGGTAGCTTTTAAATCTTACAACACGACGCGTGATTTGTTATTTAACGCGAAAGAAAAATCTTGTTTCCTGACAAAATCTGGAGTTTATAAATTAGCTTGTACACATTGTAACGCAATCTACATAGGTCAAACTTCTAGAAATTTTAACACCCGATACAAAGAACATATTTCTGCATTTAGAAATAACCACGCTGACAAATCTACATTTGCAAAACATATTATTGATACCGAACATAGACCTACAATAAATAACCGCATAGAACCACTACATTTTTATGATGACAAACGTAAACTAGACTTTTTTGAAGCTTTAGAAGTCAAAAGGCACACACACGACAATAACTACCTTGTTTTAAACGAACAAACTGATTTAATGAATTCCCCTTTCTTGGATATTCTTCTTTCTAATTAAATATGCCAAAGAAAATAAATTTAACTATTATTTCAAAAAAGTTGTAATAAAATAATGAGTTGATGTATGTCGATATTTTCGTTGTATAGAGACTACTTTTATACTGTTATTGTTTAGTTATTTTATTGTTGTAACTGTTATCATAGTTATTATAGGCTAGTTCTAATTTTTATGTTAAATATTGACATACATCACATAGACATTTTGAAAACCTCATCTGTCATCTGTGTTTCATTTTATTTTCTATTTGATAAAATTTTTTGATCAAAACATCATATCATAACCTAGCAACAGATATTTATTTGTAGTTGTCATGATTTCGTACTAATTCAATTTTAATCTGTCTGAAAATGCTGTCAAGCAGCGAAACTATAGTCACAGAAGCATTGAAGAACATCCTAGAACTTCCAGAATTCGAAGGGCCACTTGCTCCAGTTAGCTCACGCGCTGGCTACGTCCTTCACCACTAAAAACCAACAGTGAAGCTAGAGAAGTATTCTCCAAGTCTGTATGCAGTATAAACCGATTTCGATGAAACTCGACAGGTACCTTTCTTTTGTTAATGGATTAAAAGAGTTCGTTATCCAGGAAAATTTTGCGTTTTCTTTTGAAAAAAAAAATGTATCCAACCTATAACTCAAAAAATACTTCACTGATTTGGACAAAATTTGGGAATTACCCTTATTTTGCTAATGGCTTGGATGAGTTCGATCATCAAATGTTAGCAGCCAATTTCTCTAAGTAAAAAATTAAACAATATTTTTTAAAACGCAATATCTCTCATATTGTCTAAATGATTGAAACGAATATTTACAACGTAAAAGTACATAGACAGACGTGGCTGTGTACCAATTTTCAAGTCGTTTGATCAAACTAAAATAAAGTAATTCAAACTTAATAATAAAATAATCCTCAACATCCCTTCAGATTCTGTGATGACAGATGACGTTATATGTATCGTTATGCTATTCAAATAAGTCGTAGATAAAAATCTAAACAATGGAGGTTGTCGCAGGTTATCAGGCTGGACAGCGTTGTGAGAGAGAAACGACAGGGACGCCTTCTCGGTGCAAGACCAGGTAGTATGTTGTTACAGCTCTAGTTTACACAAAATATAATAGATAGAGCTGTACAATCAACTAAGAATTGTGTAATGTCAGCCTTGGACCATTTATTTCCTAATACCAGGACAAAGTTTCAAACGCCGTTAATTTTAGCATGCGAATGCATACTATAAATAAAACATTTCGGGACGCAGCAAGTGCGTTATAGTAGTGAATTTGCATTAGAATTGTACACTATTAGTAAGATATATTATTAAAACTAATTCTTTAAATTTAAATGGACCTTGGAGATCGGTTTTTAGAGTCCCAGTTAGTGATTATTTGAAAAATGTATATTTTATATGGAGCTAAAAAATTAAAATTTGGTCTTCTATAATATGTAAGTACTGCAAGTGCCTTTAAAAATTGTGTTACAAATTTCATTAAAGTTACAAAAGTTTTTCACAAAAAAATGATTATTTACAAAGGGAATGTACCTGTCGAATTATAACCATGGCAGGTATTTTTCTTATTAATTGCTTGGATGGTTTTGTTTTAATCAACCCATTCAATTTTTGCAAACAATAAATAACAAAAGTCTGGACGCAGCAAGTGCGTTTTGGTAATGAATTTTCATTAAATTGTTTTTAATAGCATATGTTTTTTTTTAAGAAAGGAAGCATCAAATTTGGTTACCAGTATAACCAATATAGTAGGAACAAGGTGCCATGTTTAACCAAAATAACTTTGAAAATGTACAAAAATTTCCGAAAGTAAACTTAAAGTGTTCCCGAAAAAATTGGTATCTTGGTCAACCTTATAGGTTAATAATAAATTGAGCTATCCAAATTTGAAGCATTTAAAGAAGATTATCTACCATAACGCACTTGCTGCGTCCCGAATTTCTTTTCTTACATAATTAAACGTTGAATGAAACAGCCTCTCGTCCAGACACCAAAATTTATTTCAGATCTTTTTCTTACACCCGACGCGTTTCGACACTCCAAGAGGTCATCTTCAGGGGATAAATTTGAACAATTCTAAAAAAATTGAACTTGAAACTATACATGAAGGTTTTCAAAGGTCACAACTTCATCCATTGTGCCAGGGGCCATGCAACACTACATCTGCATAATGCCAGAAAATTATCTTCAAGAACAAAAATCAATGCAAAAAATCGGCCATTATGGCCGCCCTTCTTCATGGCTGTTAGAGAATCGCCGATTTTTTGCATTGATTTTTGTTCTTGAAGATAATTTTCTGGCATTATGCAGATGCAGTGTTGCCTGACCCCTGGCACAATGGATGAAGTTGTGACCTTTGAAAGCCTTCATGTATAGTTTCGAGTTCAATTTTTTGAGAATTGTTCAAATTTATCCCCTGAAGATGACCACTTGGAGTGTCGAAACGCGTCGGGTGTAAGAAAAAGATCTGAAATAAATTTTGGTGTCTGGACGAGAAGCTGTATCATTCAACGTTTAATTATGGTAATCCCAGACGGTGTGACGTTCAGAAATGAAATTCTTTTCTTACAAACATGCATTACATTTCGATGGAAAATGCAAAATTGCAATAACATAATGCGTGTTCGATAAAAAAAAAGACAATTTGTATCACCAACGACTTATGGGCAACCCTGTGATTGTAGAAATATTTGTTAAGATGTAACTCAAGATATCCTATAACTAATGTATACAATTTTTTTCGTATCCTGTATAATAACGGATATATTGAACTTTATTGATTTTTTAAGAAAATTCGATAAAAATTATATACCATTAAACGATAAACTCTATAGCTAAGACTACTGCCAAAACATCAGAGAAAGGGTCTATGTGAAATGAATTTTCTGGAAACATTTTAGGAAAATGGACAATGACGGTTGAAGCTAAGACTTCAGGCTCTGTAAAACATTCTTCTTGACACATTTTATTTCCATAGCTCCTATTAGTTTCAGGTTTTTTGCTTAAATGTTTCCAATTTTGACGTTTTAAAACGTACATATAAAAATTGTGGTAGAAAATTTTCGTAAAAATATTTCAAATTCGATAGCTCAATAAATTTCCCCTTAAACCAGAATCTTCAATATTGAACCATAGTAGAACCTATGTAAACGCACGTGGGTACTAAATTAAAGAAAAATAACATAATGAACTTCGCGGATGTCTACAAATTTGTTCAAAAAAACCTCTTTTGTTGTTTATTGTTTGCAAAAACGGGATGGGTTGACTAAAACAAAACCATCCAAGCAATTAATAAAGAAAAATACCTACCATATTTATAATTTGACAGGTACATTCCATTTGTAAATAAATATTTTTTTTCTGAAAAACTTTTGTAACTTTAACGAAATTTGTAACACATTTTTTTAATTTAAAGATACTTGCAGTACTTACATATTATATCTAAGACCAATTTTTAGTGAATTTTTATTTAAAAAATTCACTAATAGAGAGGTATCGATGGTGAGACTTTGCAAAAATTCTTTCAAATGAGCGCGAATTAGGACCCCTAGAACTCATATCCGGGGTCAGTTTGAATGTTTATATGTTTATATATATATATATATATATATATATATATATATATATATATATATATATATATATATATATATATATATATATATATATATATATATATATATATATATATATATATATATATATATATATATATGTATCCGTCTGATAACTCAAAAAATAATTAACCGATTTAGATGAAACTCGGCAAGTGCCTTTCTTTTATTAATGGCTTGGATGAGTTCGTTGGCCAGGAAAATCGGACGGGGTTTTCCGGGAAAATTTTGAGTTTTCTTTCAAAAAAAAATTTTTTTTCCGAAAATTTCGATATAATTTGGTCTACATATTGCTTTGGGAAATACCTAACTATGTGCCAAAATTCAGCTTTCTAGGGTTACAGAAAATTGAGCTATTCAAATTTGAAACATTTATGTTTAAATCATAAGTATGTGGTTGCTGTTGGTTAGTCAATGCTTCTGTTATTGTCATTGACTCATGAAATTCATTTTTAACTTTTAGAGAAATGTCAATAATACTGAATTCACTGATTGTTAATCATTGGAAGCATTTACGATTATATATAACCCTATTGTAATTTATTATAATTTATCACCTCTGTAGTATAATTATTTTTTTTCTTACAACTCGCAGCGTTTTTAGTCAATTGTTCTTATTAATAGTCAATAGTTTCTTTGCGAATACACACACCTTCCATTGACTTCTGCTTCTGCCGCTGTTACAGTCCTTTTATTTAGAGGTAGAATTGTAACCACTCATACAAACAGTGTTTTTTAACCACGTGGCTGGGGGACTGACCGAATTCATTCCCAGTTGCTGTTGATTTACTCATATTCTCTTAATACGTTTGAAGATGTGGTGTCTACTTCATTCCAAGTCACTATTAACCGACTATTTATGAAATCAAATAAGTAAATTAAATCGATTGTCATAAAATATGTAGTGTATTAAGACAAGGGACAAAGAAATAAAACATATATAACTTCTGCTTCTGCCGCTGTTACAGTCCTTTTATTTAGAGGTAGAGTTGTAACCACTCATACAAACAATGTTTTTTAACCACGTGGCTGGGGGACTGACCGAATTCATTCCCAGTTGCTGTTGATTTACTCATATTCTCTTAATATGTTTGAAGATGTGGTGTCTACTTCATTCCAAGTCACTATTAACCGACTATTTATGAAATCAAATAAGTAAATTAAATCGATTGTCATAAAATATGTAGTGTATTAAGACAAGGGAAAAAGAAATAAAACATATATAACTGTGCACATTTTGATTATGTTTTAGGGTGATTGAGAGAGGTATTGTCACAGCATAATATCTTATTAAAGTTCATTTGTAAATAGGTTTAATTTTTATATGTTTATATATATATATATATATATATATATATATATATATATATATATATATATATATATATATATATATATATATATATATATATATATATATATATATATATATATATATATATATATATATATATATATATATATATATGATAACTCAAAAAATAATTAACCGTCTTTTATTAATGGCTTGGATGAGTTCGTTATCCAGAAAAATCAGACGGGGTTTTCCGGAAAAATTTTGAGTTCTCTTTCGAAAAAATTTTTTTCTCCGAAAGTAACAAAGCTGTTTTAATGAAATTTACTATATATGTTGCCTCAACCTTACTACGTACCAAAATTCAACTTTCTAAGTTTAGAGAAAATTGAGTTATTCAAATTTTAAATTTTCTTTCGAAAAAAATTTTTTTCTCCGAAAATTACAAAGTTATTTTAATGAAATTTTGTGGATATCTTGCCTTAGGAAAAACCTTACTACGTGTTGAAATTAAACTCTCTAAGTTTATAGAAAATTGAGTTATTTAAATTTGAAGCATTTAATAAAAATTCACTACCATAACGCACTTGCTGCGTCCCGAGTTTTTAATTTGTTAGCTCCAGATAAAATATAAATTTTTTCAAGTAATCGCTAACTGGGACTCTAAAACCGATCTCCAAGGTCCATTTAAATTTAAAGAATTAGTTTTAATAGTATATCCTAATAATAGTGTACAATTCTCATGAACATTCACTACCATAACGCACTTGCTGCGTCCCGAACTTTTTGTTGTTGGGCAAACAGTCATCGGCCC
Source organism: Tillus elongatus (assembly GCA_964006375.1). Taxonomy (NCBI): domain Eukaryota; kingdom Metazoa; phylum Arthropoda; class Insecta; order Coleoptera; family Cleridae; genus Tillus; species Tillus elongatus. Next base: position 219,652,987 of record OZ023263.1, read on the forward strand.
CACAATGTACAACATATACATGAATGAATTGCTTGCACGGTCGTATCAGGGTAGTGTCATGGGTTTTGCTGATGATATCGCCATATTTTACAAGGGATAAACGTGGAAATTTTGTGTAAAAAACTTTTACACAGTTTTCGTAGAAGCAATTTATTAGTGTTATGTAGAAAATGTTATTTATCAGATTTTCCTGAATTTAATGTAGATATTGTGAAAAAATTGCTAACTTACGTCAAACAAATGTAAAAAAAAATTCGTGTTACATTTTCTTAACCAATTCTTGTAAAAAAATGTCAAATTTTCTTGAAACAATATTTGTCCAGCAATTTGTTAAGCAGGAAATCTATTCTTTTTATTGTTCTTACAATAATATATTAGACAATTTTTGTAACTAAAAAATTTTATGAAATTAAAAAAAATAAGATTTTCGTGTAACATTTTTTGCAAATAAAATGGCAAATTTTCGTGGCAGAAAATTTGGTTTGCAAATTTTGGTGAAATTCTTTTGTGAATTTGCCTAAAAATGTTTTGGTTATAATCATAATTTGTATGGCAGCTGCATTCTGTGTTAAGTTGCGCCAATAAGTTCGTTAGCCAGAAAAGTCGAACCAGTTTTTTCGGGCTTTTTTGGGATGATTTTGTATTTTTTCTTATAATAAAATGAATTTAAGGAATTTTGTGTGTGTTTTTTTTGTTTCTTTTACGTCGGCCTATTTCCGCGACTATGGCCAATCACCGACGCCAGGGAGCAGTTTCACCTCACTATCCTGAAAATTTTGCCGAACCCCTGCCTTTCTGTAAGGAGGGTAGGGATCTTTAACGTGCCCAACATCGCATGGACACGGGACCTACGGCTTTACGTCCCCTCCGAAGGGCGGAACGTGCAGACATTCAACTTGCTCAAATGCAATGCCAGAACCTCGGTTGATGTTAGTTTTACAGTTTGTACCCAGAAAGTGAAAGGAGTACCCTGGAATCGAACCCAGTACCCTTCGGTTCAGAGGCACACGTTCTTACCCCTGAACCACCGAGGTTCTTTTAAGGAATTTTAGCACATAGGTTTCTACTATAAAGATTATACCATCTACAAAATTTGTTTTCTTTCTATGTAAACAAACATGACTAAGTTCGTTATCCATCCAGGAAAATCGGAGCAGGTTTTCCCGGAAACTTTTGTGTTTTCTTTCGGAAAAAAATATATCTAAGGAAGTAACAAAGTAAGAGCAACCAAATTTGGTGATTATGTTTGCATTAGAAAGTGTGAACCATGTACCAAAATGTAGGGCTGTAAGTTTGAAGACAAAAAAGTTATGTGCAGTTAAAGAAAAATTGTTTTACTTTTCCTCAAAACGCTAAAGCCGCGATTTGAAACGTCAAAATTCGCAACACTTAGGCAAAGAACCTAAAACAAATACGAATTATGAAAAAAATGCCGCAAGAAGAGTGTTCTGCAAACCCTTAAGTTTCAGTTTCAACCATCATTGTCCTTAATTTCACTAAAATATTTACGAAAATATCAGTTCCGATAGACCCGTTCTCTGATGCTTCGGCGGTAGTTTTAGTTATGTTTATGGTTTAACGGTCTATCCTTTTTAGGTAATTTTCGTAGAAAAAATTCGTTAATGAGGAGATCGCGACTTTTTAATTTTAAAAAGATTTCTTCACTTGAGCGCAAACTAGGCCCACTAGAATCCATATCCGGGTTTAGTTTCAGTTTTTATGTGTTTACATATATACAGGGTGACGAATTTCTACGGTAAAGCTCAATATAACTGTTATTTTACAGGATACGAGAAAACTGGTATACGTTAATTATAGGGTGTCTTGAGCTGCATCTTATAAAATTAATGTGACAATCAGAGCGTGGCCTATAAGTCGTTGGTGATTTTTTATTTTTTATTTCAACAACACACCAAGAGGGCTTACAGCCTACATACCATCGTACCGTGGGTGTCGACAAGGAGGAAAGAGGCAACTTGTTAATTATGGACTTGAAGGTTTGGAGGTTCGAGGGAGAAAAAAAAACGTTTGCCGGCAAGCAATTCCACAACTTGGAAGTCCTCGGGACAAAAGAGCGGGCATAACAAGATGTTCTATGTCTGGTAACCTGGACAGTAAAAGCGTGCATTCGCCCTGTTCCTCTGGTAGATCTGTTGGGGGCAGCAGGTGGAGGAACTCTGGAAGAAAGCTCCTCTGAGCAGTGCCCGTGCAGATATCTATAAAAAAAGAGAGAGAGAGAGAGAGGTCACCAACGGCACGTCGGTGGGCAAGAGATGGCAGCCTTTGGGTGAAGGTAGGGTCACCAATGAGACGTATAGCTCTCTTCTGAATGGAGTGCAGGATAGCGAGTGTAAAAGCGGCAGCAGCACCCCAGATGTGGGAGCAGTATTCTAGGTTTGGTCTTATTTGTGAAGTATATAACTTATAGAGATTAGCTGGTGAAAAGTATTTGCGAGCACGGAAGAGGAAACCTAATTTCTTAGCAGTTGCTTCTGCAATTGATGTGACATGTTGGTTCCAGGTGAGATTTCGTTCAACAAAAATGCCAACAAGTGAAAAGAAGTCATTAGTTTGAATAACTTGGTTGTTCATTGTGATGGGTCTAGGGTTGGTGTATCTCTTATGAGAAAGAAAGCAAGACTGAGATTTGGTGGGGTTGAATTGTACAAGATTTCTACTTCCCCAGTCTAATATTTTTTGGAGATCAACGGAGACAGAACCCTCCATGAGTCTGCGCTCCTCATCTAGTTGGGCTAAAGAGTCAGGCTTAGAATATTGTATATTTGAGAGGAGGGTGCTGTCGTTCGCGTAACTGTGAACTGGGTTGGATATGCTAGAGAGGAGGTCATTGATGTGGAGAAGAAACAAAGTAGGGGCTGAAGCTGAACCTTGAGGAACTCCTGCATTAATTGGATACAGTTTAGAGGTACGGTCATCCACGACAACAGAAATACTACGGTTGGAGAGGAAATTTGCTGTCCAGGTACAGAGTTTTGGTGGTAGGCCATAGGCCGGAAGTTTATTAAGCAGCGCTGCGTGCCAGACCTGGTCGAATGCTTTGGATATGTCTAGAGCGATATCTAAAGTTTCTAAGTACACTTGGAAAAAAACCAAATCACCACAACACATATTTCAGAGACCTTGCGATCGTTTCGTTGACAATGTCAACATCTTCAGAGGAAGAAAAATTCTAAACTAAACGTTTAGTTTAGAATTTTTCTTCATCTGATGACGTTTAGTTTATAAATTTTCTTCCTCTGATGATGTTGACATTGTCAACGAAACTATCGTAAGGTCTCTGAAATATGTGTTGTGGTGATTTGGGTTTTCTCCAAGTGTACTTATTAGTGCTCATCACAGGTTCCAGTTTTCACATACTAAAGTTTTTGTTTTCGAACATATATACTTTTATACGGACTTATAGTATTACATTTTTGCACTTTTCATCGAAATATGATGCATGTTTTAAAAAAAATCTAGACGCAGTAAGTGTGTTTTGGTAGCGATTTTAATTAAATGCTTTAAATTTCAATAACCCAATTTGATATTAACCTAACATTTGTTGGATAGGAAACCAGTTTTCTTGGAAACATTTTAAGTTTACTTTCGAAAAATTGTTGTACACATTTTCCAAGAATAAGTTATTTTGATAAAATATGGTACATTGTTTCTACTATATAGGTTATACCGGTAACCAGATTGATGCCTGCTTGCATTAGGGAGACATATTATATATATATATATATATATATATATATATATATATATATATATATATATATATATATATATATATATATATATATATATATATATATGTATGTATGTATGTATGTATGTATGTATGTATGTATGTATGTATCACACCGATAACTCAAAAGATAATGGGCCGATTTTGATTAAGCTTGGTGTGTACCTTTCTTTTGCAAGTGGCTTGGATAAGTTCGTTATCCAGGAACATCGGCCTATGTTTTCCTGAAAAATTTTGTGTTTTCTTTGGAAAAAAAGTTATACCTCCAGAGATAACAAAGCAAGGGCAACCAAATTTAGTATGCGTATTTATATTATAAATAGTGTGCCCTGTACCAAAATTTAGGTCCGTAAGTTGAAATACAAAATTAAAATAAGTAATCCTAAAAAGTATGGTACATTGTTTCTACTATATAGGGTATACCAGTAACCAGAGTGAGGCCTGCTTGCATTAGAGTGACATATTTGCTATCAAAAACATTTTTATGAAAATTCACTTCCATAACGCACTTGCTGCGTCCAGACTTTTTTTAATTAAATTCAGCTTCTCGATTTTCAACAGCTTCGGTATAATTTTATGTTGTCTATTCCCTAGCAACTAATTTATCAGGGATGTTTTGACCTGGACCTGGACCTGGATACTCAACTGTTTTTTATGGCTTTACAAAATTATGGCAATAAATAGGTTTAACAGCTGTCATTTGCACGTTTCGCAATTAAAAAAATAACATCAATTTTCATTTTGTACTTTGTTGTTGGATCGAAGAGCTGCTAACTAAGGCAATTACCAATATTGTCGGGCAAGCTTCAATTGCCTATAGGTTTCAGTCTAACCGACGTCAATTACACCGGACGAGATTCAAATGAAATATAGGTATACGAAAAATGCGTTCGGTTATTTTTTCTATGAATCTTTAAAACTGGGTTGAAATAACTCGTTATGCGATATGCTTCATTTGTTAAAAGCATATAGCATTCCTTGTACAAAGAACTCTTGGATTGTTTGTTTTGTTATAATTTCAGTAACACTTACTTCAGAAGTATTAGTAATGTAGTAAATAGGTATTAATATATAATACGACTGAAGCTAAAAAACTCGGGACGCAGCAAGTGCGTTATGGTAGTGAATTTTTATTAAATGCTTCAAATTTAAATAACTCAATTTTCTATAAACTTAGAGAGTTAAATTTTAATATGTAGTAAGGTCTTTCCTAAGGCAAGATATCCACAAAATTTCATTAAAATAACTCTGTAATTTTCGGAGAAAAAAATTTTTTTCGAAAGAAAATTTAAAATTTGAATAACTCAATTTTCTCTAAACTTAGAAAGTTGAATTTTGGTACGTAGTAAGGTTGAGGCAACATATATAGTAAATTTCATTAAAACAGCTTTGTTACTTTCGGAGAAAAAAAAATTTTCGAAAGAAAACAACATTTTTCCGGAAAACCCTGTCTGATTTTTCTGGATAACGAACTCATCCAAGCCATTAATAAAAGAAAGGCACTTACCAAGTTTCATCGAAATCGGTTAATTATTTTTTGAGTTAGCATATATATATATATATATATATATATATATATATATATATATATATATATATATATATATATATATATATATATATATATATATATATATATATATATATATATATATATATATATATATATATATATATATATATATATATATATATATATATATATATAAACATATAAAAATGAAACCTATTTACAAATGAACTTTAAAAAGATATTATGCTGATACAATACCTCTCTCAAGCACCCTAAAATATAATCAAAATGTGCACAGTTATATATGTTTTATTTCTTTTTCCCTTAGTCTTAATACACTACATATTTTATGACAATCGATTTAATTTACTTATTTGATTTCATAAATAGTCGGTTAATAGTAACTTGGAATGAAGTAGACACCACATCTTCAAACATATTAGGAGAATATGAGTAAATCAACAGCAACTGGGAATGAATGCGGTCAGTCCCCCAGCCACGTGGTTAAAAAACACTGGCTGTATAAGTGGTTACAACTCTACCTCTAAAAAGACTGTAACAGCGGCAGACGCAGAAGTCAATGAAAGCCGTGTGTATTCGGAAAGAAACTATTGACTATTAATAACAACAATTGACTAAAAACGCTGCGAGTTGTAAGGAAAAAAATAATTATACTACAGAGGTGATATGTGATAATAAATTACAATAGGGTTATATATAATCGTAAATACTTCCAATGATTAACAATCAGTGAATTCAGTATTATTGACATTTCTCTGAAACTTAAAAATGAATTTCATGAGTCAATGACAATAAGAGAAGCATTGACTAACCAACAGCAACCACATACTTGAACTATGATTTAAACATAAATGTTTCAAATTTGAATAGCTCAATTTTCTGTAACCGTAGAAAGCTGAATTTTGGCACATAGTTAGGTCTTTCCCAAAGCAATATGTAGAGAAAATTTTATCGAAATTTTCGAAAAAAAAATTTTTTTTTGAAAGAAAACTCAAAATTTTCTCGAAAAACCCCGTCCGATTTTCCTGGCCAACGAACTCATCCAAGCCATTAATAAAAGAAAGGCACTTGCCGAGTTTCATCGAAATCGGTTAATTATTTTTTGAGTTATCAGACGGATACATATATATAAATATATATATATATATATATATATATATATATATATATATATATATATATATATATATATATATATATATATATATATATATAACATATAAAAATTCAAACTGACCCCGGATATGGGTTCTAGGGGTCCTAATTCGCGCTCATTTGAAAGAATTTTTGCAAAGTCTCACCATCGATACCTCTCTATTAGTGAATTTTTTTAATAAAAATGTACTAAAAGAGACTATTGTAACTTCTGTAACGTTTTACACGCTTCTATTAACCATAGAAATTATTATAGCTTAAACATCATTGCCACTGTCCATCGACTCACTTTCTACTCTGTAGCTCTATACAATAAATGCTCGATTTTTTAAAGTCAAACTTGGACTCTGAATAACAAATGTCACTTGTCTTTGTAGACTATATAATAATAATAATAATAATAATAATAATAATAATAATAATAATAATAATAATAATAATAATAATAATAATAATAATAATAATAATAATAATAATAATAATAATAATAATAATAATAATAATAATAATAATAATAATAATAATAATAATTCCTTTTTTTTTGGCGTGTTTACATGTGCTCATACAATGAGTTAATTATTTTCTTATCCACTAAATCAAAACAAATCTAAGGGCGAAATTCAGCCCGAAACCGCACTACTACTTAAACCCTCTAAAATTATTAGTGCCAAGGCATTTATCTAACTCCAAAAAAGCAAAAAAAAATTGCGACCTATGTCAGGCGACACTTTCACACGCATACACACATCCACCCATAGTCATTCATTCAAAACTTATCTTCACATGCCCACGCAGATCCATCTGCTCACTGCTCACTGCTCATGTGTGTGTGATATTTGTATGCGTGTGAAAGAGAGTACCGTACCTAAATGGAACAAGTATTTAGCCTACGCCATCATTTACTTACTCTGAAAAGAGGTATTTTATCAAACCCGTTCATATATATATATATATATATATATATATATATATATATATATATATATATATATATATATATATATATATATATATATATATATATATATATATATATAGGGTGGCGCATTTAAAACGAAACAGACCGATTTGCGTCCCGAGAAATTTTTTTAGGAACGTTGAAACACGTCAATTTTAATATTGAGTGGCACATGTTTTGACATAAAACTCAACTTTGTCACATCAACCCCTTAAGGGTGGTGATAACAACTCTTCTATTTTAAATAGGGAACATGGGTCGAATGTTACCTCATTGAAGGCTCTTTCTTTTCTGAATTTAGCACACTAATTTTTTTGGAAGTTTTATCAACTCGTTTAAAAATTATTCACAGTTGAAAATGTAAAAACGCATTTCACTCATTCCGATAAGAAATGTGCTGATAGTCAATGTTTTGTTGGATTGTAAACAAAAAATTGACTATCACAACATTTCTTATCGGAATGAGAGAAATACGGTTTATTATTTCAGTTTATCGGTCGGTTTGATACTTGATAGTACTACCGAAAATTAAATTCACAATGGTGTATTCTGTAGAACAAAGAGTTGAAATAATTACTCTTTTTTTCAAAAACGATGACTGTGCCAACCGTACCGCAAATTTGTTTAATGAACGACATCCGAACAGACACGTTAACAGAAAATACATTTTGGAGTTAGTTGCAAAGTTTCGACAAAGTGGTTCAGTAGCCAACAAAAAACGGGATCATGAACGTGAATTTCCGGTTAGAAATGAGACTACTGAGATTGAAGTTTTAGGACAAATTGCTGCAGACCCAACTTTGAGCACGAGAAAATTGGCCACCACTGTTTCAAACATCAAAAGAACAACAACTGAATGAAGATGATTTTGATCGGCGGCTGGAGTTTTGTTAAGTTATGACTGCACGAATAGCTGATAACGGGCACTTTCTGTTCAATATCTGTTTTTCAGATGAGTGTACGTTTTTATTAAACTCTATAGTCAATCGTCATAATTGTCGTTATTGGGCAGACAATAATCCAAGAAATTTTCACGAGGTCCACACTCAACCTCTACAGAAATTAAATGTCTGGACTGGCATTTTTGGAGACAGTTTAATCGGACCAATTTTTCTTGATGGCAATTTGAGTAGCGAAACGTATTTGGAGTTACTAGAAGATATCGGTTACCCTCTACTAATTGACATTGTTGAAAATGATGATCGTTATCAAGAAAATCAATTAGTCTTTCAATAAGATGGAGCTCCTCCGCATTTTTCACAACGTGTTAGGGAGTTTTTGAATAGAGAGTTTGCAGAGCAATGGATTGGGCGTAGAGATGCTATTGAGTGGCCCCGTAGATCACCGGATTTAACTCCTTTAGACTTCTTTCTATAAAGCCATTTAAAGAGTAGAATGTTCCCAACAGAACCGGAGTCTCTGGAAGAATTACGACGACGCATTGTTGAATAATGCCGTCTAATAACTCCACAAGTGCTCCAGAATGTCAGAGCTCGTTTTGAACAAAATTTGTACTTTTGTATGGAAGCTGGTGGTCAACAATTTGAACACTTACTTAACTGAATAAACATTTTTGAACGTTTGGTTTTGTTATTTAGTTTTTTTTTTAACAAAAAATTGACTAACTAGTGCATTTCTTATCACAATGAATGAAATGCGTTCTTGCAATTCCAACTGTGAATAATTTTTAAACGAGTTGATAAAACTTCCAAAAAATTTGTGTGCTGAATTCAGAAAAGAAAGGGCTTTCAAATGATGTAACAGTCGATCCATGTTCCCTATTTGAAATATAAGGGTTGTCATCACCACCCTTAAGGGGTTAATGTGACAACGTTGAGTTTTATGTCAAAACGTGGCCCCCTCAATATTAAAATTGACGTGTTTCAGCATATCTTAAAAAAAAATCTCTGGGCGCAAATCGGTCTGTTTCGTTTTCAATGCGCCAGCCTGTATATATATATATATATATATATATATATATATATATATATATATATATATATATATATATATATATATATATATATATATATATATATATATATATATATATATATGCGTATAATTATCTTTACTGGCCTTAACAATATGTTCTAGGATGGATAATTGCGATGTCTCTAATGGCAAAATTTTGCTAAAAGACAAATAACCAATAAAATACGCAAATATTTGCTACCTCAAAGCACACCATTTTGTGCTTATAAGTACTAAGTAAATTCAAATAAACACATAATTTCGCATTTGGTAAAATAATTTTATACATTTCATTACGAAGGAATTTATGATTTGTGTTTGAAGTAACGTTGTTTGAGTTTGCCCAAGTTTATGTTTTGGAGACGGTGAAGTAAGCGGACGAATTGAGAATTACGTTTGCGCTTTTCTAATCCCTTGATGTCTAAACAATGTATAGGCATTTTAAGCCTAAAAGCTTCTGAACATTGCTTGCTAATCTTTTAAATCAACAGGAATATAAAAGTATAGAATTTGGAACTACCATAAATATTCCAATAACCTTTACTTTATCGATAAACTTTTTAACATAAATCTATTCAGAAGTACGTAGTTACTTTTAGTTTTAGCTCGATAAAATTTCAAAGATTAAATGAACATAGTAGCTTCAGTTGATAATTTTACTGTAATTGCTGTTTTCTTTTAAAACATATTAATAATAATAACAATAATGGTAATGTGTGTGTGTGTGTGTGTGTGTGTGTGTGTGTGTGTGTGTGTGTGTGTTGTATCCTGATGGCCTCGGAAACCAGGTCCATTAGCCACAAACTGTTGTATTAGACAGACGAGAGGTAAGGAAAGGTTTATTACTACCAATACGAGCAACAAAATGGAGGATTAAACCATACACATCGCTTAGTATACACCCAAAGATATAGTTATATAGTTTCTATAATTAAATTGGTGTCATTATTATCATTATTATTATTAATTTTTTTTTTTTAATTTTTTTTTTAATAATTAATATTTATTATATATTTTTTTATGTTTTCTTTTCTTTCTTTTTCCTTTTTTTTTCCTTTTTTTTCTTTTTTTTTTATTTTTTATTTTTTATTACATATACATATACTTTTTTTTATAACTGAACTATAAAAGTCTGGACGCAGCAAGTGCGTTATGATAGTGAATTTTCATAAAAATGTTTTAAATCGCAAATATGTGTTTTTTTTAAAGAAAGCAGACATCAAATTTGGTTACCAGTATAACATATATAGTGGAAACAATGTACCATATTTCATGAAAATAACTTTACTGTTTGAAAATGTTCAAAAAATGTTCAAAAAGAAACTTAACATGTTCCCGAAAAAACTAGTTTCCTGTCCAACGAACCTTATAGGTTAATAGCAAATTGAGCTTTTCAAATTTGAGACATTCAATAAAAATTCGCTACCATAACGTACTTGCTGAGTCCCGAATTTATTTTCTCAGAAACATGCATTATAATTTCTTTGTCGAAATTCCATAGATTTATTGGTCAGCTCAGAACTGATACTGACCGCGGGAATCCGTCTGTTAAATTAAGCCAAATCATTGATTAATCTATTTCAACTAAGCAGATTTTTCTGGCTAACGAACTTATCCTAGCTACTGGCAAAAGAAAGGTACTCGCCAAATTTGATCAAAATCGGCCCATTATTTTTTGAGTTATCGGTGTGATACATATATATATATATATATATATATATATATATATATATATATATATATATATATATATATATATATATATATATATATATATATATATTTATATTTATATTTATATTTATATATATATATATATATATATATATATATATATATATATATATATATATATATATATTTATATATATGTAAACATATAAAAATTGAAACTGACCCCGGATATGTGTTCTCGGGGGTCTAATTAGTGCTAATTTGAAGGAATTTTTTCAAAGTTCAAAAGTCGGGATCTCCTCATTAGTGATTTTTTTTAAAGAAAATTCACTAATATTTGCATGAAAATTTGCAAACAATTTGTTTAATGAAAATACGCCTTTTGTGCAAAAATTCGCCAAGTAATCTTTCACAAAAATTACATAAAAATCTTTTTACGAAAATTCCTAAAAAAATTACAGGAAAGTTTGCTATACAAACTGTTTTTTCACTACAATTCGAATACAGTTTTCCACGTGACTTAGCAAAGATTTTTTTTAAATAACTTTATGGGAAAATTTGCTGAAAAAAATACGTTAAACTGAAATTATGCACCTAATGTGTAATTACGATTGAAAAAAAATTTGAACCAAGGCAAATAAAGAAAAAAAAACAATGTGCCATGTTTCATCAAAATAACTTTATTGTGTGAAAATGTACAAAAATTTCCAAAAGTAAACTTAAAGTGTTCCCGAAAAAACACGTTTCTTGATCAACCTTATAGGTTAATAGCAAATTGAGCTGTTCAAATATCAAACATTTGATCAAAATTCGCTACCATAACGCACTTGGTGCGTCCAGAATTTCTTTTCTTACAAACATGCATTATATTTCGATGGAAAATGCAAAAATGCAATAACATAAGGCGTGTTTGATTAAAAAAAAAAAAGGAAATTCGTATCACCAACGACTTATGGGCCACCCTGTGATTGTAACAATAATTTTTTAAGATGTAGCTCAAGACACCCTATAATTAATATATACAAATTTTTTTCATATCTTATATAATAACGGATATATTGAGCTTTATTGATTTTTTACGAAAATTCGACAAAAATTATATACCATTAAACGATAAACTCTATAGCTAAGGCTACTGCAAATCATCAGAGAAAGGGTCTATTTGAAATGAATTTTCTGCAAATATTTTAGTAAAATGAAGGACAATGACGGTTGAAACTAAGACTTTAGGGCTTGTAAAACATCCTTCTTGAGACATTTTATTTCTAGAGCCCGTATTAGATTCAAGTTATTTGCCTAAATGTTGCCAATTTTGACATTTTAAATCGCCACTTTGACGTTTTGAGGAAAACCCCAATTTATTTTTCTTTAAATGCCTATAACTTTTTTGGCTTTTGACCTACATAGCTAAATTTTGGTAGGTAACTTAGATATAAGGATGTAAACCTGCGTGCCAAATTTGGTTGCCCTTACTTTGTTAATTCCGGAGATATAATTTTTTTTCGAAAGAAAACACAAAATTTTCCGGGAAAACCTGGGCAGATTTTCTTGGCTAACGAACTTATCCAAGCCATTTGCAAAGGGAATTTTTTCACCAAATTTAATCAAAATCGGCCGATTATTTTTTGAGTTATCGGTGTGATACATATATATATAAATATAAATATATATATATATATATATATATATATATATATATATATATATATATATATATAATATATATATATATATATATATATATATATATATATATATATATATATATATAAACATATAAAAATTGAAACTGACCCCGGATATGTTTTCTGGGGGGCCTAATTAGCGCTCATTTGAAGAAATTTTTTCAAAATTCAAAAGTCGGGATCTCCTCATTAGTGAATTTTTTTTAAGAAAATTCACTAATAAAAAGGAAAGACAGGGATACAAGAGTGCAGTTCAGGGACCCGCCAGAACTTCTCCACCCTCTCAGAACAGACAAGACTAGACCACGGCGAGGTGGTTGAGAACATAAGGAGAGACAACAGGAGCTTATGTTTATAGATGCACAATATTTTTGTTACTTAACCTACGTAAATAAATGATGTTTCGTTTCCCCTCTTTATTCTGCTTAACCTAACATAGATATATTTGGACACATATTATACACACACATATACACAATAATGGTAATAATAATAATAATAGTAATAATATGAAATTACTGATATATCGGTTACGGAAATAATGAGATGTTCTTCGACGGTAGTGATCTGCAACCTGTACATACTGAGCAAGAAGAACACATCGATGGTACGCATGAAAATGAGGAACTCATCGACAAATTGGCCACAGAAATGAGACCTACAGTCACAGAGTACGAAGGAACAAATCCTCTTAGTAGACGATCGTTACCTAGGCTAAGATCATCTAGAAAGCTGACAATTATATTGAAACTTTTGAACAGAATAATTTTGACATCGCACCTTCTAGAGATCAGCACATTGAAGCACATGCATACGCTGATTTACTGTACAGCAACTGCAGCAGTTAAAGCTCTAGACGATAAGATTTCTGATCGAAGGTTCAATCACATAATCTCGCGTCAAAGAGTGCCCCCGTATGAAAAATGTTGATAAGTAAAGTGGAAAGACTTCGAAAAAAAATACTGGTGCAATACATTGGGGGAGTACAGACAAGAAAATTACAAAAACGAGCAGAGGAAATATAGGCGGAGTTTGACAACACTCAGCCAAAGATCCAGTCAACCACACTGCACAAGAATGTTTAGAGGCCTTAAAACAGAAGCTTTCTGTATATGCAAAACGCTTAAAGAGATATAAAGCGAGCAACAATATGAAGTGCCTCAATACAATGTTTAAACGCTCTGAAAGGACTCCCTACCATCAGGTTAATTTAGCTACGAATGCAGCCACCGATAATTTTCCAAATAAGGTACAAACTGAAGTGTTCTGGCAAAGCCAACTAGCCACACCAGCCCTGCAATATTGGAGCCAGCTAGGTTAACGAAGAACACAGAGCTTGTCAGAGTTGTGACCAAATGCATCATGAACCGTTCACCACAGAGAAGTCTCCGAGGTTAATAAAGAGCTTTATAATTGGAAGGCACCCGGGCCTGATGTCGTCCAAAACTTTTGGCTGAAGAAATTTGGGTGTACACATCATCTTTTGGCGGTGTTAATAAATGATGTTATACTTGACCCAAAGAAGATGCCATTGTTTTTTACACAAGGTGATACGTATCTTCTGCCAAAGGACCAACAGTGTTCTGCAGACCTCGGCAGGTATCGACCAATAACCTGTCTCCCGACCCTATACAAGTTGATCACATCCTGCATTGAGAAACGCATATATGCGCACTGCGAACGAAACAACATAATTGCGAGCCAGCAAAAAGGGTGTGTCAAACGATCTATAGGATGCAAAGAGCAACTGTCCACACCGTGCGGAGATTCCTGGAATATGAGGATGTGTCGCGTTGTCGTTAAGGCTCGATAACTTGCAAAGGGCTCCATCTGAGCTCGGTCCCTTTGGTATCTGAGATGCCTGGGATGAGTGAATGCTCTTTGAGGGAGTGTGAAAGCCCTTTAGGCTAAAGTCGGTAATAATATTTATTCAGCGCTCTTATACAATCATACAAGGACGACACAGCTCTGTGTTCCTTGCTATACATCATACCGCAATACCCGGCAGAACTGAAGTGATGCTAGGTAGCGACTTATGTGGCTCAATGCCCTTCGTGGCATTATCCAGGGGAGTAGTTGTCATTGCTCGCTTGTTTTCTTTCCACAGCTTCCTTCTTGTTGTACTTTTTGTACGTGAAAGCTCCTGTAGAAGCCTAGAATCGTTACCGCAAGTCCCGGCAGGATTAAAGTGATGGTGGCTAACATATGATGCGATTTTACACCCCTCGTGGTATTAGCCAGGAGAGTAGTTGTTTCCCACAGCTTCTTTCTTGCTGTACTCTGTGTACGTGTGAACTACTATTGAAGCCTAGGACCGTCCCAAGACCAGAGATGGCACTTTATTCTCCGCTGCTTATACATACATACATACATACATATATATATATATATATATATATATATATATATATATATATATATATATATATATATATATATATATATATATATATATATATATATATATGTATGTATATATATATATATATATATATATATATATATATATATATATATATATATATATATATATATGGATGAAGCAAATGTTGAAATAAAGCATACCATGATGTGCAGCTTTTGAAGTACTTTATTTAAAAAGAAAAAAAAGTTGAACCTCGGCCGATCCGTTATGAAACAATGAATTGTCGCCACTTAAACTGAAACACACTATATACAAGTATTGCAAAAATGTCTGCCAAAATTTCTAGGACGTATAGTACAGCAAAAAATCAGTGCAGTTTATTATATTAAAACTATTTCGGAAAATGCATCCCTAAGGAGCTACAGCCCTTAGAAGAAGACTCTAAAAAATTGTTTTTTTTTGCATTTTCTTCAAAACTACTACAGGTAACTTGATGAAATTTGACGCAGCGGCGTAGTTTTTTATGAGAAATATTACGAATTTGTTAGAATCTTCATATTTTATTCAGAGACGTAACTTATAAGGGGGCTGGAATGGTTCAATTTCCATATCTTTTTGTGCGTTTTTTCATCTAATACATTTGTTGAAAATCTCAAAGCTTCATGTATTTCACCTAAAAAATGAATTTTGGTTAAAATGTTTTAAAGTTGACCGTTTTGCAGTTGAATGTTGACGTGTTTTTCAAGCTTTTCAAATTACTTCTCCAAAATGCCTTCGAAAATATTTTAAATAGGTCATGATATGAATTAAACAAATGAGCAGAATGTTAGTTTGACATTGCTTGACGTAGTATTAGAACTAATTTTTGAAAAATAAAACTGCATAAGAAGAAAACACAACATAAATAATAACGTGACATTTACACTCCCTCAAAGAATGTCAAGGTGACATCCTACTCATCTGCTTAATTCATGGTCTATTCAAAAAAATGTTGAAGGTATTTTGGACAATTGATTTCAAAAAATAGAAAAACACGTCAACAGCAAATTACTCGAAGACGGTCAACTTTAAAACATTTTAACAAGAATGACTTTTTTATGTAAAATAAATGAATCTTTGGGGTTTCCACAAATGTATTAGATAAAACCACGCACAGAAAAGATATGGAAATGAAACCATCCCAGCCCTTTTCTAAGTTCCGCCTGTGAATGAAATATGACGATTCTAACAAATTTGTAATATTTCTCATAAAAACTACGCCCCTGTGTCAAATTTCATTAAGTTGCCTGTGGTAGTTTTGAAGAAAATGCCAAAAAAATATTTTCAAGAGTCTTTTTCTAGGGGCTGTAGCTCCTACTTAGGGGTGCATTTTAGGAAATAGTTTAATAGTTTTATGGAGTAAACTACACACACATATATATATATATATATATATATATATATATATATATATATATATATATATATATATATATATATAAGGATTAATTCTTTTTTTTCTTTTTTAATAAAGTACCCCACATCCTGCTATGCTTTATTTTGAGATTCACTTCTTCCATAGCCTACTACGATAACAAATTAGACTCCAAAAATAACTAAAACATATAAGGCATTTTTTACGAAAAAACAAATATCTCTATCGATTTTGGCACACAAAAATTTTTGAAAGAAAATCCAAAATATTCCCCAACAACTGGTCCGATTTGCTTGGCAAGCAAACTTACCCAAGCCATTTACAAAAGAATGATACTTGCCAAATTTTTCAAAACGGGCGGATCATATTTTGAGTTCTTACTGCATATACAGTGTGTTTCATTTTAAGTGGCGACAATTCATTATTTCATAACAGGTCGGCCGATTTCCCTTTTTTTCCTTTTAGATAAATTACTCCAAAAGCTCCGCATCCTGGTATGCTTTATTTTAAGTTTCTCTTTCTCCATAGCCTACTACGATACCAAATACGACCGCAAAAATAACTAAAGCGTATTAGGCATTTTTAACAAAAAAAATATCTCTATCGATTTAGGCACATCTGTAACCGAAAAATCTCAAGTTTCAATATCGTAACATATATCGACAACTTGTGTCCCAAAAAAGAAAAAATCGACTTTTTGAGAGTGCCCTGTGTAATTGCTACTAAGTGTCTTGCAAATATTAGATTTCCAATGAATTAAGAGTCACCTAGTGTATCAACTCACACAATGTCATCTGCATATCTCATACAGAGTGTTCATAATAAACATGGAATTATCGAAAAACGGTTTTTACTACATTCGTCACGAAGTTTTAAAAATAAGTCGATTTACAATTCTTGCTTCTTATTTGCAGGAAATAATGCATCTTGCTTAATTTAAATCAATTCAATTCAAATAACCCGATTACAGAAAACCGAATAGCTCGGTTCGCAAGGTGAGTAATCTCTAGAATCGGACTAGGAGGTCGCGGGTTCGAGTCCCATATTCAGACAGTCGGTCCTTTTCACTCGTATATAAAATGTTCGGCTTCTGATGAGTTAGGGGTGGGTCCTTTGTCTATCTGTATATGTAAGCTCCCCCCGCACAAGTCTAAGACTTCTGGGTGCCGAGTTTGTCTACTCTGGTGTTATTAATAGTATTATATTCATTTAATTCTTATTTTTTTATTGGCTTATACAGAAAAACAAGGAAAGATAATAAAAGGAGTATTGACTAAAAATGATCAATTTTACATTGTACCGATTTCAATTAGAGCACCTATGCCGCAATACATTTTTTCAGTCTCTAGAGATGTATAATTACGTAATGGTTTTTGGATTTTTCCACGTATTCGGTCCATTCCAATGCCCACATTTTATCTTGAATATCTTTTTTTATACATGGCTTTGTATGGAACTTGGTTTAGATATATGGACGTTTCCTTTATGGCGCTCTTTGCATACTTATCGTGTCCTCTTACCCAAATAAATTTGACAATGTATCCTTGCTTGCACATTGTATTGTAGACTTTCACAATGCCACAAGCAATGGTGTTGTAATGTTTAGCTCCAAAATGTTTTAGAGTTAATAGTGCAGCTTGGCTATCGAACAGTATTATTACTTGCCTAAATTGTTGTTTTTGCACCATTCCAAAGCACATCTAATGGCATATAGTTCAGCCGTATATAATATATTGTCACAGGGAACACTCTGGAATGACATTTCTAGAATAGACCAGAAGTGACAGGTGTAGAACATTGTAGAAGGTCTAGAATCTCTAGGGAGAGTATAAATAGACGAGCGGTACACAGAGGGAGTTAGTTCAGTATTGAGTAGTGTGGTGTAAAAGAAGCGATCATAGAGTATTAAGCGAGTCAACAGTAAGTGTTGGTGTATAAGGAGCGATCATAGAAGGCGATAGTGGAATATAGTTCTATGGACATTTAATAATAGAGAAGAGAAATATTTTAGTTGACACTGGTGTTGGAAAATAGTTGGTAAGAATAAATTAGTAGTTTGGAAAGCTGTGTTTTGTTAATCAACAAATCCAGAACCCCGTAGAACGTAACAACTGGTGTCAGAAATGGAATTCTCAAGCTACTAGGCGAAATTTTTTCCAGAATATTCGTTGAACAACGTGGAAATTTCTAGAATCCCTGGAAGATGAGTGTCAGCAGTAATCCATAACTGGGTGTGTTATTGAAACAGGATAAACTGTGTACCAGCTTTAACTACGTTTATGCCTAAGACATATAGCGCAACAGCCAATATGGACGCCCAGCTATTGGAATTGATTAAAGAAATGAAAGAAGAAGCAAGAACAAGAGATGAAGAAATTAGAAAAACGGACGAGGAAGCTAAAGACGAAGCCAGAAAAAGAGATGAAGAGGTTAAAGAAGAGCTGAGAAAAAGAGATGAAGAGGCTAGAAGAAGAGACGAAGAAGCCAAAGAAGAAATGAGAAAAAGAGATAAAGAGGCTATAAGAATAGACGAAGAAGCTAACGAAGAAGCCAGAAAAAGAGATGAAGAAGCTAGAAAAAGAGACGAAGAAGCCAAAGAAGAAACGAGAAAAAGAGACGGAGAGATCAGAGATGAACTGAGAAATAGGGACGAAGAAGCAAAGGAAGAAATGAGAAGAAGAGATGAAGAAACAAAGAAAACTCTACAAGAACAGGCCAGCAGAATTAAGAATATTACTTTATGTGTCGACGAACGTATGAAGCAGGTAAAAGACGACATCTTCCAGCAAGTAGAAAGCAGAGTAAGAGGTATCAGCGACGATGTACATGACAAGCTGACGAGTATACAAGAAGAAGTTCAGCAGAAAATGCAAACACTAGAAAAGAAGTACGATACCCTAGTCAAGCGAAACATGAGACACGAAGATAGCCACGTAAGAATTAAGGTCCCCACATTTGATGGCTCAGTCCCATGGGGTATTTATCTACGCCAGTTCGAAGCCGCTGCTACAGCAAATGGTTGGGGAGGGAGAGAGAAAGCAAATTCGCTAATTGTAGCTCTCAGAGGAGATGCTCTAGATGTGCTCCAAGGTATTCCCAAGGAAGAAGCGTTGAGTTTTGACAGCACTAAACATCAATTAGAGATGAGGTTTGGCGACCAGCATTTACAGCAGGTGTATCGATTGCAGTTGACGCCGACCTTGTCAGACTGACACGATTAGCCTACCCCATAGCTCCGATAGAGTTTTTAAACCAGCTGTCGCTGCAAACCTTCATTGACGGCATCAGAGATAACGACACGCAACAGGCACCGAGGATGGCGAGACAAAAACTTGAACGATGCTTTGGTACATTCATTGGAGTTTGAAGCGGTAAAGCAAGCGTCAGAAAGTCATGTAAAAGTTGGCAGTCTTCAAGTCCAAGAAGAAAATAAAAGAGATCCATCCAAGATCATGCAGCTCTTAGAGAAAATAGCAGAACAAATAAGGCCGACGTCTCATGGACACCCAATAAGAGCTCACCGTGCAAATGCCTTGCGCTGTTGGAACTACGACAAGGTGGGACATATAAGGCGCGAATGTTGGGCTCTAAAATCACGCGCAAGGGAGAAAGTGAAGCTAAGGCCGGTAACCATTTCTCTTAGCGATTCTGGTAGCGCTCTCGTCGTAGACGGATACGTAAGAGGTAATAAGACCTAGATGGTCGTCGACAGAGGCGCACCTAGGACGATTATTCGCTGCGACATAGTTCCAAGATGGCGAGTAAGAGAGCCAGAGTGTACAGAGTAAATGCAGCCGGTGGTGATCGGATCTAGGTATTTGGCGAAACTGACGTCGAGCTGCAAATTGGAGCATGGAAGGCAAAGCAGGGAGCCCTAGTCGCCGCCATATCAGACCCGATTATAATTGGCTTGGATATACTTTAGGGTCAGTGCGCTAAACTTTATCTTGGCATAAACATCCTGACTATCGGCGGTGAAGAAATAATAATGACGCCTGGCAATAACCTGGTAGTGCGGAAAATCGCCATAAAGGAAAATAGCAACGCCTGCCATGAAAGTGTCATTCCAGTGAAGAGAGCTGTGAGAGGAATATACGTCCCAATTGCTCAGCCAGAAGCAAGTGGAGAAGAAAGTATGAGAGAAATACAAAACGAAGGGTGGAAAGACCACGTAAATGTGAAGCCAACCCAGAAAAACTCCAGTAAACACATTTGTTGGAACAGAGCCGATGTCGAAAGGATATTTGTGCAAGTAGAAACATCAGAACAACAGCAACTACACGGAAGAGCCAGTACCACCTAAGAACTTCTCTTGAAGGAAGCCCCGACATATTAACGAGAAGGAAAACCATCCACTCTGCTGTCGGAATGCATATTCGAATAGAAAACGACCGCATGAAGACCCGTTATGACGTGCCACCTAATTCAGCTTGTTTTAAAGAAGGATATCGTGTGTGGTTCTACAATCCAGTACGACGCAAGGGACGGTCACCGAAACTACAGAAATTATGGGAAGGTCCTTATAAGGTGGTCAAAAGGATCAATGACGTTGTCTATCGAATTCGGAGGAGCCCGAAGAGCAAGATGAAGGTGGTCCATATGCACAGACTTACGCCATACCAAGAAATGTCATAATTCGACCGGGATGATTGAATAAAAGAGGGGGGCAGTGTCACAGCGAACACTCTGGAATGATATTTCTAGAATAGACCAGAAGTGACAGGTGTGGAATAGTGTAGAATAGTGTAGAACGTCTAGAATCTCTATAGACAGTATAAATAGGCGAGCGGTGCGCAGAGTAAGTTATTTCAGTATTGAGTAGTGTGGTGTAACAGAAGTGATCATAGAGTATTAAGCGAGTCAACAGTAAGTGTTGGTGTATAAGGAGCGATCATAGACTGCGATAGTGGAATATAGTTCTATGGATATTTAATAATAGAGAAGAATAGTGGAATATAGTTCCATAGACATTTAATAATAGAGAAGAGAAATATTTTAGTTGACACTGGTGTTGGAAAATAGTTGGTAATAATAAATTAGGCTGAAAACTGTGTTTTGTTAATCAACAAATTCAGAACCCCGTAGAACGTAACAATATTGATGCAAACGAATTGATTTTATATCCAGCTGAGAAATCAGTACCGTCTTCGAAAAATGCGCAGCCTACGCCTTCACTATTATTTGGTCCGTCGGTATATATTTTTATGAAGTTTTTATAATTGTCTAATATTTAAAACACTATTTGATTATTAATTTCAGGTGAGTCGGTATATTCAGGTATTGTTACTGAAAATTCAGTTATGACATTTTCTAAGCTTTCGTTAAAAATTGCTGCATTTTTGTTATTTTGATGAAATATGGTACATGATTTCTGCCATAAAGGTTATACTATTTACCAAATGTTTTGTCAAATACATATTTGATCTTAAATTTTTTTTATAAAATTCATTGATTGTTGTTGCCCTTACTTGGTGAAACTTGTCCATACTGCATACAGACTTGGAGAATACTTCTCTGGCTTCACTGTTGGTTTTT
Organism: Tillus elongatus; assembly: GCA_964006375.1. Lineage (NCBI taxonomy): Eukaryota > Metazoa > Arthropoda > Insecta > Coleoptera > Cleridae > Tillus > Tillus elongatus. Next base: position 219,675,032 of record OZ023263.1, read on the forward strand.
GTAGGTGAAGGACGTAGCCAGCGCGTGAGCTAACTGGAGCAAGTGGCCCTTCGAATTCTGGAAGTTCTAGGATGTTCTTCAATGCTTCTGTGACTATAGTTTCGCTGCTTGACAGCATTTTCAGACAGATTAAAATTGAATTAGTACGAAATCATGACAACTACAAATAAATATCTGTTGCTATGTTATGATATGATACATCGTGCATTTTCAATACCTATGTCACAAAACAATTTTGAAAAAGAAATTTCAATAATTAAGCAAACAGCATTTAATAATGGCTACTCTGTTAAAATAATAGATAAAATGATAGAGAGAAAAGAATACAAATTAGCGATTAATTTAATTTATCCAAATATTAGAGACAAAGAAGACAACAGATACGTTTCGATAACTTATTTTGGAACCATTTCAGAAAACATTTTAAAAATTTTAAACACCTGTGCAAATACAAAGGTAGCTTTTAAATCTTACAACACGACGCGTGATTTGTTATTTAACGCGAAAGAAAAATCTTGTTTCCTGACAAAAGCTGTAATTTATAAATTAGCTTGTACACATTGTAACGCAATCTACATAGGTCAAACTTCTAGAAATTTTAACACCCGATACAAAGAACATATTTCTGCATTTAGAAATAACCACGCTGACAAATCTACATTTGCAAAACATATTATTGATACCGAACATAGGCCTACAATAAATAACCGCATACAACCACAACATTTTTATAATGACTAACGTAAACTAGACTTTTTTGAAGCTTTAGAAGTCAAAAGGCACACACACGACAATAACTACCTTGTTTTAAAAGAGCAAACTGAATGAATGAATTCCCCTTTCTTGGATATTCTTCTTTCTAATTAAATATGTCAAAGAAAATAAATTTAACTATTTTTTCAAAAAAGTTGTAATAAAATAATGAGTTGATGTATGTCGATATTTTCGTTGTATAGAGACTACTTTTATACTGTAATTGTTTAGTTATTTTATTGTTGTAACTGTTATCATAGTTATTATAGGCTAGTTCTAGTTTTTATGTTAAATATTGACATACATCACATAGACATTTTGAAAACCTCATCTGTCATCTGTGTTTCATTTTATTTTCAATTTGATAAAATTCTTTTGATCAAAACATCATATCATAACATAGCAACAGATATTTATTTGTAGTTGTCATGATTTCGTACTAATTCAATTTTAACCTGTCTGAAAATGCTGTCAAGCAGCGAAACTATAGTCACAGAAGCATTGAAGAACATCCTAGAACTTCCAGGATTCGAAGGGCCACTTGCTCCAGTTAGCTCACGTGCTGGCTACGTCCTTCATCTACAAAAACTAACAGTGAAGCCAGAGAAGTATTCTCCAAGTCTGTATGCAGTATTTTTATAAAAATTCGCTTGCATAACGTACGTGCTGCGTCAAGAATTTTTTTCATGCCTACCCTATAAACAAACTAAGGATTATTTTAGGCTCATTTATTATAACAGATAAAACCAATGTGGGCGTTAAGGAAGTATTCTCGATTTTGTAGTTCCTGACGGTCATTTTGAAATGAACGATGTCTTAACTTATTCTAATTATAACTCATAAATAAGTGAATGCTGACGTAGCAAACAACAATGGCTTATAATATAACTCATAATGCTTGCAATCTGTTATCCCGCGGATTGTTCTGTCAGTTTTCACATTGACGTTTGATATTTATAGGCAACTTTTAATGCGTACTAAAGTCAGCTACGACACTGAACAGTTTCCACTTAATAATAAACTTTTCATCGAGTTCTTTTGGTCTTGGGTTGAGTTATTTTTAAAAATTACACGTTATTTTAGTCTGCAGGAAATTTACAAAACCTTTGCACATATTTACAGAATTGGTTTTTATTGAGCTATTAATGTTCCTGTAAAGCAAAATATAGCCACAAGATTTGACATTTTGTTTCTCGATTTTAGGGAATTTTTCGTAAAACGAAAGACTCGCTAATGAGGAGATCTGTGTTTCAGTGGCGGCTCGTGACTTCGGGAGTGGGTGAACCGGAGTCCGTGCGGCCCCAAAGAGCCGCTCGGGGAGGAGGGGGAGTTCCCCTCTGCGCCGTAGATGGGAATTTTTAAAATTTTCAAGGTCACACGTTCTCCTGGCACTTCAGTAGTTAAATGAAAAATATATTTGTACAAAAATATAGACTTTCACAAGGAATAATTGTCCGAATAATGACCACGAATACTCGATGAGAGGACATAAATAAATAAATTTATTATTATTTACCTTATTTTTGTCACACTGTACATGCACGAGCACGGTAATATAACACGGCGCGTATTATGAAAATCTGTTTATAGTGGGACGAGCTACAAGCATATTTTTTCAAATTCAAGGCCCTGCTCTTTTAGTGAATTTTGTAGAAAAAATTCACTAATGAGGAGATCCAGACTTTGAATTTTGAAAAAAAAATTCAAATGAGCGCGAACGAGGACCTCTGGAATCCATATCCGGGGTCAGATTCAATTTTTATATGTTTATATATAAATATATATATATATATATATATATATATATATATATATATATATATATATATATATATATATATATATATATATATATATATATAGGGTGGCGGATTAAAAAGGAAACAGACCGATTTGCGTCCAGACAATTTTTTTTTAAGAAACGTTGAAACATGTCAATTTTATTATTGAGGGGGACATGTTTTGACATAAAACTCAACTTTGTCACATCAACCCCTTAAGGGTGGTGATAACAGCCCTTATATTTTAAATACGGAACATGGGTAGAGTGTTACATCATTTGAAAGCTCTTTCTTTTCTGAATTCAACACACTAATTTTTTTGGAAGTTTTATCAACTCGTTTAAAAATTATTCGCAGTTGGAGTTGCAAGAACGCATTTCATTAATTGTGATAAAAAATACACTAATTAGTCAATTTTTCGTTAAAAAACAAAACCAAACGTTCAAAAAATGTTATTCAGTTAAGTAAGTGTTCAAATTGTTTACCACCAGCTTCCATACAAAAGTACAAATTTTGTTCAAAACGAGCTCTGACATTCTGGAGCATTTGTGGGAGTTACTAGATGACATTCTTCAACAATGGGTCGTCGTAATTCTTCCAGAGACTCCGGTTCTGTTGGGTAAATTCTACTCTTTAAATGGTCCCATAGACAGAAGTCTAAAGGAGTTAAATCTGGTGATCTAGGGGGTCACTCAATAGCACCTCTACGCCCAATCCATTGTCCTGGAAACTCTTTGTTCAAAAACTCCCAAAAACGTTGTGGAAAATGCGGAGGAGTCCATCTTGTTGAAACACTAATTGATTTTCTTGATAGCGACCATCATTTTCAACAATGTCAATTAGTAGAAGGTAAACGATATGTTCTAGTAACTCCAAATATGTTTCGCCACTCAAATTGCTATCAAGAAAATTGGCCCGATTAAACGGTCTCCAAAAATGCCAGTCGAGACATTCAATTTCAAGAGTTTGAGTGTGGACTTCGTAAACATTTCTTGGATTATTATCTGCCCAATAACGACAATTATGACGATTGACTGTAGAGTTTACTAAAAACGTACACTCGTCTGAAAAACAGATATTGAACAGAAAATTCCCGTTATCAGCTATTCGTGCAGTCATAACTTCACAAAACTCCAGCCGGCGATTAAAATCATCTTCGATCAGTTGTTGTACAAGATGAATTTTATACGGGTGAAATTTATGATGCTTCAATATTCGCTGATCAGTTCTTCTTTTGATGTTTGAAACAGTGGCCAATTTTCTCGTGCACAAAGTTGGATCTGTAGCAATTTCTCCTAAAACTTCAATCTCGGTAGTCTCATTTCTAACCGGAAATTCACGTTCAGGATCCCGTTTTCTGTTGGCTACTGAACCACTTTGTCGAAACTTTGCAACTAACTCCAAAATGTATTTCCTTTAACATGTCTGTTCGGATGTCGTTCATTAAACAAATTTGCGGTACGGTTTGCACAGTCATCGTTTTTGAAAAAAAGAGTAAATATTTCAACTCTTTCTTCTACAGAATACACCACTGTGAAATTAATTTTCAGTGGTACTATCAAGTATAAAACCGACCGATAAACTGAAATAATAAACCGCATTTCTCTCATTCCGGTAAGAAATGTTCTGATAGTCACTTTTTTGTTTACAAACCAACAAAACATTGACTATCAGCATACTTCTTATCGGAATGAGTGAAATGCGTTTTTGCATCTTCAACTGTGAATAATTTTTAAACGAGTTGATAAAACTTCCAAAAAAATTAGTGTGCTGAATTCAGAAAAGAAAGAGCTTTCAAATGATGCAACACTCGACCCATGTTTCCTATTTAAAATATAAGGGTTGTTATCACCACGCTTAAAACGTACAAAAATTTCCGAAAGTAAACTTAAAGTGTAACCAAGAAAATCCGTTTCTTGGTCAACCTTATAGGTTAATAACAAATTGAGCTTTTCAAATATGAAACGTTTAATCAAAATTCGCTACCATAACGCACTTTCTGCGTCCAGAATTTCTTTACTTACAAACATGCATTATATTTCGATGGAAAATGCAAAAACATAAGGCGTTTTCGACTAAAAAAATTTATTTGTATCACCAACGACTTATGGGCCACCCTGTGATTGTAGAAATATTTTTTAAGATGTAGCTCAAGACACCCTATAATTAATGTATACAATTTTTTTCATATCTTGTAGAATAACAGATATATTGAGCATTATTGATTTTTTACGAAAATTCGACAAAAGTTATATACCATTAAACGATAAACTCTATAGCTAAGACTACTGCCAAGCATCAAAGAAAGGTTCTATTTAAAATGAATTTTCTGGAAACATTTTAGTAAAATTAAGGACAATGACGGTTGAGCCTAAGACTTCAGGGTTTATAAAAGATTCTTCTTGAGACATTTTCTTTCCATAGCCCGTATTAGATTCAAGTTCTTTGCCTAATTGTTGCGAATTTTGACATTTTAATTTTTACTTTGACGTTTTGAGGCAACCCCAATTTATTTTTATTTAAATTCCCATAACTTTTTTGTCTTTTCACCTACAGCGCTATTTTGGTAGGTAATTTACCTATAGAGATATAAAACGATGTACCAAATTTGGTTGCCCTTGCGTTGTTATTTCCGGAGATACGATTTTTTTTAAAGAAAACACAAAATTTTCCGGGAAAACGGGGCCGATTTTCCTGGCTAACGAACTTATCCAAGCCACTTACAAAAGCAAGGTATTCACCAAATTTTGTTAAAATCGGCCTACTATTTTTTGAGTTATCGGTGTGATACATACACACACACACAAATATATATATATATATATATATATATATATATATATATATATATATATATATATATATATATATATATATATATATATATATAAACTGACCCCGGATATGTGTTCTAGGGGCTTAATTAGCGCTCATTTGAAGAATTTTTTTCAAAATTCAAAAGTCGGGATCTCCTCATAAGTGATTTGTTTTAAAGAAAATTGACTAAAGTTTTCCGAAAATAAACTTAAATGTTGGTTTTCTAACCAACAAAGCATACGTTGATAGCAAATTGAGTTATTGAAATTTGAAGGATTTAATGATAATTCGATAATTTTGCAGATTAGCTCCCGAACGCTTTTCAAAAAATTAATTTCATAAACATTACTACTAGAACCCCCCCCCCCCCTGGATGCACAAACCACAAGAAAAATTTCTTGTTCACATCCCCCAAGGAAGTTACGGGACTGGGAGAGAATAGGGGTCCTGGGCGGGGTAGGTAGTAAAAAGGAAATATGAGCAGAAAATGCGAAGAAAACGGCTTGAAAGCTGTCTATTTGAAAACATTAAACCCTGCCTATCCCACATACAACCACCCTCGCTACATAAACCACAAGAAAAATGTCTTGTTCCTACCCGCCAAGGAATTTACGCCACCTGGGCGGATAGGGATGATGTGCGGGATAGGCAGGGTTTAAGAGGGATGTGGCTTCAAGATGTGAAAAAGACAGCTTTCGAGCCCGTTTTATCCGAATTTTCTGCTCCTATTTCCTTTTTACTACCTACCCCGCTCAGCACCCCTACTCACGCCTAGTCCCGTAACTTCCTTGGGGGGTGTGAACAAGACATTTTTCTTGTAGTTTATGGATCCAGCTAGGCAGGTTTCTGAAAATAGTTTTTTGAAAAGCGTTCGGGAGCTAAACTGCAAATTTACCGAAAATTCGCTACCAAAACGCACTTACTGCGTCCAGATTTTTTTCTTACAAACGCATCATATTTCGATAAAAAAATGAAAAAACGCCTTAACGAATATGTTCTACGAAAATTAGCTTCAAAAAATTATACACCCCTACCAACTCCTGGTCCCGTAACTTCCTTGGGAAGTGTGAACAAGAAATTTATTTTTGGGGTTTGTGGATCCAGGGGAGGACCTAGGCAGGTTTCTGAAAACAGTTTTTTGAAAAGCGTTCGGGAGCTAAGCAGAAAATTACCGAAAATTCGCTACCAATACGCACTTACTGCGTCCAGCTTTTTTTCTTACAAACATGCATCATATTTCGATAAAAAATTCAAAAACGCATTAACGAATTTGTTCTACGAAAATTAGCTAATAAAAAACTATACACTCCTACTCACTCCTGGTCCCGTAACTTCCTTGGGGGGTGTGAACAAGAACTGTTTCTTGGGGTTTGTGGATCCAGGGGAGGCCCTAGGCAGGTTTCTGAAACAGTTTTTTGAAAAGCGTTCGGGAGCTGAACTGCAAAATTACGGAAAATTCGCTACCAATACGCACTTACTGCGTCCAGATTTTTTTCTTACAAACATGCATCATATTTCGAGAAAAAATGCAAAAATGCATTAACGAATTTGTTCTACGAACATTAACTAAAAATTATAGACCGTTAAACCATAAACTTCACTAAACCTACAGCGAAAGCATCAACTAAACTAGACCGACAGCCAAAGCATCAGAGAAGGGGTCTATTTGAAATGAATTTTCTGTAAATATATTAGTAAAATGAAGGGCAATGACGGTTGAATCTGAAACTTAAGGGTTTGCAGAATGCTCTTCTTGCAACTTTTTCTTCTCACAATTCGTATTTGTTTCATCTTCTTTTCCTAAACATTGCCAATTTTGACGTTTAAAATTGCGAGTTTGACGTTTTGAGGAAAACTCCAAAATTTGTTTCTTTAACTGCCCATAACTTCTTTGTCTTTAAAGCTAGAGACCTAAATTTTGGTACAGAGTTCACTCTTTATAATACAAACACGCCTACTAAATTGGTTGCCTTTACTTTGTTATTTCCGGAGATATGAATTTTTTTACAAAGAAAACACAAAATGTTCCGGAAAAACCTGGTCCGATTTTCCTGGCTAACGAACTTATCCAAGCCACTTACAAAAGGAAGGTACTCACCAAATTTGAACGAAATTGGTCCATTATTTTTTGAGTTATCGGTCGGATATATATATATATATATATATATATATATATATATATATATATATATATATATATATATATATATATATATATATATATATTATATAAACACAGATCCCCTCATTAGCAAATTTAAAAAAAAATCGCTAAAATTACAATTATTAATTAATAATATAAATACAATTCTTAGAAGAATAGTCCACAATAAACTTTATGTTACAAAGATCATATTATACGGTATAAAAGCAGATAAACTTCTCAATAAGGCTAAGAAACTTTCACGAGTTCACTCAGCTCATAATCATTAAAAGTTTTTGAAATAATAAACAATACTTTGCAGTATAGTCACTAAACAAAGAGCTTTTTGTATCCAGAGGAAACAGGAAAAATGTCACTTTATTGAAACTTCTTCATCGAATAACTTTTTTGCCTTTCGATTATGTATTATCTAAAAGGGGAAAATAAAATCTGCTTATAATAAAACCGACGAAGTAATAAAATGCAGCTCCAGATATTTTGCTTTTTAATTAAACAATAGGGTGGAAGTTCTTGTTGAAAATAAACAATAATATTTTGTATTATTTGAAATATATTTTCAAACCATTAACAAGTTAAAACAAAACGGCACGTTGAAGATCCCTACCCTCCTTACACAAAGACAGGGACTCTGCAAATTTTCCAGGGTAGTGAGGTGAAACTGCTCCCTGGGGTCGGTGATTGGCCAAAGTCGCGGAATTGGACCGATATTAAAGAAGAAGAAAAAAGTTATAACAAAGTCATCTCGATGCCGGTTTGTGCCTCAAAAATTAATAAACTGGCTTATTAAACGTTACAAGACCGAAAACTGATTGCCTTTTGCTGATAAGTACACTTGGAGAACCCAAATCACCACAACACATTTTAAAAAGACCTCACGATCGTTTCGCTGACAACGTCAGCGTCATCAGAGGTTGAAAAATGCTGAAGAATTCTTGCAAGTGTACTTATCAGTGCTCATCACAGGTTCCAGTTTTCACATAGTGCCTTTTGTTGTTTACATTTTGGCGCAATAACCATTTTTCGATTAGTAATAATTTTACACTTCATAAAGTTACTGGATAGCTTTCACAATTTATAACTTTTTTGCGATCTCTTTAAAAAGTTGTTTCTTCAATTTTTTCACTGAAATTTTTCAAAATTTCCACACTTAAATTGTCTACACAGGGAGTTTACCGTGTCTTACTCATTACCACTTTTTTCTTTTGAAATGGTAAGGTCGGATCATCCGGGTTTATCCCATCCATCTCCTCTATATAATTTGAGTAATCTACATCGTAGTTAACTTTCTACAAGTTTTTATTCCACTTCACCTGTTAGTATCTTTGTTTTTAGAGAATTTTCATTAAAAATAGGCTAATGAACAGATCTATATATATATATATATATATATATATATATATATATATATATATATATATATATATATATATATATATATATATATATATATATATATATATATATATATACTTTTATTACTAAAAGTATTAACTACCAGTATTAGCAACTCGATAAAGAAACAACTATTGACGAAAGTTCTAATAGATCAAGCAGTGTCACAGATGATTCCCTCAATCAAAATTATCCTGAAAGTAATAACTTTGACGTGAGATTTGATAACACGAAAAAGTCGGAAGCAAGGTCGGAATGTTCAATGAGGGATCCCCGATAAATGTAATTCAGTCCATAAAATTAAAAATTTAGTTCCAGTCATTAGAAGCAACAGAGGTACCGACTTATATTCGATTCAAGAACAACCTGTTACAATATTGGCGAGAATATTGCCCACCACGGCATATACGACGAGTAGTAAAAATATCGAATTATTACCACAAAAATATCTGAAAATCAAGATAACCCAATGTTTAAAACAATGACTAACAATTTGATTACTTCAAAATGAGGCGCTTGTAAATACGGCAGTAAAGAACGTAGCAGAAGTAAACGAGAAAAGCTTTACGAAAATCAAACATTATTAACAACTTTTTATCAAATCTTACTAGAAATCCGTTCTGTTATTGATGCTAATATTAACAACAATCCAAGTATTGTAGATATGTCAAACGACACTGTAAATAGGTTAAATGTGCATAACGATAACTCAAGTGATAATTTATCTACTCGTTCATCTATAACACGTAATACATTTTTGGAAACTTTGATTAAAATTGCCCGTATTAATGAAAATCGACCTTGCCAAATATATACTTGTCATGATGACTTTAAAAAAATATTTCTTTATATCTTTTTTATTTAGGAGGGAAGGTTTTATATGAAAAATTGCATGCAAATTTAACGAGTATTTTACCTTCTTTGTCAACGTTGTACAGATTTAGAAACAAGTTACCGGAAGAACTGATGAAGAGCAGTTTGATTTTAAAGGGTTGAATAGTATTTACCAATAACACATATTGCACTACTTCCGACTATTTCAGTAAATTGTTATTTTTCGGATAGCGTAAGCATTCACGGACATGTATGTATATGTATTTATTTGCGTTTTAATACAGAATAACAGTTGTGACGTCACAAAATAAACAGAGTTCAAGAGCACTTTGGAATTGCATTGAATTTAGCGAAATTTTACAGGAATTGCAGGGAATTTCGGGGAATATTTGGGGAATTGCAGACAATAAAGGAAATTTCCAGGGTATTTCGAAAGTTTAGAGGTAATTCTCGGGCATTTAGGGAAATTTCAACGAATTTTGGGTAATATCGGGGAATTGTTTCTGAAAGGGGAATTTTAGTGTACAATTTATTTTAGTTATTTCCCCCTCGATTTGAAATGAATTTTCTGCAAATATTTTAGTCAAATCAAGGACAATAATGGCTGAAACTAACTTAAGGCTTTGTAAAACAGATTGATTATGACATTTGCTTTACATAGCCTGTATTTGTTTTAGGGTCTTCGTCGAATTTTGACGTTTCAAATCACGACATTGACATTTTAAGGCTGCGATATTCTAGACGAAGAAGTACCTCCAACAGAGATAGAAAATATTATTCTGAGAGATGCTGCTGAAGATTAGTGAAGGTCTTGAACTAGCGATTTTCTTCAAAACTGTATTATTCTATCGAACGTTTTACTAACTTCAACTACTTCTCAGCAGGTGGCATCACATTCGGTTTTAGTTTTGCAGAGAGCTTGGAATATTTTTTCGTCCGTAGAAAAGCGGCGTTGTCAGTTGTCTACTCTTTTGTTTACATACCAAGCTTATGGCGCGTGGGGTTGAAGAGCGGAGGGTGGGGAAGATACGAATTCTATTGTTACCTATGCCTTTAGACGAACTTGGGACAGACAATACTGGTAAGATTTCTAAGCGGTCGAAACTCGAATGAATGGAGCGTCGATTCGTCACGTTGTGGATTTTGAAGTCATCCAATCTTATACAGAATCACTGTGTTCCCGCAAATCTTTATAAAACTTTCTTAAAAAACGAGTACTGCTTTGGAGATAATGTGTTTGTTAAAAAAATCCTGAAATTTATCCTACAAAAATAGTATTGTATTTTATTTCTTTACCGTCTGCCTATTTCAGGGACTATGTCAAGTCACCGACGCCAGACATACGTTTCGCCTTTATAAGTTTGTACGCAGGGTAGGGATGTTTAACATGCCTAACATCGCGTGGTGCACGAGACTGACATCTTAGCGGCCTTTCTTAAAAGCGAGTACAGGCATACAATTTGCTCAAGCACAATGCCATTGTCACGGCAATTGTTATGTTTTAATATGTACCGAATTAATAATTATTTATAATTTTATATTTTATCCATTTGAAAATTGCCATGACCAACTGTTTGGTGATAGGTAACAATTTTATACAAGTAGTATAAATTCAATGTAGGGACTTAATTATTCATTCATATATTTTTTGACTCAATGCGATATCTCAATATTTTGGGTCGTGAATTAGGAATTTATTTTTTGTTAAAATTCAATTTATTTTTATATAAATGTTTACTAGGTTTGGGTATATATATATATATATATATATATATATATATATATATATATATATATATATATATATATATATATTATTGTGCATTTTTGTTTCCTGGACCTCGGACTATTTCCGCGACTATGCCCAATCACCATCGCCAGGGAGCAGTTTCACCCCAATATCCTGGAAATTTTGCCGAACCGCTGCCTTTCTGTAAGTAGGGTAGGGATATTTCATGTGCCTGACATCGCATAGACACGGGACCGACGGCTTTACGCCCCCACCAAAGGGTGGAACGTACAGACATTCAACTTACTCAAATACAATGCCACAACCTCCGTTGATGTTAAGTATGTACTGGAAAAACGAAAGGGGAACATTGGGAATCTGACCCAGTACCCTCCGGTTCAGACGCACAGAAAAACTATAAAAGTTTCAGGTAACATTACTGTTATTTATTGACCTTTTTGCGTCAAGCAAACCTAATCTTTGTCTCTAATATACAATAGATCTTGTTATCCACAAAAAATATATTGGTTTTGTGCATTTCTCTGGTCATCAGTGGCACCCAAATGTTTTGTAAATGTTTATAATTGTTCTCCTTTCATCTTAGAGATCTAAATTTTGGCATGTAGGGTAAGTTTGATCGTGTAAACCTAAGTAGCAAATTAGGTTACCGTAGCTTTGTTGTGTGTGTGTGTGTGTGTTTTGTTTCTTTAATGTCGGCCTATTTCCGCGACTATGGCCAATCACCGACGCCATGGAGCAGTTTCACCTCACTATCCTGGAAATTTTGCCGAACCCCTGCCTTTCTGTAAGGAGGGTAGGGATCTTTAACGTGCCCAACATCGCATGGACACGGGACCGACGGCTTTACGCCCCCTCCGAAGGGCGGAACGTGCAGACATTCAACTTGCTCAAATACAATGCCAGAACCTCGGTTGATGTTAATTTTACAGTTTGTACTGAAAAAGTGAAAGGAGTACGCCGGGATCGAACCCAGTACCCTTCGGTTCAAAGGCACACGTTCTTACCTCTGAACCACCGAGGTCCTTATCGTAGCTTTGTTATTTTCAGAGATACAAAATTTTCCCAAAATCTTTCAGGAAAAATGGGTCCGATTTTCCTGGCTAACGAACTTGTCCAAGCCACTTGCAAAAGGAAGGCACTTACCATATTTGATCAAAATTGGTACATTATTTTTTGAGTTATCGGTGTGATTATATATATATATATATATATATATATATATATATATATATATATATATATATATATATATATATATATATATATATATATATATATATATATATATATATATATAAACACAGATCTCTCCATTAGTGTTTTTTTAAGGAAAAATTAGCTAAAAACACTTCGTAGATTTATATCTTAATAAATCTTAAAAATATTATTTTTACATATTTTCTATGCTCAAATTGCAGTAGATTTTTTGATCTATGTAGTTGTAGATATGCAGCCTTACCCTATAACTATGAAAAAGTAGTTTTGCAACCCATATAAATAATCAATTAATCTCATTTGTACAAGTCGAAAGAACAACGCAGCAGTGATCAGAATTCGCTGGTATTTATAGATGTTATAGAAATAGAAAGAAATACGAACACTTGACATGAAAATTCTATTTTTGTAAGATTGTCGGCGACCACATTTGAACATGTGAATAATGTTTCCATTCACACGTAGCTCAAACCAGCTGCTAATACAAGACATTAGATTGCTTTCATGAATCTCGCACATGAGACAGGGGAAATTTAACTCAGGACGAAATTTTTCTGGCGTTTTAATTGCAATTTTAGTTCCGATGCCAAGTTCCGAAACAAAAAAGTATACACAAACAAAAATATTACACGGAATTCCCAGAGAATATTCTGCCAATACTGTGTGTTTATGTTTTTCAGGTGTGATTCAACTCCGAAACTGCACGGAATTGTTGGAAACTTGGAGACAAAGGCACTAAAAAATTTCCAGGCGTTGTACTAAACTTTTATATTAATAAATATTGATACTTTAAACGCACGCAATCCATTTATTCCACTGCAGCAAAGAATGATCTCACCAAAGTCTAATTATTGTATTATGACTTATATAACACAACAATAAAATATTGAGGTTGCACACTATGGATGTTAATTGCCCGACTAGAGAATCGTTGCTCAAAGCCAAAATTGAACGAACGTTGACTGGTAAACGTTGTAGAAATAAAATTTTAAGGAAATTTTCTCCAATCTGACTACCGGCTAAAAACTTCATTTCGCGTAAAAGTTGCGATGGTTTTCTGTCGCCTAATTCTAATTCTGTTTAATGGTTGGGTTAAAAAATCTGAAATTGACTCTGCGACATCAGGATCGAGTATAGCGAGTACATGACTGAATTTTGTCTTTTCAGAACTGATCTGCGATATATCAAACTGGGCGTCAACCTGCATTTGCCAGATTTTCACGTTACGTCTCCATATAGGAGGTAATTTTATTGCAACCCTTGTCATGATATTGCTGCTTGAAGAATCTTCGGCCATTGTGAAAAAAATCAGATAATTTTTAAATTAGAAAAGACTGACCTGTTTAGATATTCGTTTTCTGTAGGCATGAGCACGTGCGTGGAAGTTAGGCGACGTCGGCTGGAACATCAGGCTGGGCATCTTCGGCTTGCGGCACGGGGTCACCAATATGGATGTTAATTGCACTTGTTGATATTAAATCCATACGTAAACATTTAATATACTTTATTATTTCACCAACTGAATAAACTATATGATACATTTAACTATAAAACAATCACAGACAGTACATAACAGATAACTGACCGAGCGTGGAGAGACGTATCTTCACTGTGTCGGTTGGTAGCGAGGAGAGAGAGAGAGAGAGAGAGAGAGAGATCCCTGGTGTCTCTTATATAGTAGTTCTTGACAGCTTGCTGTCGAATAACGTAACGCAACGTTTAGCTGTCAAGAGAAACATAGGGTAGTGTTGACGAAAACACTGCGGTCGGAACCACCGCCACACACACTGTGGCTAGAAACTGAAACAAAAAAGCAGAACCACCCCAAAAACCACAAAAATAATAAAAGAGAGTTATGCGCTTGATACCTGTTTCAACAACGAAGTTGTCTTCATCAATAGCTGTCGCTAAACTAACTGTAAGGGCAAAATTATAGTATTTACATACCTAAACTATGCAATAAAAATGATGTAATCCCGATAATGCAATACCGGGTGATGATGCCATACCGGCTGATACAATACCGGATGATGCAAGACAGTATGATGCAATATCAGATGCCTCAGTACTGGACGATGTAACACCGGATGACGTAACGCCAGATGATGTAATTCAAGGACTATTGTGTCAGTGGATACGCCCAACCGGTTGTGTCGATCTTGAAAGCAACCATGAGTAGGTATAGATGGGAGGGTTCTGAGAACTCCACCCACCTCCACCTCCACCTCCACTGCGCCTGCGCATGCGCGCAGTGACGTCACAGAGTGGAGGGGTCTAACTTGAGATGACGTCATCCAAAATGGCGGCAGAGGGCTGACATGTGACATTCAAAGATGGCAGTTGACAACTGACATTCAAAGATGGCGACTGACATGTGGCATTCCATGATGGCGGTTTGCGCATGCGCGAAACAACTTTGTTCGTTTTTAAGTTAGCTCCCAACGTGTTTGGTATCATGTTACTCGTAGTGACGAGTAAATGCAGTGCCTCCACCGGAAGAGGCATTGGAGGCGGTGAGGGCTACGCCCTCAGTCAGAATTGGATTTTTAGAATCTCAATCGAGATTGATCTAACCTGTTTCAATAAGAAGAAGACCTGTCATTTTTATTTTTATGCAAATGACATATGTAAAGATGGCGGTTTGCGCATGCGCAAACCAACTTTTTGTTATTAAGCAGTGTAGTGGTATAGTGTTTGGTGTTATGGTAATTGACTCGAAGAGTAGAATTCAAAAATGGTATGGGGGGCAGCGCTAACCAACTGTCTTATTAAATGGTGTAGAGGTATGACGTTTGGTATCATTTTACTTGGATAAACGAGTTTTATTCAAACCTGGCATCGCCACCGCTAGAGGCGGCGGTAGGGGGTGTCGCAAACCAACTTTCTCCGTTTTCGGCTTAGATGATCGGTGTTTGGTGTCATCTTTCTCGACCTGATTTATAACATAAATCAGGTCAACAAACAGCTGACGTTGCGGTTTTGCAAGTCTGGACATGCTCAGAATACAAATTGTCGGTAAGCTCTACTCTGGTATAAAAAAGGCCGACGGTTTTATCGAATTTGTTCGTATAACCCATCAGAAACCATGTAGAAAGGACAAATATAAGCAAAATAACATGTAACTTAATGTTTTTTAGGTATACATGTTAAAGAGCCATGCAATTAGCGTGCTTTTTGAAACGTATAAATGGCCAGCACATTTAATCATAATTACAGTTGAAACATTAATATGGAGATAATCATAAGTGATCGCAATAGATTTTTAAAGTTTACACAGAGACCAAGCAGAAAAATACAACCAACGAGAGTACATGAAGAGGGGGAGGGGGGCAGCGAAACCTATTTAACAACAAACCATGCAGCAATAAGGTCAGTTCAAATCTAAACGTTGAAGATACTCAGTGTAAACCTAAACGTAATTATAATTGTATCAACATAATGTACAATAATAGTAATGATTCTGGAGTCACAGAACCAGAACATAAGAGAAAATGGTATGATATAGACGAAAATGATGGTCCTGAGATCATCAGACCTGTTAATAACGATGTTTGTGAAGATTGTTATTTGGGTCAAATTGATGCAGCTCTGCGACAGAATATTAGTGAGATTAAGCAAGAAAGTAGAATGCTGCTAGAAACAAGGTATACTGTTAATCCATCTCTAAGTGTTGCAATTGGTATATCAAAAGCTGCTGGATTGATTACAATAATTAGAATATTCTGCCAATACTGTGTGTTTATGTTTTTTAGCAGTGATTCAACTCCGAAACTGCACGGAATTGTTGGAAACTTGGAAAGTGAACAAGTGAAAAATTTCCAGGCGTTGTATTTCACTTTTATATTATTAAATATTGATACTTTGAACCCGCACAATCCATTTTTCGTGAATTTTTCGTAAAAGGAAAAACTCACTAATAAGCAGATATGTGTTTATATATATATATATATATATATATATATATATATATATATATATATATATATATATATATATATATATATATATATATATATCGTATATATAACTCAAAAAATAATGTCTCAGGTCTCTAAGTTAAAAGAAAAAAGAGTTACAGGCATTTTAGGGGAAAAAAGGGTGCCACTGGTGATCAGAGGAAAGCACAAGAACAAAATATTTTGTGTCGTTAACAAAACCAATTGAATATTAGATACAACGGTTAAGTTTTCTTGACAAAGAGGTCAAGAAGTAGCAGAAAATATTTTGAAAATTTTATAATTTTTCTTCTTAAAGCGTCAAAGTCGCGATTTGAGACGTCAAAATTTGCAATTTTCAGACAACGAGTTTGAAACAAATACGAATTAGGTAGAAGATTTGTAGCAATAAGTGTGTTTTACAAAGCCTTAAGTTTCAGCTTCAACCATCATTTTCCTTCAGTTTGCTAAAATATTGATAGAGAATCCATTTCAAATAGACCCTCTTTCTGATACTTCGGCAGTAGTTTCAGCTATAGAGTTTATGGTTTAATAGTCTATATTTTAGCAAATTTTCGTAGAAAATATTCGTTACTGAGAAGACTCTGACTTACGAATTTTAAAAAGATTTTTTTCAAATGAGCGCGAACTAGAACCCGTAAAACTCATATACGGGGTCCGTTTCAGTTTTTGTCTGCTTACACATATATAGGGTGACGCATTTCTACGGTAAAGCTCAATATATCCGTTACTACACAAGATATTAGAAAAAAGTATATACGTTAATTATAGGGTGTCTGGAACTGCATCTTAGAAACCTATTTTGAAAATCAAAGGTTGGCCCATACAGCGTTTTAATGTAACACTCCTTATGTTATTGTATTTTTGTGTTTCTCTTCGAATTATAATGTATGTTTGTAGGAAAAAAAAATGATATCATTCATCGTTTTTCAGTTATTTCAATTGCTTTGCAACTTTTCACGTTTTTGACATATTTCAAACACATCACCAATTGTGATACAGCGTTTTAGTGAATTTACTTTTTAAAAAAATTACTAATGAGGAGATCCTGACTTTTAAATTTTAAAAACATTTCTTCAAATAAGCGCGAACTAGGCTCCCTAGAACCCATATCCAGGGTCAGTTTCAATATATATATATATATATATATATATATATATATATATATATATATATATATATATATATATATATATATATATATATATATATATATCACACCGATAACTCAAAAAATAAGGTTCCGATTTTGATAAAATTTTGTGAGTGCCTTCGTTTTGCAAGTTTCTTGGATAAGTTCTTTAGCCAGGGATATCGGTCAGGTTTCCCCGCAAAATTTTGTGTTTGTTTCGGAAAAAAATTACATCTCCGAGGATAACAAAGTAAGAGCAACCAAATACAGTACGCATGTTTGTATTATAAATAGTGACCCACATACCAAAATTTATGTCTGAAAAGACACAAAAGTTATAGGCATTTAAAAAAAAAGGGTTTTTCTCAAAATGTCAAAGTCGCGATTTATAACGTCAAAACTCGCAACATTTAGGCAAAGAACCTGAAACAAATACGGATTATGTAAAGAAAATTTTAGCAACACCTCTTTCGGATCGGTTCTGGCAGCTGTCCGGGAGCGTGGAATATAGGAGTCCTGCTTCAGGTGGATTGGTTCCATGCTCAGGGACAGGGCAGTGTTCACCTCGCTCGCGGGAGGGACTCTGCTGGCGGGAGTCGCGGCGGGGTGTCCGCAGGGGAGCGTTCTGTCTCCCTTGCTCTGGTGCCTAGTCGTGGACGGCCTTCTGGGGAGGCTCTCGGGAGGGGTGTATGAGGAACAGGGCTATGCGGACGACATTGTCATCATAGTCCGAGGAAAGGTCACACAGGCAGTGTGGGAGCACATGCAGACTGCACTGAAAGTAGTGGAAGGGTGGACGGTTATTCAAGGGCTCGGGGTGAGCCCCGAGAAAGCAACCGTCGTGCCGTTTACGAGGAGGAGGAAGTGCGACAGCCACAGAACTCTCACTCTATAAGGTAGGAGCGTTCCAATGGCCAGGGAGGTAAAATATCTTGGGGTCGTATTGGACTCTAAGCTAACCTGGAATGATCACATTGGAAATATACTGCGTAAGGCAATCATGACCTTAGCCGTCACTAGGCGGCTATATGGAAAAACGTGGGGACTAAGACCTAGTATGACCCACTGGCTGTACACAAGGATGGTCAGACCATCGTTAACATATGCGGCACTGGTTTGGTGGCGTAAGGTGACACAATCCAGTGCCAAACAAAAACTAGGCAAGATCCAAAGGATGGCTTGCCTAGGCATCACAGGGGCCATGTCTTCAACCTCAACAGCCGCCATGGAAGTGTTGCTGGATCTGCCCCCCCCCCCCCCCCTAAACTTAGTTATTATGGGGGAAGCCAAGCTAGGACTATACAGACTAGCCTGCAATGGTAGACTTAAGATCAACCCATTCTTCAGGGGCTTCTGCAAAATTCAGGAAATCGTGAAGGAGCCCATGCTTGAAATGAGGTCAGACTTCGCGAGCCCGCGAATGTGCAGGGAAAACAACTTTACAGTGGAAATCCCTGACCGCAAGGCATGGCGGGAGGAGAAGCCGGGCATACCACGAGACGCGCTCGTCTGGTTCACGGACGGATCCCGCGGGGATCGTGGGACGGGGGCAGGTGTTTACTCGGAAGAACCGAGGGTAAGTCATAGTATTTCCTTCGGAGCCCATGCAACGGTGTTTCAGGCCGAGATGTACGCCATCCTGCACTGTGTACGGGTGAACAAGAGGAGGGGGCTACACCAACAAGCGGATCTTCATAGCCACAGACAGCCAGGCAGTCCTTAAGACACTAAGTAGCCCACGGGTAACTTCCTGGCTGGTGAGTGAGTGCCGAGACGAGACGAGCAACCTGGCTGGGCAGAATGAGGTGACCCTCATCTGGATGCCGGGTTACTCGGGGGTCAAAGACAATGAAGAAGCTGACAGCCTCGCGAAGAGAGGGTCAGCAAACCATTTATGGGACCAGAACCGGCTCTGGGCGTGTCAAAGAGCACTGCCAGGGGAGCCATTACGTCCTGGGTCAGAAACCAACACAAGGTGTACTGGGCGGACTGTCCAGGGCTCAGACATGGGAAGTCAATAATTGACGGACATAGTTCAAAGAGAGCTGTGGAGCTGCTAAATATTAGCAGAGGACAGCTCAGAAAACCAACAGGTCTCTTGACGGGACACATGGCCGTCAAGAAACACCTGCATAAATGGGGCGGTTCGAAGGAGACCTCGCATGCAGACTCTGCGGGGAGGGGGAGGAATCAGCCCAGCACATCTTGTGCGAGTGTAAAGCTCTGGACCGCAAAAGACAACTGATATACGGTCAGTCTAGACTGGAGACAGAGCAATATAAAACTTCACCCTACCAATCGCTGTGCAGACTAGTTCAAGGCACAGTGATTTTAGAATGGGTGGAGTAAGACTAAGGGTATGCACAATCAGTCAAAGGTTGCAGTGCTATCGGGACGGCAAGGCCGCGGACAAGCCATGAGGAAAAAAAACCGTAAGTTTCAGTTTCAACCGTCATTGTCCTTTATTTTACTAAAATATTTACAGGAAATTCATGTGAAATAGACCCTTTCTCTGATGCTTAAGCTGAAGGTTTAGTCAAGTTGATGCTTTGGTTATAGGTTAGTTATGTTTATGGTTTAACAGTCTATAATTTTTAGCTGATTTTCGTAGAAAAAAATCGTTAATGAGGAGACCGCAACATTTGAATTTAAAAAAGCTTTCTTCAGATGAGCGCAAACTAGGCCCCCTAGAATCCATATCCGGGTTTACTCTCAGTTTTTTATCTGTTGCATATATACAAGGTGACGCAGTTCTACGGTAAAGCACAATATAATTCTTATTATAAAAGATACGAGAAAAAACTGTATACATTAATTATAGGGTGGTAGGTAAATATTTTGACAATCACAGGGTGGTCCCCACAATTGTTTTTTCGAGCAGCCTTCTATTATTGCATTTTTGCATTTTTTATCGAAATATGATGCATGTTTGTAAGAAAAAAAATCGAGACGCAGTAAGTGCCTTTTGGTAGCGAATTTTCATTGAATCCATTAAAAACATTTTTATGAAACTTCACTTCCATGGTGCACTTGTTGCGTTCAGATTTTTATCAATAGTCAGCGGAGGCCCATGGAAATGACGCATTGAGAGAGCTTTTTGTTTGTATTACTCGTCGAAAAAATCGAGCTATCGTATACAGGCACTCCGAAACAGTGGCTCAATTTTTAAAGTTTTCGCTGAAATGTTTTTATTGTCTCCCTAGAAATCATTTTTTGTAAGATTTTTGTGATATGGTGGTCATTAATAATAAATGTTTAATAAGTTTAATATGTTGCCTTGGGAAAGGCCTTACTACATCCCAAAATTCAACTGTTCAAGTTTATAGAAAATTGAGTTATCCAAGTTTAAAGCATTTAATAAAAACTCACTACCATAACGCACTTGCTGCGTCCCGAACTTTTTTCTTTTTTTTTTAATTTCGATATTTTCCAGGTGGGAAGTTTTATTTGGCACATCCTGTATATTAGGAAATTACATAATAAAATATAATTTAAAAGAAAATGTTTATAAAAAGATATCTGTTTTTTTTTTCTTTAAAGTTGGTCCATTTCCGCGACTATCGCCAATCACCGACGCCAAGGAACAGTTTCACCTCACTATCCTAGAAATTTTGCCGAACCCCTGCCTTTCTGTAAGGAGGGTAGGGATCTTTAACGTGCCCAACATCGCATGGACACGGGACCGACGCCTTTACGCCCCCTCCGAAGGGCGGAACGTGCCGACATTCAACTTGCTCAGATACAATGCCAGAACCTCGGTTGATGTTAATTGTAGAGTATGTACTGAAAAAGTGAAAGCAGAACCCGGGGATCGAACCCAGTAGGTACCCTTCGGTTGAGAGGCACACGTTCTTACCTCTGAACCACTGAGGCTCTTAAAGAAAGTTTTCTAATATTAAGAGCCAAGCCAACTTTGATAGCAGTTTACGAAGCCCGATGGCTAATTAACTTAAATATATCAAATGGGATCAATAACAAAACACACAAATGTGTTAAAGGCTCGATCGGCAGGGCACTACGACCATCTGTATTGACAGTAAATTAACACGATCGTCTGTATTGACAGCAAATTAACTAACTAATTAAATGAATTTCAATTGTTCTTCTTGCACGCTGGACGGGGTGAGTGTTCTGTGACGGGGTGTTATATTTTCACGAGCTAAAGTATGCGACGTGTCAACAATGTCATTAGTACAGGCAGTAGAGGAGCCCGTTACTCTTGTCCATAATGCAGTAAACTACAGGAGTTATTTTGTTTATAGATAGGTTCAGAATTACGCACTGAATATAAAAACACAAAATCCTTACAAATTAGGAGGGCGGAAGTGCCGCCATTTTGAGAAAAACCGTTTTGGCCTATATCTCCATAACTGTGCACTTTAGGCTAAAAATGGTAATGACCTTTATTGTAGATAATTGCATTTCTCATCTTTTTTGTTAAATATTTTTTTGTATCACTCACCGTTTACAACTTATACGACTATTAGCATTCATTTATTGACTTTTTTACCTATATCTTTGTTAATAATTGTTTAAAAAATAAAATGCTTATAACTTAACTTTTCAATCGACAAATTTCCTACAATTTTTACTGAAACCTTTTTTTTTCTAAAATCAATATTTTCAAATTTATAACGCGTTATATGTTGCACTTTTCAATCGACAAATTTTTCTGGAAATATTTTAGTAAAATGAAGGACAATGACGGTTGAAGCTAAGACTTCAAGCTTTGTAAAACATTGTTCTTGAGACATTTTCTTTCCATCGCTTATATTAGTTTCAGGTTCTTTGCGTAAATTTTGCCAATTTTGAAGTTTTAATTCGCGACTTTGACGTTTTGAGGAAAATCCCAATTAATTTTTGTTTAAATGCCTATAACTTTTTGTCTTTGAGCCTACAGACCTAAATTTTGGTAGGTAATTTACCTATAATGACATAAAACCGTGTACCAAATTTAGTTTCCCGTACTTTGTTATTTCCGGAGATATGATTTTTTTTCGAAAGGAAACACAAAATTTTCCGGGAAAACCTGGGCCGATTTTCTTGGCTAACAAACTTATCCAAGCCACTTACAAGAGGAAGGTATTCACCAAATTTAATTAAAATCGGCCCATTAGTTTTTGAGTTATATGTGATATATATATATATATATATATATATATATATATATATATATATATATATATATATATATATATATATATATATATATATATATATATATATATATATATATATATATATATATATATATATATAAATTATAACTGGCCCCGGATATGTGTTCTAGGGGGCATAATTAGCGCCTATTTCAATTTTTTTTTAATTCAAAAGTTGGGGTCTCCTCATTATTGCATTTTTTTTTAAAAAAATGCACTAATAATAATTTTAGAAAAAAAGTTTAAAGTAAAAGCTCTAGAAAATTTGTCGATTGAAAAGTTAAGTTATAAGCATTTTATTTTTTAAACACTTATTAACAAAGATATAGGTAAAAAAGTCAATAAATGAATGCTAATAGTCGTATAAGTTATAAACGGTGATTGATACAAAAAAAAAGTTATTCAACAAAAAAGATAAGAAATGCAATTATCTACAATAAAGGTCATTACCATTTTTGGTCTAAAGTGCACGGTTACGAAGATATAGGTCGAAACGGTTTTTCTCAAAATGGCGGCACTTCCGCCCTACTAATTTGTAAGGATTATTGTGTTTTTACATTCAGTACGTAATTCTGAACCTATCTATCAAAAAAAAAAATAACTCCTGTAGTTAAATGCAGAAAAAAATTCTCTATTGCCTGTACTACATGGTCGGCGCTTAAATGAAACTAAAGGGGGGTGTCAATTGAACAAAACAACAAATTATTATTACCACGAAACATGGATAGTGTAGTGCATTAATAGGCTATAGCAAGGTAGTGATGGGTTGTTATTTAACAGTCTGTTATATTTTAACTGTTGTCGAGCCGCAACAGTAACAACCTGTTATGGATATATACAAATAACAGGTACAGTGGAGGGGATGCTGTTGCGCTTTACACTAGAACTCGAAGTCGTATCTGTTTCTGTTGTCGTATCTATTTCTGTTGCACTGCTACGATGAAGCAACTTCTGTTTTCATCTGCAACTGTTATAACAGGATGAATGGACATGAGACTGGGAATGGGGTATAGAGCGGACTTTACTTCATAACATAATACTGTTTTCATCCGCAACTGTTATAACAGGATGAATGGACGTGAGACTGGGAATGGGGTATAGAGTATAGAGCGGACTTTACTTCATAACTATAACATACTACTTTATACTAATGTGCTCACAGCTTTGGGAACGTAGGGTCGTCGGTACAATGAAACTGTTAAATTTTGACAGGTTATGTTGATTCACACAAAACACACATATATTTACAATTTATAAACAAACACAAAATATGAAAAATGTAAATAAAATGAACGATGTTTCTTTTTTTCTTTGAGAAAAATTGTCTTACACTAAAAAAAATACTTTTCTAACAAAACACTTTCAAAGTTCTGAGTTTTTGTTGATGAACATTATTTGACTGACTTTGGTCGACGAAAGTCTGTTACGTTACTGATATGTATACAAATGTACAGTTATGCTTTAACATGAGTCCTTAGGTATTATATTATATTAGGTAGTTTCTTTGCTCATTCTTCTTTGCCTTATGTAACTAATAAATCAATATTCCTTTTTACTTTTCACTTTGGAAATCTAAGAAATGGGTCCGATTTTAAACATCTTTTTTTTATTACTACTGCAAAATAAAAAATCGCTAAAACTTAAAAAATCTTAGAAACAGTATCAATTTTAATGAAATTATAAAAATATTCCCTGTACCCGGTATAGTTGAAACCAGACACACTTCGCCCTATAGGTAGAGAGAAAAAAATTAGTTTTAATTTTTTTTAAATTATTTATTTTATTTTTTGCTTACAATAATTAATGTATTTCATAAGTCTCATTTTCAAGGAAAAGATGGCTATAGAGGTTTTCAAGCTCAGTGATTAACTAATACTTAATTAGTAAAGAAAATTCGAAAGAAATTCTGCATTGTTGAATTTTTTACCAAATTATTATTAGTGATGAATACCCAAAAAAAAAACCTCCATCATTTTTTTAATATAAAATTTATTAATTGTTTTAAACATAATACAAGAATATTTTTTATTTTAAACATTACCCAACTACACCACCGGACGGGTTCAGCTACTGTTACTATGTCTACGTGGAATTCTTAATAATTCATAATTCATACTGTTATTCTCAACCTGTTATATTTAACTGTTATTTCTAAATAACAGTAACAGTTGCGACATCTTACAGCAATATAACAGTTTTTCCCATCACTATAACAAGGTAAGCAAGGAAAATGTATGAAATATCGTTTGACATTTTACTATAAAAAATTTGAAATTTGACATCCAAATTAGTTGCTTTATGATATCTCGTGTGTCTAATACAACAGTTTGTGGATAATGAACACACACACACACAATGATTTTCTATAAAACTGAAATTAATTTTTCAATCCAAGAAAGTGGAATCTGAATTATCAAAGGAGAATGTTGTCGAGTCATATGAAATTGTGAGGTTAAATTAACGTAAATAATGTCAACATAGAAACAAATAAAAATATACTGTCAAATACCCGTGAAAGTTGATGCAGATTATAAATATTTCCATAAACAGCAGTGAAGAATTGTTAAAAGACCAGTAAAAATAATCTATATATCCCATAATAAATGAAAATATTTTGGTAGAAGTAATGAAGAACGAAATTAAATGTCATATTCAATCCAATTGATAGTTGCAATGTCATCAAAAACCGTAATAATGCCATCTTAAAGGCAACGAATTTTTAGTGGATTTTCTTTAAACAAATCACTATTGAGGAGATCAGGACTTATCTTCAAATGAGCGCTACTCAGAAGCTAGAACCCAAATCCGAGGTCATATTCAGACTTTATATGTTTATATATATATATATATATATATATATATATATATATATATATATATATATATATATATATATATGTGTGTGTGTGTGTGTGTGTGTGTGTGTGTGTGTGTGTGTGTGTGTGTGTATAAACATATAAGCGAGTCGCTTGGTTCATTAGCCAGGGAAATCGGACTAGTTTTTTCCGGAAAATTCTGTGTTTTTAGTGAACTTTCTTTAAAAAATTCACTAATGAGGAGATTCTGACTTTTGAATTTTGAAAAATGTTCTTCAAATGAGCGCTAATTAGGCCTCCCAAAACACATCCGGGATCAGTTTCAATTTATATATATATATATATATATATATATATATATATATATATATATATATATATATATATATATATATATATATATATATATATATATATATATATATATATATATATATTGTATGTATCACACCGATAACTCAAAAAATAATAAGCCGATTTTGATTAAATTTGATAAATACCTTTCTTTTACAAATGGCTTGGATAAGTTCATTAGCCAGGAAAATCGGCCCAGGTTTTCCTAGAAAATTTTGAGTTTTCTTTCGAAAAAAAATTATATCTCCGGAACTAACAAAGTAAGGGCAACTAAATTTGGTACGCGGGTTTATATCCTTATAGGTGAACCTACCAAAATTTAGCTCTGTAGGTCAAAAGACAAAAAGTTATAGGCATTTAAATATAAATAAATTGGAGTTTTCTTCAAAACGTCAAAGTTGCGATTTAAAACGTCAAAATTGGCAACATTTGGGCAAAGAACTTGAATCTAATACGGGATATGGAAATAAAATGTCTCAAGAAGAATGTTTTACAAACCCTGAAGTCTTAGTTTCAACCGTCACTGTCCTTCATTTTATTACAATATTTCCAAAAAATTCATTTCAAATAGACCCTTTCTCTGATGCTTGGCAGTAGCCTTAGCTATATAGGATTTATCGTTTAATGGCATATAATTTTTGTGGAATTTTCGTAAAAAATCATTAAAGCTCAATATATCCCTTATTATACAAGATATGAAAAAAATTGTATATATTAATTATAGGGTGTCTTGAGCTACATCTTAAAAAATATTTCTACAATCACAGACTGGCCCATAAGTCGTTGGTCATACAAATTTTCTTCTTTTTAATCAAACACGCCTTATGTTTTGCATTTTTGCATTTTCCATCGAAATATAATGCATGTTTGTAAAAAAAGAAATTCTGGACGCAGCAAGTGCGTTATGTTAGCGAATTTTGGTCAAATGCTTCATATTTGAATAGCTCAATTTGCTATTAACCTATAAGGTTGACCAAGAAACGAGTTCTTTCGGGAACACTTTAAGTGAACTTACAGAAATTTTTGTACATTTTCAAACAATAAAGTTATTTTAATAAAACATGGCACATTGTTTTTACTATATAGGTTTTACGGGTAACCAAATTTGATGCCTGCTTTCTTTAAAAATACACACATATTTGCTATTAAAAACATTTAAATGAAAATTCACTACCATAACGCACTTGCTGCGTCCAGACTTTTTATATCTCCGGAAATATTAAAGCTGTGGTAACTAAATTTGGCACTCTGGTTTATGCCATAAAAATAAAGCACCGTACCAAAATTTGGATCCCTACGTTAAAAGCAAAAGAAGTTATAAGCATTATAGTGTTTCTTCTTAAAGCGTTAAAAAGTCGCGATTCAAAACGTCAAAATTGACATGTTCTAATAAAGAACTTGAAACTAACATTACGGGCGATGTAGCAGAAATTTTGTAAGAAGTATGTTCTATAAAGCCTTAAGTTTCAGCTTCAGCCACTATTATCCTTCATTTTACTTAAATATTTGCAGAAAATGAATTTCAAATAGACCCTTTTTCCGATCCTTTAGCTGCTGTTTCAACTATAGGGTTATAATATATAAAGAAAAACTTTGTACCTACCCCTTGTTAAGCACATTGCGAGCACGAAGCAGTGTGAGATTTGGCATAGTTAAAGTTCATATAAACAAGGAGAGCAGAAAGATAAAATGTATGTATAATATGTGATTAATAGATTAAACATTGCTTTCTTCTAATTAGACGAGCGTCTCACGACAGTAAAAACTTTCAAATTTTTTTGTCGTTTTAACGAATTAAAAGACCTCATTGACTGTGCTGTGTACACACAATCCCCCTAACTCACATTTGACCTGTCCTGACATTAGTTTGCCTAATCAAAAGCTAAAAGAAGTTAAAAGGGAAAGGAAAACTACATTATGCTCACATAACCTTGATATATGGCAGGGTTGACTTGCTTTCTCCTTTTAGCTTTTAATTAGGCAAACTGATATCAGGGCAGGTCAGGAAAGTCAGCTGGTAGGATTTGTTGTAACATCACGTCAGGGAGGTCTTTTATTTCGTTAAAACAACAACAAAAAAACGGATCCAAGTTATTACTGTCGCGAGACGCTTGTTTAATTAGACATTAGGATTGATTCCCAGTATGACAATTAATATATTCATGTCAATGTAAAACACATATTACTCTATGGTCGAACAGATGTATGTATACGGATGCGTTCATACGTTCATACTGAATATTAAACTTCAGTTTTTCAGTTCCTAAAAACGTAACTACAAAATTAATGTAACTAAGTGAACGTTACGACTTTAGTGCAATTTCTTTAAAAAAAATTAATTCTCTCTCTCTCTCTCTATATATATATATATATATATATATATATATATATATATATATATATATATATATATATATATATATATATATATATATATATATATATACACATACCGATAACTCAGCAAATAATGGGCCGCTTTTGATCAAATTTGGTGAGTACTTTCCTTTTGCAAGTGGCTTGGATAAGTTCGTTCTCCAGGAAAATCGGCCCAGGTTTTACTGGAAAATTTTGTGTTTTTCAGAACAAAATTAGATCTCCGGAAATAACAAAGCAAGCGCAACCAAATTTGGTACGCGAGTTATGGTTGCACCACCCGGTATACTACACACACCAAGGCTACTGTCAGCACATATGGGTACGTTGCGCTACACCGGCTTTTCCGTCGACTCAGCGTCCGGTTGAAGTGCAGCGACATTACCGAGGGGAAATTGATCAGCAATTAATAGTCTATAAATATATGTCGAACATTAATATTCAACAGTTAGTCTTTGCCATCCAGCCTTAATGGTATTAGATTACTCATATGTATTTTATTGTAATTTTTATATTATTTAAATTTTAATATATATATCGTTGTACTGTAACTTCAAATAAATAAATTTAACTTTATGAAGTTCAATTGAAGTACAACTCTAAGTGGCGCAGTCGTTAGTATGAGTTTAGTGCCCTTTTGACAAAAATCGCAAAAGTCCGCACTTCGATTTTTATCGTTAAAAACTCAGAACCAGCTTCAAAGTCAACAAAGAACAGCATCGTCCAAGTTGATAAAAATAATTTAAGTAACTTTCAATTAAAAATACAGTGAGTGCGCGAGCGATCATAAGAGAAAATAAGGTTTGATACGGAACTTCTGCCTACGAAGTTGTCTGCCTTATTCGCTGTATCTTATGATGCTGAAGCAAAGAAGAACAGAAATCGTCTTCATCTTCACATTGGCGTAAGTGCTTTCATTGTTCCTTTGAATTCCTTGTCCTACCTTAATCTAAAATCGATTAAAGTTAGAAGCAAATATTACGGGAAATATTAATTAAAATTTTACCCAAATTTAAATTATTGATTAATAAATTAATGTCAGACTCTGAAACAGAGACAGTTGACAATTTTAATAATAAAGTAAAAATAAATTTAGCACCTCCCAAACTTATAGTAACAGAGAAAAATACAATAAGCTCAAATAACAATCAAATTATGGCAAATCAATTACAAAATTATCACATTAATGCTATTCCCGCATACGATGGGGACCAGCATACTTTAGCTTTATTTATTTCAGCGTGTGAAAATTTTCTCACTTCATTTGTTGATAGAACAAATGATGACAATCCAAATAACCAATGGATGCTTAGAATAGTAATAAGTAAATTAGAAGGTAGAGCTCGAACATTGATAGGTAGTAGGGAAGATGCCACAAATTGGCCTCGTATTAAACAATTATTGCAACAATACTTCGGCGACCAGAGAGACGAAGACTGTTTAGCTAGGGACCTCTTGCTCTTAAAGCCAGACCCTAGAGAAACCCCATACCAATTCGGTATGAGAATACAAGACTCACGTAGTCTTTTAGCTTCAAAAGTAAGACTAACAACTGCAAACGAAGCATTTCGTTTAATTAAAAATGAATTTTACGATAAAGTGGCACTGAAAACGTATTTACATGGTTTGAGTGGTCAACTAGGGTTAGCAGTTAGGCTACAAAACCCGACTAATCTAGAACACGCTATGTCGCTTGTTCTGGAAGAAGAGAATTTTCAATATGGAGAAAAACAAATGAAATATCTCCACAATCAATCCACAAATTTTAAACTCAAATGTACCAAATAAACAACCTCAATACATACAGAATCAGCAAAATAATAGAAATAACGTTCCGCATTTTACGCACCCCCGACAATTCCATAACCAACCCACATACAGAAAGCCCTTAAATTTACGTAATCAGCCCCCACAACAGCTGACACAAAACGTATTCAGACCAAATCCAAATTTCAGACCAAACTATAGGCCAACACCTATGGAGGTATCTGCAAAAAATTCCTCGATACATACACGTCCCAATCCAAATTTTAGACAACATTTCCAGCCCGAACCTATGGAAACATCATCTAGAAATTTCAATACTCATCCGAGAGGTCCTAACGGGCCTAACGCACAGTCATCACCTACCCAATTATACCATCAAGAGGTTCAACATGAATTTAAATCAGACAACCCAGTTTATGACGAATCTTATGAAAATTATCCTTCAGAAACACACTCTTATACAATTCCTGAAGATGACGCTCGTTACTTTGACGAAACGAATCATGAAACGTACGAAGAAGAAACTAGACCTGAAGCAGCTTTTGAACAAACAGATAACATCGAACAAAATTTTATTCAGGTTATCGAACTAAACAAAAAAATATAGTACAGATAAATTCTGTAAACCACCCTAAATTGCCTTATATACTGGTCGAAATCAACCCCTCATTTCAAATGCGACTTATGCTTGACACCGGTTCGATGAAATCGCTGTTATGTGAAAATATTGCCCATAATTTTTATTCCAAATTTATAGAGCATGAAAAATTTCAAATTAAATCTGTTCACCAAACCAGTTTTCATAATGAAATTCTAAAAATTCCTCTACCAAGTATATTTAGAACAGGCAGAGCCAAATTTAAATTCTATGTATTTAACATCAATAATCAATATCATGGGTTAATTGGTACTGACCTTCTCAAACAACTGGGAGCTAAAATAGATTTTTATAATAGGAAATTGGTAACGAAGCATACATGCATTCCCTTGTATTTACCATGTGACGACGACATACATCGCGAATGTAACTCGAAACCACAAGAATTAAATAACATAATACTGCCTGCGAGATGTGAAACAATAGTCAAACTTCCTATAGACTGTAGTTCCAACATAGGCATAATAAATAATATAAAACTCGAGTCAGGCGTAATTATTCCTGCATCTATCGTGACAGTTTCAAATGGCCAGGCTATAACCTCTATAGTGAATAGTAATGAAAATCCCGTACAGCTGATTATACATAAAGCTATTTATGCAGAACCTGTTTCAACTAACGAATTAAATTCCATTCATCATAACAAAGATATCGACTTAGAAAACATAGATGGTACTGCTAATGAAATTGACAAATTACAAATTCAAAATTTAAACAGATTAAGACTTGATCACACTAATGACGAAGAACGAAACATGATAGAAAACTTATGTTACGAGTACAGAGACATATTTTATTGCGAAGGTGTCCCATTATCATTTTCTAATCAAGTTAAACATAGTATTAGGTTATCTAATCCTAACCCAGTATTTGTTAAGCCATATCGATTACCTGAAGCTCAAAAGCAAGAAGTCAAAAGACAAATTGACGACTTGTTAAGACAAAAAATTATTCAGCCATCTTCCAGCCCGTGGAATAGCCCTGTCCTGATTGTTAACAAAAAATCAGATGCCAGTGGCAAACAAAAATTTCGCATGGTCATAGACTATAGACGTCTTAATGAACAAACTATTGGTGATAAGTATCCCTTACCCAATATTTCGGAAATATTGGATAAATTAGGTCGTAGCCAGTATTATACCACTTTAGACTTAGCCTCAGGATATCATCAAATTGAAATGAATCCTGAAGATATGGAAAAAACTGCCTTCAGCTCTGAAGGGGGGCACTATATGTACAGGCGTATGCCATTCGGGTTGAAGGGAGCGCCTAGTACCTTTCAAAGGGCTATGGATAATATCCTTAGGGGTATTCAAAATGAAAAATGTTTTACCTACCTTGATGACATCATAATTTTCAGTACTTCTTTGCAAGAACACATAGAAAGGTTGACAAATGTATTCGAAAGGTTAAGAAAGGCTAATTTAAAAATACAGCTTGACAAGAGTGAATTTTTAAAAAAGGAAGTAGCCTACCTCGGGCACATTATCACGTCCGAAGGCGTAAAACCAAATCCTGATAAAGTAAAGGCTGTAAGAGAATTCCCCATACCTAAAACAAGAAAAGAGATCAAAGGATTTCTAGGTCTTATAGGGTACTACCGAAAATTTATTAAAGACTTCGGTAAATTAACAAAACCATTGACTCGATGCTTAAAAAAAAATGCAACTATAGTTCATGATAGTAGTTTTATAGAAGCTTTCGAAACATGCAAAAATATATTAATGAATGACCCCGTATTACAATACCCTGATTTCACAAAACCCTTTATACTCACTACGGATGCTTCCAATGTAGCCCTTGGAGCTGTCCTTTCTCAAGGGTCAGTAGGTAATGATAAACCTATTAGTTATGCTTCTCGTACCCTCAATGAAACAGAGCAGAGATACTCCACCATTGAACGGGAACTTCTTTCTATTGTTTGGGCCACCAAATACTTCCGCCCCTATCTTTATGGTCGTAAGTTCTATATATATACTGACCACAGGCCTTTAGTATGGCTTATGCAACTAAAGGAACCCAATTCAAAATTAACACGTTGGCGTTTAAAACTCGAGGAATATGACTATGAAATAATTTATAAAAAAGGGTCTCTAAACTGCAACGCAGATTCCTTGTCCCGCATCCAAGTTCATGCTTTAGAGGATGCAGAAATTTCATCAATCGCTAATAATTTTGATGAGGACGAAAGACCTCTCCAAGATTTACAAAGGCAGCTCAACACCCCAAATTTTGATGACGTTGTGCAACCAACTGAACCCGAATATATTCCGCCAATGAGCCCTCCAGAACTCTCTTTTATTCCAGTAGAAATTCCTAGCACCTCAAGCAACACTATTCCACCTATAAGCCGAACAGACAAAACAACACTTGAACAAAATAACGACTTACGAGACAGTGATCATTCACAAGTAAATGTAGAACCAAAAATAGGTATTCAGATATCAGATGTTCCTATAGAAAAACAACTAAACCAATATTATATATCTCCCGTACATAATAATCCAAGACCAGTAAAACAACTAAAGGTTAACAATCAAAATAAATATTTGGTGCAAATCCCGAGAAATGACAATCGACAAGCAATCATAAATTTTCTAAAGGAATATACTACAATAGGCAAAAGGTATTACTTTAATTTCGAAACAGAAAAATTATACCAAGATTTCTGTTCAGTGTATGTGGAAATATTTAACAACAATGCACCCATTATTATCAGTTGCCCCAAGCATCGTCTGCCCTTAGCCGACGATGAAGAGATTAACGAGGTAATTAGAAATTATCACGAGGGAAAAACTAACCATAGAGGTATAATAGAAACTATAAAACAAATATCCAACAAGTATTACTTTCAAAGAATGCGTGAAAAAATAACGGCCTATATTAATGAATGTGAAATTTGCAAGCGAGCCAAGTACGATAGAAATCCACCCAATATACCCTTAATGCTAACAGACACCCCTAGTAAACCCTTTCAGGTTATACATGCTGACACCTTTATAATAGAAAATCAAGTATTCTTAACAATCATTGATACTTTCTCAAAATTAGGGACAGCAATACCTATAAGTAGTAAGAATCCGGTAGAAACTGCTAATGCATTCATACAGTATTTTACGTACTATGGCACACCCGAACACATCATTATGGACAGTGGAACCGAATTTCGAACGGAAATCGTCCAAAATCTTTTAGAACTTCACAAAATTAAAATTCATTTTACTACACCTAAAAATCCAAATTCTAACGGTCCAATTGAAAGACTACACTCAACACTAATTGAACACGTTCGAATATTACGACAAACTTACACTAAAGACCCCATAAAATATTTAATGAACTACGCCCTTCTGACATACAACTCAACTATACATACATCTACAAATCACACCCCCTTAGAAATAACCTTTGGACACACCTCTACTAGGGATATTTTCGATATAAATGATCATGAAAAGCTATTACAAGATTATCTAATATCGCACAAAAATAAATTAAAATTATTATATGAAAAGGTGAAAGAATTAATAGAGAAAAATAAGCTTCGCTCCATTTCTAACGCTAATAATAGAACCAATGATACCGACTTATTTAGAGATCAAACACATGTATATACAAAAGTAGACAAACGAAACAAGAATAACCCTAAATTTGACGGCCCCTACGAGGTTGTAAGCATATCTGACAAAAATATAATGACTTTAAGAAAAAACAAAAAATTGTCTAAACGTCATTTACGAAATCTAAAACGACCTAATGTTTCAGGTCCATCTTCCTTATCCAAACCCAAGGACAAAGAATAACATTAGACAAGATCAATGACAACCCCGGACTATTATCAATTAACATGGGCAAAATGCAAAATTCCATTGACAAATGGACCATTATTCGAGTAATCCCTTTAACACCACTTCTCAATGGGTTTCGTTCCATAGATAAACAGTCCCAAGATATCCATGACATTATTCACAATTCCACACATTCTAATCTTTATCAAAACGAGATACAAAATTACCAAAATATCCTTTCCCATCAAATTGTGGAGACACAAAAAATATTTAACCAAATTATACCCTCTAATAATAATCGTAATAAAAGAGGACTAGTTAATGCTGTAGGTACAATCATAAAGACCTTAACAGGCAACATGGACGCAGACGATGCAGAACGTTATGATACGGCAATTTCTCAATTAACATCAAATCAAGACAAAATTAAAACAATAGTTGATAATCAAATCATGTTAACAGAACAGGCCATAGAAAAATTTGATAAAACCATATCCTCGGTCATTTTAAACCAAAACAAAATTGAGGAACGTTTGCAGTTGATCACTTTAGGTTTCGAACAGGAAAAAATTAATAACGAACACATAATGCGTCTGCAGATGGTGTATATACAATTGATTACAGAAATCATTAATATTAAAAGCATTTTAAGCACATTAGTTAACGCAATAACTTTTGCAAGATTAGAAACAATGCATCCATCCATATTAGAACCTGAAGACTTACTAATAGAACTTAAAAGAATTGAGAGTTTTGTAACCAATCTCCCCTATAAGCTTGATGCAAATAATGTAGCTTTATACGAGGAGGTGTCAATAATTAAGTGTTACTACAAAAATTATACTTTAGTGTTTGCTATTGAAATTCCATTAGTGGAATCTAAGCATTATAACTATTATCACCTTTATGCATTTCCTGTGAAACAAGGTCCTAGTCAAAATTATACCGTCATCATCCCTCAATCCAAATACCTAGCCCTTAACGATGAAAGCTATAACTTACAAAACACACTATGCCAAGAAGTCAGCCCTGGAGACTACTTATGCAGAGGTCAAACGATGAATCAGATCAGCAATAGCAGCCCTTGTGAAGTCCAATTGGTCAAGTTCACCACCAGATACGAAACTTGCGAACACCACCCAGTCAACATACAGCAGATGAAGAGCCAGAAGATAAGTGCAAACAAATGGATAATGGTATTCCCCCGTGAAAGTACAGCACACCAACGATGCCGTAGCCGACAAGAAACCACAAATCTAGAAGGAAGCTACTTGGTTCAAATCCCCGAAGGATGTCAAATGACAGTAAATAAGCAAATGTTCTCCCCATCTCACAATGAGATAGTATCTACCTACCACATCCAACTACCCAAGTTGAAGCTTACCAACTTTCAGCTACAAGAGGTAGTAAATACAGCCCCAATCAAATTAGAATCAATAGATCTGGATGAATTACAAAAAACAAAGCATCAACTACAACACCAACGGTCATTATTGAATGCAGTTCAACATCCGAAAGTAAGCCTGTCTACTAGCATCTGGACCATCCTGTTGTACGTGATTGTTGCCCTGATAGCAGTCTATGCTTTATGGAGACTAAGAAAACCAACCAAAGAACCAAGATCCAACACCAACCAACAACAACAAAGATGCCCCATGGAAGAAATCCCCCTGGAGAATATCACTTTGAAAATTTAGCTTCCCTAAATTTTCTATCTGGCCCCGGAGGAGTTATGGTTGCACCACCCGGTATACTACACACACCAAGGCTACTGTCAGCACATATGGGTACGTTGCGCTACACCGGCTTTTCCGTCGACTCAGCGTCCGGTTGAAGTGCAGCGACATTACCGAGGGGAAATTGATCAGCAATTAATAGTCTATAAATATATGTCGAACATTAATATTCAACAGTTAGTCTTTGCCATCCAGCCTTAATGGTATTAGATTACTCATATGTATTTTATTGTAATTTTTATATTATTTAAATTTTAATATATATATCGTTGTACTGTAACTTCAAATAAATAAATTTAACTTTATGAAGTTCAATTGAAGTACAACTCTAAGTCGCGTGTTTGTATTATAAATGGTCACCCACGCACGAAAACTTAGGTCTGTAAGTTAAAAGACAAAAACGTCATAGGCATTTAAATAAATGGGGTTTTCCTCAAAACGTCAAAGTCGCGATTTCAAATGTCAAAATTCGCAACATTTAGGCAAAGAACCTGAAACAAATATAGACTATGTAAAGAAAATGTCGCAAGAATGTTCTGCAAACAAGTTCAGCTTCAACCGTCATTGTCCTTCGTTTCACTAAAAGGTTTACAGAAAATGCATTTCAAATAGACCTTTCCTCTGATGCTTTGGCTGTAGGTTTTGTTAAGTTGATGCTTTGGCTGTAAGTTTAGTTAAGTTTACGGTTTAACAATCTATAATAATTTTTAGCTAATTTTCGTAGAAAAAGTTCTTTAATGGGGATACCGCGACTTTTGAAATTTAAAAAGATTTCTTGAAATGAGCGCAAACTACTAGAATGCATAGCTGTGTTTACTTTCAGTTTTTTATCGGTTTACATATATACAGGGTGACGCATTTCTACGGTAAAGCTCAGTATAGTTGTTAGTATACAAGATACGAGAAAAAAATGTATACGTTAATTATAGGGGTCTTAAGCTGCATATTATAAAAATATTTTGTCAATCACAGGTGGTTCATAAGTCGTTGGTGATCCCTACAATTGTTTTGTTTTTTCTCGAACAGCCTTATATTATTGCATTTTTGCATTTTTATCGAAATACGATGCATGTTTGTATAAAAAAATCGAGACGCAGTAAGTGCGTTTTGGTAGCGAATTTTTATTAAATCGTTCAAATTTCAATAACTAAATTTGCTATTAACCTTAAGGTTTGTTGGCTAGGAAACCAGTTTTTTCGGAAACATTTTAAGTTTATTTTCGGAACATTTTTGTACATTTTCAAACAATAAGTAATTTTGATAAAATGTGGTACATTGTTTCTACTATATAGACAATACCGGTAACCAGATTGATGTCCGCTTGCATTAGAGATACATCTTTGCTATTAAAAACATTTTTATGAAAATTCACTTCCATAACGCACTTTCTGCGTCCAGACTTTTTTTAATTGACCCTAATAAGTAACGAATTTAAAAAAACTTTTAAAGCAACTTTGAGATCTCCAAAATATAATAGCAACTAAATTCAATTTTGCTTACTGGAAAATTTCCAATATACTCTCGTATGAGTTTGGATTCGTTTGTTTGATTCGTATGTAGCACCACCAGCAAAAAAAAATCCATCAAACTTTTAATTAATACAAGTAAAATGAATTATTCTTGTAAAGTTTATTTTCGACACGATGATTTTATTCAAAATCAAATTTCGACGAGCCCTAAAATTAAACTTGGCTTAATAAAATTATCTCGTCTGTTCAACCAAGTTTCCGGAACCTTACAACTTTCAGGAATTTTAATAACAAAATTTGTTTACCTATTTAATTTATGTAGACATTGGGATTTCCTCAAATTATGCTGTCCGAATTATTATAAATGCCAGAAACAGGTGCTACTAACAAGTTGATGTATAAAAATAATTGAACAACTCAGAAAAGTTTACTTGGCATTCGAGATACACAAACAGGATAAAAACATCGGAGTAGCGTAACTCTGGATCACGCTCTTCTGAATTATTAAAAGAGGAAACGAAAAAATTAAGAAATTAGCCAACTCCATGAACTAAATTAGCTAAACTTAATTTTCAATTTGTATTCAAAGTAGATTTACGGTATCCAATTTAATTATTGTTAACTTCACATTCGCTTAAAAGCTTTCGCTTTAAACGTGTATTATTCACAGAAAGGGTTATCAAATTAAATGAATTAGGTTACAAGCGAGAGATTCGTTCATTCGAGGTTACTTTGTAAGGACTCCTTATTCTAAACTCATTATCATATGTTATATACAGTGGCGTCGCTTCCAAAACTTTTGGAGGGAGAGGACAAAAAACTATATATATATATATATATATATATATATATATATATATATATATATATATATATATATATATATATATATATATATATATATATATAGGGTGGCACATTGAAAACGAAACCGATTTGCATCCAGGGATTTTTTTTTAAATTAACGCTGAAACATGTCAATTTTAATATTGAGGGGGACATCTTTTGACATAAAACTTAACTTTGTCACATCAACCGCTTAAGGGCGGTGATAACAACCATAATATTTTAAAGAGGGAACATGGGTCGAGTGTTACATCATTTGAAAGCTCTTTCTTTTTTGAATTCGGCACACTAATTTTTTTGGAAATTTTATCAACTCGTTTAAAAATTATTCACAGTTGGAGTTGCAAGAACGTATTTCATTCATTGTGAT
Source organism: Tillus elongatus (assembly GCA_964006375.1). Taxonomy (NCBI): domain Eukaryota; kingdom Metazoa; phylum Arthropoda; class Insecta; order Coleoptera; family Cleridae; genus Tillus; species Tillus elongatus. The sequence continues at coordinate 219,714,165 of OZ023263.1, forward strand.
AAAAAAATGCACTAGTTAGTAAATTTTTCGTTAAAAAAAACTAAAAAACAAAGCCAAACGTTCAAAAATCTTTATTCAGTTAAGTAAGTGTTCAAATTGTTGACTACCAGCTTCCATACAAAGGTACAAATTTTGTTCAAAATGAACTCAAACATTCTGGAGCATTTGTTGAGGTATTAGACGGCATTTTTCAACAATACGTCGTCGTAATTCTTCCAGAGACTCCGGTTCTGTTGCGTAAATTCTACTCTTTAAATGGCCCCATAGAAAGAAGTCTAAAGGAGTTAAATCCGGTAATCTAGGGGGCCACTCAATAGCACCTCTACGTCCAATCCATTGCTCTGGAAACGATCTGTTCAAAAACTCCCTAAGACGTTGTGAAAAATGCGGAGAAGCTCCATCTTGTTGAAACACTAATTGATTTTCTCGATAGCGATCATTATTTTCAACAATATCAATTAGCAGAGGGTAAACGATATCTTCTAGTAACTCCAAATACGTTTCGCTACTCAAATTGCCATCAAGAAAAATTGGTCCGATTAAACGGTCTCCAAAAATGTCAGTCTTCTTTTGATGTTTCAAACAGTGGCCAATTTTCTCGTGCTCAAAGTTGGGTCTACAGCAATTTGTACTAAAACTTCAATCTCAGTAGCTCATTTCTAACCGGAAATCCACGTTCAGGATCCCGTTTTTTGTTGGCTACTGAACCACTTTGTCGAAACTTTGCAACTAACTCCAAAATATATTTTCTGTTAACATGTCTGTTCGGATGTCGTACGGTTGGCACAGTCATCGTTTTTGAAAAAAAGAGTAATTATTTCAACTCGTTCATCTATAGAATACCCCATTGTGAAATTGATTTTCGGTAGTACTATCAAGTATCAAACCAACCGATAAACTGAAATAATAAACCGCATTTATCTCATTCCGATAAGTTCCGATAAGATGTTCTGATAGTCAATTTTTTGTTTACAAACCAACAAAACATTGACATTCATTTTTGCATCTTCAACTGTGAATAATTTTTAAACGAGTTGATAAAACTTCCAAAAAAATTTGCGTGCTGAATTCAGAAAAGAAAGAGCTTTCAAACGATGTAACACTCGACTCATGTTCCCTATTTAAAATATAAGGGTTGTTATCACCACCCTTAAGGGGTTGATGTGACAAAGTTAAGTTTTATGTCAAAACATATTGTCCAACAAATCCACGATCTCTACAGTGGGTGTAACTGTTGCAGCGAGCACTTACATGTGTCCAATATTGCTAAAGCAGCAGCAAAAAAGCTTGGTTTCCGCAATTGGAATATTGTTCTCATGTTTGAGGTGCCACACCAAAAACAACGTTGTCCCCCTTAAACTCTATTAATAAACAGACCGTTCGCCTTATAGGTGAATTATTTATCACAGTCTATCTCACTGCTGTCGACTCGAAATTCTGAATTTTTCATCCTCTGATGACGCTAACCTTGTTAGTGAAATCGTCAGATCTTTAAAAAGATGTGTTGCGGTAAGTTTGGTTATACAAGTATACTTATCATAATATTTTAATTTATTGAGTCCAATGATGTTCTGTGTAGGGTTAATATAAAATATGATAGCAGTATTATTTCCTTTATTCCCAAAAGCTCAAAAATCTGGTACCTGTTTACAAATCACCTGTATCTGAATGTTTATTTGTTGTCGGATGTTGGAGGGTAATGCCCCGGAGCAGGCAGGGCCTGTTGGTAGTAAATTTACCGTGTGTAAAACTGTGAAATTATTAACGTATGCGACTGGTTAGTCGCCAAACATTGCACCAGCAAGCTGCTGTAGACAACTGTTCGCAAATACTCATCCCATACTAATAATAGGACAGGACTCATGCCATCAGAAGATATTTTCATACCAGTACAGTGTCATTTTTGACACAGAAAGTTCTTTGAACTGCCGCTGCAGATTATATCTTGCCCGTTATTAATGATTTCAACCATTAGCTTGTAAAGTTAAGTTACAGTACCCAGGTGCTAGCCTAAGTATCTTTTCACACATCAGGGTTTCTTTGAAATTGAATTTAGTGGAATCATTGTGTTGATGAAATTGTCGCAGATGCGTTCTGAGAAGTTTTTCCATTTTTATAGATTTTTGCCAATTATAATACCGTTCTGCTTGACTTAAATTAGAATTAGAGAATAAAAAGAATCTTGCTTATCATCAGTTTTCATAAATATATATATATATATATATATATATATATATATATATATATATATATATATATATATATATATATATATATATATATATATATATATATATATATATATAGGTTGCGCATTGAAAACGAAACAGACCGATTTGCATCCAGAGAATTTTTTTAAGAAACGCTGAAACACGTCAATTTTAATATTGAGGGGGACATGTTTTGACATAAAACTCAACTTTGTCACATCAACCCCTTAAGGGTGGTGATAACAATCATTATATTTTAAATAGGGAGCATGGGTCGAGTGTTACATCATTTGAAATCTCTTTCTTTTCGGAATTCAGCACACTAAATTTTTTGGAAGTTTTATCAACTCGTGTAAAAATTATTCACAGTTGAAGATGTAAAAACGCATTTCACTCATTCCGATAAGAAATGTGCTAATAGTCAATGTTTTGTTGGTTTGTAAGCAAAAAATTGACTATCAGAACATTTCTTATCAGAATGAGAGAAATGCGGTTTATTATTTCAGTTTATCGGTCGGTTTGATACTTGATTGTACTACCGAAAATTAATTTTACAGTGGTGTATTCTGTAGAAGAAAGAGTTGAAATAATTACTTTTTTTTCAAAAACGATGACAGTGCCAACCGTACCGCAAATTTGTTTAATGAACGACATCCGAACAGACATGTTAACAGAAAATACATTTTGGAGTTAGTTGCAAAGTTTCGACAAAGTGGTTCAGTAGCCAACAAAAAACGGGATCCTGAACGTAAATTTCCGGTTAGAAATGAGACTAGTGAGATTGAAGTTTTAGGACAAATTGCAGCAGACCCAACTTTGAGTACCAGAAAATTGGTCACTGTTTCAAACATCAAAAGAAGAACTATTCAGCGAATATTGAAGCATCATAAAACGTCAAAGTCGCGATTGGAAACGTCAAAATTGGCAATTTTCAAACAACGAATCTGAAACAAATACTGATTATGTAGAAGAAATGTCATAATAAGTGTGTTTTACAAAGCCTTAAGTTTCAACTTCAACCGTCATTGTCCTTCATTTTACTAAAATAATTTCGGAAAATCCATTTCAAATAGACCCTCTTTATGGTGCTTTGGCATTAATTCCAGATATAGAGTTTAATACTCTATATTTTAGCAAATTTTCGTAGCAAAAATTCGTTATTGACAAGACCGCGACTTATGAATTATAAAAAGAATTCTTCGAATGAGCGCGAACTAGAAACCCTAAAACCCATATACGAGGTCACTTTTAGTTTCTATCTCTTTATACATATACAAGTTGACGCATTTCTATGGTAAATCTCAATATATCCGCTATTATAGAAGGTATGAGAAAAAAATGATATACGTTAATTATAGGGTGGTGTCTCGAGCTGCATCTTATAAACCTATTTTGACAATCACAGGGTGGCCCATAAGTCTTTGGTGATACACACTTTTTTTTTAAATATAAACCCCTTATGTTATTGCATTTTTGTATTATCCATCGAATTATAATCCATGTTTGTAAGGAAAAAAATTGATATCGTTAATCGTTTTTCAGTTATTTCAATTGTTTTGGAACTTTTCACGTTTTTGGCACATATCACAAACACATATCACAAATTATGATACGGCGTTTGCACCAATAAAGATAGCGGAGTCCTATGGAAATGGCGAATTTAGAGAGCTTTTTGTTTGTATTACTCGTCGAAAAAATCAAGCTGCCGTACACAAGTACTCTGCAATAGTGGCTGAATTTGAAAAGTTTTCGCAGAAATGTTTTTAGTGTTTCCGTAGCAATCATTTTTTGTAAGAGTTGTGTGATATGTTGGTATTTAATAATAAATGTTAAGTAAGTTATTGTAAAAAAAAGTTGTAGAATTTTTGTGAAAAACATAATTTAATGTTACTGAAGGCAATTTCTGTAAAAAAAAATATAATTTTTTTTTCAATTTTGGTCCTAAAGCTGTTTGTAAATAATTATATCCTGGTAGGTGTGAAGCTTGGGGAGGTTTCTTGGCCAGGATAATGTAACCAGTTTTTTTCTGGAACCTTGTTAGTTATTTTTGGAAAATCTTTGCACTTTTTGAAACAGCAAAGCTATTTTAATGAAATAAGGTATATTGGTACTACTATAATACCTTAAATACCTTTATTATCCATTTTGACAGCATACAAGCTACATTGGATTTGTCAGCCTTCTACAAGAATTAATTTGTCACAACATTAAAATATTCATTTAACGTATAAAAACACTGGCCTGATAGAAAAGAAGAAACTTGACTTTTAAACACCTTAATATTTTAGATATTTTTAAAATTATTAGGAAGATGATTAAATATTTTTAATCCAATACAGTTTGGGGAGTCTTTTATCATTTTAGGTCTAGCATACGGAACATAAAAGTTACAAGCCTGTCTAGTACTAAAGGTATGAACATCACAGTCTAAATTTATCACTATTTTTAAAAACAGATATACACAACTCTAAAATATATAAACATATCACAGTTACAATTTTATGACTAGAAAAGTAGACCCGGCATGACGTCATCTTTCCTATGTTGAAAATAGAGCGTATTATTCTTTTTTGAGCGATAAAGACATCATGCAGCAAGGTAGAATTACCCCACAGACATATACCGTACCTCAGTCTAGAATCAATATGACTGTAGTATAAAGTTATTAATTGCTTTTCAGTCAAAACATTTCTTATATTTATAAATAAAAAATTAAGAGATGCAAGCCTTGAAACTAACGTCGTACAGTGAAACTTCCAGTTGAGATGTTTATCAACGTGTACTCCAAGGAACTTGTAGGTTATACAGGTTATACTGCCATTATGGAAATCTAAGATAACAATGTTATCCAACCAGAACATGTTTTGTTTCCCGGTGACCTGACCTGACCTGACCTAACCAAATGTCCTTTTAAAAGCAAGACATATTTGCAATTAAAACCATTTTTACAAAAATTCGCTACAATTACGCACTTGCTGCATCCAGACTTTTTTATTGTGTTCATCATCTACACACTAAAACACGTGTGTATCCAAAGTTTTATAAGAATCGTCAGTATATGCGGAAAGTAATAGTTATCCTATTTTTTAAGGCTTACTAAATAAATAACTCGCTGTCCTTAAGAAACTTCATTATTATAAAGCATTTGATGCACCAGCACTTCCAATTCTACCTTAAGATTAGAATGTTAATATTTCAAAGCTTCAACTATTTGCTGGAACAATGCAAATTAGCCTAATTTTAATACAATCCAGAACCTACAATTAAATTACTTCTCCGACTCCAGATGGTTCTAATATTAATTCTATATATCACCCTTAACTGAATATCTAATCCCGGCTGACGTGTTAATTGTTTGGGCCATAGACAATTTCCTATATTCTATAACTAATTAGTTTCCTCCTGAGAGAACAAAGCGTTCAGTGGTTTGATTATTCGGTATATGTGTTTCTATAAAGCAGAATGTGGTATTAATGTTTCACCCATTGGTTTATGTCGGTATCAGAACCACAATACGTGCAACTCCATTATCAGAACTGGAGATGATGCTGGAATCTGACAAATGGGGTGCTTGTCGACAGCAAATTGCTCTCCGATTGTTGCTGACAGTTCTATGCTATTGAACAGGAATGTGTAACCACATTGGTCATCAACAGAACTGTAATATTATTCGTTCATAGAAGATGAATGCTAGTGGTTACGAGATATTCACGCAATTTGCCAAATGGAATGGAGCAATAACATAATTATTTACAAATGTAAAAACTCAGTATATCAAATATATTAAGATTACAGATATCAAACCTGAGATCGCATGACCAAAATTTAAAAAGTCCATATACAGCAAGTGCGTAATAATTTTTTTCAATCATAATACCTAAATATTTTTCATTTATAAATTTTCGCAAGCTGAGAATTAAAAAGTCTGGCAGCAAGTGCGGTATGGTAGTGAATTTTTAAAAATGTTTTAAACAGCAAATATGTGTCTTTTTTTTAGAAATCAGGCATCAAATTCGGTTACCAGTACAACCTATGTAGTAGAAACAATGTACCATATATCATCAAAATAACTTTATTGTTTGAAATTGTACAAAAATTCTTCGCAAATAAACCAAATGTTCCCGAGACAACTAGTTTCTTTGCCAACGAACCTTATAGGTTAATAGCAAATTGAGCTATTCGAATTGGAAGCATTTAATAAAAAATCGCTACCATAACTCAATTGCTGCGTCCCGTGTTTCTTTTCTTACAAACATGCATTATAATTTCGTGGTCGAAATTCGATAGAATAAAGGTCAGCTCAGAACTGGCACGGACCTGGGGAATTCGACTATCTAATTAAAACAATGCATTGTTAAATCTATTTTAACTGAGCAGATTTTCCTGGGTAACGAACTTATCCAAGCGACTTGCAAATGGAGGGTATTCACAAAATTTGATGATCATCTGCCTTTTATTTATTGGCTTATCAGTGTGACACATAAATATATATATATATATATATATATATATATATATATATATATATATATATATATATATATATATATATATATATATATATATATATATATATATATATATATATATATATATATATATATATATATATATATATATATATATATATATATATATGCGTGTGTGTGTATAAACGCGCTCAGTTGAGGAAATTTTTTCAAAATTCAAAAGTCGCGGAGGAAAGAGGCACCTTGTTAATTCTAGAGTTGAAGGTTTAAGGTTTGGAGGTTCGGAGGAGAAGGAAAAACATGTGCTGGCAAGGAATTCCACAACTTGGAAGTGCTCGGAACAAAAGAGCAGGCATAACAAGATGTTCTATGTGTGGTGACCTGGACAGTAAAAGGGTGCATTCGCTCTATTCCCCTGGTAGATCTGTTGGGGGCAGCAGGTGGAGGAACTATGGAAGAAAGCTCCTCCGAGCAGTGCCTGTGCAGATATCTGTAAAAGAGAGAGAGATAGGTCACCAACGGCAAGTCGGTGGGCAAGGGATGGCAGTCTCTGGGTGAGGGTAGGGTCACCGAGGAGACGTATAGCTCTGTTCTGAATGGAATCCAGGATAGCGAACGTGGAAGCGGCAGCGGCACCCCAGATTTGGGAGCAGTATTCGAGGTTTGTCCTTATTTGTGAAGTATATAAGGTATAGAGATTAGCTGATGAAAAGTATTTGCGAGCCCAGAAGAGGAATCCTAATTTCTTAGCAGCCGCTTCTGCAATTGATGTGACATGTTGGTGCCAATTGACATTTAGATCCACAGAAATGTCAACAAGTGAAAAGGACTCATTACTTTGAATAACTTAGTTGTTCATTGTGATGGGTCTAGGGCTCGTGTATCTCTTATGAGATAGAAGGCAAGACTGAGATTTGGTGAAGTTGAATTGTGCAAGATTTCTGCTTCCCCAGTCAAATATTTTTTAGAGATCCACAGAGACAGAACCCTCCATGAGTCTGCGATCTTCATCTCTCCTTATTAGTGAATTTTTTTTAAAAAAATTCACTAAAAGTCGGCATGCAGCAAGTGCGTTATAGTAGCGAGTTTACTGATACAAATAAATCAATTAGTATATACATTTTTTTGCGAATTTTTGTTAAAAAAATCCGCTAATGAGGAAACCGCGTCTTTTTATTTTGAAAAACTAGGCTCTCAGAAACCCTTATCCAGTGCCAATTCAAATTTCTAAATGGTTTTAATCAAACTTAAAAAATTATAACATTTTCAAAGTTAATTGTAAAAAAAATAACAAAGTTGGGTCTGCCGCGGTTTCTTATGCATTAGGGAACTCTTTGAGGCATGCTTAAATTTAAATGATTTATGGTATCCTGAGAAATCTCTCCCCAGGCTTCTTGAATTTGGTGACGAAGGTCAACTAAGTTATTTGGGGGTTGGGTTAAATTACCCAGTCGATTGCCAATCATATCCCACACATGTTCGCTTGGTGGCAAGTCTGGAAAGCGAGAAGGCCACGGAAGCAGGGTCACGTTATTTTCCTGTGAAAACCTTGTATTAACCCAAGTATAAGGACGTGCGTTGTCTTGTTGGAAAATTGGTTGAATTAACCCTCGTCATACTACAGCAAATTATATTTTTTTGCGTTCTCCGCGTACTCGTCTTAATCTTCGGCGACCCTCGTGGCCCCAAAGACAGAAACGGAACGCGTCAAAAAACACAACACGATTCTACTCACTATCCCAGTCTAGTCTGCCGTCAGACGACTCAAGCAGAGCAGCACGATGTCGAGGTGTCAGTGGGACACCTAAAAAACGAAGTCCAATAGTAGAACGTATTCTGCGATATACCGTAGTTATAAAGACTCTTTGTTGTAAGACTCCCAACCAAGCATTTCCAATTGACAGTGTTGTCGAAACTGTCTTGTAAAGCCGCAATCCTCAAATGACGATCTTCCCGTGCTGAAGTTGCTTGAGGTCGTCCGGATCTTTGTAGACGCTTATGAATTTCTTCTTCAGACCACCTGGATCGACACTGTGACACTATTATCACAATGCGTTCGATGCGGTCGGAAATTGGTCTTATTAAAAAACAGGCTTCCCACATACCAACAATGCGCGCCCTTTTAAATTCACATAAACGATTGCATTTATTCCGTAAAGGGCGCCTAAGTATAATGACTTGATTGCTAATTAGCAGGTGGTAGTGGACTTTCCCTTTACGTGATAGTAAAAGATGTTTTCACGCCCGAGGAGGTACCACCACTTACATCAAGGGGCCGGTGAAGTCCCAACAAACGTTTCCGGTTCTGATATATGAGTCGGTTCCCCTTATAAGCAAAAATGATGATGGCTCCTCCTTGTACAAAAGATTCCGGAGGTAAAATGCCCCTCCATTCGAATCTCCGAGAGAGGGGTGTACAGGGGGCGTCAGCATCAAGATTTAACATATCCGTCCCGAATATATGTGGCCTAAATTCTAACCTGAACTCCGTCCACCATTTCCTCCAGGCTAGTAGGCCCCAACTCCTCTTCCTCACCGAAACCCAAATCAGTGTCAAAACAGCCACTAATCACCTTAATTTTCCGGGGTATGAACTCCTTACTTCCTTTAGATGGCATGGAGGCGTTTGCGCATACGTCCGTAGCAATCTACCCTGCACCAGACTCCCCAATTTAGAAGCTGGAAGAAAAGACTTGCTATGGATAAAACTCTCTCTCTCTCTCTCTCTCTCTCTCTCTCTCAGGGCTGCAACTAAATTCATCTGTTGCATTTACCGGTCACCTCCCGACAACAACTTTGTCCAGCTCTTCGACTACCTTTCTGAAAAAACCGACCATCTGATTTTTGAATATCCTTCCTCCGAGGTCACTATTCTTGATGACTTCAATGTCCATAATAAGGAATGGCTAGGATCTTCAAAAACCGATCCACAATGAAGAGCAGCGGATGCCTTTACAGTCAGCAATTCTTTAACCAATATGGTTCAGCAACCTACTTACTTTCCTCGCATCCCAACACACAGCTCAAATCCCTTGCATCTCCTTTTTACTACAAAACCTGAATGCTATAAGATATCAGTCACCGCCCCCTTGGTCGCTCAGACCACGGCATGGTCACTGCTTCCTGCGAAATGCAACCCGAGGTCACACAGTAATCACACACACGTATTGTTTGTCACTACAACTCCGCGAACTGGGACGAAATGCGGGATTACTTTTCCTAATTTCCATGGGCGTCTGTCAGCTTCTCTCATCTTGACCTCTCTAATATCTCACAAAACGTCACCGAAATTATCCACGCTGGCATGGAATTATTTATTCCACGTACACACAAAACCTCTTTAGCCACTCAAAAGCCGTGAATCTCTAAATCCTTTGACAAAGCCAGACTTTAAAAGGTCGAAGCTCACAAAAAACTTCTACACAATCCCAGTCAAGAAAACGGTCAAGCATTTAACGAGGCAAGAAACCGCTATGTCCGCAATAACCACATCAAAAACAAAGTCCACTCAAGCTCCAAGGGCAGCAAACCCTTCTAGACTCTTGCTAAATATATTGGAAATAATTTCTGCAAGAGCACGTTCCCACCCCTTGTTTCAGGGGATGAAATTGTTTCTACCGCCCTGGGCAAAGCTGAACTGCCTCGTTGTTCGCCGGCAATTCTACTCTCAACCCACCTCCAAATCTTCAACCACCAACAGTCCCCAATGTCGCGCATAAAATGACGAATATTATTTTCAAAACTAAAAAGGTACGAAAGATGCTCTCTTCTCTTAATACCAGGAAACCCTCCGGCCTTGACGAGATCCCAGCAATTGTTCTCAAAAAATGCGCACCAGAACTTGCTCCTGTCCTGACTCGTCTGTTTCAGACATCTTACAATAGAGGCATATTCCCTAGTAACTGGAAAACTGCTCCAGTACAACCCGTCCCCAAGAAAGGATCCAAAGCGCTTCCTAGCAACTACAGGCCTATTTCTCCCCTTTCATTCGTCTCTAAAGTGATGGAAAACTATATAAACACCGAATTACTAAAATTTATTGAAAAACACAGTCTAATCCATGACATGCAGTATCCGTCAGCGCAGATCAACTGCTGACCTCCTTTCATTTGTCAACCATTCTTGGAACAAGTCTATGGAACTACACGGTGAATCCCAGATTGTCGCTCTAGACATATCCAAAGCATTCGAGCAGGTCTGGCACGCAGCGCTGCTTAATAAACTTCCGACCTATGGCCTACCACCAAAACTCTGTACCTGGACAGCAAATTTCCTCTCCAACCGGAGCATTTCTGTTGTCGTGGAAGGCTATTTCTCTAAACGGTATCCAATTAATGCAGGAGTTCCTCAAGGTTCCGCTTTAGCCCCTACTTTGTTTCTTCTCCACATCAATGACCTCCTCTTTAGCACATCCAACCCAGTTCACAGTCTTCAAACGAGCGCAAACTAGGTCCACTAGAACCCACATCTAGGGTAAGTTTCAATTTTTATATGTATATATAGATATGTGTGGAAAACCGGTATACATTTAAAAGTTATTTTTAAGAAGGTTTGAAATATCTGCCAGAATTATTAAACATTTTGTATACTTAACGTTGGTCTAATTCCGCGACTATGGCCAATCACCGACGCCAATGAGCAGTTTAAGCTCACTATCCTGGAAATTTTGCGGAACGCCTGGCTTTCTGTAAGGGAGGTAGGGATCTTTAACGTGCCCAACATCACATGGACACAGGACACGGGAAATATTACATTATTAATGAATATGGAAATCAATCGAAGTATTCCAAATGCATAACGTTTTTAATAAAATTTATTAACACACATAATTGGAAAATTTAATTATAAAAATAGTATATTTCTTTGACTTTTTCTAAGTAGGTATAAACACAAATATTTGGAAGCTATATTACGTAAGTTTTAGGTACTTACAGGCGTTTTCTGCACACACGTAATGAGAGATTTTATGTTTTCTTTAATGTCATATTGGCAATAAAACATGGCGTATCGAATGGAGCTTACTTTCAAAGTTGACAGAATAAAACAACAATGAGAAAACATTTATTTATAAACTTTCTAATACAACGCTTATTATTGCGTCTTTCTAAACAAACCTAGGTTCACCTTGTAGTGTACCGATGGTGACAATGACTTTTCCGAAACCAACCACATATTTTTGTAAAACGTTGTGTAATGTATCAACTTTGTTAGTGGACAAATAAGGGGTTTCATAAAAATACAAACAGTCTGGACGCAGCAAGTGCGATATTGAAGTGAATATTCATAAAAATGATTTCAATAGCAAATATGTATCTCTAATGCAAGCTGGCATCGATCTATTTACCGGTATAGCCTGTATAGTAGAAACAATGAACCACATTTCCTCAAAATAACTTATTGTTTGAAAGTGTACAAAAATTTTCCGAAAATAAACTTAAATTGTTTCCGAGAAAACTGGTTTCCAGCAAACCTTAGGTTAACAAGACAGAATCGAAGATCGTCAAAAAACACACCAAGATTCCATTAACTATCACAATCTAATCTGCCGTTACACGACTCAAGCCGAGAGCACGAAGTCGAGGCGTCAGCGGACCACCTAAAAAACGAAGCCCAACAGTAGAACGGATTCATTATTTAATTTTTTTATTTCAACAACACACCACGAGGGCTCACAGCCTAAACACTATCGTACCGTGGGTGTCGACAAGGAGGAAAGAGGCAACCAGTTAATTATGGACTTCAAGGTTTGGAGGTTCGGAGGAAAAGGAAAAACATATGCCGGCAAGGAATTCCACAACTTAGAAGTCCTCGGGACAAAATAGCGGGCATAACAAGATGTTCTATGTTTGGTGACCTAGACAGTAAAAGGGTGGATTCGCTCTGTTCCCCTGGTAGATCTGTTGGGGGCAGCAGGTGGAACAGTGCTTGTGCAGATATCTGTAAAAGAGAGAGGTCACCAACAGCACGTCGGTGGGCAAGGGATGGCAGCCTTTGTGTGAGGGTAGGGAGATGAGATGTATAGCTCTCTTTTGAATGGAGCTCAGGATAGCGAGTGTAGAAGCGGCAGCGGCACCCCAGATGTGATAGCAATATTCGAGGTTTCGATTTATTTGTGAAGTATATACGGTATAGAGATTAGCTGGTGAAAAGTATTTACGAGTCCGGAAGAGGAAACCTAATTTCGTAGCAGCCGCTTCTACAATTGATGTGATACGTTGGTGCTAATTGAGATTTTGATCCACAGAAATGACAACAAATGAAAGCGACTCATTACTTTGAGTAACTTGGTTGTTCATTGTGATGGTTCTAGGGCTCTTATGAGATAGAAAGCAAGACTTAGATTTGGTGGAGTTGAATTGTACAAGATTCCTACTTCCCCAGTCTAATATTCTTTGGAGATCCACAGAGACAGAACCCTCCATTAGTCTGCGATCCTCATCTAATTGAGCTAAAGAGACAGGTTTAGAATATTGTTTATTTGAGTGGATGGTGCTGTCGTCCACGTAACTGTGAACTGGGTTGGATGTGCTAGAGAGGAGGTCATTGATTTCGAGAAGAAACGAAGTAGGGCCTAAAGCTGAACGTTGAGGGACTCATGCATTAATTAGATACAGTTCAGAGGAATGGCCACCCACGACAAGAGATATGCTCCGGCTGGAGTGGAAATTTGCAGTCCAGGTACAGAGTTGTGGTGGTAGGCCATAGGCCGGATGTTTATTAAGCAGCGCTGTGTGCCAGATCTGGTCGAATGCCTTGGATATGTCTAGCGCGACAATCTGGGATTCACCGTGTAGTTCCATAGACTTGTTCCAAGAATGGATGACAAAGGAAAGGAGGTCTGCACCTGACGGAATCCATACTGCCTGTCGTGGATTAGGCTGTGTTTTTCAATAGGTTTTAGTAATTCGGTGTTTATATAGTTTTTCATCACTTTAGAGACGATTGAAAGGGAAGAAATAGGTCTGTAGTTGCCATGAACCGCTTTGGATCCTTCCTTCGGAACGGGTTGTACTCGAGCAGTTTTCCAGTTACTAGGGAATATGCCTCTATTGTAAGTTATCTCAAACAGATGAGTCAGGACAGGAGCAAGTTCTGGTGCTCATTTTATGAGAACAATTGCTGGAATCTCGTCAAGGCCAGAGGCTTTTCTGGCATCAAGAGAAGAGGGCAGCTTTCGTATATTTTTAGTTTTGAAACTGATATCCGTCATTTTATGCGCGACATTGGGGAGCGTTGGTGGTTGAACATTTGGAGGTGGGTTGAGAGTAGAATTGCCGGCGAACAACGAGGCAAACAGTTCAGCCTTGCCCAGGGCAGTATAAACAATTTCATCTCCTGAAACAAAAGGGGGAACGTGCTCTTGCAGAAATTATTCCCAATGGATGGACCATGTCGTGGTCTAAGCGACCCAGGGGGGCGGTGGCTGATATCTTATAGCAGTCAGGATTTGTGGTAAGAAGGAGATCCAAGGGATTTAAGCTGTATGTTGGGATGCGAGGAAAGTAAGTAGGCTGCTGAACTATATTGGCTAAAGAATTGCTGACTGCAAAGGCCTCCGCTGCTCTTTCTTGTGGATCGGTTTTTGAATATCCTAACCATACATTATTATGGACATTGAAGTCACCAAGAATAGTGACCTCGGAGGAAGGATATTCAGAAATCAGATGGTCGGTTTTTTCAGAAAGGTAGTAAAATGACTGGACAAAGTTGTTATCAGAAAGTGACCGGTAGATGCAACAGATGAATCTAGTTGCAGTCCTGAAAGAGAGAGTTTTATCCATAGTATGTCTTTTCTTCCAGCTTCTAAATTGGGGAGTCTGATGCAGGGTAGATTACTACGGAGGTGCGCTCATACGCCTCCATGCAATCTAAAAGAAGTAAGGAGCTCATACCCCGAGAAATTAAGGTGATTATTGGCTGTTTTGGCACTGATTTGAGTTTCGGTCAGGAAGAGGAGTTTGGGCCTATTAGCCTGGAGGAAATGGTGGACGGAGTTCAGGGTAGAATTTAGGCCACATATATTCGAGAAGGATGTTAAAACTTGATGCTGGCGCCCGCTGTACACCCCTCTTCCGGAGATCCGAATGGAGGGGTATTTTACCTTCGGAATCTTTTGTACAAGGAGGCGCCATCATCATTTTTGCTTATAAGGGAAACCGACTCATACACCAGAACCGGAAACGTCCGTTGGGACTTCACCGGCCCCTTGATGTAAGGGGTGGTACCTCCTCGGGCGTGAAAAAAATCCTTTACTATCACGTAAAGGAAAATTCCACTACCACCTACCATATTGCAAGTATACCACACCTAACATAACTATTATTAATTATTAATTTACAAACTGCAAATAACTGCCAACCAACAATATTTGAAATGGACAACTACAAATACTATCACATTTTTTCAATGGGTAACTCTATAAGAAATTGATTAATGAATTCCAAACGAAGGAGCTGATTTTTAAGAGACATAATTTTTGCTTACTTGTTGTCTCATGGAACCCGATTAAATTTTTATGGTGCTGTATCAGGAGACGTTCTTTCCGAAAGTGCATATATAATCATATCTTGCCGTTTAAAGAAAATACCCAGTTGCCATAGACACGAAGTTGTTTACGCTGGGAAAAAATTAAGGACGCCAGTTAGTATCAGAACTATGTAAAATATTTTTTTTGAATAACGAATATCTCAGGAAATATAATTGCGTTTCCATACTTTTACTAATCCTGTATATATTCCGAAATTAGAAAATAATGAGAATCCAGAATGGCTGACATATTTACCTTTCATCTTCAAAAGAAATTTAAATTACACAAAAAGTTCTCCGAATTGCAGCTTCATCTATTGACTTCAGTAATTCCTCTTCCTCAAATCCTAGTTAAAATGCTTATTAGCGAGAAGAGTATTTTGCGATTTTCCTTCTTATTTCTTTACTATCTACACTTACTTTCATTCGTAATAATAAAACTTTGGGGTTAAGTTTTTCCTTTTGTACATTTTGGTAAATTTTCCTTAAAAAATCACTAATGGGGAGATCTCGACTCTCTCAAACTAGGCCCTCTAGAATCCAGATCCGAATTTAGTTTCAGTTTTTTTCCACTTACATATATACAGGGTGATTTCTACGGTAAACCTCAACATAATTGTTATTGTACAAGATACGAACAAAAGCTGTATATGTTAATTATAGGGTGCCTTGAGCTGCATCTTATAAAATTACTTTGAAAATCACAGGCTGGCCTTGGTAATACCTACAAAAAATTTTCGAACATCCCTTATCTTATTGCATTTTTGCATTTTTCATTGAAATATGATGCATGTTTGTAAGAAAAAATATCTAGACGCAGCCAGTGCGTTTTGGTAGCGAATATTCGTTAAATGCTTCAAATTTCAATAACCCAAGTTGCTATTAACCTAAGGTTCGTTGGCTATAGCTTAGGAATCCTAGTTTTTTTGGAAACATTTTAAGTTTATTTGCGGAAAATTTCTGTACATTTTCAAACACTAAGTTATTTTCATAAAATATGGTACATTGTTTCTACTATATAGGTTATACCGGTAGCCAAATACAAGCCTACTTGCATTAAAGACCTATTTGCTATTAAAAACATTTTTATGAAAATTGACTTCCATAAGGCACTTGCCACGTCCAGACTTTTTTTATATGTTTATAAATAAATAAATAAAAACTCTGGACGCAGCAAGTGCGTTATGATAGTGAATTTTCATTAAAATGTTTTTAATAACAAATATGTGTGTTTTTTTAAGAAAGCAGGCATCAAATTTGGTTACCAGTGTGCCATGTTTCATCAAAATAACTTTATTGTGTGAAAATGTACAAAAATTTCCAAAAGTAAACTTAAAGTGTTCCCGAAAAAACACGTTTCTTGGTCAACCTTATAGGTTAATAGCAAATTGAGCTGTTCAAATATGAAACATTTGATCAAAATTAGCTACCATAGCGCACTTGCTGCGTCCAGAATTTCTTTTCTTACAAACATGCATTATATTTCGATGGAAAATGCAAAAATGCAATAGCATAAGGCGTGTTTGATTAAAAAAAAAAGGAAATTTGTATCACCAACGACTTATGGGCCACCCTGTGATTGTAGAAATATTATTTTAAGATGTAGCTCAAGACACCCTATAATTAATATATACAAAATTTTTTCATATCTTATATAATAACGGATATATTGAGCTTTATTGTTTTTTTACAAAAATTCGACAAAAATTATATATCATTAAACGATAAACTTTACAGCTAAGGCTACTGCCAAGCATCAGAGAAAGGGTCTATTTGAAATGAATCTTCTGGAAACATTTTAGTAAAATGAAGGACAATGACGGTTGAAACTAAGACTTCAGGGTTTGTAAAACATTCTTCTTGAGACATTTTATTTCTATAGCCCGTATTAGATTCAAGTTATTTGCCTAAATGTTGCCAATTTTGACATTTTAAATCGCCACTTTGACGTTTTGAGGAAAACCCCAATTTATTTTTCTTTAAATGCCTATAACTTTTTGTCTTTTGACCTACATAGCTAAATTTTGGTAGGTAACTTACCTATAAGGACGTAGACCTGCGTACCAAATTTGGTTGCCCTTACTTTGTTAATTCCGGAGATATAAATTTTTTTCGAAAGAAAACACAAAATTTTCCGGGAAAACCTGGGCAGATTTTTCTGGCTAACGAACTTATCCAAGCCATTTGCAAAAGGAATTTTTTCACCAAATTTAATTAAAATCGGCCCATAATTTTTTGAGTTATCGGTGTGATACATATATGTATATATAAATATATATATATATATATATATATATATATATATATATATATATACATAAATATATATATATATATATATATATATATATATATATATATATATATATATATATATATATATATATATATTCGGAAAGATTTCCGCGGTTTTGGTCATACAAGGCTTACCCACAGTCATCTATTTACAAGAGAAACTACGTCTAAGTGCGATATTTGTAATGTGATAGTGACGGTGAAAGACCTATTATGTGATTGTCCTAAGTTCCATCATCTACGAGAATTACATAAATTATCAAAGAGTATTATAAATATACTGGGCCCATCGCCGAAGATACAGCACACATGCGATTTTTTAAAGGACAGCAATCTCTTAAATCAAGTATAAAGCTTGCTATGATGTATATAGGCTGGCGCATTGAAAACGAAACAGACCGATTTGCGTCCAGAGAATATTTAATATTGAGGGGGAGATGTTTTGACATAAAACTCAACTTTGTCACATCAACCCCTTAAGGGTGGTGATAACAACCCTTTTTCTGAATTCAGCACACTAATTTTGTTGGAAGTTTTATTAACTCGTTTAAAAATTATTCACAGTTGGAGTTGCAAGAACGTATTTCATTCATTGTGATAAGAAATTCACTAATTAGTCAATTTTTCGTTAAAAAAAGTAAAAAACAAAACCAAACGTTCAAAAATGTTTATTCAGTTAAGTAAGTGTTCAAATTGTTGACCACCAGCTCCCATACAAAAGTGCAAATTTTGTTCAAAACAAGCTCTGACATTCTGGAGCATTTGTGGAGTTATTAGACGGCATTGTTCAACAATGCATCGTAACTCTTCCAGAGACTCCGGTTCTGTTGCGAAAATTCTACTCTTTAAATGGCTCTATAGAAAGAAGTCTAAAGGAGTTAAATCCGGTGATCTAGGGGGCCACTCAATATCACCTCTACGTCCAATCCATTGCTCTGGAACCTCTCTGTTCAAAAACTCCATAATACGTTCTGAAAAATGCGAAGAAGCTCCATCTTGTTGAAACATTAATTAATTTTCTTGATAGCCATAATCATTTTCAACAATGTCAATTAGTAAAGGGTAAACGATATCTTTTAGTAACTCCAAATACGTTTCGCTACTCAAATTGCCATCAACACAAATTGGTCCGAATAAACGGTCTCCAAAAATGCCAGTCCAGACATTCAATTTCTGTGGAGTTTGAGTGTGGACTTCGTGAAAATTTCTTGGATTATTATCTGCCAAATAACGACAATTATGACGATTGACTGTATAGTTTAATAAAAACGTACACTCATCTGAAAAATAGATATTGAACAGAAAGTTCCCGTTATCAGCTATTCATGCAGTCATAACTTTACAAAACTCCAGCCGCCGATCAAAATCATCTTCATTCGGTTGTTGTACAAGATGAATTTTATACGGGTGAAATTTATGATGTTTCAATATTCGCTGAATAGTTCTTCTTTTGATGTTTGAAACAGTGGCCAGTTTTCTCGTGCTCAAAGTTGTGTCTGCAGCAATTTGGCCTAAAACGTCAATCTCAGTAGTATTATTTCTAACCGGAAATTCACGTTCAGGATCCCGTTTCTTGTTGGCTGTCGAAACTTTGCAACTAACTCCAAAATGTATCTTCTGTTAACATGTCTGTTCGGATGTCGTTCATTAAACAAATTTGCGGTACGGTTGGCACAGTCATCGTTTTTGAAAAAAAAAAGAGTAATTATTTCAACTCTTTCTTCCACAGAATACATCATTGTGAAATTAATTTTGGGTAGTACTAAGAAGTATCAAACCGACCGATAAACGGAAATAATAAACCGCAATTCTCTCATTCTGATAAGAAATGTTCTGATAGTCAATTTTTTGTTTCCAAGCCAGCAAAAGATTGACTATCAGCACATTTCTTATCGGAATGAGTGAAATGCGTTTTTGCATCTTCAACTGTGAATAAACTTTAAAAGAGTTGATTAAACTTCCAAAAAAATTAGTATGCTGAATTCATAAAAGAAAGAGCTTTCAAACGATGTAACACTCGACCAATGTTCCCCATTTGAGATATAAGGGTTATTATCACCACCCTTAAGGGGTTGATGTCACAAAGTTCACTTTTATGTCAAAACATGTCCCCCTCAATATTAAAATTTACGTGTTTCAGCGTTTCTTAAAAAAAATTCCCTGGACGCAAATCGGTCTGTTCGGTTTTCAATGCGCCATCCTATATATATATATATATATATATATATATATATATATATATATATATATATATATATATATATATATATATATATATATATATATATATATATATATATATATATATATATATATATATATATATATATATATATATATATATGTAAACTATAAAAGTCTGTGGCTAGTGGAGGATCATTCCGTTGCCATCCTAGCATTTGAACACACACACACACACACACACACATATATATATATATATATATATATATATATATATATATATATATATATATATATATATATATATACATATATATATATATATATATATATATATATATATATATATACACTATTGAGGAGATCAAGACTTTTTTCGCGAGTTCTTACGAAAATTCCCTAAAATGTCATTTATTCGAGCATATTTATATATTTTATTTGTTGTGTACTAGTAAATAGTTACCTATTATTTTTAGTGGATTTTAATGAAGAAAATTCACTAATAGAGAGGTATCGATAGTGAGACTTTCGAAAAATTTCTTGAGATGAGCACGAATTAGGGCTTCTGGAATCCATTTCCATATACATTAGGTTAGCACATAGGGGGTGTTTAGAAAAATCTTTTCAGAAATATGCTTAGAAGCCCTTCTGGATGCCCAAGCCACAAGAAGATTTACTTGCAAACAGCCCACAAGAAAGTTACGGGACCAAGAGTGAATAGGGGTGCTAGGCGGAGAAAGATATAAAAAGTAAGTGTAAGCGGAAAGTGCGAAAGAAACAGCTTAGTTGGACCTCTTTAAGCTGCCTTTATCCCATTTTGCAGCTATACCACAGCATAATCAATATTATGCTGTGGCTATACCTCCTTAGAATCCTGTTTACCGTGCGCAGAACATCTATATTCGGCGCAGGTCCCGTAACTTTCTTAGGGGTTGCTCCAACGGAATTTTTATTGTTTACATTGTTCTTGTGTACGCATTGAGGGTGATTGTAGACATGCAGAAGGGGAAGGAGCACCCCCCGCGACTAAGCAGCGAACCAAGATTTTCAATTTATGTTTAAATTGTTATTTCATTTCATTTTTTTTTTTCAAGAATGACTTTGAGGTTGCCTTGTTTGTCAGTCTTACATAGTAAGCTGCAGTATTTTATCATTTTCAAAAAGTATGAATACAGCAACCGTAGATGAGTGTTGGAAAGGGTTTGGGTGCAGCATCTATGCTATGGTAGAAAATTTTCGTCAAAATAGTTTAAATCCGATAGCTCAATAAATTTCCCACTAAGCTAGAATATTTAATCTTGAACCATAGTAACACCTATGTAAACGCACCGTGGATACTAAATTAAAGGAAAAAAACATAATGAGCTTCGCGGATAACTACAAATTTGTTTTAAAACACCTTTTTGTTGTTGCTTGTTTGCAAAAACTGGATGGGTTGACTAAAACAAAACCATCCAAGCAATTAATACGGAAAAATACCTGCCATATTTATAATTTGACAGGTACATTCCCTTTGTAAATAATTATTTTTTTTCTGATAAACTTTTGTAACTTTAATGAAATTTGTAACACAATTTTCTTAAAGACACTTGTAAAGGATCCAACTTGAGTTTCCGAACTTAAAAAAAAACACACAAATTTAAAGAAATATTCGGATTTGTTTTTATTAATCAAAAATATTATGTATTCCATTAATGATGAAAAATAATATCGATTAAATGGCCGCCTCTGGACCTTCTGCAGCAACCGATCCTTTTAACGTAATTTCCGATTACTTTTTAGAAGGTTTCGGGCGGTATTTCGGCTATAACTTGGCGGATGTTGGCTTTTAGGTGCTCCAATGTTTCAGGTTTGTTGGCATAGACACGACTTTTAACGTAGCCCCACAAAAAAAAGTCCAGTGGCGTCAAGTCGCATGATCTTGACGGCCAGTTGACTTCACTAAAACGTGAAATGATGCGACCCGGGAACTTTTCACGCAAAACATCGTTGCGCCTGCTGTGTGACAAGTTGCGCCGTCTTGTTGGAACCACTTGTCCTCGGTGTCAATATATTCGATTTTATGCCAGAAATAATCAGCTATCTTGCGCCTATAGCGCTCATCATTTACCGTTACATTGTTTTCAGAAAAGTAAGGCACAATAACGTCACCTGACCACAATGCACACCAAACAGATACTTTTTGGCCATGTAATGAAGTTTCGTGGATCACATGAGGATTTTTTTCGCCCCATATTCCCAATTCTGTTTATTAACATAGTCAGACAAATGAAAATGTGCTTAATCAGAGAAGAGTTTTTCTTTGAAAAGTCTGCATCAACTTCCTGCTGCTCTAACACCCAATCTGCGTAAATTCTTCACTGTCGATGGACGCACGGCTTTAGTTCTTGTGGTAACTAAATCTTATACGGCTTTAGATGCCAGTCCTGGTGCAAAATCGCCAAAGGGAGCCGTAAGATAAGCCTAAAAGCTGTGAACGCCGACGAATCTATACCTTTTTTTTAATTTCAACAACACACCACTAGGGCTTACAGCCTAAATACTATCGTAGCGTGGGTGTTGACAAGGAGGAAATAGGCAGCTTGTTAATTCTGGACTTGAAGGTTTGGAGGTTCCGAGGAGGAGGAAAAACATGTGCCGGCAAGAAATTCCACAACTTGGAAGTCCTCAGGACAAAAGAGCGTACATAACAAGATGTTCTATATCTAGTGACCTGGACAGTAAAAGGGTGCATTCGCTCTGTTCCCCTGGTAGATCCGTTGGGGGCAGCAGGTGGGGGAACTATGGAGGAAAACTCCTCTGAGCAGTGCCCGTGCAGATATCTATAAAACAGAGAGAGGTCACCAACGGCACGTCGGTGGGCAAGGGATGGCAGCCTTTGGGTGAGGGTAGGGTCACCGATGAAACGTATAGCTCTCTTTTGAATGGAGTCCAGGATAGCGAGTGTAGAAGCGGCAGCTGCACCCCAGATGTGGGAGCAGTATTCGAGGTTTGGCCTTATTTGTGAAGTATATAAGGTATAGAGATTAGCTGGTGAAAAGTATTTGCGAGCCCGGAAGAGGAAACCTAATTTCTTAGCAGCCGCTTCTGCAATTAATGTGACATTTTGGTGCCAATTAAGATTTCGATACACAGAAATGCCAACAAGAGAAAAGGACTCATTACTTTGAATAACTTGGTTGTTCATTGTCACGGGTCTAGGGGTGGTGTATCTCTTGTGAGAAAGAAAGCAAGAGTTAGTTTTGGTGGGGTTGAATTGTACAAGATTTCTACTTTCCCAGTCTAATATTTTTTGGAGATCCACGGAGACAGAACCCTCCATGAGTCTGCGATCCTCATCTAATTGGGCTAAAGAGACAGGCTTAGAATATTGTATATTTGAGTGAAGGGTGCTGTCGTCCGCGTAACTGTGAACTGGGTTGGATGTGCCAGAGAGAAGGTCATTGATGTGGAGAAGAAACAAAGTAGGGGCTAAAGCTGAACCTTGAGGAACTCCTGCATTAATTGGATACAATTTAGAGGAATGGCCATCCACAACAACAGATATGCTCCTGTTGGAGAGGAAATTTGCTGTCCAGGTACAAAGTTTTGGTGGTAGGCCATAGGCCCGAAGTTTATTAAGCAGCGCTGCGTGACAGACCTTGTTGACAAAGGAAAGGAGGTCGGCAGTCGATCTGCGCTGACGGAATCCATACTACCTGTCGTGGATTAGACTGTGTTTTTCAAGAAATTTTAGTAATTCGGTGTTTATATACTTTTCCATCACTTTAGAGACGACTGAAAGGAGAGAAATAGGCCTGTAGTTGCTAGGAAGCGCTTTGGATCCTTTCTTGGGGATGGGTTGTACTCGAGCAGTTTTCCAGTTACTAGGGAATATGCCTTTATTGTAAGATATCTGAAACAGACGAGTCAGAACAGGAGCAATTTCTGGTGCGCATTTTTTGAGAACAATTGCTGGTATCTCGTCAAGGCCACAGGCCTTCCTGGTATTAAGAGAAGAGAGCATATTTCGTACCTTTTTAGTTTTGAAAATGATATCCGTCATTTTATGCGCGACAGTGGGGACTGTTGGTGGTTGAACATTTGGAGGTGGGTTGAGAGTAGAATTGCCGGCGAACAACGAAGCAAAAAGTTCAGCCTTGCCCTGGGCGGTAGAAACAATTTCATCCCCTGAGACAAGAGGTGGGAACGTGCTTTTGCAGAAATTATTCCCAATAGATTTAGCAAGAGTCCAGAAGGGTTTGCCGCCGTTGCAGCTTAAGAGGACTTTGTTTTTGATGTGGTTAATAAACGAGTTTTTTGCCTCAGAAAGAATGCGAACATAGCGGTTTCTTGCGTCGTTAAATGCTTGACGATTTTCTTGACTGGGATTGTGTAGAAGCGTTTTGTGAGCTTTGACCTTTTCAAGTCTGGCCTTGTCACAGGATTTAGAGAACTAGGGCTTTTGAGTGGCTGAAGAGGTTTTCTGTGTACGTGGAATAAATATTTCCATGCCAGCTTGGATAATTTCGGTGACGTTTTGTGAGATATCAGAGGGGTCATGATGACAGAAGCAGACAGACGCCCATGGAAATGAGGAAAAGTAATCCTGCATTTCGTCCCAGTTTGCAGAGTTGTAGTGCCAAACGATACGTGGGTGTGATGACTGTGTGACCTCGGGTTGCATTGCGCAGAAAGCAGTGACCATGCCGTGGTCTGAGCGACCAAGGGAGAGGGGGGGGGGTGTCTCGGCCACATTTTCACTTACAGCAGCAATATTTTCTGCTGATCGGATGCCACGAGGATGCCACATGCCTTACCCTATCTCCGATGCTTCCAGTCGCTTGAAATTTTTGCACTACGTTGTGAATTGTTCGCTCAGTAGGACGATTAAATTGACCATAATCTTCCCGTACATTTCTGTACACAGTTCGTACAGAATTGTTATTTCTGTAAAAAAATTCAACAATTTTAACGCGCTGACCGGTGGTTAAGCGATTCATTTCTGTATAGTGTTAGACTGACAGTTGACACCAGAAAAACATGTGCTTTTCGACAATTTTTTGATCTACGGTGCTGCGAACATAGGAAACTCAAATTGGATCACCCGTTAGTACTTACATATTATGCCTAAGACCAAATTTTAATTGTTTAGCTCCATATAAAATTTTTGTTTTCAAATAATCGCTAACTGGGACTCTAAAACCGATCTCCAAGGTCCGTTTAAACTTAAAGAATTTGTTTTAATAATATATCTGACTAATAGTGTACAATTCTTATCAAAATTCACTACCATGACGCACTTGCTGCATCCCGAACTTTTTTAATGTTTAGTTTTATTGTCATTACAAACTTCAGCTATATAGTACATTGTCGGACATTTAAACTCGCTGAAAATGAGAGAACAATAGTTATTGTCTGTATTTAATGAATGTAGCATAGCTTCGTAGTAAGCTGCTATCATTTCAGCCACAGCTTCCGCTAACATGTTTATTTGTGAGTTCTTTTATTTCCACTAAAAGTATCACTGTAAGCCAGTGAATTTATAAAGGCAGAAAGAATCTCTTAAGGATGAGTATTTATTTTTATATCGGCTGAGTTCTCCCATATCGGTTTCGTCAAAGTGCCTGCCGTCATTACGGAACTGAGAGTCCCGTTCAAACTTTACTCCGCAAAATAAACAGACGGAATATAGGAGAGGTCTCATCTCTGAATTTCCCGAATTTAAATGACTCTCTGGTACTTTTGCCCCATATTATTTACTCAGATTGCTTAGTTTGCAAACGACGCTGTTTGGGTAGATTTAAGTTCTGCCCGCAGTAGCAAGTCGTGTTTTCTTATTGTTCCAATGAAAGGAAATGTCATCAAGGAATCATATTTAAGATTTTTTCACAATGTTTAAAAGAATGATGTTTCAAATTTCCGGGTTTTAATAAGTGAAGATCTTACGTAAAGGCAGTCAGTGATTATATATATATATATATATATATATATATATATATATATATATATATATATATATATATATATATATATATATATATATATAGGGTGGCGCATTGAAAACGAAACAGACCGATTTGCGTCCAGAGAATTTTTTTTTAAGAAACGCTGCAACACATTAATTGTAATATTGAGGGGGACATGTTTTGACATAAAACTCAACTTTGTCACATCAACCCCTTAAGGGTGATGATAACAACCCTTATATTTTAAATAGGGAACATGGATCGAGTCTTACATCATTTGAAAGCACTTTCTTTTCTGAATTCAGCACACTAATCTTTTTGGAAGTTTTATTAACTCGTTTAAAAATTATTGACAGTTGAAGATGAAAAAACGCATTTCACTCATTCCGATAAGAAATGTGCTGACATTCTGGAGCATTTGTAGAGTTATTAGATGGTATTCTACAACAATGCGTCGTCGTAATTCTTCCAGAGATTCCGGTTCTGTTGCGTAAATTCTACTCTTTAAATGGCCCCATAGAAAGAAGTCTAAAGGTGTTAAATCCGGTGATCTAGGGGGCCTCTCAATAGCACCTAATAGAAGTGTGCTGATAGTCAATGTTTTGTTGGTTTGTAAACAAAAAAATTGACTATCAGAACATTTCTTATCGGAATGAGAGAAATGCGGTTTATTATTTCAGTTTATCGGTCAGTTTGATACTTGATAGTACTACCGAAAATTAATTTCACAATGGTGTATTCCGTAGAAGAAATAGTTGAAATAGTTACTATTTCTTTCAAAAGCGATGACCGTGCCAACCGTACCGCAAATTTGTTTAATGAACGACATCCGAACAGACATGTTAACAGAAAATACATTTTGGAGTTAGTTGCAAAGTTTCGACAAAGTGGTTCAGTAGCAAACAAAAAACGAGATCCTGAACGTGAATTTCCGGTTAGAAATGAGACTACTGAGATTGAAGTTTTAGGACAAATTGCTGCAGACCCAACTTTGAGCACAAGAAAATTGGCCACTGTTTCAAACATCAAAAGAAGAACTATTCAGCGAATATTAAAGCATCATAAATTTCACCCGTATAAAATTCATCTTGTATAACAACCGAATGAAGATCATTTTGATCGGCGGCTGGAGTTTTGTAAAGTTATGACTGCATGAATAGCTGATAACGGGAATTTTCTGTTCAATATCTGTTTTTCAGACGAGTGTACGTTTTTATTAAACTCTACAGTCAATCGTCATAATTGTCGTTATTGGGCAGATAATAATCCAAGAAATTTTCACGAAGTCCACACTCAAACTCCACAGAATTGAATGTCTGGACTATCATTTTTGGAAACCGTTTAATCGGACCAATTTTTCTTGATAGCAATTTGAGTGACGAAACGTATTTGGAGTCACTAGAAGATATCATTTACCCTCTACTAATTGACATTGTTGAAAATCATGATCGCTATCAAGAAAATCGATTAGTGTTTCAACAAGAGGGAGCTCCTCTGCATTTTTCACAACGTGCTGGTGAGTTTTTGAACAGATATTTTCCAGGACAGTGGATTGGGCGTAGAGGTGCTATTGAGTGGCCTCCTATATCACCGGATTTAACTCTTTTAGACCTATTTCTATGGGGCCATTTAAAGAGTAGAATTTACGCAACAGAACCGGAGTCTCTGGAAGAATTACGATAATGCATTGTTGAAGAATGCCGTCTAATAACTCCACAAATGCTCCAGAATGTCAGAGCTCGTTTTGAACAAAATTTGTACTTTTGTATAGAAGCTGACGGTCAACAATTTGAACACTTACTTAACTGAATAAACATTTTTGAACGTTTGGTTTGGTTTTTTAGTTTTTTTAACGAAAAATTGACTAATTAGTGCATTTCTTATCACAATGAATGAAATACGTTCTTGCAATTCCAACTGTGAATAATTGTTAAACGAGTTGATAAAACTTCCAAAAAAATTAGTGTGCTGAATTCAGAAAAGAAAGAGCTTTCAAATGATGTAACACTCGACCCATGTTCCCTATTTAAAATATAAGGGTTCATATCACCACCCTTAAGGGGTTTATGTGACAAAGTTGAGTTTTATGTCAAAACATGCCCCCCTCAATATTAAAATTGACGTATTTCATCGTTTCTTAAAAAAAACTCTGCACACAAATGGGTCTATTTCGTTTTCAATGCGCCACCCTGTATATATAGTAGACGTAGACCTTTCATTAGCCATTCCTGGAGTACGGCACATAATTGAATTCTGAAAATTCACGCACGTGGGTTTCTCAAAATTTCCAGTTCACTGAAAATATTGACGTTAGTATGGGACTTCCGGTTATACCGGAAGTAGACGTCAACTTTCTTATTTAAAATGAAAGATGGTGTTTTTATTACGGATCTATATTTCTCGTCAAATTTTATGGTTTTCAATTTGAATAGCAT
Organism: Tillus elongatus; assembly: GCA_964006375.1. Classification (NCBI taxonomy): domain Eukaryota; kingdom Metazoa; phylum Arthropoda; class Insecta; order Coleoptera; family Cleridae; genus Tillus; species Tillus elongatus. The sequence continues at coordinate 219,742,232 of OZ023263.1, forward strand.
ATCTGGTTGTTTGTTCTTGTCCTAACTTAGTGAAACCGTTTCATATTTAATACAGTCGTAGGCTTTTCCCGTGGCTTTACAGGTGCTTGTTTTTTTTCTGCTACCGATTTCAATTTTCAGTGAATTTTGTTTAAAAAATTCACTAATGAGGAGATCTATACGTCTATATATATATATATATATATATATATATATATATATATATATATATATATATATATATATATATATATATATATATATATATATATATATATATATATATTGATATAGTAGTTATTCACTGCCTCATGTTCGAAGCCCTTTCGTTTGGTGCCAATTGTTATAGAATTTCAAAAAATGTAATAAGCTATGGATTTTAAATTTAATTTAATATATAAAATTGATATATATACACATATATATATATATATATATATACACATATATACATATACATACACATATATATACACACATACATATATACACATATATATACACACATATATATATTTAGTTTTTTAGTTATATTTTAGGTATCTTAGCTTTTAACTTTTATTTTCCTGTAAAGTTTAGTGAAATGTGTTGTAAATGTTGTTATTATGAAATATATGTATTTGTGTATGTAACTTACACCTGGATGTACTCAATGTATTTTTATTTTTTTACCTGTTTAACACACAGAAAACAACCAATCACATTATATGAACTGCCTCTCACCTCAGGGAGCTTAGTAAGCAAGTGGGTTCCAGTCCCCTTTGGTTTTTTTTTTTGTAATTTCGAAATATTCTGCCCTATCTAATTTCAGTTCTTTCCTTCCAAATACTCATATATGTGTAAAAGAAAACAAAATAAGGCAAAGGTTTCAAATGATCACCAAACTTAATATTTATTACACTTAAAGAACAAATGACAAAAAACCCAATACTTATTTTCTATTAATCATGTACTTCTTACTTTTGAATTTAGAGCTCTTTGTTTATTTTTTTTAACAATGCCAATAAGAAAAAAAATGATCAGTATTATTTGTTTTAAATTTTTAAGGCTACTTATATTTATGACTCTCACGCACTTCCTAAAGCCAAACGGTAACGGCACCTATTGACGTTTGAATGATTTATACAATGCCTTAGTACTACGTGCAGTCAATGGACGAGTCCCTTCACTGGCTGGGTATGGTTACTGGTTTTTCAAGCCCTTGGTGTGTGAAATGCAAACCAAGATGGTTGTTTTTTTTTTACGATGAGACCTCTCTACTTTCGTTTGATGTATTTTGAATTTTGCGAGTTATTTACTATTCTTTTTGAAGCTGGGGATATGTCGCACAATAAATGTAAATATTTATTTACTTTACTCACAGTTTATCTGGTCTGTTTCTGAGCTTCCGTGTTGTGACTCCTTTTGATTGTTTACTTCTCTTCAAAAATGTACCTCCTTCTCGTTTTAAATTTTATAAAAATATTTCAATCCCTTTTTTAATATCAAAAAAAAATTTCAATCTATCTAATCTTTTAATCAAAATGTCCCCGTCTAATAATTTAATGACAATTTCAAACTTTTTTCATCTCAAAAATTTTAATCTGATACTTTTATCAAAATTTTTCCATCTGTTTATTATTTTTCATACGTAACCAGCGTAACTAATCAAAAAACTGTTATCTGCCTGCTTCAAATAAAATATCCTAACAAATTTTAACACAATAATCGTTTTTCATCATCTCCTCGGATACATACATACTTCTGATTGTTGTTAGTCAATGAGAGAATAATTAACCTAACTATAATTTTAGTGTCAGTTTGACGTCTGTCCTAAATAAAAAACAGCTAACTTAAACATAGGTTATGACATGACATTTCTTACAATTTAACACTCAAATTTTGACATCTTACTATTCTTAAAGCTAACAATATCCTTAATTCTAACAAACAATAACATCTTAAATTACATAACAGCTATCAAACAATAATACCTTAAACTATATAATTAAACTTGTCATACATTTATACTTGCCTTGCCTCCTTTCAACACATATATATCTGTAAAATTTAGTTTCTCCCTGCCTTACAGTGCAAAAACATTGCATACACCAAAGGTAAGTTGTTGTTTGTGTATATGTATGTGTATATATGTATATGTGGCCCCCTTTAGTAACCATATCAAATCCCCAATAATAAATTTTAACTGCTTTAGAGGCTTGCCTTCTGAAGCTAGGAAAAATTTTTTATTCACGCTTTTAGTTTATAGCAATATAATCTTTTCCTCCCTTAGTACATTTTTTAGCATTTCAGAAACAGTCACTGCCATTCCTGTAAGAAGTTATGCTGTGTAATCAGAACTATCATCTGAGACCCAAGTGATCTAGCTGCGAACATGAGAAGTTATTATATTTAAGTGTCAGATGCACTTATGCATGAGAGACATTATTGTGCTTATAAGCATGTTTAAAAAAATACTAGCGTGCCTACAATTTAGAGGAACACTAGCGTGCCTTTAATTGTTTTATAAGAACACCGCTGTGCCAATATTTTGTCAATTATGTTTTTGAAGACCACTGCTGTGCCCACAATTATTTTAAGAAAAATACTACTGTGCCTGCTAATTTCTGCTACTGTCGAATACTGATCCTGTTGTCATTATTGCTGCATGTTTGTTCCAGCTTCATAAGTGTTCAGTTCTTCGAAGTGTTTATGGCCTTTATTTAAAATAGTGCTTCGTTAGTTTACGTGCTTTTAATAAAATATGTGTCATGTCAGTGCTTTGTTCGTCTAGGATTTCTTCAACTTATATTCCTTTTTTAATGTCACGTTTGCCCAAGCAACGTTTGACTTAGTTATTAAGTCTGCATGCTGCATGTTATATGAAATGCCATCAACATGAAATGAAAAATGTTGTTAATTGACTATGTCAAGGCTAAATTTAGTTTTAAGTATGCCCCCAAGTAAAGTAAGAAATTATCTCTTGCTTTTCAAATTCCTTGTTGTTTAACTTATCTCTTTATCATCATTATTTTTTTTTTATTATTATTACCGAGTTTCCCTTTTCTCATTGCGTGTGTTCGTACACGTGATAATTAACCGATTTCTATAACGACATGTTCGTATATACCCCCATATTTGGACTATTTTTTCTATTGCTGCTGCCATTGTAAGTTTCTATATGTTTCTTTTTGATATTAGGTCCTTTCCTTTTTCAATTCGTTTTATTCTTCTGATACCCAACTTTCCTTTTTTATTATTAATCTGAAACTACTGTTTATCAGTCACTATATGTTCCGTTTACTTGACTTTTTCATCTCATTCCCCTATATCTTGCAACTACTGTGCACATAATCATCTATATCTATTTTCATTATCTCAATATGCCCTCTATGGGTTTACATATTCACTGGTTAGCTTCTCCATCTATTAAATTCATTTCACTGTTCGTACATATATATTTTTGACTTTTCCAATTATTCCTTGTTTCAGACGTCCTTATTTAGTTGTCTATCCTACTAAATGTTCCATAATTTTAACGAATTTTACATAATTGGCCTTGATATCTGTTTTCTTCATATATTTTTCTTTCTTTTTCCTCATTTGTTGGCAGCTCTGGTCCTCTTATCTTGGGTTTAAACTTGTCCCCACTACTTCGTTTGTTTCCGATCATATATGTCTTGTTTGACGTGCATTTCTACTGCTTGTTTGTCGTGAGATTCTTCCCCACGCTTAGCTGGTTACTAACGTTATCTACCTCGGTTTTGAATTTGGCTATACTTCTTTCATGCTTGACATTTGCTTTAAATTTTGAATTTTTACGTGCTATTTGGTCGAACTAGTTTTGGTTCAATTTATAGACTTAATCCAGGTCTGCAATTTTGAATTTAGATTGTTATTTCAAAAAATGTTGGTGAGTTTAAAGACTTCCCAGGTCATTCATCTCATTCTAGTTCATTAATTCTTCGTAGTCGTTTCATATTTTGTTGCTGCGTAGTCTCCATATCCGTTATGTGGTCTTCTCCACTGCTCATGATTGTTATCAGACTCTTCTGCCTGTCTTGCATCGTATTCCATGCTAGAATCGTCTTTGTAGGTATCCTCGTTTCTCTGGCATTTATACCTATTCGTGCCATCGTTGCCATCCTTGTTTTCACGTCTATACCTCTTATTTCCTATACGTTTCCGTTTAAATTTGTCACCCTTATTCCTTATTTCTTCTAGGCATTCTTGTTTCTTTTTGTTTCTTCTATTCCCCATTGCTCTTGTCCATTTTGGCCCAAAACATTCTTCTACTTCTTCTCTCAGACTTTTAGTCCCCAACGTCAGCTTTACATCTGGCTCTTCTCTTAGATTTTCCAAATTTCCATTCGTTTCTCTCAGATCTCTTCCATTTTGGTTTCATATCTGTTTCTTTTGTGTTTGTGCATCTTTCTAGGCCCTCTAATTCGCTGATTTCTTTCATTCACTCTCTCTATTATTTCATCTATCGGTTCATCATTATTCGCTCTGATTTTCTCTATTATTATCTTACGTACTACATCCATCTTTGTCTCTACTTTACTTTCAAACTTTCGTACTGCCTCGCTTATCTCTTCCATCTCCATTTCTACATCTTTTTTCACTTCTTGTACACTTTTTTCAACTTTCTCTGTGATATTTCTATCTATATTATCCAATCTCTCAATCATCTGCCTCATATTCTGCTCTTGTTCAACAAATTTCTCAGTCATACTTTCTTTTATCTTGTTTATATTCTCCTCTTGTCTTTCGAACCTGTCATTCATATTCTCATTTATATCTTGCCTCATTTCATTCATATCTAGTTTCATGCTATACATATCCCCTTTCATTTCTTTCTTACTTTCATTTATGTCTTGTTTTAGGCCATTTATGCTTTCATTCATATCTGTATTCATACTATTTATGCTCTGCATTAATTTCATCAACATTTCATTGTTATTGTCAGGTTTTTCTTTTGTCGTATTTGTGTCGTCTACCTTACCTAGATCGGGTGTCTGTTCTTCTATTGACGTTTCTCCTCCTGTTTGTACCATTCCTTCTGCTTGTTCTTCCACATTTTCACCAACTTCTTGATCATATCTTCTCTCCTGATCTATTTCCATACTTTCCTGCTGTTCATGTTCTCTTTCGTCTCCCCTGTCCTGTCTGTCCTTTGACGTGGTCATTTTTCTTCCCCTAGGCATTTTCTCGACTTCCTTATTATGTTTTGTTTATTTATTTATTTTTTTTAATTTATTTTACTCGTGGACCTCGAAAGCTCCCACGTTGGGCGACAATTGATATATAGTAAGTTATGCACAGACTTTCGAAGCCCTCACGTTTGGTGCCAATTGTTATAGAATTTCAAAAAATGTAATAAGCTATGGATTTTAAATTTAATTTAATATATAGAATTGATATATATACACATATATATATACACATATATACATATACATACACATATATATATATACACACATACATATATACACATATATATATACACACATATATATATTTAGTTTTTTAGTTATATTTTAGGTATCTTAGCTTTTAACTTTTATTTTCCTGTAAAGTTTAGTGAAATGTGTTGTAAATGTTGTTATTATGAAATATATGTATTTGTGTATGTAACTTACACCTGGATGTACTCAATGTATTTTTATTTTTTTACCTGTTTAACACACAGAAAACAACCAATCACATATATGAACTGCCTCTCACCTCAGGGAGCTTAGTCAGCAAGTGGGTTCCAGTCCCCTTTGGTTTTTTTTTTTTGTAATTTCGAAATATTCTGCCCTATCTAATTTCAGTTCTTTCCTTCCAAATACTCATATATGTGTAAAAGAAAACAAAATAAGGCAAAGGTTTCAAATGATCACCAAACTTAATATTTATTACACTTAAAGAACAAATGACAAAAAACCCAATACTTATTTGCTATTAATCATGTACTTCTTACTTTTGAATTTAGAGCTCTTTGTTTATTTTTTTTAACAATGCCAATAAGAAAAAAAATGATCAGTATTATTTGTTTTAAATTTTTAAGACTACTTATATTTATGACTCTCACGCACTTCCTAAAGCCAAACGGTAACGGCACCTATTGACGTTTGAATGATTTATACAATGCCTTAGTACTACGTGCAGTCAATGGACGAGTCCCTTCACTGGCTGGGTATGGTTACTGGTTTTTCAAGCCCTTGGTGTGTGAAATGCAAACCAAGATGGTTGTTTTTTTTTACGATGAGACCTCTCTACTTTCGTTTGATGTATTTTGAATTTTGCGAGTTATTTACTATTCTTTTTGAAGCTGGGGATATGTCGCACAATAAATGTAAATATTTATTTACTTTACTCACAGTTTATCTGGTCTGTTTCTGAGCTTCCGTGTTGTGACTCCTTTTGATTGTTTACTTCTCTTCAAAAATGTACCTCCTTCTCGTTTTAAATTTTATAAAAATATTTCAATCCCTTTTTTAATATCAAAAAAAAATTTCAATCTATCTAATCTTTTAATCAAAATGTCCCCGTCTAATAATTTAATGACAATTTCAAACTTTTTTCATCTCAAAAATTTTAATCTGATACTTTTATCAAAATTTTTCCATCTGTTTATTATTTTTCATACGTAACCAGCGTAACTAATCAAAAAACTGTTATCTGCCTGCTTCAAATAAAATATCCTAACAAATTTTAACACAATAATCGTTTTTCATCATCTCCTCGGATACATACATACTTCTGATTGTTGTTAGTCAATGAGAGAATAATTAACCTAACTATAATTTTAGTGTCAGTTTGACGTCTGTCCTAAACAAAAAACAGCTGACTTAAACATAGGTTATGACATGACATTTCTTACAATTTAACACTCAAATTTTGACATCTTACTATTCTTAAAGCTAACAATATCCTTAATTCTAACAAACAATAACATCTTAAATTACATAACAGCTATCAAACAATAATACCTTAAACTATATAATTAAACTTGTCATACATTTATACTTGCCTTGCCTCCTTTCAACACATATATATCTGTAAAATTTAGTTTCTCCCTGCCTTACAGTGCAAAAACATTGCATACACCAAAGGTAAGTTGTTGTTTGTGTATATGTATGTGTATATATGTATATGTGGCCCCCTTTAGTAACCATATCAATATATATATATATATATATATATATATATATATATATATATATATATATATATATATATATATATATATATATATATATATATATATATATATACCGATAACTCAAAAAATAGTGTGTCTTCCTTTTGCAAGTGGCTTGGATAAGTTCGTTAGCCAAGAAAATCAGCTAGTTTTTCCCCGAAAATATTGTGTTTTGTAACAGGATAAATTGGATAGCTAAACATCTAAGCTAATTTGGACGTAATTGGGGTTCCTCCCCTGCGTTGTAAAAAGAATTATTGGCGACAACTGCGGTTAATTCTTCTGGATATCCCTCGTATAATGTATCGAATTTAGATCTTTCGTAAATTATTTATATTTGTATTACCCCTGGTATATCGGGCCGGCTTACACGCTTGCGTGACGTGGCCGTAGTTCGGAAAGGGTCCGCATGTGGAAGAGGATAGATGGCTGGAGACGTATGTGATGCGAGAGAGAGCGAAGGATGTAGCAGCACCTGTGTTTTCGAGTCGGAGATATGAATGTGCTAAAAGTTTCGAGAGAGTTGGTTGGTAATTTTTGTGGAGTTAACACGTGGTTCCGTCTGAGGGGCAAGTTTTGGATATTAAGTATCCTCCCTTGTGGGTTTTGTTGCTCTCAGAATTTAATCTGCAGTCTTTCTGGTTATGTCGTAATGTACTGATTTAGTGCCGAAGGCTGTGGAGAGACCCGTTTAGGGGATTTAAGGACCACATTTATCGTATCCCGTTGTGGAATTTCGTTTCCCTCTCTGGAGGTAAGAAATCATTCTCTCTCTTAACTGTAACACCTTTAGCATCCCGTTACTTGTTGTTTTTAGGGTCCTTGTATCGGCTGGAGTATTTCACGTACCGGATAAATTTCCTTGTACCGGCTAGCGTCTCCTTGTACCGGAGGAAGTATACCTTGTACCGGCTAGGAGGAATTTCAAGTACCGACTGGATTTTTCTTGTACCGGAGATATTATTCTCGTACCGACGAAGTCTTTATGTAGGGTGATTTGTGTGCCGAATAGCCTTGTGGTAGGCAAGCATTATGGTAGTGGGCGATATCTTTGGTAAATTCACGTACCGTAAATTTGGAGTGGACAAGTCTCACATGGATGAGCGAATTTTGAGGTACCGAACAAAGTATATGGCTACTGAATTAAATGGAGGAATGAATTAAGATCTCAGTAAGAAGGTCTTCCCTATCGTCGTCGCATTGCCGTACCGTTTTTGCATTATTCCCGTGGTTGCATTATTCCTGTGGTTGCAGTCCCGTATCCCGAGAGGCCTTGGATTGGTTTGGAATTTGATGGTAATTAGATGGCCTAGAAGCCCAGGAATTTAAGTAAGAATTTTCCGTTTTGTGATAACGTATAAAGTGATAAGAGACATTCTTGATAAGGTACATTTTTGATATTCATGTGTGTTAAATTTATTAAAATCAAATCGAATGTATTTTATTTTAACGTCACTAAATATGGTACAGATTTTTATAAGACCATTATTAATATAATTGCTTCACTTTTGAGAGTACCATTAGTTATCATTTACTGTTAGCATTAGACCAGCTTATTGATTATTATTTGGGACTTGATCTTTAATCAAGCCACTTACCGTAATTATCGGGTAATTAAGTAATATTTGGGGAAAATGATTTGTGAGCTTTGCGTGCACGAAAAGTGGGATTTTCGGTAGAACAACGATATTTGTAGTACATTCATAGATATTCAGTAAAGATCTTGAGTATTTGGTAGTAAGCCATTTCTGTGATATTATAGAGACTTATTTATATTTATTTTTATTTATTAATTTAGATCAGAATTTTAAAACAACTTTTAATAGATTTCTGTATGCCAAAGAAGCTTAATAAAAGCCCATATTTTATCATATTTTAGGTGTTGTGGTTTTGTGTGTTTGTGTTTTCTTTTTCAGGACTGTTGATAGATTAAGAATTACCGTTATCTTTATTTGTGGGTCTATGAGACCATACCGTTCCGAATTTTAGTTGGTGTTATCGTAATTACATCTCCCTTGTAGCTTCCTGTGCTCGATTGTGGTTGGCTATAGTTGCCAGTGTGATCCAAGAGTTCTTGGTTGTGTTGGATCTGGGCAAGGAAGCAGATTAGTAACATCTTATTGGACTATCCGGGAGTAGAGGTTAAACAATCAAGTGGCGCCCCTAATTAAGATCTTATTTTAACCCACGCCCATCTCCACTGTATAAAAGCTGGCGGCCCTCTAACTTCCCGGTAACTTAGCTTATGCCAATGACAAATTTGATTTGTTGATAGGTTAGTAAGTATTTGAGCATTTGTCATCTGGTATAAAAGGAAGCGCGGCGGGGTCATATAAATTTTGGCCCATGCCCACTTTGGCGGCGTCATAAAAGTTTGGCGCCCAACGTGGGGCGCTCGAGTTGTCTGGATTTTGGCACTCGAGTTGTCTGGAGATTTTGGCTTGAGTTTTCTGGAAGTTTTAGCTCTCGAGTTTTTTTTGAGATTTCGACTCTCGAGTTTTCTGGAAGTTTCGACCTTTGAGTTTTCGGGATTTTAGCACTCAAGTTTTCTGGAAGTTTTGGCTCGAGTTTGTAGGGAATTAAATTTTAGCACAACTTTTTCGAATTTTTCAGCAGTCCATTGGTGTTTGATTATTGAGTGTTGTATGTGTTTGGATTTTAGGTGTTTGATTGTGTATTTTAGAAATGATTTTTAAGAATTACCGTTACCGTTCTATCGTTTATTTATTACCGTTTCCGTTTGGTAGTGTTGGGAAGTATTACCGCTACCGCTCTACCGTTTGTTTTATTAATTGTGGAGAATATTACCGTTACCGTTTTATCGTTTATTAATTACCGTTACCGTTTGGTGGTTTTGGGAAATATTACCGTTACCGCTTTATCGTTTATTCTTTTTTTTTGTGGAAAGCATTATCGTTACCATCCTACCGTTTGCTAATGGAGCACACTTCGTTTATTTTGGTACCGGCATTTAGTTAGCTGTCTCGTATCGCATAATTTCGGATTTCTCTCGTCTCATTCCTGACCACTTACAGCTATGGAAGGAAAAGTAAAGGCCTATCCGCCAGTTGATGATTGAATTGAAAGATTTTGGGTAAAATCTTTTAAAGTAGGGGGGATTTTGTAACAGGATAAATTGGATAGCTAAACATCTAAGCTAATTTGGACGTAATTGGGGTTCCTCCCCTGCGTTGTAAAAAGAATTATTGGCGACAACTGCGGTTAATTCTTCTGGATATCCCTTGTATAATGTATCGAATTTAGATCTTTCGTAAATTATTTATATTTGTATTACCCCTGGTATATCGGGCCGGCTTACACGCTTGCGTGACGTGGCCGTAGTTCGGAAAGGGTCCGCATGTGGAAGAGGATAGATGGCTGGAGACGTATGTGATGCGAGAGAGAGCGAAGGATGTAGCAGCACCTGTGTTTTCGAGTCGGAGATATGAATGTGCTAAAAGTTTCGAGAGAGTTGGTTGGTAATTTTTGTGGAGTTAACACGTGGTTCCGTCTGAGGGGCAAGTTTTGGATATTAAGTATCCTCCCTTGTGGGTTTTGTTGCTCTCAGAATTTAATCTGCAGTCTTTCTGGTTATGTCGTAATGTACTGATTTAGTGCCGAAGGCTGTGGAGAGACCCGTTTAGGGGATTCAAGGACCACATTTATCGTATCCCGTTGTGGAATTTCGTTTCCCTCTCTGGAGGTAAGAAATCATTCTCTCTCTTAACTGTAACACCTTTAGCATCCCGTTACTTGTTGTTTTTAGGGTCCTTGTATCGGCTGGAGTATTTCACGTACCGGATAGATTTCCTTGTACCGGCTAGCGTCTCCTTGTACCGGAGGAAGTATACCTTGTACCGGCTAGGAGGAATTTCAAGTACCGACTGGATTTTTCTTGTACCGGAGATATTATTCTCGTACCGACGAAGTCTTTATGTAGGGTGATTTGTGTGCCGAATAGCCTTGTGGTAGGCAAGCATTATGGTAGTGGGCGATATCTTTGGTAAATTCACGTACCGTAAATTTGGAGTGAACAAGTCTCACATGGATGAGCGAATTTTGAGGTACCGAACAAAGTATATGGCTACTGAATTAAATGGAGGAATGAATTAAGATCTCAGTAAGAAGGTCTTCCCTATCGTCGTCGCATTGCCGTACCGTTTTTGCATTATTCCCGTGGTTGCATTATTCCTGTGGTTGCAGTCCCGTATCCCGAGAGGCCTTGGATTGGTTTGGAATTTGATGGTAATTAGATGGCCTAGAAGCCCAGGAATTTAAGTAAGAATTTTCCGTTTTGTGATAACGTATAAAGTGATAAGAGACATTCTTGATAAGGTACATTTTTGATATTCATGTGTGTTAAATTTATTAAAATCAAATCGAATGTATTTTATTTTAACGTCACTAAATATGGTACAGATTTTTATAAGACCATTATTAATATAATTGCTTCACTTTTGAGAGTACCATTAGTTATCATTTACTGTTAGCATTAGACCAGCTTATTGATTATTATTTGGGACTTGATCTTTAATCAAGCCACTTACCGTAATTATCGGGTAATTAAGTAATATTTGGGGAAAATGATTTGTGAGCTTTGCGTGCACGAAAAGTGGGATTTTCGGTAGAACAACGATATTTGTAGTACATTCATAGATATTCAGTAAAGATCTTGAGTATTTGGTAGTAAGCCATTTCTGTGATATTATAGAGACTTATTTATATTTATTTTTATTTATTAATTTAGATCAGAATTTTAAAACAACTTTTAATAGATTTCTGTATGCCAAAGAAGCTTAATAAAAGCCCATATTTTATCATATTTTAGGTGTTGTGGTTTTGTGTGTTTGTGTTTTCTTTTTCAGGACTGTTGATAGATTAAGAATTACCGTTATCTTTATTTGTGGGTCTATGAGACCATACCGTTCCGAATTTTAGTTGGTGTTATCGTAATTACATCTCCCTTGTAGCTTCCTGTGCTCGATTGTGGTTGGCTATAGTTGCCAGTGTGATCCAAGAGTTCTTGGTTGTGTTGGATCTGGGCAAGGAAGCAGATTAGTAACATCTTATTGGAATATCCGGGAGTAGAGGTTAAACAATCAAGTGGCGCCCCTAATTAAGATCTTATTTTAACCCACGCCCATCTCCACTGTATAAAAGCTGGCGGCCCTCTAACTTCCCGGTCACTTAGCTTATGCCAATGACAAATTTAATTTGTTGATAGGTTAGTAAGTATTTGAGCATTTGTCATCTGGTATAAAAGGAAGCGCGGCGGGGTCATATAAATTTTGGCCCATGCCCACTTTGGCGGCGTCATAGTTTACTTTCAAAAATCTTTATATCTCCGGAAATAACAAGGTTATCGCAACCAAAGTTAGTAAGCGGGTTTGCGTTATAACAAGTAAATCACGTACCAAAATTTAGATCTGTAGGTTTGAAGACAACAAAGTTATAGGCATTTAAAGAAAAAATGCGATTTTCCTCTTAAAACGTCAAAGTCGGGATTTTAAACGCCATAATCGGCAACATTTAGGCAAAGCACGTGAAACGAATACGGCTTATATAGAGAAAATGTAGCAAGAAGAACGTTTTGCAAACCCGCAAGTTTCAGCTTCAACCGTAATAACTGACCTTTTTTACTAAAATATTTGAAAAAAAAAATCATATCATATAGACCCTTTCTCTGATGCTTTGGCAGCAGTTTTGGCTAGAGTTTGTCGTTTAATCGTCTATAATTTTTAGCTAATGTTTTTTGAAAAAAATCGTTAATGAGGAGACCACCACTTTCGAATTTTGAAAACATTGCTTTAAATGAGCGCGAACTAGGCTCCTTAGAACCAATATCCGGGGTTAGTTTCAGTTTTATCTGTTTTCATATATACATTGTGACGTATTTCTACGGTAAAGCCCAATATATCCGTTATTATACAAGATACGAGAAAAAATTGTATATCTTAATTATAGGCTGTCTTGAGCTGCATCTTCTAAAATTAGTTTTATAACCATACTGGGCTCACAAGTGGTTGGTGATACAAATTTTCCATTTCTTTTCAATCGAACACACCTTATATTATTACATTTTTGCATTTTTCATCGAAATATAATGCATGTTTGTGAGAAAAGGAACTCAGGACGCAGCAAGTGCGTTACAATAGCGAGTTTTCATTATATGTTTCAAATTTCAATAGCTTAATTTGCTATGAACTTAACGTACGTTGGCTAGGAACCAGTTTTTTAAGGAACATTTTAAATTTATTTTCGAAAAATTGTTCACATTTTCAAACAATAAAGTTATTTTGATGGTACATTGTTTCTACTATATAGGTTATACTGGTAACCAAATTTCCAGCCTGCTTTCTGTAAAAGAGAAGACATATTTGGTATTAAAAATATTTTAATGAAAATTCACTACCATAACGCACCCCGTGCGTCCAGACTTTTTAAATGCTCAAGCCGCTTGAAATTATTTCAAACAACTTACAAGTAACCAAAATCTCTCCGGACCTCAAAGGCCCAGTTTATGCATTCCAGGAAGAGAATAGATGAGTGCATTAACAATTATTAGTGAATTTTCTTTTAAAAAATCCACTAATGAGGAGATCGCGACTTTTGAATTTTGAAAATTTTTCTTCAAATTAGTGCTATTTAGCACCCCTGGAACCCAAATCCGAGGTTGGTTTCAGACTTTATATGTTTATATATATATATATATATATATATATATATATATATATATATATATATATATATATATATATATATATATATATATATATATATATATATATATATATGTTTATATATTTATGTCACACTGCTAACTCAAAAAATAATAAAGCGATTTTAATAAAACTTGGTGAGTACCTTCCTTTTGTAAGTGGCTTGGATAAGTTCGTTAGCCAGGAAAATCGGACTAGTTTTTCCCAGAAAATTTTGCGTTTTCTTTTGGAAATTTTTTATATCTCAGGAACTAACAAAGTTAGGGCAACCATATTGGGTGCAAGGATTTATATAATAAAAGGAAAACCATGCATCAAAACTTAAATATCTAAGTTAAAACAAAAAAAAGTTATAAGCTTTTAAGTTTTTCCGCTTAAAACGTCAAAAATTCGCAATTGAAAACGTCAAAATTGACATGTTTTAAATAAAGAACTTGAAACTAACATTACGGGCGATGTAGCAGAAATGTTGTAAGAAGTGTGCTCTATGAAGCCTTAAGTTTCAGCTTCAGCCACCATTATCCTTCACTTTACTTAAATGTTTGCAGAAAATGAATTTTAAATAGACCATTTTTCTGATACCTTAGCTGTGGTTTCAACTATAGGCTTATAATACATGAAGAAATATTTTGTACCTACGCCTTGTTAAGCACAGTGCGCGCACGAAGCATTGTGAGATTTGACATAGTAAAGTGCATATAAACAAGGAGAGCAGAAATATAAAATATATGTATAATATGTGATTAATAGATTAAGCATTGCTTTCTTCTAATTAGACAAGCGTCTCGCAACAGTAAAAACTTTGCTGAGTTTTTTTTCGTTTTAACGAAATAAAAGACCTCCCTGACTCTGCTGTGTACACACAATTCCTCCCAACTGACCTTCCTGACCTGCCCTGACATGAGTTTGCCTAATCGAAAGCTAAAAGAAGTTAAAAGGGAAAGGAAAAGTTCATTATGCTCACATAACCTTGATATATAGCATGGTTGATTTTCCTTCTTCTTTTAGCTTTTAATTAGTCAAACTAATGTCGAAGCAGGTCAGAAAAGTCATTTGGTAGGATTTTTTGTAACATCACGTTAGGGAGGGCTTTTATTTCGTTAAAACAACAAAAAACTCATCCAAGTTTTTACTGTCGCGAGACGCTCGTCTAATTAGAGAGTAGGATTGATTCCCAGTGTGACGGGTAATATATTCATGTCAACGTAAAACACATATTACTCTTATAGTTGAAGATAACAGCTATGGGCAATTAAAGAAAAAAAAATTTGGAGTTTTCCTCAAAACCTCAAAGTCGCAATTTGAAACGTCAAAATCGTTAATGGCAAAGAACGTGAAACAAATACGAATTGTAAAAAGAAAATGTTGCAAGAAGTGTTCTACGAACCCTTAAGTTTCAGCTTCAACCATTATTGCCCTTCACTTTACTAAGATGTTTACAGAAAATTCATTTCAAATAGGCCCTTTCTCTGATGCTTTAGTTGAGTTAAGTTGGTGCCTTCACTGTAGGTTTAGTGAAGTTTATGGTGTAACGGTCTATAATTTCTAGCTAATTTTCGTAGAACAAATTCGTTTTGCATTTTTTATCGAAATATGATACATGTTTGTAAGAAAAAAAATCTGGACGCAGTAAGTGCGTTTTGGTGGCGAATTTTCATTAAATCCTTCAAATTTCATAACTCAATTTGCTATTAACGTCAGGTTTGTTGGCTAGAAAACCAACATTTAAGTTTAGTTTCGGAAAATCTTTGTACATTTTCAAACAATACGTAATTCTGATAAAATATAGTACATTGTTTTTACTAGATAGGCTATACCGGTAATCAGACTTATCCCTGTTCGCATTTGCTATTAAAAACACTTTTATGGTAATTCACTTTCATAACTCACTTGCTGCGTCCAGACTTTTTAAAACTCATTTATATATTATGTATTTTCACCAAACTGTGGTGTTTTGTGTTGCGGTATTTTAATTTAGTGTAACATTTCGTGAAACAACAAGTTTTAATAGCGGCATCGATTTCTTGCAGCTAAATAATGTTAGAATTCGTCGTTGATTGGTATCGTTGTCCAGCTCTAAACAATGTACCGAATCGTGAACATAACGACGAGTATAACAATTACTGGATTGTTAAAATTATTTTAAACTTTAATAACGAATGGCAAATACTTATAATTATATTTTTGGGAAATCCAATAACAACATATTTAATATTGTACTCTACTTTATTAAACGAACAATGGCAGTAATAATTAAACTAATGCATGCTTTGTTACAACTGCATGTTAGTAATTAAATTCAACACATCGAAAGTGTCCCTTTAATTAACATTACGATTTACCCATAACAGGGAGATAATAAAGCAATAACGTTAAAACTATAACTAATTATTTAAAATTGACTTTGACAATTCCATCGACCCACAACTTTCACAACTGTCATTTTAAGTTCATTCGATTTTAAATCATAATGGTAATAAAAATGTGTTTTCAACAGTTTGTTTGTTACACTGAAAAGTATGGACGCAGCAAGTGCGTTATGGTAGTGAATTTTAATGAAAATGTTTTTAATAGCAAATATCTTTTTTTTAAATAAAAGCAGGCTTCAAATTTGGTTACCAGTATAACCTATGTAGTACGCGTTTACCACGGGACGCGCTCGTCTGGTTCACGGGTGGATTCGGCGGGAGCGTGGGACGGGAGCAGCCGTGTATTCGGGAGGACCGAGGGTAAGTCACAGTATTTCCCTCGGAGCTCATGCAACGGTCTTTAAGGCCGAAATGTAAGCCATCTTGCACTGCGTGCAAGAGAACAAAAGGAGGGGATACACCAAAAAGCGGATCCTCATAGCCACAGACAGCCAGGCAGCCCCTAAGGCCCTAAGTAGCCCACGAGTAAATTCCAGCCTGGTAAATAAATGCCGAGATGAGAAGAGAGCACTGGCTGGGCAGAATGAGGTCACCCTCTTCTGGGTGCCGGGGCACTCGGGGCTCAAAAGCAATGAATAATTTGACAGTCTCGCGAAGTGAGGGTCAGCAGAACCATTTATCGGACCAGCACTGGTCCTGAGCGTGACGAAGAGCACTTCCAGGGGATCCATTATGTCCTGGGTCAGAAACGAACATAAGGTATAGTGGGCAGGCTGTCCAGGGCTCAGGCATAGCAGATGACAGCTCAGGAACATAACAGGACTCTTGACGGGACACACGGCCGTCAAGAAACACCTGCATAAAATGTGGCGGTTCGAGGGAGACCTGGCATGCAGGCTCTCCGGCGAGGGGGAGGAATCACCACAGCACATCTTGTGTGAGTGTAAAGCTCTGGGTCGCAAAAACAACTGATCTACGGACAGCTTAGAGCAGAGACAGAGCAATATAAAACTTCCCCCTACCAATTGCTGTGCAGACTAGTTCAAGGTACAGTGATTTTGGAATGGGTGGAGTAGAAAAGGCAAAGGGATGCACAATAAGCCAAAGGCTGCGGTGCTATCGGGGAGGCAAAGACGTGTACGAGCCCTAAGGGAAAAACAATGTACCATATTTCAAAATAACTTTATTGTTTAAATACTGCAACATTTTTCTGAAAATTAACTTAAAATGGTCCCGAAAAAACTGGTCCGAATTTCCTGGCCAACGAACCTCTTCAAGCTATGTATCCATACACCAAAATATATTTATTGACAAAAAGCCTTTCGACGAAAAGTCAAAACAAATTTTAATGAAAATTTGCAAAGAATTTTTTCAGGAAAATCCGAAGACATTTTTTTACAATGGCTTATTCAATATTTTATTATTAATTACCAAAATTTCACAAAAAATTTACAAAGATGATTTTTACGGAAAACAAAATTTATGCGAAAACTGACTATTTTTTAGAAAGAATTTGATAGAAGACAAAAAAAAAATCAAATTACCTATATACCTCATATATAAATAAGTTTTTTGCAAACAATAAATAACAAAAGTCTGGACGCAGCAAGTGCGTTATGGTAGTGAATTTTCATAAAATTATTTTTAGTACCAAATATGAGTGTTTTTTTAAGAAAGCAGGCATCAAATTTGGTTACCAGTATAATCTATATAGTAGAAACAATGTACCATGTTTCATCAAAATAACTTTATTGTTTGAAAATGTACAAAAATTTCCGGAAGTAAACTTAAAGTGATCCCGAAAAAATTAGTTTCTTGGTCAACCTTATAGGTTAATAGCAAATTGAAGTATTCAAATTTAAAGCATTTAATGAAAATTCGCTACCATAACGCACTTGCTGCGTTCCGAATTTTATTTCTTATAAACATGCATCATATTTCGATGGAAAATTCAAAAATGCAATAACATAAGGGGTCTTCGATTTAAAAGAAAAAAGAAAATTTGTATCACCAACGACTTATGGGCGATTACCCATAACCATTAAACGATAAACTCGATAGATGAAACTACTGCCAAGCATCAGAGAAAGGGTCTATTTGCAATGAATTTTCTGGAAATATTTTAGTAAAATAAAGGACAGTGACGGTTGAAGCTAAGATTTCAGGCTTTGTAAAATATTCTTAGTTTTGAGGAAAACCTCAATTTACTTTTCTTTAAATGACTATAACTTTGTTTTCTTTCCACATAGAGAGCTAAACTTTGGTACCTAATTTACCTATAATTATATAAACCAGCGCACCAAATTTAATTGCCCTTACTTTGTTATTTCCGGAGATATAAATTTTCTTCGAAAGAGAATTTTCCGGGAAAACCTACACCGATTTGCCTGGCTAACGAACTTATCCAAGCCACTTGCTTAAGGAAGGTACTCATCAAATTTAATCAAAATCAGCCTATTATTGTTTCAGTTATGTTATATGTTTTCAAAATTTAGAAGTTGGGATCTCCTCATTAGTGAATTTTTTTTAAGAAAATCACTAAAACAACGCATTGTTTAATCTATTTGGACAGAGCAGATTTAAAAAAAAATTAAAAAATTTCTACCACAACGCACTTGCTGCGTCCCGAATTTCTTTTCTTAGAAACATGCATTATAATTACGTGGTCGAAATTCCATACATTAAAGGTCAACTCAGAACTGGCACGGATGGGGGTATCCGACTGTGTAATTAAAACCAAGCAGTGGTTGATCTATTTAAACTGGGCAAATTTTTTCGGTTAACGAACTTATCCAAGCCAATTGCAAAAGGAAGGTGTTCACTAAAGTTGATCGTCATCCGCGCATTATTTTTTGAGTTATCGGTGTGACACACACACACACATATTATTAGTTTATTAGTTTATTTGTGTATAACTTTTACAATGCATCTTACAAGAAGTATTAAACTTGTGTCTGCAATTGATGCAATTTGTACTTTAATATGATACAAAAATGATATATTGCTCGGAATCTTCTTGACACTGACAAAGCTTCAATGTTGGTTTTCCAAATTTTTACTTCAATTAACTGCCCATAATTTGTTCCCGTAACCAATAGTCCCTATACATCCCTGGAATTTCTATATCATTGCATGGTAAACCAAATTATCTTCTTTTCACTTAGATTTTTAATTTTTAAACAGCAAATTTTTAAAATGTCATTTTGACAAACTTAGCCATATATATATATATATATATATATATATATATATATATATATATATATATATATATATATATATATATATATATATATATATATATATATATATATATATATATATATATATATATATATATATATATATATATATAAACAGATAAAGCAGGTAGTATGTTATCACGACTGCTCTAGTTAACACAAAATGTTATAGATGGAGAAATGTGTACAATCAACTAACAATTTTGTAAATTGTCAAACCTGGCTCATTTCTTTTATAATACCGGGACAATGTTTGCTTTCAAAAGCGCCAAATTTTAGCATGCGACAACGTTCTTTGCAAGTATCAAAATCTGCTCACAAAATGAAAACGATACTAATAGATAAGTTACTAGATCCATCATTTTTATTATCGATAATTTCGCAGGTTCGTTTTTTTTTTAGTTAGCTTAGTAAATAGCACTTTAAAGCGTATTTCTGTTTTTCTCATATTTTAAGTTTCAAACAGGTACAGTCTCCCGCTTAAAATTAGGCCTACCTACGTTTGTTAACCGTCCAAGCCGATCGAGCTTAATCTACAAGGTGCTTGCTTCCGGCATCGACCGGATTTCAGTGTAGTCTTGGACCAAAGCTAGATTCATACATTCGCGAATTGCGAAATAGCCGCGAAACGTATTCCTATTGGTTTATTTAAAATAATATCGTAAAACTGTTGTTTTTTATTACATTTTATAAATGCATTTGACTAATTTTTGTGTGCACACACACACGATCTAAATGTCTTCTCTACTTTTAAGTTTGTGTATCCCGAATGTTAATTAAGGGCCCCTCTTTATTATACTTACTAATCTTATGCTTATATATGTAATATGAAAATAAAAAAGAAGTGAAACAGGAAGTGAATTTATTTACTTTAGTTCTGTATTCGATATTATCTGAAAAAGACATTATAGGCGACAATGCGGAATGTAATTTCGGTAAATTTACAGTTTACTGCAAGGATGGTTTTTAGAAAAAAATTTTAGAAACATGCAGAGAATCTCCTTGGATGCATAAGCCAGAAGGCAAATTTGTTGTAAACAACCCCTAAGAAAGTTAAGGGACCAAGAATGAATAGGGTTGCTGGACGGGAAGGAAATCTGAGCGGAAAATGCTAAAAAAAACATTTAGTCGGACTTTGAAAGGATGCAATTTTCACATTTTGCAGCAATACTTCCTTTAAACCTTGTCTGCCCCGAACAACACCCATATTCGCCCAGGTTCAGTAACTTTCTTGGGGGTTGCTCTCAAGAAATTTTTCTTGTGCCTTATGCTTTGAAGGTAGCTTTATGCATGCACAAGGGGAAGGAGAACCCCCCGTGTTTTTGGGTGAAGAGGCAGAAACCCTCTACGTTCTGGGGGTTCTTCTTCCCCTTCTGCATGCATACAATCACCTCAATGCATGAACCAGAGGAACTTTTTATGTTCCGCTTTCTAGTGTATTTTTTGTTTAGTATATTTCCCGTTTATCAACTGTTTTGTCTGAGTTTTGTATCCAAATTACTGTATAAATATTTATGTTAGAGGACATCTTGTTGCTTGCCCCTCTTTGTCATATATTTTACCGTTCATAATTAAATAAAGTAATGTTTTATAACTTTTAGTATAAGGCTAAATTACGATAATATATTATTCATATGATAATTCACTACAATAACGCACTTGCTACGTCCCGAACATTTTGGTTTCTCTGCTTTACCTTTCCGTTATAATTGAATATATAACGGGTAGGTTTAAATTTCCACACACACACAGACACACACACGCACACTTCTTTACTATGGTATAAAAGCTGCAAATGAAGAATATCATACCTAATAATTTACAGCACCAAAATCATTTGCGTGAGAATAATACTGTTTTTACTAATGAAATCATACGACATAACAGCATAATACCCCGTTTTCGGAGTGAACATTTATAGGTCTGGGCATTTAAACCCTCTCATAATATACAGCTTACACCCAGACGGGAAATTAAAACGCAACGATAGGTTCTGACCAGAGATCACGCACGCAAATGTACATTTTAATTAATGGTTCGGTTCTACTGAGAAAGAATAATGTATTATGTGGGCTGTATATGCTTAGAAAAGATAATGAGACAAAAAACTCATAGACTAAATAATGCTCATCGTTTTAAGTTACGTTTTCAATCATTCGTGGTTGTAAAAACTATGTCAATTAAATGAAGTTGGCGTTTATGAACGGTTTAGTTAGTGGAAGAAAGATTATAGAGGAAAGGTACTAAATTTGAGATAAATTAAATAAAGTACAACTTTCACAGTTATTTGGATTTTGTTTAATTAGAACTCTAAATTAACTTTCTTACATAACATTGATATTAGGAAACACAAGAAAATATTTATGACTTGATGAAAAAACAAAATGTATAAAAATGGGGCTGCAAATTGAATCATAACTTCCACATAGCTGTGATCTAATTTTCACAGAAAGACTAGCTCACGAAATGAACTTGTAACATGTCGCATGTATTTAACATAAACGTGACATGTCATACGCGTTAACGCCTTTTATTTTTCTACAATAAAGCTTCTAAATCAGTCCCTTTAGTGACGTCAGAGTCTGAGTCCCTTTAGTGACGTCAAACTCGGTGGTCGGTTACTCTACCGCATCACAACTCGATGAAATACGCCTGCAGACGCGCCAGCTCCATGACCTATCCAGATAAGAAAATCTTTATAAACGCTTGCAATGCCTAACAAGCTGTCTTCTGTTTTAAGTCAGCCGGAAATGTTATCGTACAGCTAAATTTTCAATCGGGAAAACAGCATGCCTAAATGGGTAAGTTTTATACTTAAATACCTGCTTATTTCTAGTTGCTCGTACTTTTCTTTGGCTGAGATTAATATGAGGTTGCTTGCTAATGTATACCGTACTAAATCCACTTTCATTAACTGTTCTCTTTGTTATAAACTATATATTGTTAAACGGTGGCTTGTGGTAGCGTTAGTTCAGTAATTACTTGCTATTGTGCTGTCTTAATTGCATTTTAAAAGAGACCATTTGAGATTTTGTTTCAATTACGTTATTTTTTTCCTGATTATTAACGCAGATAAATTTTGTATGTAAACGCAACCTGCTACCAGTCACCTCATGTAGACCATTAAGCCCTGAACCAACACTTATACACCTAAAACTTTATATCACCCTGCTAGGGAGCAGCCCTATCGATAAAACCTTGCTGAATGGAACCGGTAGGGAGCAGTTCTATCGATAAAACCTTGCTGAATGGAACCGCTAGGGAGCAGCCCTTTCAATAACACCTTGCTAAATGGAACCGCTAGAGAGAAGCTCTTTCAATAACACCCTGCTGAATGGAGCCGCTAGGGAGAAGCCCTTTCAATAACACCTTGCTGAATGGAGCCGCTAGGGAGCAGCCCTATGAATAACTCCCTGCTGAACGGAACCGCTAGGAAGCAGCCCTTTCAATAACACCCTGCTGAATGGAGCCACTAAGGAGCAGCCCTCTGAATAACACCTGTTTAATGGAACCGCTGAATTGCAGCCTGTCTAAAATCAATTCTGAGTGCCGAACCATGAAGCCGTTTCTCCAGGAAGTCTCTGAGGCACCTCCAGCATCCAAGGCTGGACGAATTCGATCATCACTCCGGAGGCAGCAGTCTGAACCTCGAGTTAAGTACATCATTTATCTGTAATTTTCTTTTAAAAGTAGTGTATGCTTCACAACTCATTTCGACAGTGCTATATACCAATCTAAGGTAGTTAATTTATATTTCTCCTTTGGTTAAATTTGCTTAATTAAATCGAGCTGCATTATATAACTTCAATAATCTTTTAATAAACTGATTTTACTTCTAACTCCTGACTTTTATTTGCGCATCTTAAAACTCACTGACTGCAAGTGCTGAAGCCCACGCACTGCGTTAATTTATATTATATTTGTGCCCCGACTGTGTAGCCAAACTAATCATTAATTCTTTAATAAATACCTAGGGCATAATAATAGTATTTTTGTTATACTGTGGGGCATTAGTAAGTTTTTTTTAGTTATACTGTCTCCACAACGTGGGGTTCAGTTATTTTTTTAGTTATAAACTTAGGGTGCTTGATTTGACCACAAAGAAAATATGCACATTCCCGTACACATATATTTCTGAAACGTTATATTACTCGAGTTGTAACGAAAAAATCAATTTTCACCAAATCACCCCTCATTTATCCCCTACAGATCCTGAAAAGATCATACCCAAAAACAATTCGAAGCGTTCCTTTATCGGGTGCTAACTGGGGTACCTTGTAGGGCGTATCGTACTTGTTTCATGCGTCTCGTTTGTCGGTGAGGTTTCCGGTGCGTTGAGCTAGTCCACGCAGGCGATTCGTTTCTAGTATTATTTCTCTGATACTGGACGGAAATGGGGGCAGATCTCTTGGGGCGGGGTACGTCCTTGATGCATGTTCGATAGAAAATTGGATTTTGGGCTGTAGATTATCCACTGCACCCTCGAGTTCGGGGATGCTGCGGATAACCGGAATATTGCCAAGGGTGTTTTTAAGATGTTCTGTGGAAACTGGCTACAGTACATTTTTCCTTGGGAAGTCGGGTTCGTCATTGTCATATCCGAGCTGCAAAATGACTAGGTTATGGTCCGACGAGAGGTCGTTTATAGTTGTTATTTCATGGAGAAGGGTGGTGTTCGACATAGTTACTATGTCGAGCACGTCGGGGCGATCCATACTGCCGAAGTGTGTAGGTCTTTGTGGAGCGTCAACCATGCAATTTGCATGGCCCAATAGGCCAATAGGCCTGCAGATAAAGGGTTGACTACCATTTGTGTAGCCTCGATGTTTTGCATGCCTGGCGTACTGAGAGGGTGGTGGTTAATATTTGTTTTGACATACACTGCCGTGCCTCCACCTCTGGAAGTGGTGTGGTCATTGCGGTACAATGTATAGTTGGGGAGTTTCGGATTGATAGGGGGACGCGTATTGGTTTCCTGGACTAGAATAACGTCCAGTTTTAAGCGTTGGGCCAATTCTTGGTGCTTATTTCTTTTGCAGGCTAGTCCGTTTGCACTATAGGATGCAACCTGCAGGGATTGTGGCTTTCTTCGAGAAGTCATTTACTTCTGGAAGATTGACACTATTTCAGGGATTGGGGTGGGTGTGTGGTTGGGGAATGGCGTAGGTGATCAGCGTGAGAAGATCAGGGGAGGTTTGGAGAATGTTCAGGACCTGAACTGAGATGGCTTACTTCCGCCTTTATATACCCGTAGTCCCCTCCACGACGCATCAGGAGTGTTCCATTCCAGAATGTTCCAGGACCTTCTTTTGCTAGAAGGTTCTGTGGATTCAGAACGGCTCCGTGTGTATACAGGGGGTGTAAATACAGGCTGACCTGTTTGGTCCTAGTTGTCAGTAGCTTGTAGATCTCACGTTTCATTCAGTATTTGGCTACGTTAAGCCAATTAATTTAGATATGTTTTGATTATTGCTGGTATAACACACTGATGAGCTCAAATAAGAGCGAAACTAGTATGTGCTTCCAGTAATAATCTTGATATATCTATTTTTATATTATTCGTATATTTCCTTATAGGAATATAGTGGCAGGGGTGACGATTTTAAAAGATCGTTTGTGGTTGTACCTGACGTACAGAATTTGTATATATATATATATATATATATATATATATATATATATATATATATATATATATATATATATATATATATATATATATATATATATATATATATATATATATATATATATATATATATATATATATATATTGTGTGTGTGTGTGTGTATATGTATGTATCACATCGATAACTCAAAAAATAATGGGCCGATTTTGATGACATTTATCAGGTACCTTCCTTTTGTAAGTGGCTTAGATAAGTTTCTTAGCCAGAACAAACATTTTGGTTTTTCTTTCAGACATTTTTTAATCACACCTCTATAACTTAAACTACTCTGCCAAAGAATCAAAGAAGGGGTTCATTTGAAATGAATTTTCTGCAAATATTTTAGTGAAGTGAAGGACAAAGACGGTTGAAGCAAAAACTTAAGGCTTTGTAAAACACACTTCTTAAGACATTTATTCTACACAATCCGTATTCGCTTCAGCATACTTGTTTAGAAGTTGCAAGTTTTGATGCTTAAAATCACGACTTTGACATTTTAAGAAGAAGAACTATAAAATTTTCAAAGTAATTTTTCTGCTACTTGTTGACTTTTTGCGTCAAGAAAACTTAATTGTTGTCTATAATGTCCAGTAGATTTTGTTCGCCGTACAAAATATTTTTAAGCACCTATATTTTTTTTCTTTTGACTTAGAGATCTCAATTTCGGTGTATAGTATAACTACTATTTACAATGTAAGCCTATATATCGAATTTGATTTCCGTAGCTTTGTTGTTTTTGGAGATGCAAAAATTTTGCTAAAGGAAACCAAAATTACACCGGAAAAACTGGTTTCATTTTCCTGGATAACGAGCTTATCCAAGACACTTGCCTACAAAAGGAAGATACGTTTTAAATTTAATCAAAATCGGTCCATTACTTTTTTAGTTATCGGTGTGAAACTTTGAAAGGCTCACTCACTGGTTTTATATTTTTCTTGTCATAAGCGAACTTTTTAGGTAAAACACTGAAAACCAATTATAATGAAAATGCTTGTCATTTTTTATTGTATTTGTCAAGAAAATGTTTATTATTATCTCTTAAGAAAACAAGTTTTACTCAACCTGTGCTTTTAAATCTTGATTTACTTGCTGCTTTGTTGTGTTTCAAAATATTATTCCTCCGCATCTATTAAATGTGGTATTTAAAAAAAGATATAGAGCGCTGGTGAAATATTTTTCCAAAACTAAAAGTGACTTACCTTTGGAGGTGAAGCTGAAAGACCTTAACCTGTATGAATCTTCGTCTTCTTCTGGCTGTTGCTGCTGGTGACTTCTCTGTTCTGGTACATCAAGAAAGGCTGTGGATTTTCTCTGGTAAACAGATGTACCACGCCTAGTATGCATAGAGCCTTTCCTTCTTATATTAGGCGATACATCGGGTGTACCATTCTGATCTGCTAGCCTTGGCTCACTGTTGCAGTGAGGCGCTCTGTTCATCTCACCTTGAATAAAATGAAAGGCTCAATTGTAAACAATTAAGGCTGCCGTAATGTTATATAAAAATTTGCTTTAAAAATTTAATTTTTGTGTGTTGCCTGGCTTAAATTACTAGAAATGACGCCTTCCATTCTTATCGTGAAAATAGTATAATAACGTGGAAATTTCTTTGTTTATGGTTGAGGGAATTGTAGGGAGTTTTTATGAACCATGTAGGGAATGTTAGTTTCAAAGGTTAAGATCACTGACCCAGTCAGGCAGCATGTGTAGTACCCTTTCTCATTTAAATTTACCTAAACACACAATATTTAATCACATATCAATAAAATGCGTTGTGTGTTCTGTGTTGTCTTCTTTCATGGCTGCGGTCAGACCATTCGCACATTTTTTCCGGCTTCTTGGTTTGGATCCCATCTGTATGCTACTTTTCTTTTGATATATAGATATATACACATATAAACATACATATATAACAGTTTACATTTTGTGATACTTTTTATATATTTTCAATAAAATGCGTTTATATACTAAATACACTTGGAGAACCCAAATCACCTCAACACATGTTTAAAGACTTGGCGATTGTTTCACTAACCAAGGTCGCGTCATCAGATAATAAAAAATTCTTAGAAAATTGGTTAGTAAAACGACGATCAGGTCTATAGAAATGTATTGTGGTCATTTGGGTTCTTCAAATGTACTTATCAGTGCTCATCACAGGTTCCAATCTTCACTTAGTTAACGTTTATTCAGTGTAGAACCGCCAAATGGAATAAATTTAGTATCTCAATTATTGTGCATATTTATAAAAGTCTGGACGCAGCAAGTGCGTTATGGTAGTGAATTTTCATAAAAATGCATTAAATATCGAATGTGTTTCTTTTTAAAGAAAGCAAGCATGACATTTCGTTACCAGTATGACCTATATAGTAGAAACAATGTGCCATATATCTTCAAAATAACTTCATTGTTTCAAAATGTACAAAAATGTTTCGAAAATAAGTTTAAAATATTCCCGAAAAAACTGGTTTCCTGGCCAACGAACCTTATAGGTTAATAGCAAATTGAGCTATTCAAATTTGAAGCATTTAATAAAAATTCGCTACCATAACGCACCTGCTGCGTCAATCTTTTCTTTTCTTATAAACATGCGTTATAATTACGTGGTCTAAATTCGATACATTAAAGGTCAGCTCAGAACTGGCACGGACCGGGGCAATCCGACTACCTAATTAAAACAAAGCATTCTTTAATCTATTTGAACTGAGCAGAGTTTAATAAAAATTCGCTACCATCACGCACTTGTTGCGTCCCGCATTTCTTTTTTTTTTTAGAAACATGCATTATAATTTCGTGGTCGAAATTCGATACATTAAAGGTCAGCTCAGAACTAGCACTGATCGTCACCGGCGCAAAATTTTTGAAGTTATCGGTGTGAGTGAAAGGTCTGCAATAAATGGCGATAGCGGTTTGCCCATTGCCATTTATTACAGATTTTTTCATGAGCAGGTTTGAAACAGATCTTAAAAGTGAAAGTAGTTATTTTCCTAGAGTATGGTGTCGTTACGTGGATGATATTTTCGCGGTGTTTAACACAAACATTTGCAG
Organism: Tillus elongatus; assembly: GCA_964006375.1. Taxonomy (NCBI): domain Eukaryota; kingdom Metazoa; phylum Arthropoda; class Insecta; order Coleoptera; family Cleridae; genus Tillus; species Tillus elongatus. The sequence continues at coordinate 219,770,426 of OZ023263.1, forward strand.
AATAGAAGATTTTATTGCCAAATTAAACAATAAATTTGATTCTATAAAATTTACCCACGAATTATAAATTAATAATAAATTACCCGTTCTAGATGTACTAGTTATCAAGAATAAAGACACTTTAGAATTGGATGTCTATAGAAAGGAAACCACTACTCTAAGCTACATTCCGAACGACTCACATCATACGTACGCACAAAAAATGGCCAGTCTGAATTTTTTAGTAAATCGGTTAAATAACTTTCCTTTAAACAAAAGTAGATATACTAAAGAATTCAACTATATTAAGAACGTGGCCGAAGATAACGGATACACTGCTTGCCTAGTGAAAAAATTAATCAACAAGCAAAATACAAAGAAAATGTTGACGGAATCAACGACGTTTAGAAGGAAAAAATCGGAAAAAACTTTGTTTGCTTACCATTTGAACCTAGAATCACGAGGGGTCTAGATGACATTTTTTTAAAGTCAACTTGCAGCTAACATTTTCAACAAAAAATACCTTAAAAACTTGCTAGGTAACCCAAGAGACAAGGATAGCACGGACAAAATGTTGGGAAGTTATGAAATAAGTTGTAAAGATTGTAATCTTAAATACGTCGGACAAACAAAAATATCGATTGGAAATAGATTCAGAGAACACTTAGCCCAATTACATTACGGTACTGTAGATAAGTCTTCCGTCTCCCGACATATTTGGGATAATAATCATCACGTTGACAAAGATAATCTGAAATTAATAAAAAATTTTAGACTACCAGGACAGCTAAACGCGTTTGAAAGTGTATATATTGCGAAATATAGTTACAACAACGCCAATAATTACGAGTCACCTGATCGATTGCTTTGTTAAATAAAATTCCCACGTTTCAGCACGTTCTAAAGATAACATAAGTATACAGATATTTCCGCCAAAGGAATCTATGTTAATTTAGCTGTCGTTGAACCTTCCCAAAACTATTAGAGATGGACACCTTTTAGATAAGGTAGTAGGGGGCAAAGACCTTGTCCGGCGATAAACATACAATACACTGTGGAATTTGCCTGCAACTAGTTTCCCATCTCAGTTCGGTTTCTTTACCTAAGATCCGGTATATAAGTTGATGTTAGTTTTTTTAAGTAGTCTAGAATGTTTCATCCTCTGGTGACGCTAACTTGGTTAGTGAAACGATCGTCAGGTCTATTTTAAAATGTGTTGTGGTGATTTGGGTTCTCCAAGTGTACTTATCAGTGCTCATCACAGGTTTCAATCTTCACTTAGTGAAAAAAAGGAATTCATCTGCTTCACGAACGTTGCTACAACACACCAGAAAATTTATAACTACTCGCGTTTTGTTTTTGATGAGAAAAAATAAAAACACTTCATTTTTAATGTAAGATATGTTAAAAATCCATGCCTTAAACGCATTGGCAACATCATAACCGTAAGTAAAAATGTATTCTAACTTAAACCAACGTCAGAGACGTGACCGACCTAATCGCAATTGTTGGTCTTCTTCTTAAGTCAGTGAATATGTGTCGTTTAGTTTTGTTACCATAATCTTCGCATATCCTCATAAGGAAAAGTCTAATAGCATAAGATCAGGTGATCGTGTTGACCATTCTAACGATCCTCGCCTCGCTATCTACCGATTTGAAAATATTAAGTCAAAGTACTGCCGGACATTGATTTGGTAATGTGCTGGTACTCTATCCTATTGGAATCATATCATATTTGCTGCAACCTGTGGGTTTGCCCGATCTGGGAATAAGTTTGCAAGTTCGTACGATATTATTTTGGAGCAGTGCTAAATAATTATCTCCATTCGAATTGCCATCAATGAAAAGGGGACCAATGACATGGTTTCCAGCTATTCCTGCCAAAACCTTTTCACGTATGTCTTCTCTCATCCGGTGTGGATTTTCTTTAGATCAGTAGCAACAATTCTGACAATAAGCATGGCTGTGAAGTGTAAAACTACGCTCATTAGAAAACAAGACGTTCTAGTTGAATAACATTGTTATCTAACATTTCTATCATTTATCCACAAAAAGACGTTCTTCTATCAAAATCGTCTTCCGTGAGCGTCTCAGTTTGTATCAGTTTATAGGAACGAATTCAATTTTTTTTTATGTTCTGGCCTCGAGGTGAACTCAATCAGTTACAACTTATTTTTAGTGAATTTTCATTAAGAAAATTCACTATTAGAGAGGTATCGATGGTGATACTTTCAGTAAATGTTTTAAAATGAGCGCGAATTAGGTCCCTTTGGAACCCATTTCCCAGGGCAATTAAAAAGTTTATATATATATATATATATATATATATATATATATATATATATATATATATATATATATATATATATATATATATATGTAGTATGTATGTAATTTAAGAGAACAAAGATTATTGCTATCCTAAAACCTGGAAAACCACAAGAGCTACCCGAGAGCTACCGACCTATAGCCCTCATCAGCTGCTGTTATAAGCTGCTGGAAAGACTACTCTATAACAGTATATGTGCTGCAGTTGATGCAGTGATCCCTGTGGAACAGGTTGGGTTTAGGGGTGGTCGTAGCTGTACTGACCAGGTCCTGTCCCTGACGACTCACATCGAAGCGGGGTTTGAGAGAGGACTGAGAACATCCGTAGCGTTCATTGATTTTACTGCGGCGTGTGACACCGCATGGAGAGAGGGCCTAATATACAAATTGCTCAGAGTCATGCCATGCCTTAAAACGTGCCATTTAATTAACAACATATTATCAAACAGACTATTCCAGGTCTTTGTTAACGATGCCAAGAGCAGTAATAGGAAACTGAGCAATGGCCTACCGCAGGGCTCAGTGCTCGCCCCACTCCTATTCAATCTTTATACAGCTAACCTAGCTGAAACAAGGTGTAGAAAATTTGCATATGCAGACGACTTAGCGATTTCCTACCAGCACAAACTCAAATTACCGACTGAACATGATCTGAATGAAGACCTCACCAAGCTTAATGATTACTTCAGAAAGTGGAGACTGTGCCCAAGTCCGTCTAAAACAGAAGTCTGCTGCTTCCATCTATCGAGCCGGCAAGCGAATGATACCCTGCGGGTGGAATTTAACGGCAGGATCCTTAACCACAATAAAAACCCAAAGTATTTAGGCGTGACACTGGATCGATCACTGACATTCAGTCCATATCTTGAAAACGTGGCTGGTAAGCTGAGAACGCGCAATAACATCATAGCCAAACCTGCTGGAACAACATGGGGAGCTACAGCGACAGTACTTCGGACAGCGGCTCTGGCCTTGGTATACTCTGTCGCAGAATATTGCTGTCCTGTCTGGATCAACAGTGTACACACCAGAAAAGTAGGTAACTGAACCAAACAATGAGACTGATTGCTGGGACCATACGGCCAACACCAACGCGCTGGCTCCCAGTGCTCAGTAATATCACGCCACCAGATATCCGACGAACTGCAGCTCTCATCAGGGAATATAGAAAAATCATGGCTAACGCAGCCCTACCGATCCATACCGATATCCCATACCTGGCGGGACAATATCTTCGGCTCAAATCAAGACACCCGGCCATTCGATCAGCATTAGAATCGAACGAAAACTTTCATGCGACTAATAAATGGACTGCCATATGGACAGAAACTGCAGGAAACCACTACATTCAACTAGATGATCCAACACACTGTTTCAACGGATCCAACCTGCCACGCCGACTATGGTCAAAGCTCAACCGAGTTAGAACAGGTTGAGGAAAATGTGCTGACTCCTTACACAAATGGGACAGGGCAGAATCCCCGCAATGTGATTGCGGATCTCCGCGGCAAACTATCCACCACATCGTATCAGAATGTCCTAACCTAAGCCACACCAGAGGCAATCTAATGGCTCCGCAATTTGGATGTAGATATATAGTTTGTCATAATAGTTATGTTTGTCCATATATATTTGAAATTTCTCTGTTATATGTGTTTTGTATTTTGTATGTTTTGTATATTTTGTATACTTCTATCACGTGTATCGTACTGTAACCGCATACGCTAAATAAAATATGTATGTATCCAACCGATAACTAAAAAATACTTCACTGATTTTGACCAAAATTTGGAATTACCTTCATTTTCTTAATGGCTTGGATGAGTTCGTTCATCAGATCTTTTCGCCCAATTTTTCTTAAAAAAATTATAAATATTTTTTAAACGCAATATTTCTCAAATTGTTTAAGTGATTGAAACGAAAATTTGCAACCTAAGGGAACGTAGACAGACGTGGCTCTGTATCAATTTTCAAGTCCGTTGATCAAATAAAAATAAAGCGATGCTAAATTACTCTTAAAATAATCACTTCAGATTATGTAATGCAATATCTACAATGTTGGACAAATACAGATGACGTTACCTGTACTGCTATTCGAAGTAAATAAATCGTAGATCAAATACAAAGGAAGTTAGATTATTGCAACATGTTTGAATGTAGAACATTGAAAGATGTACGACAGGGACGCCATCTCGATGCGGAACCAGGTAGTATGTCGTCACGACAGCTCTAGTTAACACAAATTATTATAGATAGAGACTGTGTACAACGTTTGATATTTTACAACTGACTTTAAACTAACCTAACATATTTAATACGTGGATATAAATATTGAATATAAATATTGTACGATGGTTATAAATGAAAATTGTGAGTTAATGACTTAAAACAATACAATTTTGCGTAAAATATAAAATCAGTGTATCAGCAAGTCATATTCTAAGAGCAGTGTTAACACTCGCTTTTTAATGTTTATTAATTGCGCTACGACAGGACCCCTTAGACATTATTATTATTGTATAACCGGGGGAAATAACTTGTGCATTATGTAGCAGTAGTAACAGTATCGGCATTTTTATAGTTTATCTCCGTGCGGAAGACAATATTTGTTAGGTTCGTTGTGTTAAATTTAGTACCATGGGCGTCAATGCTCTTTGCAAGTATCAAGACCCGCTTCAAAAATGGTAACGGTACCTACTGATAGATAAGTTACTAGATCCATCATTTTTATTAGCCATGATTTTGCAGGTTAATTGGTCAAGATTTTTTAATAAATAGCACTTTAGAGCGTATTTCTGTATTTATCATATTGTATGTTTCAAACAGTACAGTCTGCTGCTTAAAATTAGACATACCTATCGAGCCTATAGAGCTTAATCTAGGTACAAGCTGCTTGCTTGTGGTTGACCGGATTTCAGTGTAGTCTTGGACAAAAGCTAGGTTCATACACTCGCGAATTGCGAAATCGCCGCGAAACCTATTCCTATTGGTTTATTTAAAATAATATCGTAAAAGTGCTGTTTTTTTTTTAGATTTTATAAATGTGTTTTACAAATTTTTGTGTGCATACAGTTAGAAGTGATTTTTTATTCAAACTTATGGCTCTTAACACAACCTAAATGTCTTCACTACTTTTAAGTTTATGAATTTTCAATGTTAATTAAGACCCCCCCTATTATACTTAGTTATCTTGTGCTTATATATGTAATATAAAAATAAAAAGGAAGTGCAACAGCAAGTGAATTTATTTTCTTTAGTGTTGTATTCGATATTATCTAAAAAAGGCATTATAGACGACGTGGTGGAATATAGTTTCGGTAAATTTACAGTTTACTGTACTGCAAGGAGGGTGTTTAAATATTTTTTTTAAACCAGACTTAGAGCCCTCCTTGGATGCACAAGCCGCAAGGCAAATTTGTTGCAAACAACCCCCGAAAAAGTTAAGGAAGCAAGAATGAATTAGGGTGCTGGGTGGGGAGGAAATATGAGCGGAAAATGTTAAAAAAAAATATTTAGTCCGACTTTGAAAAGCTGCGTTTTTCACATTTTGCAGCAATACCTCCTTTAAAACGTGTCTACCCCGCACCGCATCCGTATTCGCCCAGGTGCAGTAACTTTCTTGGGGGTTGCTCCCAAGACATTTTTTTGTGCTTTATGCTTTGCAGGTAGTTGTATGCATGCAGAAGAGGAAGAAGAACCCCCCGCGTTTTTGGGCGAGGGGGCAGACACCCTCTTCGACCTGGGGGTTCTTCTTCCCCTTCTGCATGCACACAATCACCCTCAGTGCATGAACCACAGGAATCTTTTTTATGTTCAGCTTTCTAGTTTATTTTTTGTTGAGTATAACTACCATAACGCACTTGCTGCGTCCCGAACATTTTTTAATATTCGAATAATCAATGAATGGCCAACATTTAATATTTTAGCTGCTTGTCGATTCGCAGTATGTGGGTTTTTCTCAAACTCAAGCATCAAATCCAATTTGGCATAATTACTTAGTGCATTAGAAAGTTCTCTTGTACCTGTCTTACATGTTCAAGCTCGCGAAATAGCTTTTTACTTTTACTGCTTGTCCCTTGGGATATAAGCGACAAACCAGGAAATTTTTCTTGAAATTAGCGAGCACCTTCGATCTATAATTATGTTTTATGTCCGTAACCAATCACTTGTAGAATTGTTTTAAATTGTGTGTGGAAGGTGTTTTAAACAAAACAAACAGTGTCAACTAAAAGATATTTGATAATTTTTATGACTTCTTTTTAATTGTTACCGTCGAACAAACACTGAAATTGTTTTTGCCTGCGTTCTCATTATTAAGAATGAAACGCGACTGGCTTTTTATTTTAGGGAATATTCTTTAAAAAATTCATTAATGGGGAGATCTCGACTTTAGAATTTAAAAAAAAAATCTTTTAATGAGCGCGAACGAGGCCTCCTAGAACCCATATTCAAAGTCAGTTATAGTTTATGTCAAACAATGTTTTAAAATTTTTTCTAAATTGGCATTTGGATTTTCTCATATAACAAGGAGAAAAAAGAATTATTCCACGCAGAAAGTGTTACTAAATGGTCTTTGAGCTTTGGGAAGTAACTGCACAGAATGGGGTTGAGGATGAACAGATTTATTAAGGGAGCAAAATGAACTATTTGGTATGTCAAAATTTTAGTAGTCATCTTTACAAGTTTTGATTACTTTATTTTTTTATTTTTTTTATTTCAGCAACACACCACGAGGGATGTGGGTGTCGACAAGGAGGAAAGAGGCAACTTGTTAATTCTGGTCTTGAAGGTTTGGAGGTTCGTAGGAGAAGGAAAAACATGCGCCGGCAAGGAATTCCACAACTTGGAAGTCCTCGGGACAAAAGAGCGGGCATAACAAGATGTTCTATGTGTGGTGACCTGGACAGTAAAAGGGTGCATTCGCTCTGTTCCCCTGTTAGATCTGTTGGGGGCAGCAGGTGGAGTAACTATGGAAGAAAGCTCCTCTGAGCACTGCCCGTGCAGATATCCATAAAAGAGAGAGAGAGGTCACCAACGGCACGTCGGTGGGCAAGGGATGGCAGACTTTGGGTGAGGGTAGGGTCACCAATGAGACGTATAGCTTTCTTCTGAATGGAGTCCAGGATAGCGAGTGTAGAAGCGGCAGCAGCACCCCAGATGTGGGAGCAGTATTCGAGGTTTGGTCTTATTTGTGAAGTATATCAGGTATAGAGATTAGCTGGTGAAAATTATTTGCGTGCCCGGAAGAGGAAACCTAATTTCTTAGCAGCCGCTTCTGCAATTGATGTGACATGTTGGTGCCAATTGAGATTTCGATCCACAGAAATGCCAACAAGTGAAAAGAACTCATTACTTTTAATAACTTGGTTGTTCATTGTGATGGTTCTAAGACTGGTGTATCTTTTATGAGAAAGAGGGCAAGACTGAGATTTGATGGGGTTGAATTGTACAAGATTTCTACTTCCCCAGTCTAATATTTTTTGGAGATCCACGGAGACAGAACCCTCCATGCGCCTGCGATCCTTATCTAGTTGGGTCAAAGAGACAGGCTTAGAATATTGTATATTTGAGTGGAGGGTGCTGTCGTCCGCGTAATTGTGAACTGGCTTGGATGTGCTGGAGAGAAGGTCATTGATGTGGAGAAGAAACAAAGTAGGAGCTAAAGCTGAACCTTGAGGAACTTCTACATTAATTGGATATAATTTAGAGGAATGGTTATCCATAACAACAGAAATGCTCCGGTTGGAGAGGAAGTTTGCTGTCCAGGTACAGAGTTTTGGTGGTAGGTCATAGACCGGAAGTTTATTAAGCAGCGCTGCGTGCCAGACCTGGTCGAAGGCTTTGGATATGTCTAGGGCGACAATCTGGGCTTCACCGTGTAGTTCCATAGACTTGTTCCAAGAATGGGTGACAAAGGAAAGGAGGTCGGCAGTTGATCTGCGCTGACGCAATCCATACTGCCTGTCGTGGATTAGACTGTGTTTTTCACGAAATTTTAGTAATTCGGTGGTTATATACTTTTCCATCACTTCAGAGATGACTGAAAGGAGAGAAATAGGCCTGTAGTTGCTAGGAAGCGCTTTGGATAAACCTATTAAAATTGTGACTTGGACAAGCACAAGTTGTCAACTTATTTGTCAAATGTTACAGTCTATAATCTATCTCAATAAATATTACTATTACTATTACTATTTATATGTATATATTACCAATGTTGTTAATACATTAATATAAAATAAAAAAACCTGAGGAAGTCGCGAATGGGGCGACGAAACGACGTTGACTCAAACACACAAATATTGTTTTAATTTTTTTTATAAATGAAAAAGTTTCCATGAAACCAAACCCACAGATATATATATATATATATATATATATATATATATATATATATATATATATATATATATATATATATATATATATATATATATATATATATATATATATATATATATATATATATATATATATATATATATATATATATATATATATATATATATTTGTGTGTGTATCACACCGATAACTCAAAAAATAAAATTAAATTTTGATCAAATTTGGTGGGTACTTTCCTTTTGCAAATGGTTTGGACAAGCTCTTTAGAAACATTTTTATATTTTCAAAAATAACAAAGTTAGAGCAAACAAATTTGTTGCGCTAGTTTATGTCACAAAAAGTTAACTACTATGTACCAAAAGTTAGATCTATAAGTTGAAAGAAAAAACAGTTATAGGTATTTCAAGAAAACAATTTTGGATGCCACTGATGACCAGTGTGGATAACAAAATCTATTGTATGTTACATACAGATACGCAGTTTTTTTTGACACAAAAGGTCAAGAAGTGCCAGAAAAATTACTTTGAAGATTTGATAACTTTTCCTCTTAAAACGTCAAAATCGCGATTTGAAACGTCAAAATTAGCAATTTTAGGCAAAAACCCTAATGCTTATACGGGCTAGATAGATAAACTGTTGCAAGAAGATTGTTTAGTCTATAAGTTTCAGCTTCAACCGTCATTGTCCTTTATTTTAATAAAATGTTTCGAGCAAGTTCATTTCAAATAGACTCTCTCTCTCCCTTTATCTCTCTCTCTCTCTATTTCTCTAATGCTTTAGCAGTAGTTTTAGTTATAGAGTTTATGGTTTGATTGTCTATAACTTTTAACAAATTTTCGTAGAAGAAATTCGCTAATAAGGAGATCTTCTGGTTTTAAACAGATTTTTTTAAATGAGCGCGAACCAGGTCCCCTGGTACCAATATCAGGGGTTCGTCTTAGTTTTCATCTGTTTAGATTTTTTTGTCTCTCTCAGGGCACGTCCGCGTCTTTGCCGCCCCGATAGAACAGCAGCATTTGGCTTATTGTGCATGCCCTTTGAATATATATATATATATATATATATATATATATATATATATATATATATATATATATATATATATATATATATACAGGGTGAGGTATTTCTACGGTAAAGCTAAATATTACTGTTATTATACAAGATAGAAACAACGAGGGCACTCTCAAATAGCAACTGAATAAAAAAAATTAAACTTTCATAACTCAATGGTTTCAAATAGAACAGTCTGTATTTTGTGTTTCAGAAGTAAAGAGCATAATGATAAATGTTTAGTAAGTTATTAAAAAATATATTTTCGGATTTTCGTTAAAAAATGGTTGGTAAATTTTCATGCAAAAGGCTTTTTGAGAGTTTTGTTAAAACCCTATTTGATGGAATATGATACATTGTTTCTACTATATAGGTTATAGTGCTAACCAAATTTGATGCCTGCTTTCATTCAAAAATACATATTTGCTGTTAACAATATGTTTATCAGAATTCACTACCATAACGCACTTGGTGCGTCCAGACTTTTTAGTGTATTGTAGCGAAGTTCGCCAATCAAATGAATTTCTTTTTTTTTACTGGTATTTTTTGCCATACATTTTAAAACATTAACATTTTTGTACGGAGAATGTAGATCTTTCAAATGTAGTATCACAAGCCCCTACTTCATGTGTAAATATTTGGGGGTTTCAACTGTCACTCGAAGGGGGTTGTTACTCCAAGGGAATTGAATGTAGAGTGAGGTTTTCACATTGCAGGATGTCATTTTAGTGAATTTTCTTAAAAAGATTCACTAATGAGGAGATCCCGACTTTTGAATTTTGAAAAAATGTCTTAGAATGAGCGCTAATTAGGCCCCCCAGAACACATATCCGGGATCAGTTTCAATTTTTATATGTTATATATATATATATATATATATATATATATATATATATATATATATATATATATATATATATATATATATATATATATATATATATATATATATATATATATATATATATGTATCACACTGATAACTCAAAAAATAATGGGCCGATTTTGATTAGATTTGGTGAATAAATTTCTTTTGCAAATGGCTTGGACAAGTTCGTTAGCCAGGAAAATGTGCCCAGGTTTTCCCGGAAAATTGTGTGTTTTCTTTCAAAAAAAAATTATATCTCCGGAATTAACAAAGTATGGGCAACCAACTTTCGTACGCGGGTTTATATCCTTATAGCTAAGTTACCTACCAAAATTTAGCTAGGTAGGTTAAAAGACAAAAAAGTTATAGGCATTTAAAGAAACATAAATTGGGGTTTTCCTCAAAACGTCAAAGTTGCGATTTAAAACGTCAAAATCGCCAACATTTAGGCAATTTAGAGTTTATCGTTTAATGGTATATAATTTTTGTCGAATTTTCGTAAAAAATCAATAAAGCTCAATATATCCGATATTATACAAGATATGAAAAAAAATTGTATATATTAATTATAGGGTGTCTTGAGCTACATCTTTAAAAAAATCTACAATCACAGGTTGGCCCATAAGTCGTTGGTGATACAAATTTTCTTTTTTTTTAATTAAACACGCCTTATGTTATTGCATTTTTGCATTTTCCATCGAAATATAATGCATGTTTGTAAGAAAATGAATTCTGGATGCAGCAAGTGCGTTATGGTAGCGAATTTTGATCAAATGCTATATATTTGAATAGCCCAATTTGCTATTAACCTATAAGGTTGACCAAGAAACGAGTTTTTCCGGGACCATTTGAAGTTTACTTTTGGAAATTTTTGTACATTTTCACACAATAAAGTTATTTTTATGAAACATATCACATTGTTTTTACTATATAGGTTATACTGGTAACAAAAATTGATGCCTGCTTTCTTAAAAAGAAATAACACATATTTGCAATAAAAACATTTTTATGAAAATTCATTACCATAACGCACTTGCTGCGTCCCGAATTTTTTTTAATCTAAAATTGACCTGTTTCGGGATTTTTTATAAATATGCAGAATAATTGACATGCTGGATTTATTCCATTTCGCTGTTCTACACTGTAGAAATAAGGTACAAGTTTATTTTGTAGAAGAGGTCCACCCCTTCAATTAAATTATCACGCAATTAAGTGCTTTTTGATTAAACTAGAAACAGTATCTTATGACCTCGAATATTCTAACGTTTTGATTACATATGTACTTACTACATGCCTCAAAAGAATGACATCCTTTACTTCAGTTTAATTTAGTTGATGTCAAGAGTTGCGAGGGCATTTCCAAACACAAAGGCAACACTTTCATTAAGCTGTAGAACTTAATGTGTGGCATTTAATTCTGGTGTGAACCACAATAAATAGGTCTCTGCGTCGCACTGAATGGATAATATCAACACACCCTCTCACAGTCAACCTGAGTTAATCTAATCTACAACCTTTTCCTGTAAAAGTCAATAATAAAACAATCGTGCTAATTAAATGTATTTAGACAAAGAATCAGAAAATGTTGATATCAGTACACCTCTAATTGACACTTTCGTGAGATTTGCGTAATTATTTATCTTAATCAAATAATCTCCACCAAGCAAGTGCATTGCAATAGTGAATTTTCATACAAAAATTGACTAATGGGGAGATCTGTTTATATATATATATATATATATATATATATATATATATATATATATATATATATATATATATATATATATATATATATATATATATATATATATGCCGCCCTACAGGATAGGGAAACGCCGAGTTAAGCTGGGTGGCGAGCATGCTGGAGGACAGGAGAGTCTCGCTGGCCTTGAGGGGCCGGAGGTTGGACGTTGGGGTGACCGGTGGCTGTCCTCAGGGCAGCTGCCTTTCGTCTCATCTATGGTGTCTGGTCATGGACGGCCTCTTAAACCGGCTCTCCGAGAATGGCTTCTACGCCCAGGCGTACGCTGATGATGGGCTGCTCTTAGTCACCGGCAAATTTCTCGGCGTCATCTGTGAGTGCATGCAAGCTGCCTGTAGCATAATTGAAAGGTGGTGCGGTGAGCTGGGACTCTCCGTAAACCCGGCGAAGACGGAGATGATCCTATTCACCAAGAAGAGGAATATGGAGGGGTTCAGGGCGCCCGTGATGTTTGGAAGACCATTAGCTTTTGTGCGGGAGGTCAAATATCTGGGGGTGGTCCTGGATTCCAAACTAACATGGGGGTCGCAAATAGAACGAGTAGTGAGGAAGGGAGTAGCGACCCTTGCATTTGCGTCGAGTGATAGGGAGGACCTGGGGACTTAACCATCGGATCCTTCATTGGATTTACACTACGATCGTCAGGCAGAGGATCCTCTATGGGGCGTTGGTCTGGTGGTGTGGTGTGAACCAAACCACTACCATGAAGCTGGTCAAACTCCAAAGGCTGTCAATCCTGGGTATCACAGGCGCTATGAGGACGACACTCTCAGCCGCGCTAGAGGTCTTGCTAATGCTGCCACCGCTTCCCACCTGTATCAGAAGGGAGGCTATGGCGTCGCATCTTAGAATGCGAGACTTTGGAAACTGGTGCAGAGAGGGAGCAATAATGGGGCATGCAAGAGTCGCCAAGGAGGTGGAAAAGGAAACTCCGATTTCCGCTATCAAGGCACGGAATGCAGAGGACGATATTAGGTTGACTGGGCCATATACCCTCAGGATTCCCAGTGGGGATCAGTGGAGGGAAAATGAGGTTGCATTCCAGTCCGAAAGCCTGGTCTGTTTTACCGACGGATCCCGGCTGGAGGATCAACAATCCTCCGGGGCAGGAATATATATCGAGGCTCTGGGCGCATATACCACGGCATTCGAAACGGAGGTGTACGCTATCCTGTCTGTGGCCAATAGACAGGATGTGAGGATGAGCCCCGAGAAATGTGTATACATTTGCCAGGCGGTCTTCCGGGCAGTGTGCGCGGCAAGAAACAAGTCAACACTGCTCCAGGAGTGCGCTAACGCACTTAACGGGCTAGCCAGGGAAAAGGAGGTGCAACTGGTGTGGGATACTGTGGCGTAGCGGGGAATGAGGTAGAAAATGATCTCGCAAGGCTTGGTTCCCAACGGCCGTTCTGTGGCCCGGAGACTGCGATAGGAATAAGTACGAAGACGATGTCTGTCGCCTTAGGCAGGTGGACTGAGGAGGCCATGGAGAGGCACTGGGGGTTAGTTGGTGGCTGCAGGCAGGCGAGGGAATTCGTAGAGGGGCCGGACAGAGATAAAACTGCCTGGCTGCTCGGTAGGAGTCGACCTACGCTTTGCCGCATCCTTGGGGTGCTGACAGGCCACTGCGCCCTTAGAAGACACCTCACATTAATAGGCGTAGAGAGGAATCCCATTTGCCAGGAATGCGGCGAGGATGAAGAAACGTCTTACCACTACCTATGTGAAGGCGAGGCTTTTGGCAGTCTTTGAGCAGAATTATTCGGTTCGAGGACTCTCCAGAGGAATCAGGTAAGTACCGTCCAATTGAAGACCGGTCTTCATTTCGAGGTCGAAGCAGTTTGGCGACGGAACCGAGGAAGAGTAAAGCATGGTTGCTACGACGACTATATATATATATATATATATATATATATATATATATATATATATATATATATATATATATATATATATATATATATATATATAACAGGTATTTATAAAACCCTTTTACATCCATCGAGACAATTTGCTGGCCGTTCTGAATTTCATATACACCTGGTTGTATTTTCCCTCTGATTTCACATAAGGTGCAAGATTTGTCAAACTCAAACTGCTTGCAACTGGAAAACCCTTCCACAATTTTAAGGAGTCGTTCCAGGTGGTTATCGGTGGAGGCCATCAGCTTAAGATCATCCATATATAGCAGATGATTTAGTCTCGTTTGCTCGCTGTCATTGTTTTTTATACTGAAGCCATATCTGGTGAAGTTCAGGCGCTTTGATAGTAGATTCAATGCGAGGCAGAACCACAATGGGATTAGCGAGTTGCCTACTAATTGGTCTCGTCATGGCTGGGATGTTGTCACGCGTTTGTACCCATAACTGAATCTTTCTTCTCAAGGTTGACATCGTGTGTTCAAGGAACAGCACACTTATAAAGCATTCGTGTGGAACTGAATCAAATGCCTTTTTGTAATCGACGTAGGCAGCAAAGATATTTCCTCGTCCATTGTAAGCTTGAATGCACAAAACCGAATCAATTATTAGATGTTCTTTGCATTCCATAGATCCACTGACACACCCTTTTTGCTGGATCCCAATTATGTAGTTTCGGTCGCAGTGCCCATATATGCGTTTCTCAAGACAGGATGTTATCAACTTATATGGAGTCGGAAGACAAGTTATTGGTCGGTATCTGCCGGAGTATGCAGAACGATGCTGGTCCTTGGACGGAAAATACGCGTCTCCTTGTCGGAAAACCAATTGCATCTTCTTTGGGTCAAGTCATAACACAATTTATTAACACCGCCAATAGATGATCTGCACACCCAAATATCTTCAGCCAAACGTTTTGGACGCCATCAGGCCCGGGTGCCATCTAATTATGAAGCTCTTTAATAACCTCGGAAACCCTCATCTGTGGTAAACGGCTTATGATGCATTTGTTCATAACTTTGACAAGCTCGGTGTTCTTCGTTAACCCAGCTGGCGCCAATATTGCAGGAGGCTGTTGTGGCCTGTTGTCCTTGCCAGAACTCTTAAATTTGTTCCTTATTTGGAAGAGTATCGGTGATTGCATTCCTAGCTAAATTAAGCTGACGGTAGAGGGTCCTTTCAGATCGTTCAAACATTGAATTCTCGCATTTCCTATTGTTGCTCGCTTTATATCTCCTCAACCGGTCTGCATATAGATAAAGCTTCTGTTTTAAGGTGTCTAAGCATTATTGTGCAGTGTGGTTGACTGGGTCTTATGCCGAGTGTTGTCGAACTCGGCCTATTATTTCCTCTACTCGTTTCTGTAATTTTCTTGTCTGTACTCCCCCAATGTATTGCGTCAGTTGTCCAATTTCTTTTTGCGGTGTTTCTACTCTACCTATTAACTTTTTTCCCACGGGGGCACTCTTCAACGCGAGTCTCTGTGATTGGACCTTCGATCAGAAATTTTAATGCCTAAAGTTTTAATTTCTGCAGTTGCTGCACAGTAAATCACTGTATGCATGTTCTCTAATGTGTTGATCTCTAGAAGGTGCGGCGCCAAAATTATTTTATTCAAAAGTTCCAATATAACTGCCACCTTTCTAGATGATCTTAGCCTAGGTAATCGTGGTGTAGTAAGAGGTTTTGTTCCTTCATACTCCGCGACTCACGACTCATTTCTGTGGACAATTTGTCGATGAGTTCCTCATTTTCTTGCGTATCATCGATGTGTTCTTATTGCTCAGTAGGTACAGGTTGCAGATTACTACCATCAAACAGGATCTCGTTCTTTTCCGTAACCTCTATGTTAGTAATTTCATATTCGACTTCCTGTCTGATGGTATTCAGTCTCGTTTGTGAAATAAGGTCATTCCTAAGTATGACACGATACTGATCCGCTACTCTCTGTTGAGTAACCTGTATGTGCTGGTATATTCTGAGAAATTCGATGTGAAGTCGTTGCCTATATCCGGTCTTTTGTTGTCCGATAACTGTTTCATTAATATTCATAGTCCATTTCATGCGCCGTCTTGGTAATCCCATCTTGGTAAGCGCTAGCTGATTTTCCTGCGCAGCATCCTCATTGGGTAGAGCGCTTGGTCTTACTAGGCTCCCCTGCCGTTGATTTTGGGCTGTAATTTCTTACATGACAGGGGCCCGCCTCATCAGCACCCCGCCACCGACGTCCCACATGCTGTCATCTCCAGCGCCGGCTCCAGGCATGTCCTGGTGAATCCCATGGAGCAGCATCTTCCCGAGGCTTTGGTTTTGCTCAATTTCCACGGGTGTGCCACCAATTAACCCTGGTGGCCCAGCCAGGGATGAAGAAAGGGGTAAGGTAATGTGGTTAAGGAAAAAGAAGGTAAATAGAACAGCGGACAGCTGGCGTCGCTGGCTGTACCGTCTACGTCGTTACGAGTAGCGGTGAGCACACTGCTGGAAGCAGTACACCCACCGGCCAGACAGACCTGTGACCCTGGGTAGGGGCCCTACCGTCCGGGCCAGATGGACCCTGGTTTTTTTAACGTGATTGTTACTCCACCCCCTCCTCCTTTCTCAGCCGGGCTTGGGACCGGCAATGGCTAAGTTTTATTATTATTATTATTATTATTATTATTATTATTATTATTATTATTATTATTATTATTATTATTATTATTATTATTATTATTATTATTATTATTATATAGAGAAGTATTTGGCTAATTTAACTTAACCCAGGATGCTATTCTGCAAACTTGCATCACACTAAATACAACAACAACGAACACAGCAACATTACAATAATATTGACTGATCAATTGTAAACTATATTCTGTGACATAATATGTATATTGGTTATTGTCCTAAATTGCACGTACATATGTCTTCACCGCTTTGATGTCTCCTGGTAACTTATTATAGTCAATTATGCACCGGTGCTGAATTTGTTTCTTGGCACTTTCATTGCTCGGAGTTGACAACAAATGCTAGTGATTGGCCACACGTGTTTTATAACCATGTATGTCTGTATGTCACTATCTTTTATGAACTACCTATCATTTCTGGATATATCCAACAGTTTGAACGTGTACTTCAGTCTTTCGTTCTGCACTATTTCGATCACCTTGAAAAATTGGGTTTTCTTGTATAAATCTTTTTGCGGCAACCGTCCGGGAAGTACCCACTTCCCGAACGCTTTTTCTTTGAGAAAGTAGCATTCGCCGGCCTTGTACGTACTTCACGGACTAGGCCGGGAAGAATCACATCGTTGTTTTCATTGTGAATATGAAAATCTTGGTAGGTATGATTGTGATAAATACAGTTGAACATTACCATAGCAACGAAATAACGACTGACAGCTATCTGAAATGAAATTAGTTGACATTTTAATTGTATAGGCAATATTTATCTTTACGGCCATCCCATACTCCACATAACAGATTATTCGTGAATTACAAAAAAGGAAAATGTTCGATTCAGCCCGTTGATATCCACAGTTTTGGGAATCTCGGATTAAGAATTGCAGAATTTTTAAATTTACCCAATCCTAAAAATTACACAGGCCATAGCATGCGTCGAACTTCAACGACAATATTTGCTGATAATGGTGGAAACATCACAAATTTGAAGAGACACGGTGGCTGGAAGTCTACCAATGTCGCTGAAAGATATATAGACAATTCACTAACAAACAAAATTAAAATTGCCAATACCATTCAAAAATTATCAGATGAAAACAATCAATATGAAACGGAAACTTTACTTTCTTGTTCTGACTACAAAAGGCATTTGAATATACCAAGCATTTCAAACAAATTAAATCCTTTCAATATTAGCAATTGCTCGAATTTTAATATAAATATTAATATAAATAAGAATTAGAAAGTTTCTGTTAGTACCTATCTTCTGTTCGAATTTCAATATTTAATACAAATAAGAATTAAAATGTTCGAAATTTTGTTCTACAAAGAAATATAATAAAGAAATGTGTCTCATTGGTTTGTTAATCTACACGGTTGCCGAAAAAATAGTGTACGCAACACGTCGGATAACAGTTTTTTTGGACTCGCAGACTTCCAGGACTCGCCTACAGCTCGTCCTAGAATTTTGTCGACTCGTCCAAAAAAACAGTATTTTCCAGACTTGTAACGTAAATTACTATTGTTGCTGTCATTCTGTGCGATCCTGCAAGGACTGCAGTACCAAAAAATTGACTTAAATTTTTTTATAGTTTTGCTTCTTGAAACGTGAATGTCGTAAACGTAAAAATTGGCGATCGTTAAAGAAAGATTCTGAAATACATGCGGGTTATGTAGAATAAATGTGGCAAGAAATGTGTTTTACAAAGCCTCAAGTTTCTGCTTCAACCGCCATTGTCTCTCATTTTACTAAAGTTTTTGAGGTACATTTATTTCACCAAAAAAAGTACTAATACTTTATCAGTAGCTTAAGCTATATAGTTGGTGATTTAATAGTCTATAATTTCTAACAATTTTCTTTTAAAAAGTCGCCAATGAACGCCAATTAGGACACTTAGAACCCAGTAGTAAACCCTCGTTTTAGTGTTTTTGTTGAAGTCTTTTTTTTTTCATGTTTGTGAAATATTGGTAATTATTAATTAAAGTTTAATAATTTATTGTAAAAACATGTTGTCGAATTAACATGTTAAATTTGTTTAGCAAGTTTTCGTAAAAAATAATTTTCGTGCAACATTACTTAAGTTAATTTTCGTAAAAAAATTACGCATTTTTGTGAGAGAATTCGTTGAGAATTGTTTGGTAATTTTCATGTAAAAATATTTTTTGGAATTTTGGTCAAAAAGCTTTAGTCAATAATTATATTTTGGGAGGTCATGTTTTTGTGCAAATGGCTTGAATATGTTCGTTGGTTAGGAAAATCCAACCAGTTTTTTCGGGAATATTTTCAGTTTATTTTCGGAAAAGGTTTGTACTTTTTCAAACAATAAAGTTATTTTGATGAAATACGACACATTGTTTCTACTATAGAGGTTATTCTGTTAACCAAATTTGATGCCTTTCATTAAAGGAAGACATTTTTATGAAAATTCGCTACCACACTTACTACGTCCAGAGGTTTTTTTTTTGTGGTTAAATACTTTTAAATGCCTCCTCGTATATATTACGATCCTTTGATTTTTGAATAGATTGATAATAATTCGTCTTAATTTCCAAGCGAGTCAAGCTTTTTAATTATGTGAAACAATATTCTTCAATCTACATCATGAAATCAGTTTTTAAGAGCCTCGGTGGTTGAGGGGCAAGAATATGTACCTCTGAACCTAAGGGTACTGGGTTCGATCCCAGGGTTCTCCTTCACTTTTTCAGTACAAACTGCAACATTCACATCAACCGAGGTTCTGGCAATGTATCTGAGCAAGTGAAAGGTCTGCACGTTCCTCCCTTCGTAGGGGACGTAAAGCTGTCGGTCCCGTGTCCATGTGATGTTGTGCACGTTAAAGATCCCTATCCTCCTTACAGAATGACAGGGGTTCGGCAAAATTTCCAGGGTAGTGAGGTGAAGCTGCTCTCTGGCGTCGGTAATTGGCCATAGTCGCGGAAATAGGCCGACGTTCAAGAACCAAAACCAACACAAATGAGTTTTTGTTCGATAAATAATGTTAATGATGGTAAACACTTAAATAAATCACCCTATTCTTACAAAATCCAGTGGATGGAATCAGTCATTCACAAGAGCCGGCGTAACATTTTGGTACCGTTTTTCCAAATCATTGATTTTACATCCTTTGATTATGTTAGCAAATGTAAAATTAATAACTTCAGCTTGAAATCTGGTGTAACAGATGGGACAACTTTTCAGTGCTTTCACCCGATTATAATTTCACACTTTTCAGATTATGGAAATCCTTTTCCTTCTATATGCCTCAAAACCCTGTTTTTACACTCGGCAAATGTACTTTTTGTAGAGACTATTATTGAAACGGCGAGTTTAAGCGTAATGTATCTTGATTAGCAACTCTGTTTTCCCTCCGCATTCACAGAGTTGTAATTTTCAGGTTGCCTCAGCGGAACAAAAATGTTACTTTATTTAATTTTAAATTCGTGTACCATATTATAACATCACATGTGAGTGATTGTGAGTTTATAACTTGGAATAAATTCAGTTAACCAAATAGAGCTTTATTTTCAAAAATGCTTAGACTCGACAGCTTTTTTCAAAAATGCTCAGACACGTCGCTTAATATTTTAACTTGAATTATTTAAAAAAATTTGATAGAATGTGTCAACATTTGAGAGACAATGTCATAGATATTTTTTTTAAATGACAACCCTAGTTTCTACTGAATTTTCATTAGGAAAATTCACTAATAGAGAGGTGCCGATGGTGAGACTTTCGGAAAATGTCTTCAAATGAGCGCAAATTATATATATATATATATATATATATATATATATATATATATATATATATATATATATATATATATATATATATATATATATATATATATATATATATATGTATGGATGTATGTATGTATCCTACCGATACCTCAAAAAATAATTCACTGATTTGGACCAAATTCGGGAATTATCCTTATTTTGTTAATGGTTTGGATGAGTACGTTCATCAGACCTTAACGCCCAATTGTTCTTTACAAAATATTAAACAATATTTTTTAAAACGCAATATCCCTCAAATTCTTTAAGTGGTTGAAACGAAAATTTACAACTTAAAAGAACATAGACAGACATGGTTGTGTACCAATTTTAAAGTCTTTTAATCAAAGAAAAATAAAGTTATTCGAAATTAAAATTAAAATAATCCACGACATCACTTCAAATTCTGTAATGCAATATCTATAATGTTGGACAAAGACAGATGATGTTAAAGTGTAACTTATGTTATGAATACTATTCGATGCAAAAAAGAAAGGAAACGATGGTAACAACGAAAAAAAGACTAATTACACATACTTCAGTTCTGACAATTTTTTCCAAATTTTGACTTTAAAAACTGCTTTAGCAGGCCTTGGTCAAGAAACAAATATAACATTTCTCACAGCAGTTATAAACTGTTTTTCCTCAATTTTTCAAATGTTGGCTTTCATAGTTCGTCATAATAGTTATTTTGTGATTAAATTTTGAAGGCAACAGTTTTGAACAATGGCGAATCCAATGGTTTGCTTATTTTTTCCTAAAACTAACCGTAAACCTTTCTTATGTTTTATAGGAAACAATTTTCATCTCTAAAATGGTTTTTAATTTATTGCTGACGCGGAATCCAGTGGCGTATTTATTTTTTTCCTAAAAACGGCTCTAACCTCTTTTCACATTTTTTGATATAAAGAAACTGCATTAGTAGGCCTTGGTCAGGTGAGAGAGAACAATTTTTGCAGCATTCATTGAGTTTTTCATCTTATATCTTTTGTTCGTTTGTTTATTAAAATCGAATTATAAATACAAAAGGTACAGGATTGTTTCCGTCTTAAATGGGCCAATCTATATATATATATATATATATATATATATATATATATATATATATATATATATATATATATATATATATATATATATATATATTATATATATATATATATATATATATATATATATATATATATATATATATATATATATATATAACTGTGTGTGTATATGTGTGTGGCACGCCGATAACTCAAAAAACAAAACACTTGGCAGAGTTGGGTGAAATGAAATTCGGTAAGTAGCTTCCTTTTGTAAATGGCTTGGATAAGTTCGTTAGCCAGGAAAATCAGACGTTTTTCCAGGAAATTTTTTGTATCTCCCAAAATAACAAAGCTATGGCAATTAAATTTAGTACGCAGGATTCTATTGTTAAACATATACTATATAACAAAATTTAGATCTCTAAGTTGGCAGAAAAAAAGGTTTAAAATTTAGTGAAAAAAATCTATTATTTGAAATACTTTTATTAAATTTCGCATCACCCACCTGCTGCGTCCACAATTTTTTACATTTAAGGGCCCCTATGTCTTTCATTTGTGATGTGATTAAAAAACTCATTTAAAAAAGTTGGCAGAACCTCGGTGGTTCAGGGGTAAGAACGTGTGCCTCTGAACCGAAGGGTACTGGGTTCGATCCCAGGGTACTCCTTTCACTTTTTCAGTACAAACTGTAAAATTAACATCAACCGAGGTTCTGGCATTGTATTTGAGCAAGTTGAATGTCTGCACGTTCCGCCCTTCGGAGGGGGCGTAAAGCCGTCGGTCCCGTGTCCATGCGATGTTGGGCACGTTAAAGATCCCTACCCTCCTTACAGCAAGACAGGGGTTCGGCAAAATTTCCAGGATAGTGAGGTGAAACTGCTCCCTGGCGACGGTAATTGGCCATAGTCGCGGAAATAGGCCGACGTTAAAAGAAACAAAACAAAACAACAGTTAAAATTAATGAACCAGCTTAAAAATCAGCCTATATACTTTTTTGGTGAATTTTCTTTAAAAAATCACTAATGAGGAGATCGCGACTTTGGAATTAAAAAAAAAAGTCTTCTAATAAGCGCGAACTAGGCCCCCCAGTACGCATATCCGGGGTAAGTTTCAAATATATATATATATATATATATATATATATATATATATATATATATATATATATATATATATATATATATATATATATATATATATATATATATATATATATATATATATATATATATATATATATATATATATATATATATATATATATATATATATATATATATATATATATATATATATATATATATATATATATATATATATATATATATATATATATATATATATATATATATATATATATATATATATATATATATATATATATATATATATATATAGCTAAGTTCGTTAGTCGGCCTAGGTTTTCCCAGGCAATTTTGCGTTTTCTTTCGGAAAATTTATATATCTCCGGAAATAAAAAAGTTGGTGTTACCAAATTTGGTACGCGTATTCATAAAAAGTAAACTATTTACCAAAATTTGGGTCCGTAAGTTAAAAGGCAAAAAAATTAAAGGCACTTAAAGAAAACAATTGGGGTTTTCTTCAAAACGTCAAAGTCACGATTTGAAACGTCAAAATTGGCAACAATTAGTCAAAGAACCTAAAACGAATACGGCTTGTGTAGAGAGAATACGGCTTGTGTAGAGAAAACTTTGCAACGAAACAGTTTTACAAACCCTGAAGTATCAGCTTCAACCGTCATTGTCCTTCATTTTAATCAAATATTTCCAGAAAATTCATTTCAAATAGACCCTTTCCCTGATGCTTCTGCACTAGTTTTAGTTAAGTTTATGGTTTAATGGTCTATAACTTTTAGCTAGTTTTCGTGGAAAAAGTTCGTTAATGAGGAGACCGCGACTGAATTTAGAAAAGATGTTTTCAAATAAGTCTAGAGTCCATATCCGGGTTTAATTTCAATTTTTATCTGTTTAGATATATACAGGGTGACGCATTTCTACGGTAAAGCTCAATATTTTTACAATACGTTATTACACAAGATACAAGCAAAAATTATATACGTTAATTATAGGGTATCTTGAGCTGCATCTTATAAAATTATTTTGACATTCACAAGTGGCCCATAAGTCGTTGGTGATACAATTTTTTTTCGGACATTCCTTATATTATTGCATTTTGGCATTTTTACCGAAATATAATGCATAACAAACAAAAAACTCGAAAGGCAGTAAGTGCGTTTGGGCACCGAATCTTCATTATATGCTTCAAATTTCAATCACTTTGCTCTAATCTAAGGTTAGTTGGCTAGGAAACCAGTTTTCCCCGAAACATTTTAGGTTTATTTTCGGATATTTGTGTACATTTACAAACAATAAAGTTATTTTGAAAAAAAGGTAACTTGTTTCTACTATATATATATATATATATATATATATATATATATATATATATATATATATATATATATATATATATATATAGGTTATACCGGTAACTAAATTTGAATCTTGCTTGCATTTAAAAAGACACATTTGCTATTAAAAGCATTTTTATGAAAATTCACTTCCATAATGTACTTACTGCGTCCAGACTTTTTACCGGTTACCTAACTTTTAAGGAAAATAATTTAAACTTATGGTTGTTCGCTCAGAACTTGCAAGTTTTTTTAGGCAAATACCCACCAGCAGCACTAGCCGTCGTGACATTTCCTGTCTTCCTCTTGATGGATCTTTGATTGGTCAACCTGGCGCTCTGCGACCTGGCCGCCGGTCTCCTTCTCCTGGCTTGCGGTGTCCCGCTATGCTGCGTGTGGTCTCCCCCAGAAGGGGGAATGGCCTCTAGGCTCGCGGCGCATATCGACGCCGACCGTCCCTTGGCTCTCGGCAGCATCGGCACGTGCTGAAACTCGTCACTCATGCTTCAAACACCACGCTCACGAACTACCGAACACTGAGAGCACGCTTCTCTCTCTGGCTGCTGTACATAGCTCTCCTCCGTGATCGGATTACGGGCTGGAGGTAGTGGTGGTAGAGACGGCGATCGGCATCAGGACGCCGACGACCGACGTCGAGCGTCGGATGTAATAGGCTCTGGCTAGAGCTAGAGCAGCCGTTCAGCTCAGTATGCGTTGATTGATGGCATGGTTTTGCTTTACAGACAGATGACCGTCAAGAGGTATACGCCGTGCAAAATGTATGGCTTACCTGAATGATACGGATTAGGAATTGATTTGAATAATTGAGATTGTGTGATAGAGGCCGTTTAGACGATTCAAACTCAGTGATTTAAAAATATAATGCTTCTTAAAGACTCCTATAAACAGGCAACTATACAGGGCTGCCCAGAAGTCCGGCATAAAATTAATATACCCTTAACCATTAACTTTTGGGGAAAACGCTCGGACGCGTCAATTTAGTTTTATATATGCTCATATTTTGACGTTATTCGTTTGTTTCTTTATAGACATTTGTCAAAGATATGACGACATCGATATATTTTTTAAATGGAAACATAAAACTTGTGATACATAATTTGAAAGCTAATACCTCGTACAGTATGCTCATAAATTTTGGCGCGATTCTGTTAAGCTATTTCAAGATGGCGACTATTAAAAGTCTTTAAAAAAACCCTATTTAAATAAGCGGAAATGATGAATCATTGATGTGTTTTTCACCTTTCCCGGTAAGAGATTTTCATTGTTTAATGTTCTATTATTTTGTGACATTGTAACTTAGTAATACATACTTAGGGTTTATTTGTTATTTATTTTGTCAAAAAAAGTAAAAAACAAACATATAACGAAGCAAAACAAAAAACAACAAAAAGGCTTTTTTACGTGACAAATGCTGGAAATGTCCTCCACCCTCTACTTGGCATGCTCCCAGATCATGGTAAAATCCGTCGATGGAATTCCTAATGGCTTCATCCGGTATGTTATGTGTCTCCAATCTAAGTTTGTTTTTCAAATCTTGAATATTATTTGGCCTATTTTTGTAAGCTTTTTCTTTACGGATATCTTAGCCAATTTTCGCGAGAATGACATAACAACTATACTTGGCATTTACACAAATCATAGTCGAACATTGGATGAGAACTGCTCGTTGCTTTCTGTTAAGTACCCCCAGTACACATTCCTGTTGGGAGACAGCACTGGATTGGTATTACTCCCTTTGTATTTACAAAGGTTTATGCTCCGTACAGCGGGAATCAGGGAGGTGGTTCTGATTTTCGGGACTATCAAATACCGATTAAACAACCTAGAAGAAAAATGCGCTATTTGTAACTGAAATGAAAATTAAGATCTAAAACAGATAATTTTTGAATGCCCCATGTACCGGCCAATTAGAAATGACCTTGAGAGTCGCCAGCTGGATAGAGACATACACTTAGTGTTAAGGGAGTTGGACGGGAAGCACGTTAATGTTTTGTATAACTTTTTAAAGAATGCAATGTTAATAAGATCGTTTATATTGAATGAGTGAAACCTCTACTGTCTTTGTTTTGTTTCTGATAGCCATTGAGTTTTGAAGGACATATCTATATTCTCAATCGTGTTAATATCTAGTTTTATTAGACCTACCCATATGTGACTGTGTTGACATTTAGCTTAGTATTATTTGGATTTTATATTTAAGTTTAAATTATTGTTGGAAAACACCACACCTTTGTTCATGTTTTCTGTATCGATTGAACAATAAATTTATTATTATTATTATTTAAAAAAGTAAAAACAAACGTGTAACGAAGCAAAACAAAAAACAACAAAAAGGCTGTTTAACGTGACAAATGTATTCCACCCTCTACTTGGCATGCTCCCAGACGATGGTAAAATCCGTCGATGGAATTCCGAATGGCTTCATCCGGTATGTTATGTGTCTCCAATCTAAGTTTATTTTTCAAATCTTCAATATTATTCGGCCTATTTTGGTAAGCTTTTTCTTTTGAATGTCCCCAAAGAAATAGTGTAGAGACGTTAAGTCTAGGGACCTCGGTGGCCATTCAATTGTACCACGTCGTCTAATCCAGCGGCCTGGAAATATCTTATCTAAATATGTTCTCACATTGACACCAAACTGCTGGGGAGCGCCATCTTGCTGAAACCAAATTGTTTCATTAGGTATATCTGGATCCACTTCGTTGTGAAAAATTACAGCTAGAGCAGGCATCAACTCGAAGGTTAAGAAATCCAGGTACCGTTAAGCTGTGAGGTTTCCTTCAAACAAGAATGACCCTAAAATTTGGTTATTAATGATACCTGCCCATACATTTACTTTCTGGGCCCGCTGTTGCCAACAGGCACGCGTCTTCCATTGATATCTTCGGATCCAAGGTTGCTGAGAAGGTTAGCAGTCTCACAGTTATAAAGGACTGATTTGTATTTCTAATTATTTTTTACTCTTTATTTATTGTAGTGATTTTTTATCCTTTTAGTGAATTTTCTTAAAAAAAATCCACTAATGAGGAGATCCCGACTTTTGAATTTTGAAAAAATTTCTTCAAATGACCGCGAACTAGGCCCCCTAGAACACATATCCGGGGTCAGTTTCAATTTTTATATGTTTATATATATATATATATATATATATATATATATATATATATATATATATATATATATATATATATATATATATATATATATATATATATATATATATATATATATATATATATATATATATATATATATATATATATATATATATATATATATATATATATATATATATATATATATATATATATATATATATATATATATATAGGTATCACACCGATAACTTAAAAAATAATGGGCCGATTTTGACTAAATTTGGTGGAAAAATTCCTTTTGCAAATGGCTTGGATAAGTTCGTTAGCCAGGAAAATCTGCCCAGGTTTTCCCGGAAAATTTTGTGTTTTCTTTCGAAAAAAATTTATATCTCCGGAATTAACAAAGTAAGGGCAACCAAATTTGGTACGCTAGTTAATATCCTTATAGGTAAGCTACCTTTAGCTATGTAGGTCAAAAGACAAAAAAGTTATAGGCATTTAAAGAAAAATAAATTGGGGTTTTCCTCAAAACGTCAAAGTTGCGATTTAAAACGTCAAAATCGGCAACATTTAGGCAAAGAACTTGAATCTAATACGGGATATGGAAATCAAATGTCTCAAGAAGGATGTTTTACAAACTCTGAAGTCTTAGTTTCAACCGTCATTGTCCTTCATTTTACTAAAATGTTTCCAGAAAATTCATTTCAAATAGACCTTTTTCTGATGCTTGGCAGTAGCCTTAGCTTTAGAGTTTATCGTTTAATGGTATATAATTTTTGTCGAATTTTCGTAAAAAATCAATAAAGCTCAATATATCCGTTATTATACAAGATATGAAGAAAATTTGTATATATTAATTATAGGGTGTCTTGAGCTACATCTTAAAAAAATATTTCTACAATCACAGGATGGCCCATAAGTCGTTGGTGATACAAATTTTCTTATTTTTTTTTTAATCAAACACGCCTTATGTTATTGCATTTTTGAATATTTCAGCGATGCATGTTTGTAAGAAAAGAAATTCGGGACGCAGCAAGTGCGTTATGGTAGCGAATTTTCATTAAATGCTTCAAATTTGAATAGCTCAATTTGCTATTAACCTATAAGGTTGACCAAGAAACGAGTTTTTCCGGGAACACTTTAAGTTTACTTTTGGAAATTTTTGTACATTTTCACACAATAAAGTTATTTTTATGAAACATGGCACATTGTTTTTACTATATAGGTTATACTGGTAACCAAAATTGATGCCTGCTTTCTTAAAAAGGAAACACACATATTTGCAATTAAAAACATTTTTATGAAAATTCACTACCATAACGCACTTGCTGCGTCCAGAGTTTTTCTGTTTTAGTTACATTCTGTTATCTAGTTATAAATTATTTAGTTATAAATTATGGTTTAAAGTGCTTATTTCTAGTTTTAATTTTAATTTTAATCTTGTTTTTTCCTTTTGCACAAAGAGGTTTTTTTGCCTTATTGTGAGGTTTAGGTAGTTGTTTTTTTAATGGTCATTTCTGTATTTCCTACCCAATAATTGGGCTTGTCCTGTTGGGTAATGTAATGATAAATAAATAGATAAATAAATAATACCAACTTTTGAAATAATTGATCTAAAAAAATGCGGTTTCCGACAGTCTTCTTCTTATTTTGATATGGTTGTTTCTGGGTATCTGTCTTTTTATACTCACTTCCGCTTTAACCGGAAATGACAAGACGTATTTTCAAAGATAGGGCAACTTTACAATCTTAAATAGAACGCCCTGTATGTTTATTCACAGTTTAAAAGCCCAATCTTTCCACTTTCCAAAAATGTCATACTTGTAACAGTTATTATACAGAATGATGGTTTTACAAGCCTTTAAAATAAATATTGCGTTTCATCTGAAATTTACGAAAAAGGGAATGTTTCGCAAAGTTGGCTTTGGAATTAAAGACAACAACACTTGCAAACGTCAAACTAGTTTAATGACAAGCAGTAACATTTTACTTGAATTTACTTACAGACATGTCAAACTCGATGAAACAAATTGTGGCAGAATAATTATTGAGAAATAAACAAAAGCATAAATATTACTTATAAAAGATGTTCAAAGCGATGCCCATGAACTTGAATACATTAATCTATACGTTTTATAAAGTTGTCATAGCTTGAACATAATTGTTCGGGGGTGATGTTGTTAAAGACATTTCTCATATTTTCTTTAAGTTGCTCTAAGTTTTGGTGAATCGGACTGTAACACCTGTCTTTCACATACGACCATATGAAAAAGTCTGGAACTATGAGTTCAGGGGATCAAGGTGGTAAGGTGGCCAAGCTATAGGACCTCCTCCCCCTATCCAGCGATTTCCAAAGCTGGCATTCAGTGAGTCTCTGGTTACTGGTAACGAAGCAAAACAAAAAACAACAAAAAGGCTGTTTAACGTGACAAATGCTGGAAATGTCCTCCACCCTCTACTTGGCAAGCTCCCAGACGATGGTAAAATCCGTCGATGGAATTCCTAATGGCTTCATCCGAAATGTTATGTGTCTCCAATCTAAGTTTGTTTTTCAAATCTTCAATATTATTTGGCCAATTTTGATAAGCTTTTTTTTTTGAATATCCTCCAAAGAAAATAGTCTAAAGGCGTTAAGTCTGGGGACCTCGGTGGTCATTCAAGTGTACCACGTCGTCTAATCCAGCGACCTGGAAATATATGTACTAAATATCTTCTCACATTGACACCAAAATGCTGGGAAGCCCCATATTTCTGAAACCAAACTGTTTCATTAGGTATAACTGGATCTACTATTTTTATATGTTTATATATATATATATATATATATATATATATATATATATATATATATATATATATATATATATATATATATATATATATATATATATATATATATATATATATATATATATATATATATAGTATTAAGTTTTCGTGACGGTAATAGTGTTATTTACTTAAAAAAATGTGAAAAAGCCGTCAGTTGCAACATAAAACCCTTTATTAAAAGCCGAGCTTTCAGAAAAGTTTATTCCATTCTCAAGGATCTAACGTGAGTTTTACTATAATCAATTCTGAAAAAACAAACATGAAAAAAACCGGTTTTTTTTCGACTTCACTCAAATTTAAAAAACGGTTTTTTTCAACTTTGTTTTTTCATAATTGATTATAGTAAAACTCACGTTAGATCCTTGAGAATGGAATAAACTTTTCCGAAAGCTCGGCTTTTAATAAAGTGTTTTATTTTGCAACTGACGGCTTTCCCACTTCTTTAAGTAAATATATATATATATATATATATATATATATATATATATATATATATATATATATATATATATATATATATATATACCGTCTGTTCCGAAAAAGGCTGCTCCCATATCTTTGGACATTTTTGTGGCAGCGAGTTGAAATTTACAGTGTTAAAATAAAATGTTTTGCTCTATCCAATAAAGCTAATGGGAACACCGGTCAGTTTCCGCTTTAACCGGAAGTCATCCCAACTTGGTTATTTCAAATAGAATACTCTGTATATTGTTACACATTTAAATACAGCGTTTCATCCCAAATACACTCATACCAAGTTGTATGGGTTTATCTTAGACAACAACGGAGATATTTGAAAAAACATTTCACAAGGAAATAAAAGAAAAATAGTAATCTAAGCATAAGAACTTAAAAGAAGAACTTTATTAAACATTATTAACAAAACAACATCAATAACAAAACTATAAATATTGTTCGAAACGCAAACCGTTTTTATTAATGCACGTTTGACACCTTCTTAGTACACCTCTGGATGCATTCAAAACCATTTGTTAACTAAGATTTTCGCAAGCGTTTCCTATTCTTGTTTTCAAGATGTCCACATTTTCCGGAACGGTGGTAAAAACTTTAATTTTTTATAATCCCAAAAAAATCCAAAGGCATGAGGTCAGGTGACCTCGCAGGCCATCGAATTGGCCTTTTAGTACCCATCCAATTCCCTTGGAACTGCTCGTTTAGGTATTTAACATTAATAGCAGCGTTATGCGCAGGTGCACCGTCTTGTTAAAAAATAATGCCGCGTAACTGAGCCAGAGGCAATTCCTCAATATAATTTTCCATTAAGTTCAAAAGCAGGTCATTATATCTATCTACGTTAAGTTGCCTGTCAGTCAAAATAGGGCCGATAATCTAATTGACAAGAATACCGCACCAAACATTCACTTTAAAACGTATTTGTACATTTCTTTCAATTACGTTTCTAGGATTTTCAGAGACCTAATGAAAGTGATGATTTCGGTTGAACATTCCGTCGTTCGAAAAAGTACATTCATCGGTCCATAATATTTTTGTATAAAACAAAGGATCCTGTTGTTGTCTTTGTAAGAAATAGTTGCAGAATTCCAGTCTTGTAGGACCATCTTGCTCTTGCAATTGTTGTACTGGAGAATCTTTCTACGCTCTTTTATGATGTTTTGTTAGAATAAGATGAACAGTGGTCGCTGCTATACCAGTATTAAATAAAAATGTTCTAACCTAGGTTCTAGGATTTTCTTCTAGACACAATAATATATTAAGTTCAAAGTCGGGTTTATTTATTTCATATTGTTGCTTCACCTTCACGAAGGATCCAGGACGCCTTAAAGTCGGCTCAAGTTTGCTAAATATTCTTCTGTTGGGAAGTCTCCTTGCACCAAATTGATCTCTATACAAACGCAACGCTTGATGGATATTTCTTCCCGTTCGTAAATACGCATTACACATGTCAATTTTCTCCTCCAAGGTAAACATTACATTTACACAAAAAATACTATAGTTATAGCTATCATAAAACAATCATATTCATCAATAATAAGGTGCACACAATTAAATATTGGAACTGTCAAATTTAAATCGTATAAATATGTTGGTTGTTTAATTTGCATAGACGCCTATATCTGGAAATGTATTTTCAAATATCTCCGTTGTTGTCTAAGACAAATCCACAAAACTTGATATGAATGTATTTTGGATGAAACGCTGTATTTAAATATGTAACAATATACAGGGTGTTCTATTTGAAATAACCAAGGTGGGATGACTTCCGGTTAAACCGGAAGCAAACTGGTGTTCCCATTAGCTTTATTGGATATAGCAGAAAATTGTATTTTAACACTGTAAATTTCAACTCGATGCCACAAAAATGTCCAGAGATATGGGAGCAGGCCTTTTTTTCGGAACAGACAGTATATATATATATATATATATATATATATATATATATATATATATATATATATATATATATACATATATATATATATATATATATATATATATATATATATATATATATATATATATATATATATATATATATATATATATATATATATATATATATATATATATATTATAAACATTGACTATATTTCATAGACTATAAGCTAATAAAATAATAATAATTTGACATTTAAAAAGAATTGTTGCAGATTTCAAGGTAAAGCAAATAAATACATACATACATACATATATATATATATATATATATATATATATATATATATATATATATATATATATATATATATATATACATATATATATATATATATATATATATATATATATATATATATACAAATTAAAGGCGCCCAACCTTCTAAAATTCAAATAAATAAAAAATACAATTCCAAGCACTTAAAACTCGAAGTATACATCTATATAACGCAAAAAATTTTTCTGGATAACGAACTTTTCCAAGCCACTGGCAAAATAAAGGTACTCGCCAAATTTGATCAAAATCGGCCCATTATTTTTTTAATTATCGGTGTGATACATACATACATATATATATATATATATATATATATATATATATATATATATATATATATATATATATATATATATATATATATATATATATAGACATATAAAATTTGAAAATGATCCCGGATATGGGTTCTCGGTGGCCTAATTAGTGCTAATTTGAAGGAATTTTTTCAAATTTCAAAAGTCGGGATCTCCTCATTAGTGAATTTTCTTAACGAAAATTCACTAAAAAGTCGTATGTTGTCGTCAACAGAATTGAGAAAGCTTTAAAATGAGGTGTTACTCAATATAGGGTGCCATTTAAAATTTAAGGGTAGTTTACGCCCCTGCCTAAGGAACAGGTTCCAAGACACCAAAACTTACGCCATCATGTGTCTCCCTTAAAAACCGAGTCGGCGTTTTTTTTCTTTTTTTCAATTCCGTTATTTTCCATGTGGGAAGTTTTAACACCTGTATAGGGGAAACTCACATGAAAAATTCTGGAAAACCTGACCAAATTGATAAACATCGGAAGTTATAATCCAATCAAACGAGATGCTTAAGACACAAAGTCATAATGATGGTGATGCAATTAATTATGTAAGAGGCACAAAGTTTTACTATACAATATGTCTTAATATTAATCCTCATGGATTTCAAAGTTTTAAATTTGAATACGGCATATCGTTAAGCGTGATGTGCTGACTATGGGTGATGTAGTGCATCCCGTGAGACAAGCTCGATTCACTCTGCTTAAGGTTCATTTATTCACAACCTACTTCACTTTATCAGACAGACAGTAAGGCAAGACGAATAGATCAGATAGTTTAATTAATTGAATGCTACGAGGTGGCTTGATCAATATCTGATACACAAATTTATCATCTATAATGGAGTATTTTCACTAAGAAAATTGCAATCTCCGACACACAGAAAACGAAGATAAGAACTAAAAATATAATAAATTAGAGTCCTACTTTCGCATCGATACTTTGCAATTAAATTCAGATTAGCGTTACATTTCAATTAATATACCGAAGGCTATTGGTCTGAACTCCGATAAATAGCAGTTATGAAATACATTGATTGTTGTTGCCCTTACTTGGTGAAACCTGTCCATACTATATACAGACTTGGAGACTACTTCTCTGGCTTCACTGTTGGGTTAGATGTTCTCAGATGTTGTTCAACATTTCTGTGACTAGTTTCGCTTCTTGACCACATTCTCAGACAGATTAAAATTGAATTAGTACAAAGTCATGACAACTACAAATAAAGATCTGTTGCTATGTTATGATATGATGTTTTGATCAAAAAATTCATCAAATGTAAAATAAAATGAAATGAAACACAGATGACGGATGAGGCTTTCAAAATGTCTACGTGATGTATGTCAATATTTAACATAAAAAATAGAACTAGCGTATAATAACAGTTATAACAATAAAATAACTAAACAATAACAGTAATAAAGCAGTCTCTATACAACGAAAGTATCGACATACATCATTCGAAAAAAAATTTTAGATGCCTGTAGTAATATTGATTTCTTTTCGAACAGATTTCAAGCGCAAGGAAATATCTCATAGACCAACACTGTAAGACACCTCTACAGAAGAGGATACCTTTAAGTTTGACTTATGCAAGGCAATGGTTGCTTCTAACTTTCCACTGAATAAATTAAATAACACTGCCTTCAAGTCATTTTTGGAAAAATATTGTAAACAGTCTATACCAGATAAAAGTACTTTGAGAAAAAATATGATTGAAAAATGCTATTTACTAAGTGAGTGGTGGACGTGCCGCCACCTAGTTGCGGAACCAAGTAGTATGTTGTCACGCCAGCTCCAAATAACACAGAGTGTTAAAAAATAGAGACTGTATACAACTAACTAACAATTTAGAAAATTGTCAGCCCTAGCCCATTTCTACCCCAATATAGGGACAAAGTATGTAAGACTAGATGGATTCTCGCAACAATTAGAACCGTAGACCGGTTTCGCTGTCATTAGAGCTCTTCAGTACGGCATACTTATTGTAGCAAAAATGCACCAAAAGTAATACGGCTATAGTATAGCCAGCCTTAAAATACTAAGTGAGTGGTGGACGTGCCGCCACCTAGTTGCGGAACCAAGTAGTATGTTGTCACACCAGCTCCAAAAAATGCATCTAGTCTTACATACTTTTTCCCTATATTAGGGTAGAAATGGGCCAGGGCTGACAATTTTCTAAATTGTTAGTTAGTTGTATACAGTCTCTATTTTTTAACACTTTGTGTTATTTGGAGCTGGCGTGACAACATACTACTTGGTTCCGCAACTAGGTGGCGGCACGTCCACCACTCACTTAGTATTTTAAGGCTGGCTATACTATAGGCGTATTACTTTTGGTGCATTTTTGGCTACAATTAGTATGCCGTAATGAAGAGCTCTAATGAGAGCGAAACCGGTCTACGGTTCTAATTGTTGCGAGAATGCATCTAGTCTTACAAATGCTATTTAGAAATATTTTCAGAAGTAAAAAGCCTTATAAAAACTAATTTTTGTTACGTTGTAGTAGACGAAACTCAAGATGTTTGTGGTATATATATTGCTAATTTAATGATAGGCACCTTAACTGAAATTTCTTCAACTAGACCTTATTTAATTGCAGTCAAAGAATTAGAAAAAACATATAATATTACTATAACAAGGTTTATTCAAGAGGGTCTGTCAAACGTGTTTTTACCAAATGCTGTAGCAGTTGATAAAGTTTTATTATTGCTTACCGATGCTGCTTGATATAGGGTCAAAGTTGGAATTCATTTAAAAATATTGTATCTCAACTTAATTCATTGAACGTGCCTGCGTCACGGGTTAAACAGGGTAGCAAAAACAATTAGACAGCAATTTCCCTTAGTCGATGAATTTATTAATGATATGGAAAAAGTGTTCGTCAAAGCTCCTTAAAGAGTTCAATGATATAGGGAAGTGCTGCCTGGGGTACCATTATCTCCTAGACCTGTAATCACGGGATGGGGAACCTGGATCGAGGCTGCCCTATTTTATTTTGAACATTTTAGAGAAATCACGGAGGTAATGCTGGAATTTGCAGATGAAGCAGGTGCGTCAGTGAAACAAGCAAAAATTATTTTAAAGGACTCCAAATTAAGCCAGGAATTATGTTTTATAAACAGTAATTATAAAATAGTTACAGAAAAAAAGTTTCAGCAGCAAAATGTTTTGCTAACTGAATAAGTTAAATTAATAGGACATTACAAAGAAACCATTGATAAAGCAAATGGGCCTGTTGCAAAACAAATTACAAAAAAAATATTAGAAACACTCACAAAAAATGAGGGTTTTACCAAGTTAACCCAGATTTCCAAAACTCTGGATGGAGATTTTTCAGAATTTAAACAATATAGACCCTACCATATTGTCAAGCTTAAAATATGCTCCAATTACCTCAGTCGACGTAGAACGGAGTTGTTCTTCGTACAAAAACTTACTAAGAGAAGGCAATCTTTCAAAATAGATAATTTAGAGCGCCATTTAATAATATATGTTAATAGTAATAACTGCAATAATAATATTAATGAATAATTAATTAATAATATAATTAGGGTCCTATGTGGTATTGATTGTGAATAAAATCAATAGCTTAGACCTTTAAAAACTTGATTTATTGGTATACTATGATTATTTATGCATTGCATATATCCATATTTTTGTGCAAGTTGGTGCATATTTTTTCAAATTTATTGCATATACAGGCTGTCCCAATATTGTGTAATTCCTCTATATATCCCTTACCCTAAGAACTATCCAAAAAAACTTGCAACAAAATTTTCTTGTGATTACCTAAGCTATATCGAGGAAATATATTCCTCTTTGTGGTACTTCCGGTTGCACCGGAAGTAGCTATCAACTTCGTTATTTTAAATATATTGGTATACTTTTTATTGAATTTTTGGATATATATTAAAAAATAAGTGTAACTTTGTGTAGCATTCCCTATAGCTATCTTTAATATTTGTGAAAATATTACGATTTTCTTTTTTTTTTAGCTCTGATTTATATGTTACTTCAAACGTATGCTGTGGGATGAGCTTTTAGTTTGCCTGCCTTAAATTATAAATATCAGTAGACGGCATTCCAGTTTTTGAAATAGTTCAAGAATAATTTATTATCATTGTACAGGGTGTATTTCTTTTGGGTTACAACATACCTAACTTTAAAGTGGCATAACTTGTTATTTTCAAATGGAACATCCTAGATTTTATGGGTTGGTCAGGTAGGTCATTCAATTCTGCATCGACGTAGTATGAGTTTTCCTATATCTATAGTTGATAGTTTTGTTGATAGTGGTTTGTTTTACTTTCACTTGTAAAAACTGTATTCTGTCAGATACAGGAGGCACAGAAAAGGTAACAACTGATATTTACTGTGAAATGACAGATAAATGTCACTAAAATTTCGAATAGTTCTAACGTATTGTCTTTTTTAGGTTATTTTTTTAAGCTAATGACTAATGACTATAATAATAATAATAAACCACAATCATTAGCATAAAAGAATAATCTAAAAAAGACGATACATTAGAACTATTCGAAATTTTAGTGACGTTTATTTGTCATCTCACAATAAATATCAGTTGTTACGTTCTCTGTGCCTCCTGTATCCGACAGAATACAGTTTTTACAAGCGAAAGTAAAACAAACTACTCTAACTCGAAAACTATCAACTATAGATATAGGGAAACCCATACTACATCGATGTAGAATTTAATGAGATACCTAACCAATCCATAAAATATAGGATGTTCCATTTGAAAACAACAAGTTAAGCCACTTTAAAGTTAGGTATGTTGTAACCCAAAAGAAATACACCCTGTACAATGATAATAAATTATTATTTAATTATTTCAAAGAATTGAATGTCGTTTATTGATATTTCGAACTTAATACAGGAAAACTCAAAGCTCAACCCACAGCATACGTTTGAAATAACATATAAATCGGAGCTAAAAAAAATAAAGTCGTAATATTTTCACAAGTACCTATCAAAGATAGCTATAGGGAATGATACACAAGGTCACACTTGTTTTTAATCTCTATCCAAAAATGCAATAAAAAGTATAGCATTCCATTTAAAATAACGAAGTTGATAGCTACTTCCGATGCAACCGGAAGTTCCACAACGCTAAATATATTTTCTCGATATAGCTTAGATAATCGCAAGAAAATTTTGTCGAAAGTTCTTGCGGCTAGCTTTTAGGGTAAGGGATATACAGGGTGATTCATAAGTGGTGACAAAAAATGAAACCCCATGTTCTTTGAACAATTTTAGAGAGGGTATGTCCTATAAAATTTTTTCCTATAATGCTTCATTAAAAAGATACAGGGTGTTGAAGTTGAATTTCAAAAAATAAAATTTCCCAATTTTTTAAAAAGTAGTACATATATTTTGCTGAAACTTCGCATGTATAGGCTGTTATGGAAGGCGCGTATTCTACCATAACAATTGAATTGGCTAATCCAGCAGTGGCGCGCGTACCCACATGTCATTGGTTATCCCTCAAGAAAAAACGGGTACGCCAATATTTTTTTTTATTTTTTTTTTAATCTTACTTTAATTCGTGAACAAAATGACTGTTTTAGAGCACAGTTCATGATTTTTAACCAATCGTTGTTTGGTAGAAAATCGCAATGATACACTTTTATGCCTCCATTGGCCACGACATCTTTTTGATATGGAAAATTTAATGTCTTGATAATTTTTTGTACGACGATTATCTTTGTTGTATTTTAGTAAGTAGCAGTCTGGTTTGCCAAAGTTATCATTAAGTGTCACTTGACGTTTAGGTTAACAAGTTATTATTTTGAATAGGTGTGAGTGGTAAACTTTATAAAATTGCAAAATTTTCTACTCTTTTACTTCTTATAATGAAGTACACCTCAGAAGAGTATGCAGATATAATTTTTATCTACGGATATGCTGATGGAAATGCTCAAGCTGCTTGTCGGGAATATCAACGTAGGTTTCCCACTTGCCGTCAACCTACACCAAGGGTTTTTTCTCGACCGTTTTCAAGACTTCGGCAGTGCGGTATTGGGCAATGTCCTGACGCTAGAGCTAATGGTAGAAGACAACATCAACTTGAAAACGAAGAGAGAGTGGTGGATGCAGTGATGGATCAACCTTCTACAAGTACTCGGAGGATTGCCACGCAGTTACAATATTCTCAAAGCTTTGTTTGGAGAACTTTACATAAAGAAGCCTTACATCCATATCATCGACAGAATGTTCATTGCCTTCTACCTGGAGATAATGTGCATCGACGAGTCTTTTGTGAATGGATGTTGGAAATGAACAATCAACATATCTTATTCCCTAATCTAATCTTCTGGTCTGGCGAATCAACATTTACAAGAAATGGTATTTATAATTCTCATAATGAGCATGTCTGGTCATTGGAAAATCCACATGCGACAAGGACTCGTACATTTCAACATAGATTTTCCATTAATTCATGGTGTGGTATTTTTAACGGCTCACTGTTCATGGAAGTCCTGCCACAACGTTTAAATGGATCTTCGTACTTAGCGCTCCTAGAAAACCGTGTAGAAAACATTCTAGATGACATTCCACTAGCAACAAGAGGTATAATGTGGTACCAGCATGACGGTGCACCAGCGCATCATAGTCGAAACGTTGTTACATGGCTACATGAACATTATAATGAAAGTTGGATTGGCAGAACTGGACCAATACATTGGCCTGCAAGATCACCGGACTTAAACCCACTTGACTTCTATCTCTGGGGTGATTTTAAGCGACTGGTCTACAGTGAACAAATAAATACACCAGAGCAGCTACAACAACTGATAAATAATGCTTTTCGTCATATTCAAGCAACAATGAATCCTCAAGACGTTAAATTTTCCATATTAAAAAGATGTCGCGCGTGTATTCAGGCCAATGGAGGCATTTTTGAACATTTATTGTAATAAATAAATTACTATAAGCCTAATAAAAGTGTATCATTGCGATTTTCTACCAAACAACGACTGGTTAAAAATCATGAACTGTGCTCTAAAACACTTACCTGATTCATTGCTTACTCGTAAAATAAGCGTCGTACAGAAAATTATCAAGAGAGTCATTTTGTTCACGAATGAAAGCAAGGTTCAAAAAATAATTTAAAAAAAAATCATTGGCGTACCCGTTTTTTTTTCTTGAGGGATAACCAATGACATGTGGGTACGCGCGCCACTGCTGGATTAGCCGATTCAATTGTTATGGTAGAATACGCGCCTTCCAT
This sequence comes from Tillus elongatus, assembly GCA_964006375.1. Taxonomy (NCBI): domain Eukaryota; kingdom Metazoa; phylum Arthropoda; class Insecta; order Coleoptera; family Cleridae; genus Tillus; species Tillus elongatus. Next base: position 219,810,793 of record OZ023263.1, read on the forward strand.
ATCAGCCTACACATGCGAAGTTTCAGCAAAATATATGTGCTACTTTTTAAAAAATTGGGAAATTTTATTTTTTGAAATTCAACTTCAACACCCTGTATCTTTTTAATGAAGCATTATAGGAAAATATTTTATAGGACATACCCTCTCTAAAATTGTTCAAAGAACATGGGGTTTCATTTTTGGTCACCACTTATGAATCATCCTGTATAGAGGAATTACACACTATTGGGACACCCTGTATATGCGCATATTTCAGCCAAAAAGTTTGCATATAAATCCGAGCCCTGCTTATAAATTAACTAAATCGTTCAAACGTTATGTTTCTAAGTTAGGTACTGGATACGTGTGCTGAGCGTTAGTGTGTCAGTCACTTTGTCGATTGATTAGTCGGAACATAGAACTTCACAGTGTCGTGTGGATTTTAAAAGAATTCACACCAAACTTGTTAACAACAGAGTAGAGAAAAGGGAATGGTCTAATATGAAAAGATGTCAACAGTATATGCTGAATTAGAAGTAGTAAACTTCGGACATTGTATAGACAAGAGAGGTAGTCAAAGCGTACAATGTATTTAATATGTCACTTTTACGAGTGTGGTGGTCCTCACATTCTGCCTGCGGTTTTCTAATCGTGTATTTTACAAGTTAATGGCCCCAAATAACCCTTACTACGCGGTTATGAGACTTCCATTATCTACGTTTATGTAAGATCAGCACTGGCCTTTTCACAAGTTCTAATTAACCACCGAATAATCACACCAAGAGATAAAAGAGGTAATGGGTGTTAGGTTGGAATTTGGGACATTTAAAAGATGGAAAAAATAATACTATTTTAGCGAATTTTAGTTAAGAAAAATTCGCTAATAGAGAGGTCACGATGAACAGCTATTGCAATTTTTTCTTCAGATGAACGAGAATTTGGCTCCCTAGAACACAAAACCAAGGGCCATTAAAATTTTTATGTTTATGTATAAAATAATTTGTAATTTTATCATTTATAAAATTATTGTGTTTGAAATGAAAACGTATCCTATACCCAGACAGCACAGACATTCTGAGAATATGCCAGGAATGTTTCGAAAGAATATTCAAATATCCCCAGAACATTCTCACAAGGTACAATATATATTCATAGAACATTCTATGAACATGAGAATTGGACAGATTATGTCATGCTAATAAGGTTCGTAGAATGTTATTTATAATATTCTTAGGAGCTCCTAGTATCTTCTGAAAATGTTCCATGAACATTCAATGTCTCTTTTCAAAATCTTCATAAATATACTCATGGGAACATTGCGTTTTTTAAAAGATATACAGGGTGTTTCGCATAAGAAACGACAGAGAGCAGGGGCATGTAGGGGGACGTAAAATATGGTGATTTAACGGAACTTAACCCTATACTAAGGTGCATCCCTGAGGTTATAGGCCTTCAAAGTGGGTTTTAAATTTCGAAAAAAAAATCACTACCTCAGTAACACTTCAACTTAGAAAAACCAAATTTGGTACACGTTTTGGGTTACCGAGAGCATTAATCGTTGGTGAGTAAAGTTCAATTAAAGCATTTCAAAGGGTTGAATAGTGGTGATGCACCCATAAAATGAGACAGAATTTTTTAACCTATTCGCGGATCTAAAAAAGTATCATTTCATTTTATGGGGAAGTAAATTATAAAACTTTTTAATCTTGTCATTTTTCAAAAAACGTTTGTCGTTTTCAAGAAAAACCCGAATAACTAAAAACACATATATTATCAATGTTACTTAAAATCACCAAAAATTCAATAGATGCCTGTGAAATTATCATGTGAATAATTTCTATAACTTGTCGATAGCAGTTTTTTTATTTATGTTGTTTGAGTTGTCTATTTTCTAATAAATTATACTTATTCACACTTTTTTACTGATTGTCAAATTTGACCTATACATTAGTTTATTGGCAAATATTTAATTTTCGATGACTTTTAGTAAGACTGATAGAATATGTTTCTTTACTTATTCGTGTTTTTCATGAAAACAAAAAAGTCTTTTGAAAATAACACGAGTAACAAAGTTTTAGAGTTAAATTCCTCATAAAATGAAATATGTTCTTAAATCTACCAATCTGTTAAAAAATTGTGACATTTTAAGGGTGCATCAACCCTTTCAAATGCCTTAATTAGACTCTACTTGCCATTGATTAACGCTCTTGGTACACTCAAAACAGGTACTAAATTTGGTTTTCCAAGTTAAAGTATTACATAGATATTGATTTTTTTTTAAATTTGAAACCCCACTTTGAAGGCCTATAACTTCTCACGGCCGCAACTTAATATGGGGGTAATTTGCGTTAAATCACCATATTTTACGTTTACCTACATGCCCCTGCCCTGTGTCGGTTCTTATGCAAAACACCCTGTATACGTTTTTTTAATGATACCCAAATTAATAAAATGCAAAGATAGGAAATAGTATTTGATGTATCTGCAAAATTTACTGATTTTCCACCATTTAACTGGCCTTTTATATATTTCACTCACCCTTGTGTAGGTTACCATATTGTTCCAGTGGCTACACACACCTGCAAACTTAAGTTCAGATACGTAATAAGTCAACAATTCCAGTATTGCACATTTATTCAGATCAAGTATGTACTTAAAACAAATACAAAGAAATGTATTAATAAAATATTAATAAAATAATTAAAATTTCAATAACATAAAAATCAAATAAATAAAGATACAGTTCTTGGAGTTGCCAGAAAATTTAATAGCCAAATACAAAGTTTCCGAGATAAATAATCGCGGTTACCCCACTGAAGTAACTTGAAATTGGGCTAGGCTATTGTTCCTACAGGCTTTCAGTGTGGTATTAAAGGAATTGTATTATATAATAGTACTTCACCTTTATAGAATACAACTAAATTGGACATAACATGCCACAAAATCACACTAACTTGCACTTACACAAAACTGCAACTGAAAGTCATCGAACAGACCTTTTGACCCTTTCCTTGTCACCAACAGCTTGGATATTCTAGTTGTAAAGGCATACTTTGGCAAAGTGATTCCGTATCTGATAAATTGCAAGTTTTATTGTACATTCATCTTCACAGGTCTACATTTTCTTCACTTTATAGTGATACTTGATACTTCTCATAGCATTACCCAATAAACACACGTGCGTTTAATAAATGTCTATTTTACGTAAAGACCGTTGAAAAAACGTTATCGGTTATAAAAATTAACGTTTAATTCTAGGCTAAAAAGGCAACGTTACCATTTCTTCGTTGTAAAGACGTTAATTATGAAGAGTTTTTAGACATAATATTTAAACGTTATTTAAACACATTTCGCCTATCAAAAAACTAGGTTTAGTTGAGATTAATACGTTGAATATATGTATTTTATTAAACATTTTATAAACGAAAGATATTTTGTGTGGTATAAACGTTATATGTAAAACAGGTATTTACCTAACTTTTGTGAAAAAATTATGTAAACATTTTCTCGTTGTAAAGACCTTATTGATGAAGGGTATAATATTTAAACGTTGTTTCAACACAGTTCGCCTACCAAAAACCTACATGAAGTTAGGATTCATACATAAAATACACGTATTTTATTAGACATTTTATAAGTGAGAGATATTTATGTGATATAAACGTTATATTTAAAACAACTGTTTTCCTAATTTTTGTAAAAAAAGCAACGAAACAATTTGTCATTGTAAAAGACCTTATTAATTAAGTGTTTTTAAACATAATATTTAAAGGTTGTTTCATTACAGTTCGCCTATGAAACACATGCACGAAGTAGGGATTCTTGCATTAAATATACGTATATTACCAGACATTTTTTAAGCAAGAGATATTTTATGTGATATAAACGACATATTTAAAACCACTATTTTTCTAATTTTTGTTAAAAAAAGCAAATTACTTAACAATTTATCGTTGTAAAAGACGTTATTAATTAAGTGTTTTTAAACATCATATTTAGACGTAGTTTCAACAAGGTTCGCCTATAAAAATATACATGAAGTAGGGATTTATACATAAAATATACGTATCTTACTAGATATTATTTTAGCGTGAGATCTTATGTGATATATTATATTATGTACCTATAGTTATATAGGTTACATTTTTTCCTGGCTTTTTAAAAAATTTTGTCACATAATCAATCTGAGGTATTCGACAATGCGTGTATGTTTTAAAAGGAGCTATTTTGTCTTTTGCATTCCACTGTGTAATACATAAAACATATTTGTCCTTGTAAATTAGTAAGTGTTTGTGCGCATGCTCAACGAGAATGAACAAGAAATAGAAACAGAACAGGTAAAGTGATGGCGTACAGTGTGTTACGTGGTGCTTGGAATTAAATTTTATTAAATAATATATTCAGTACGTGACACTTGTAATGGTGAATGGTGGTCTGTTCTATAATTTATAATTGTTTTATACATATTTACAAAGAATGATTATCATCCTGTAGCGATTTCCCTTAAAAGTTTTGGAAATAGGTACAGTTAGTGCAAGTGTCAAGTTTTACGTCTTGAAGTTACGTTAAGGTAAGCTGTATCACAATATGTAATAATTGTCTTCAAACGTTGTCGAATTGAATCACATTTCTTGTACTTTGATTGCTATAGAGCGTTATTAGGTAGAATAAATAATTGGGACTTATGAGTTTAGCCGGCGTGTTTAAAATCGGCCATGTTGGTTGCTTTCTCATATTTTCAAGTTTAATTTTATTGAGGCAATAGACGTATATCTAACGTTTATGAATACACCTTTTTTTCCTCTATTTTGATTGTTCGTGAATCAAACTTTCGCATGAGAGTAATAATGGTTAGCTACGGGTTTAGCATTTATAGATTCTGATGTAGGTATTTGTTTATTTTCCCCAGTTTAATTTAATTTGCACAATATATGTACACCTATATATATATATATATATATATATATATATATATATATATATATATATATATATATATATATATATATATATATATATATATATATATATATCATTAGAACCCACGAGACTAATGGCAGTAGTATATGGTAATCACAATTTTATGACCTATTTATTTCTATTTAGTAGTTTATAATTTTAGATGCTGCAAAGCTAAATTTTCCCCAACGTGAAAAAGGCGACAGAGCAATCTTTTGTGCTGTTAAGGATTGGTTGAAATTAGCTACTTCGAAAAGGTCCAGAGCAAAAAACTAATGGAAGAATACTTTTTTTGGTTGAGAAGTTGACAAATAATTTAAGAAATATATTTTTTATTTCATGATTAAGACGCTACGATTGAAGAAGCTTGTTATATTTTTAGAATGTGGTATTAATTATTTTAGTTTTATGATAATGAAATGTAAGTTTTTTTAAAAATATTTTTGTTTTTTAAATAAAATTATTTTTATTTGACATTTTACTTGTGATCTAATCCATTTTTATAAAGCCCATTTAAAATTATAAACATAAATAATAATTTCTCAATGGTAGGTTTATAAAATTTTGCAGAGTAGCAAGTTTAGAAGTTTTGATGAGCAATGAGCACTTAAAGTAAGTATCGACACCGCAATGAGGTCCAGTTTGACACTTCTACACCTAATGATCGTTTGTCCTATAAGTTGCCATCGTCAAAGAATTTATCGTACTCATCTTCTGCTGTCAGCTGGGTTGAAAAACTATCATTTGGTAGGTATGTATTAGTTGTAATTCAAACGTTTATTATACGTCGTTAATACAAGCAGATTAACGTGACAGATCCCGTTGATAAACATTAATTATAAACGTATATTCTTCATGACAGATGATGGTTAAATCAACGTTGCAAAACCCTTGTTAATAAACATGTATAAAAAATGTATATTTTACGTTATTAACAGCAAATAGTTTAACGTTACAAATTCCCGTTGATAAACGGTAATTATAAACGTATATTCTCCATTACAGATGATGGTTAAATTAACGTTGTAAAATCCTTGTTAATAAACATGTAAGAAAAACGTATATTTAAACGTTAAAACTTACATGTATAAAAACGTTTTTATATTGGTTTAATTATATGTTTATTCGGGCGACATTTTTACCAAAATTAAACGTAAGGAAGCAGTTTCCTTTTAAACGTTTAATTAACGAACATGTGTTTACTGGGTAACTTCTTCCACAGGAGTAAAAAGCCCGAGATGTTGCTTAGACAATTTTATAGATTTGCAGTATTCTTGCACTTTTAATTTCTGCTAGAGGCCATCTTGCCATTTGCCATCTTCCCTTCCCGGCGGCATGGACATGCGCTCTATGCTTAAAGAAGGGATTGCCTAATAATACAATATGTTTTACCATAGACAGGTAACAGAATCATACATGCAAAATAGTTGCTATTTTAATTCTCACCACTATACCGCAAACTCCATCTATCTAGTTCATTAAATTTTAAAGTTATATAATATTCTAAACGAATATTCGGAATAATAATCTATTGAAATATTATCAGTATATTGATGAAGAATTTTCTCAGGATGTGATTGAATGAATGTACTCAGAATATTCAAGATTGAAGTTTCAAATTCCATAAATGTTATTAGAACATTCCAAAACAAATTTTCTGAAAGAAGAATATTCTCACATTGTGAAAACATTCTGAGAATATATTGTGCTGTATGGGTACAGGCACGAATCGATGTGATTATAACTGGTGGTGAATGCCATGAGAATTGTTTACTGGCGTCGCGAGTTTACGCACAAAAATATCCAGCCCGAAATCATCCATCCAGAAGAAGTTTTGAAAGATCGTTAGGAGTTTTTCGAAGAACTGGAAGCGTAGCATATGAAAAGACCAATAAACAGAGTCAAATTACCGGAAATGAAGAAAATAAGTTTGCGGTCATTGGATCCCTTATAGAAAATACCCACATAAGCCAGCGCAAAGTCAGTCAGGAAACGGCGCTGAGCAGGCAGAGCATTGCCACAATAATTAGAAAACACAAATTTCATCCCTACCATATCCAGTCAAATCAAGAACTTTCAGATGCTGACTTCAATCGACGACTTGATTTCTGTATGTGGGCAATAGAGATGTTGGGTGAGGATGAACACAGTTTCGATTATGTGCTGGAGATGAGAGTTAATTTTATCCTCTTTGGAGTTTCTACGATATCAACAAGGATCATGAGAACCCCAAAATTGTAATAATATTTTCTTAATTTCGATAGAGTTACATTAGACAAAAGCTTGCTATTTTCAAAAGGTGAATAGGAAATAGGAGCTCGTCATCAACATGTATATTCAAATTTTTGACTACAGAATATGAATGGTTTCGACTACAGCACGATCCCAACAACAATGTCTACATATAAATTTTTAACATTTTTGTAATGTGTTTTTCATTATAATTAACGCAGAAATTCAGACCACTTCAAATTGTCTAGGGAATAATGCAAATAAGTTGTCCTGTCTCCTATCAAGCTGGATATTTGGAAAATACAGGGTATTTCGCGCAAGAGCCGACACAGAGCAGGGGTATGCAGGCAAACCTAAAATATGGTGCTTTAACGCAACTTACGCCTATACTAAGTTGCACCCCTGAGAAGTTATAGGCCTTCAAAGGGGGGTTTCAAGTTTCGAAAAAAGTCAATATCTCAGTAATACTTCCACTTAGAAAAGCCAAATTCTGTAGACATTCTAATTGTATCAGGAGCATTAATAGATGGTAAGTAGAGTTCAATTGAAGCATCTTAAAGGGTTGAATAGGGGTGATGCACCCTTAAAATGTGACAGATTTTTTTAACCTTTTGGCGGATTTAAAAAACTATTATTCCATTTTATGCGGAATTTAATTTTAAAACATTTTTACTCCTGTTTTTCCAAAAACGTGGTTTTCAAGAAAAAAACAAAAATCATCGAAAATGCAATAGTTGCCTATGAAATTATACGTGAAACTTGACAACCAGCAAGAAATGTAGATAAGAATAATTAATTGGGAAAACAAACAAGTTAAACAGGAGAAATAAAAGATTTGCTACTGATACGTTATAGAAATTGTTCAAAATGATCACAGTTTTCTCTCAAGAATAAATTTATTCTTCATTGAAAATTGAAGTCTACTCTTTTCAATAACTGCTCATTATTTCATGTAAAGTTACATTTGTTCATAATACGATTCCACAATTATTCTCTGAACCCAACTGGCGATGATTACACAAATTCCTTTAGAGTTCCCCAAATAACGTAGTCACTTTTGTTCAGATCTGGTGATCGTGTGGGGCAAACTTGTGGACATTTATGGCCCCGTCCAATACATTTATTTTAATACTGGTAGTTTAAAAATCGTCTGACAATATTACTACAATGAGGCGGTGCTCCATCAGGCATAAACCAATATTCCAGTCTGAGTTGTAGTGGCAAGTAAATCTGTAAAAGTGTTTTGGAGAAATTCCAATTATCTTTGGCCATTTAGTCGATTCGATAAAATAGCTGGACCAATTAGATACTGATCAATAATACCGATCCAGTCATTTATTCCAAACTCGTGTTGGACATGTCGAGGAATTAGAGAATGAAGGTTCACGTTAGAATACGCATAATAGTTAGGTAAATTTAAAAATTAAAATTTGGGGTGTAAAGTTAGTTCGCCTCCCCGTGGTGCACCCTGGATAGCGTCTACTATTAGACGTGAACTAAATGAACTAACCAAACCGTAATCCTTCCTAGTCATGTCTTAGGAGGGCCGGGAATGCTTGCCTTAATTGGCCGGCATTGCGAGGAGAGTCCTCTATAAAAAACCCACATCGCAAGGTCGTTGGCGGGTTGGTGCCGAGGCGATGATGCTTCTGGCCGATATGGCCGGGCATTGGCAGGATGGTAATTATGTCGCTAACGTTAACCCTCCCCAGGGAAACCGGGCGACCTCCCTGTGTAAATGCCTATTCATGGGATGCGGGGCTCTTCCATGGATGTCTATTTTCCCTTGCTGCTCGTGGGACCAAACATGGACACGACTTACACAGACCCAATAGAGAAGGTGGCAGCATTCAACCTTCCACTGGAACCTCCAGAGGGAAACAACAGGGGAAAGGAAAGTCCACCCCTAGGACGACTACCAAAGGTAGACCCTCCTATAGGAAGCTTGGTTATCGAGCTCCTAAAAAGGAGGAGGAACCTGCACCATAATTCCCTTTTCCTTTAAGCTCCTTAAACTACTCCTTTTTCCTCCATACATTCCTATATTCCTACCCCCATGCTCACCAACTTAAGGTGCATTCAAGCTAATCTGCATCATGCTAAGGCTGCGACATACCTCCTTAGCATGAAATTAAAGGAAGAGCAAATAGATATTGCTCTTCTCCAAGAGCCCTGGAGCGCTAATTCGGAACGAACTAAAGGGCTGGGTAACACTTCTGGTAAGATAGTAGAGGTGGGCTCTGGTACTAACCCCAGAGCCTGTATCTGGATCAGAAACAACTTGCAGTATTTTACACTTTCAGAGTACTGCACCAAGGACATGGCATCCATCCATCTCGTGATCACATCCGGGGGGACCAGGCTGGAAGTAGTGGCCTGTTCGGCCTATTTCCCTGGAGACAGAGATGCAGAACAACCACCTCCAGCAGAGGTGCGGAAATTGATCGCCTACTGCAAGAGGAACAACTATTACCTCGTAATGGGGTCTGATGCGAACTCCCATCACTTGGCTTGGGGGAGCACGGACACTAACAGACGAGGTGAATCACTATTTGAATACATTTTAGGGGAGGAGCTGGTTGTCAACAACATAGGCTCGGAACCCACCTTTCTTACAGCTAACCGGAGAGAGGTTTTAGATCTTACGATCAGCTCAAGGCTTTTGAGCTCAAAAATCCGCAAATGGAGGGTGTCATCTGAACCCTCATGTTCAGACCATGCCCATATCCTATTTGAGATTGAAACAGGCCCTAGACCTGTGGTGGAGTATCGGGACCCGAGGAGGACGGATTGGGAGGGATTCAAACAGTCCCTCGCCGGCAGACTTGGGTCCGCAATCCCCACAGTGAGGGATCGTGATCAGATCGAGATTGCGGCCGAACAGGTTAGGGAAGCTGTAGTCTCTGCCTATCACGAAAACTGTCCACTGAGGTCAAAGAGAGACAGTCGGGGGTCTACTTGGTGGAATAATAACCTCGATAAACTACGAAGAGAAGTTAGACGTCTCTTCAATCGTGCTAAGATTACAGGCAACTGGGAGCAATATAAAACTGCTCTAACACATTATAATAAAGAGATCAGGAACTCTAAGAGGGAGTCCTGGAGGAGGTTCTGCGGGGACATTAATAATTTGCCCAGCAGCGCCAGAATCCACAGGATTCTCTCACGCGACCGTGTACAGGAACTAGGATCGATAAAACGACCAGATGGTTCCTTTACTGAATCTCGGAAAGAAACGTTAGAGCTCTTAGCACACACACACTTCCCAGATTGTCTGATCCTGAGCAACGGTGAGGTCCTACCAGCTGAGGGACGATCTAAACGCCCCCAAAGGGAGGCCAGTCCTCCCTTTTAGTTGCTCGGAGAATAGTTACAGCCTCGGCAGTGGAGTGTGCTGTGAATCATTTCCAGCCATTCAAGTCGCCAGGGGAGGATGGGGTGGTACCGGTCCTACTACAAAAGGGACTGGAGATTCTCCTACCCTTCCTTATCAGGCTGTTCAGATCCAGTCTGGCCTGGAACTATATTCCTTCCAGCTGGACGGTGGTTAGGGGGGTTTACATTCCCAAATTGGGACGTAATGACCTCCTACCTACTTCACTGAGACCTCTCAGTATTACATCATTCCTCCTGAAGGGATTGGAAAAAATACTGGACGGACACATTGGGGGGAACATCTTACCCAAGAACCCCCTAAATACCCACCAGTATGCCTATCAAACTGGCAAATCAACTGAGTTAGCGCTCAATAACCTCGTCGAGAAGATCACTCTCTGGAAAATGGAGAGGTTGCGGTGGCGGCATTTCTCGACATAGACATTTAATAATGCATTACCGATCTCCTTCTACGATACCACTATCACTAGGGGGGTGGAACCTACCATCTGTGGCTGGATCGGAAACATGCTGCACAATCGGACCATTATTACCTCATTACGGGGAGAGGTGGTCAGCGTTAGGGCTGCGAGAGGGTGTCCTCAGGGGGGCGTTCTATCCCCCCTGTTGTGGTCCCTCTTTGTGGACGACCTGCTGGCTATCCTCGGACTCTGGGAGGTTGAGGTCCAGGCGTATGCGGATGATCTTGTCATAATGGTTAGAGGCAAATCTGAGGAGGAACTGTCTAGTACTCTTCAAGAAGCACTAAATGTAGTCAATGATTGGTGCCGTAGGGAACAGATGTCTGTGAACCCTCGCAAAACGATCATTGTCCGTTCACCAGAAGAAGAAGGTTGGACAAATTAAAACCACCTAATCTTATGGGGGAAAACATTCCATTTTCGGACCAAGCAAAATATCTGGGAGTTATCCTAGATAAGAAGCTCAACTGGGACAGACAGTTAGAAAATGTTATCCGCAGGGCTAAGATGTCCCTGTGGACCTGCCGGAGAATCTGTGGGAACAACTGGGGAACAAACTCCCAACAGATGTACTGGCTCTATGTAGTGGTTATCAGACCTATGATAACATATGGAGCCATAGTTTGGTGGCCTAAGGTAGTTCGTGGTACCGCGAGGGCCAAACTGGCTCATCTACAGAGACAAGCATGTCTGATGATAACGGGAGCGATAAGCACCGCACCATCAATCGCTCTGGATATCCTCCTCAATATTCCCCCACTTCACATATGGTTGGAGAGGGTGGCGAGGTGGACAACGTACAGACTAATACAAACGGCAGATAACATGCCGAGGGAAGTCAGTCTGGGGGGGTCCGGACTCCTTGATGACAGTGATTGTCACAGGATTCTGGAAATGGTCTCGGACTTGATGCCTACAAAAATCAGCAGAGATCTGTCTTTCAAGACCGTTCTCCCGGAAAGGGAGGACTGGGACCGGAACCAATCGACCCTGTTGAGAGTGGACCTCTGCTGGTACTCTGACGGCTCCAAAACCAATATGGGAGTAGGAGCCGGCGCATATGGTGGCAGCACCGATGCTAGACTATCAGCTAGCCTCGGCAAGTACGCAACCATACACCAGGCAGAAGTTTATGCCATCGAGATGTGTGCAAGGGAAAGCTTAAAAGACCTATGCACAAACAAATCGATAAAGATATATGCAGATAGCCAAGCTGCAATAAAGGCTCTTGGTTCCTACCGGTGCAATTCAAAGACGGTATGGAGTTGTAAATCTGCCCTTAACGAATTGGGCAGCTGTAATGAGGTGTCGCTGGTCTGGATACCGGGTCACTCGGAGCATGATGGCAACGTTGCGGCAGACGCGCTTGCCAGGAGTGGTGCCCAGTGTGACTTTGTCGGACCAAAACCGGTGCTGGGAATAACATCTTGCACAGCAAAACGCACCTTAAAGACCTGGACAGATAGAAGGACAATTCAATATTGGCAAAATCTTCCAGGATTAGCTCTCTCTAAGGCCTTCATAAATGGCCTGTCTGAGTCAAGGGCTAAGAAACTTCTAGAGCTGAACAGACAACAACTGAGTACTCTAGTCGGCCTGTATACAGGACACTGTCGCTTGCGGCATCACATGCACCGTATTGGGATCGGTCAGGAGACTGAGTGCCGGCTGTGTATGGAGAATGACGAAACAGCAGAGCACGTGCTATGTTCCTGTCCGGCAGCGGATAGGACTAGACACCTGCTCTTTGGCAAGGTAAAGCTTGCTCCAGAGGATCTGGATCAACTTTCGCCCGCAAAGGTTATCGACCTCTGTAGGAGGCTGGATTTGTTGGGCGAAATATAGACATTAGGCGTGAGCCACAATAGACCTTATGGTCGCGGTGGAGGGACCGATATGGACCACTCACAATCTAACCTAACCTAACCTAACCTAGGTAAATTTGTAATAGCTATGTGGACAAAACAAGCCTTATCAACAAACAATTTTTTTCTGAAAATTAATGTCTTGACATACAACAAACTGACATTAAGTAATTCGCTTAACCAAATATTCCAGTAAAAATTCTTCCAATTTTTGGACATGATATGGGTGTAGTAGATTACTTCTGAGAACTTGGTGTACAGAAGTTTGCGATATACCAGTTTGTCGAGATACATTTTTAATACAAATATGTCGTTCATCTTAAATTGTAATTAAATGCCTCGCCTTGTGCACTGATTACAATAGCACGTTTTCGAGTGCTACTGTTAAAAAAAAAAAGGTTTCTCGAGGGGACACACGATTAGGAAATCTTCTTTGATATTTTTTAACACAGTTTCTGCTGTTTTCTCCACAGAAACACTAATAGCATGTCAACTTGTTCACTGAAAGAAAAATTTCCGGCCATTTTCAAAACAATTAGCAAACAGTTGCTAAATTAAATACCTCTATTTCCTAATTGCCAAGTTGAATAATTTCATAGGCAACTATTAAATTTTGGATGATTTTCAGTAACATTGCTAAAATATGTCTTTAGTTATTAGGGTTTTTCTTGAAAACGGCGTTTTTTTAAGAACAGCAAGACTAAACAGTTTTAAAATTAAAATCTCCATAAAATGGAATCGCTTTTTAAATCCACAGACTCGTTAAAAAATTCTGTCACATTTTAAGGTTGCATCACTCCTATTCAACCCTTTGAAATACTTCAACTGAACTCTTTTAATGCTCTTGATACACTCACAACGTGTACTAAATTTGGCTTTTCTTAGTTGAAGTATTACGGATATTCAATTTTTTCAAAATTTGAAACTCCACTTTGAAAGCCTATAACTTAGTATAGGGGTAAGTTGTGTTAAATCCCCTGCATGCCCCTGTTCTGTGTCAGTTCTTATGCGAAACACGTTGTATAGTACGAAGCTAATGAGCAACATATTTGTGACAAGCACTTCTTTCTATTATAATAAAATCATGAAACACATTAAACAAACTTTAAAATATATGTTACCTTCTTTGGTCTGACTGGCTGTAAATATTCTGGGAGTTCTGGAAATATTGTAGGTACTGCTTCATCTAGTAAACGCATTTGTCCACTAATATGGTAGAACTGGTCCACTGTAAAATGTTTTGAACACAGTCTACTGTTTTCTGAAGGTTTCCAATCTTCTGTAAGTTTCATGTTGCGAAGCCAAACATCAAGCCATCAAGCGGATCCTTGAGAGGAAATCTGAAATCATGAAAATTGAATGGAATAACATATATGTTTTTCATAATGATTGAGAAACTAGAACTAGTTCAGAATTTTTCATATCTGGGAAATTAGTTATGAGATAAAAGTTCTCTTTTATGGTGAACATGTACTTTGGAGCCCAGATAATCAAAATGTTGATAATTATCATAAAAGAATAAGTTCTTTGATGTGTACATACATTTTATTCCAATGAATGGAGCTACGTTCATCTTTCGGGAAATCAAGCAAAAATCTAGAAGTAATAAGAATTCCAGATTTCTTTGCTCATTTTCGTAATTCACGTCTCAACATGCCAGTGCGTGTCTGCATGGACATTTTCAGGAGAATTGAATAGCCCCAGAGAAATGTGTGATGCACGCCATTGGTCAAATAATCACATGTTGAGCACTTGCCGATGTAAAAAATGGTAATCATGAATGAAAATATCGTGGAAATTCCTGAGAAATAGTAAAATTCCTTGATATATACTTATTGCAACTATATACTGAGAACACACAGTCATTAGTTACCTCAATCCAGAAATATGCTGTAAATAATTCAACGTGTCCCAAGTGACAATTAATTAACTTACCTGTGAAGTGAAATTCCCAAATCTTTCTTGTTACTTCGATTCTTACAACCATAAGCCGCACACGCAACCATTTTAGTTTGATTTAAATATTGGAAGGTTTAATTCAGTATTCACTCAAAAAACACAAATCATTCAAAACTGTTTAGAGTACAAAAATGGCCGACGTTCAATTTTGCGTAACACTTTTCTGTCCACTATATAAATGAACGTTACTCGTCTACTCTCTATACGTCGTTGGTTCAAACGATTTCAATTGAGGTAGCAGTTTTAAAGTGTCAGCTGTCAGCTTTTCTATTTTATTCAGTGACTAAAAGTAAACAGGACGGGGTGGACCATTTGATGACGTCATGCAACCACGGATGACAGATTATTGGTTGTCGATTTCTCGAGTTAAACGATAGTGTACCACTTGCTTGCTGTTTCATTTTAATGAACTTGTTCATCATTTTAGTGAACAAACCCTTAGTCTTCTCGGTCACGTCGTACTGTTCTACTTCGTATTCCCAAACTTCATACACTTCAAGCAGAACATACCCTTTTTTCCAGAGCCTTCTTTACCTCGTCCATCACCCACGTACCAACCAACGCTCTTTGTTCGTTGGTATGTTCGCAGGCACATTCATAGTTACACCAGACGTGCGACACAACAGATATATTAATTTTCCATTCATCTTAGCTGGTAGTACAGGGTGATATAAATTTTCAGAGGGCCGGATCTTACATTGGATCAGCGTTGGGACCGTCAACAACTGTCTCATTGTTTACGTGTTGTTTACGCGTAAAATTTGACGTTGTTGACACAATCAGTTGTTGACATTAAGAATGTCAACAGAAAACTCAGAATAGTGTCAACAACAACAAATATGGACTATGGACACCTTGACAAAATGTAAATTGAATGAAAAATTCAATATATAATAAATAATAAACTCAACTGCTGAAGCATTGTAAATAGTAATATGTACCTACGTATTTTCTGGATCGGATGACAAACATAAAAAATCTAAGCTAACCTAAATCTTGTCTATTTTTACTAGTCATTACTGTTGGAATACTTTTATTCGTTCATTGATTGCCTGCTTAACTTGCCCGTGTACAATAACTATCTACATGCGAATTAATCCGTACCTAGTTGTTCAAAAATTAAATAACACTTTATTCTGAGCTGAATTTGTATCTAATAGGTCATAAAAAATTTGATTATCTAATTTTATAGGTAGGATATGATTCATAGTAACAAAGCTCGAAATGCTTGCAGTAAGTAAGGCCGAAAAAGGCTAACTCCCCCTCCAGAGTAAATACGTTGATGATACAAATCTATGTTAGGGAGTTAAATTGACTGATATATTAAAATCAATTCCCAGTGAAGTGTGAAAATGGCAGAGAAGTTTTGTTCTTTTTGACTTTTTGCATGTGGATTTTTCCCCAATGGTGGTGCAAATTGAGGAAAAAATTCAAAAAGCACAAATCTCCTTCCCAGACTTTTTCTTAATTGAGAATTGATTTTAATGTATCAGTCTATTTAACTCCCTAACATAGATAATGTATTACTCAATTTAACTTCCTAAGATAAGTGAGTATCACTACCGTATCTAGTCACATACTACTGAAAATGATTTATTCATTTTCAAGCTCCTGCTTGCAATTTACAACATTCAATATACTTACATATTGAATGATATAAATTGATTTTTCAGTTGTTTCAAAGACTTATGTATTGCCTTGAAATGAGTATTTGTTTTCACTGTTGATGTTATAAGAAAAATTCTTAAACTGTATCAAAATTCTATGGAATCTTTAGTATAAAGTTTATTCACAAAAACTTACAAAAAAATTACAATATTGAAAATATAAGACAAAAACATAATCATCATTCAATAAACAGTTCAAAACAAGAATCCACGTCTAAAAATAACACTTAAATTCTATTAGTATCATTACAAATAAGAAAATATCTGTCTGTGGTTTAATTAGAATAGAATGAATTTGTGTGATGAATGTGATTTAGTATGTGTCAGGCTGGCTCATCGTTCCACTCACTATTAAATTTGTGCTGCAAACCAAACTGATATGTACACAAAAAAAAGAAAATATTTCTTGTTGGATGTGGCACAGAAATTTTATTGATTTTCACAATCTTCATCGGAGTCAGTCCCATCTTCAAGTTGATTCAGCCGATAAGAATAATACAGATAGGATAATTTTTTTGACCTCTCAAAGGAAAGACGATTTCT
Source organism: Tillus elongatus (assembly GCA_964006375.1). NCBI lineage: Eukaryota > Metazoa > Arthropoda > Insecta > Coleoptera > Cleridae > Tillus > Tillus elongatus. The sequence goes on from OZ023263.1 coordinate 219,827,854, forward strand.
ATTGCAGTTATGAACGAAGCCCCATGTTGAAAACAGCCTTTCCAATTGTGCAGAAGAAGCAGGTATGTTTAAAAGTTTTAAAGCTAGTTCAGATAGATTTGGGCAGTCATGGCTTGCTAACCGCCAGAAAACAAGTGGTTTTGAGATATTTTTCCTGAATCACTCTGAGAAAATAGCAGACTTTATAACGAAGCTATCAAATTCTTCAAGTCCTTGGGCATCTAGATGTTTCAAAAGGAAATGGTTGATGCTCATTCTGTTATCCTTGTCAAGTATAGCATTATCATATCCTGGATGTAGATAATAAGCTGTGAGTGCCATCACATGCATGGCCATACCTCTACGTTTTTCTAGGGCATCTTTGAATCTTGGAATATCCAATTGTAGCCACATGCATCTGCCATCGATGTGTTGGAACTTTGACATGCATTAATTAGTTTACATACAGGATCGAAGTATAGTAAACATTCTTCTACCTGAGAAACGAATTCTTCATTGAAAAGCAAACGAGATACATTTGATTTCAATTTTTTCTTAGTTTCCACGGCAATGAGTTTCATATACGTAAGATTATTCAAGAAACATCTATAGGAATCTCGATAGCTGCACCATCTTGTTTCACATGGCAGCCTTATTCTGGAGCCTCCCTTATCCACCAACATTTTTTCAAAATCTGCTTGTTTGAACTCTTTTAGAACAATACTGACATTCTCAGTAAGTTCTTTATCTAGAATGTCTTTTGCTAGTAAATTTGCCGTATGCGAACTACAAGTACTATGCCAAATCTTATGTTGGAGTAAAGTTCCTAGTCTCACCATGTTGCTTGCATTGTCACTGACCATTGCATATATATTCGTGTTGTAATTAGTTTTTGCAATCGTGATTGCTTCATTAACAATTTCACACAACTTTTCTGAAGTCTCGGATTCACCTGTCAAGTCGAAAGCTTCAAGGAAAGCTTGAGTGCCGTCTGCATTATGCAGCATAGTTACAACTAACTTTGAATTGTTGGAGGAGTTTTTCCATCCATCTATCAGTAAAACTGAATTACTGCTCATTATATCTTTCGTCTTATGTAAACATTTTTCATATATATTATCTAAAAGAGATGTAGATAATGTTTTTCGACATGGTATTTTTGGGTGATATGCAGGTCTCAATGCTTTTATAAAGTCCTTGAAAAACACTGATTCCACTACATTGCAAGCAACAATAAATTTGGTTAATTTCTCATTTAAAGTTTGTAAATCACCATCTTTCAGCTTGTCAATAAACTTTGTTAACACATTATTGTCACATTTTCTCCGTTTGGGTGTGCTGGTGCTAGTATTGGAAAGTGAAAAAGCTTCGTCCATATCTGAATTCATAACAATAGGTGTAACTTCGCCATCGAAAGAAGAATTGTCATCGATTGCTGGCAAACTTGCATCTTCCAAAGTTTCGTCCAGTTCGACGTACTCAATCTGATTAGAGACCATCCCATCACTATCACGGTCGTGGCAAATGTTCCTAAAACATTATATAAGATATAAAAAATCATATACCTTAGGGAATGAATAGCTTATATACCTATGTGCACGTAATCTATTTTGTGATGTGTTTTTCAATATTTTACAGCATATTTTGCAATGGGCTGAGTAGCTTCTATTATCTTTCACAAGTTGGAATTTCAAATTGTTGAAAATATTACCAAGAGGCCGTCCACCTTTAGACATTATTGCCAGTTACTGCTATTAACTTAAAAACAAAGATAAAGGTTAAAATATTCTATATTTTTGGCGTTTTAGAATGAACAAATCGCCAGCTCATTATTAAATGCTAAAAACGCACATTGAAGGATAATAAAACCACAGAACGAAAACGCTGAGAGTGACAGATGGATGACACATGACGGACGAGTTGCCACATGATTCTGGCAGAAACTCATCCTCTTATATAAATATTGGGTTGTTTACGTTCTTTACATTGCTGACGTTGTTTACGTTGTTGACGCGTCAAATGTCAACAAAGCTAATTTTCACGTAAATTCCCAACGCTGCATTGGACGACACAATTGGTAGTAGATAGGTTCAGGTGTTTGCATGCATCACCTTTGTGCACCTTTGGATGACCTATGGGGTAGGCGTTGTATTTGCACACATATAGATACAAAGAACACACATCTGCATATTTAATTTTTCTCCGGGCTTTGCTTGAGAGTGTCTTGCAGTTACCCGTACGGCTACCATAAAACGCGTCACGTGGCTCAAGAGCTATGGCGGCTAACAGGGGACTTGTCTCCAACGTCATCTTTAGAGACTTGTTCTTTTAAAGCATTTCTCTAAACTGGCACTCCCACATTTCCGTAACGTTATGACCTCTTTGACGTAATCTATCGATTTTGTTTTGAGTTCGTTCACGACGATTGTTAAGTGTAGTTAGTTAGGCATGTGTGACCGTGAAAATGATTTCGAAAATTTGTTTTGTTTCCTCTCAAAAACCATCAACCTTGATAACATCGATTATTGCTCCTTTTTGCTTAACAGCGTGTTTAATATGTATACCACGCTGCATCTCTTCATAAAGGAGCCATAAGATGGCTATCTTAGACTGATGTCTACATTTCGATAACCACTTCTGGGTATAATGCCTATGGTGTTGGGTTATAAGAGTTTAGTTTCAGTTTTTATCTTTTTATTTACATATATACAGGGTGACGCTTTTCTACGGTAAAGTTCAATATTTTAAATCAGAATTTTGAATGAATTCATCCAACCTTATTGAGCTAACTGGAAAGGAAGAAAAGTGTCGTAAATTGAACACATAAAGTTCGTAAATTAAAGAAAAAAATTACATAATAAATAATTGAAGGAGAAAAGTTATCATTTGTATTTAAAAAGTTCAATTTTTTATTTGAGTGAACGGACAATCTATAATTTTTTAAACATTACTTGTTATTTTATTATTTACATTATATTTAATTGTAGTTATCCAAGGTTATTTCGCGTTTTTTGCCTTGGTGAATTATTCCTACTTTCACTGACTTTTCTTGATGGGAAAGTGCATACATATCGCTTGCTTCTTTAACAGGGATACCATTAACATGTGTGATTATATCCCCAGCCTCAAGGCCGCTTCTAAAAAAAAAAGATATGTTTATATTTCAAAAATATTTGTGTTGTTAAAAAAATGTCGTAACTTATAACACAACGTTGGTCTCGTCTGATTTGTAAATCTGAAAAATTTTTGAGACACAGCATTATGGTAGCGAATTTTCATTAAATGCTTCAAATTTGTATAATTCAATATTCTATAAACCTAGAAAGTTGAGTTTTGGTATGTAGTAAGGTATTTACGAGAGCAACATACCAACCAAATGTTTTCAGAATAACCTTGTTCTTTTTTGAGATACAATTTTTTTTTAAGAAACCTGGTCCGATAGGGCTAGCTAACGAACTCCTCTAAGCCATTAATAAAAGAAAGATTCTTGCAGAGTTTCATCAAAATCGGTTAATAACTTTTTCAGTTATCGTGTGGATATATATATATATATATATATATATATATATATATATATATATATATATATATATATATATATATATATTATATATATATATATATATATATATATATATATATATATAATATATATATATATATATATATATATATATATATATATATATATATATATATATATATAAAGATGTCAAAATTCAAATTTCTATAATGAGAAAATCGCCGATTTTGAATTTTAAAATTGTTACGTATAAAAATTGCCCTAGAGCAAAATCAGTACAATAACATATTTATTTTACACGTCACGTGTTATTTGTGTATTTCGTGTAACAGGTGAAATATATCTAGTAGCTGGTGGAATGTTTCGTGTAACAGGTGGAACATCTCGAGTAGGTGATGAAATATTTCGTGTAACCGGTGGAATGTTTCGTGTAACAGATGGAATATCTTGAGTTGCTGGTGGAATGTCTCAAGTACCTGGGGGAATATTTCGTGTAACAGGTGGAATATCCTTGTGACTGGCAGATTATCCTTGTGACTAATGAATTATGTCCTAGTGTCTGGTAAATTATTTTAGCGCTATATCTGGTTTTATTCCGTAGTCAATCATTTGTGTCAGGCCTAAGTCAAGTAGAAATTTAACACTGTTATCTGGGTTATTAATATTTGAATGCAGGAAGTACTAAGGAAAAGTTTGGCAATAATTCTGGTTTTTAATCAAATTCATATGGGAAGAAGTGAAACACATCGAAGCATTCGTGGTAGCATTCCAAATGGTCGTGGCAGCAGACATAGTAGTAGCAATTTTTCACACCGTTGTAGCAGTATCTCGGAAGAGGTATAGGTGTCCCCAGAGAATTTTGGGACAGAATATTGGTAGTATTTTGTCAGCTAGAAGGCCAAGGAATTTTTACACAGGATTTGCCGATAAGTGGTACTCGATCAGTTTTTTTTTTTGAGCACATAAGAAAGCCATTGATAGTCAAAGTTCACAGATTTTAATAACTTAATTAGATTATGTGGCGGTGGTTCCGACCGCAGCGTTTCCGTCAATACTACTCTATGATTTTGCATTTGACAGCTAAACGTTGCGTTACGTTATGCGACAGCCAGCTGTCAAGAAATACCGCATATAAGATACACCAGGCGATCTCTCTCTCTCTCTCTCTCCTCGCTACCAACCGTTGCAGTGAACTGCTATGTACTCGTGTACTGTTGTAATTGTTATTAAAGTGTATTATAGTTAATGGTATCGTATAGTTTATTCAGTTAGTGAAGTAATAAAGTTATATTAAATGTTTACGTATGGATTTAATATCAACAAGTGCAATTAACATCCATAGATTATATATATATATATATATATATATATATATATATATATATATATATATATATATATATATATATCTTTATGACTGGTCGTTAATGCAGACAGAGGGAATTTGTTTGATATCACATAGTTAATACGTACATATTTATATAGTTGCTCTGTCATTTAGCATACAGAAGTATTTAATGTCACGCAGAGCTCATATAATTCTTCTCAGATTATACAAAGCGTTATATTTATCTGTGAGAGCTAATTATTTTATTTCTGTCATTTTGTTAATATATGTGAACTAAACGTGCACGTCTGGTATATGCCAGTGTTCAATAATTTAGGAAGATTCTATGATACTTACAAGAAACAATGATGATTTGGAATTAATGACCATATGATTTTATGATGACTATATTGTTTTAGAGATTCGTGATTATAGCTTATGTTATGTACACTTGGAGAACCCAAATCACCACAACACATCTTCTTAAAGACCTGACGCTAACTTTGTTAGTGAAACTATCGTCATCTCTTTAAAAAGATGTGTCGTCGTGATTTGGGTTCTCCAAGTGTACTTATGAGTGGTCATTACAGATTCCAATCTTCACTTGGTATAGAGGCCGAGAATCCTATATGGGGCGTTGGTCTGGTGGTGTGGTGTGAACCAAACTACCAGCAGGAAGCTGGCCAAACTCCAAAGGCTGGCAATCCTGGGTATCACAGGAGCTATGAGGACGACACCCTCAGCCGCGCTAGAGGTCCTGTTGATGCTGCCACCGTTTCCCATCTGTATCAGATGGGAGGCTATGGCATCGCATCTTAGAATGCAAGACTCAGAAAACTGGTGCGGAGAGGGAGCAGTAATAAGGCATGCAAGAGTCGCCAAGGAGGTGGAAAAGGAAATTCCGCCATTAAGGTGCGGGATGCCAAGGACGATATTAAGTTGACTAGGCCATACACCCTCAGGATCCCCCAGTAGGGATCAGTGGAGGGAAAATGAGGTTGCATTCCAGCCCGCAAGCCTGGTCTGTTTCACCAACGGATCGCGGCTGGAGGACCTACAATCCTCCGGGGCAGGAATATACATCGAGGGCCTGGGGGTGCGCGACAGCTATGCGCATATACCACGGCATTCGAAACAGAGGTGTATGCTATCCTGTCTGTGGCCAATAGACAGGATGTGAAGATGAGTCCCGAGAAATATGTGTACATCTGCTCGGATAGCCAGGCGGTCCTCCGGGCAGTCTGCGCGGCCAGAATCAGGTCAACACTGGTTCAGGAGTGCGCTGACGCCCTCAGAGGACTAGTCAGGACGAAAAAGGTGCAACTGGTGTGGGTTCCTGGACACTGTGACGTAGCGGGGAATGAGTGGCGAATAATTTCGCAAGACTCGGTTCCCGGCGGCCGTTCTGTGGCCCGGAGCCTGCGATAGGCATAAGTAAGAAGACGGTCTCTGTCGCTTTAGACAGGTGGACCGAGGAAGCAATGGAGAGGCACTGGGGGTCGGTTGGTGGCTGCAGGCAGGCGAGGGACTTCGTGGAGGGGCCGGACAGAGATAAAGCTGTCAGGCTACTCGGAAGGAGTCGACCTACGCTTAGCCGCATCCTTGGGGTGTTGACAGGCCACTGCGCCCTTAGAAGACACCTCACATTGATAGGCGTAGAGAGGGATCCCATTTGCCAGGTATGCGGCGAGGATGAAGAAACGTCCTACCACTACCTGTGTGAATGCGAGGCTTTTGGGAGTCTTCGAGAAGAATTGCTCGGATTGAGGACTCTGCAGAGGAATTAGGTAAGTACCGTCCAATTGAAGACCATCACGGCCTTCATTTCGAGGTCGAGGCGGTTTGGCGACGGAACCGAGGAAGAGTAGAGCATGGTTGCTGGGGTTGGCAAAAAGGGCCCATGGTTGCCTACTTGCTTGGCGTTGGCCTCCTCACCACTGCTACTACTACTACTTGTATAGCTTATGTAATTTACTATTTGATGCCAATGCCTAATTGTGTGTGCCTACTTGTATTTGACCATTGATTTATTGTGTGATCTTTGTAGGCAATGTACAGTGTTTGAATAAACCAGAATTTATTCTCAATGTATTTTGGGGTTGTATTTTTATTCTGCCGATACTCTCACTCCAGAATTAGTTGTGTTAAGCTCTATTTACAGGTTTTGCTGCTCTCACATGTGCCTTAGACCTGTTTGACTTGGTGCATATATATAAGCATATAGGAGTGTTGTTATCTTTCAGTAAGCACGCGGTAGAGCTACCGAGGGGACTCAACGGTTCTTGATTGGAGTTGGATCAGCGGTAGGTTTAGAAGTAAATTAAGTAGTAACATATTTTTGAATTACCGGCAATAGGTGTAACACTAATCAAGTGGCGCCCTTTTATACAGGGTGTTTAAAAAACATAGGGCAATATTTAAGGGGTTGATTTCCCAGGTCATTTTATTAAAATAAGTTCCCATAAACATAGGTGCTAAAATGCATTGTTTCCAAGATACAAGGTGTTAATTTTTTTTGTAAAATAACGATTTTTTAAAAATAATTCAAATATCTCCTCACCGATTGTTTTGAAATTTGGCAGCGTTGTTTGTATTATTAATGGGCTGATTTGGCCCTAATTAGATACAGATTGATAAGTCCATTGGCGTTGGGGGGGACACCTCAACAAAATTTATTGACATAAAAATGTACGCCACTGACTGCAATATGATTTGTATATTATTTTGAGATAAAGAAACTAAAACTACAAGTTTTTTGGTCTCTTGAAATTTCTCCGTATCTTGAATCGTTTACACGATAAAAAATAAAAACCTTTTTATGGCATGTCCATTTTCATATAGAAAATCACAAACACAAACAATAATTTTTGTTGAGGTGTCCACCCTAATGCCAATGGACTTAACAATCTTGATCTAATCAGCCCATTTATACTACAAACAACGCTGCCAAATTTCAAAACAATCGGTGAGGAGATATTTTAATTATTAAAAAAATCGTTATTTTACAAAAAAATTACGACCTTGTATCTTGGAAACAATGCATTTTAGCATCTATGTTTATGGGAGCTTTTTTTCATAAAATGACCTGGGAAATCAACCCCTTAAATATTGCCCCGTCTTTTTTAAACACCCTGTATATTGTTAAGGAACCCGGCTCGTCTCCATTGTTTAAAAGCTGGCGGCCACCTATTTACCGGCAACTTTACCGATTATATGCCTGTGCGATATTGCTTGTAGAGTTTAAGAATTTTGATAGATCTTTGTGAGGTTTGAGTTGAGAAACTATTAGGTCACTATACTCGAAGGTAGGCATATAACAACTGTTACGCGTTAAATACCTTAAAGAAGGTTGAGGTGTTTTACAATATTTTCTTTAGATAAGCGCGACTGAGGCCCCTTAGAACCCATATCAGAGTTACTTTTCAGAATGTATATATTCATATACCCACATATATTATACACGGTGTCCGTTTTTCGAGCTCAAGCATGGGGACTTCGTAAATCGTAAGAGATGGAAAGTCTGTTAAATAAGAACAAAGTTGCAATATGATACCGAAAACATAGAGTATAAAAAATCATATCGTCTCTCCTGGTTTCTGAATAGAGTATACTTATTGCTTCAGCATATTTACGTGAAAATTTTGTGTGGATGTTCGTGAAAAGAAGCTTCTGAGGTAAGTTTTGTAAAAACATTTTCGCAAAAATTTTTTTAATGGGTGAAGTTCGAAAAATTGTTTATATCATACAAAAACGTTTCATCTTGTGTCCTTTTTTGGTCTAGAAACTGAAATTTTAGTCTAAACTAGTCTTTGTAAAGGCAACCCGTGTTCAGAATTTTACTAAACAACTTTGCTATTTTCAAAAATACAAAAATGTGATAATTTCACGGAAAACTGACTCTATCGGGCTGGCTGACATACTTACCAAAGCTAGTTACCAAAGGAAGGCACATTCCGAGTTTAAAATCTCCCCTTTGTTAATCCCTTAGATCAATTAGCTGGCCAACGCGATGAAACCGGTGTTTCCGAAAAATTATGTTTCGCAAAACAAATTTGTATTTCCGAAATTAAGTACTTAAGTTTTTTTGTGGTGATTTGACCTATTTTAATGAAAATTCGCTACCATAACTCTCTGGCTGCGTCCAGACTTTTTAGCCATAGTAAACAAGAAAAAAATAATCAGTTATATTAAGTCATTTACACTGTTTTACACTATTTTACAGGGTTAACAAAAAAACTGTAAAACTGAAACCATATTTTTACTTACCTCTGAGCTGGCGTTCCATGCAAAACCTTCCACACCAAGAGTCCTTGATTAACCTCATCTGGTACGATTTTATTCTTCCTGAGAAGGTCATTTAACAACTCCGAAGTTATCGAAATTGTTGTCAAACCAAACAACGTGTTTCCTAACATATCTGCTTTTCCTTTATTTTCTCTCATCAAGCGATTATTTTCTAAGAATTTCTGTACATAGTCTGGAAATAAAACGTTTAAGTTTAATTTTCTTGAATTTTTTTGATCACAAAAGATGTTTATAGTGCAAAAATACTTAATATCATTTATGAGAATAATTTATTGGTAGTAAGTTACTTCATCGGGCCAGAACCCGTGCTGGGGATAACAATAAAACGTTTAAGTTTAATTTTCTTAATTTTTTTTTATCACAAAAGATGTTTATAGTGCAAAAATACTTAATATCATTTATGAAAACAATTTATTGGTAGTAAGTTACTTCATCGGGCCAGAACCCGTGCTGGCGATAACATCATGCACAGCAAAACGCACCTTAAACACCTGGACAGAAATAATGGCAACCCAGCATTGGCAAAATCTCACTCTAAGGCCTTCATAAATGGCCTGTCTGAATCAAGGGCTAAAAAACTTCTAGAGTTAAACAGACAACAACCGAGTACTCTAGTCGGCCTGTATATAGGACACTGCAGCTTGCGTCACCACATGCACCGTATTGGGGTCGGTCAGGAGACTGAGTGCTGGCTGTGTATGGAGAGTGACGAGACAGCAGAGCACATACTGTGTCCGGCGGCGGACAGGACTAGATACCTGCTCTTCGGCAAGACAAAGCTTGCTCCAGAAGATCTGGATCAACTTTCGCCAACAAAGATTATCGACCTCTGCAGGAGGCTGGCTTTGTTGGGCGAAATATAAGCCATTAGGCGTGAGCCACAATAGACCTTATGGTCGCGGTGGAGGGACCGGTATGGCCCACTCACATTCAAACCTAACCTAACCTACTTATTAAAACTATTTAACGTTTCAAAACAGAATAGATTCGATTTGTTTTACCACATTATGTACAAACATATATTTGGGACAGGTCAAACAAGGACAATAGGATACATAAAGGCTACATATCATATCAAGTACAGAAAAGAATTAGTAATTGAAGATAGACAACGCACAAGATGATGGTCGTATCACATTTCAGCTGGATTGTAATCATCAGATACGGCAAAAATTGATACTGTTATGGTTCAATTCACAAACGAAGAAAAATATGACATTATTATTATTTATGGGGAGTGTAAAGAAAATGCCAGTGCATCTGCAAATTATGTTTAAGACGATACCCGAACAGGACGATTGCGGATCGCAAAACATTTCAAAATTTGAAAATGAATCTGATTGCATACGGAAATTCCAATCAGTCAAAAACGAAATCGTGTGAGTGTCACGAATGTGCAACATTCAGCAGAAGTGATACCGTGGCGTATCGTTGGGCCGACAGTTCGTTGGGCCGCCACATCGTAAAGTCGACATTACAATAGAGATCCGATTCGACCGAGAATATCGCTTTTTCAGTATTTGTCTGGCCGACTGGCTCTAATATTGATATCTGCTTCATATTTAGTTGCAAAACGTGACATATAAGCGAAATTGAAATAACAATGCCAATTTATATGCGCGCGGGGCAATACACACTCTTTATATGTTTAAGATGGCTTACTTAATAAAGTTATTTGTGTAAAAAAAAATTGTTGAGTTAGATATAAATAAATATACTTCTGGATAAATCATTGTTTTTGAGGAAGATATAAATAGTTGTAAGACTGAATTAAAATGTCCATACTCA